>JASDDO010000014.1:88425250-89127750 GCA_030015575.1 Agapanthus africanus
AAAACAATCCAGTGGTGGCCTGAGTCACCTGGTCCACCGGCATCGTGAACAGGGAGGCCGCTTGAGGCCCGTAAGCTATGCCTCCAGATGAGGCAGAACGCGAGTCGCAGTTGCAGCTGGAACACTTCGCGCAAGTAGACGCCATTGATGTTTCGTTTTCTGCGCCAAGTAAGCCACCAAATCTTAGTACCTCGAACCCAAGGGCAACCATATCAAACCGCGATTTGTTCGCGAACACGACACACGAAGTGTGGAGTGGAAAGAGGAAAAGGTCCCACCAGGCGTGCCAGAATCTGTTCCCCGCCGAAAGACGCGGACGAAGACACGGTGGGTGTCTCGCCTGAATTTCGGGGCAGATACTAATTGGTGCTATCCGTCCCCCTCTCCGAAGATGCCAAGTTGATTTATAGTACCTGATTGATCATCTAAGTTGTGATGAAATGTAAAGCGTTCACAATCAAAGATATTTATACCACAATCAATTAACGGTGTCTATGTAGCGTGTTAATGAATACGGATCGTCCACTGAGATGTATGTTTTGATCGATCTTGTTTTAGTTGAGTCGAAAATTAAAAGATAAAAGAAATTGAAAAAATTGATTCAAGATTTATGAAATTTAGTTTCAAGAATTGTCAAGAAAATAAAGATCAAGAATCAAGAATTGTCAAGATGATATCCAAATCGATGACGATCAACGAGAATTAGGAATCTATTGAAGAAACTAGGGTTTCTCCTTCTATCCCTTGTCCTTTCGTTGATTAGCATTCAAATTCTAGCCTCTAGGAAATTCAATCATCGATCGTTGATCTCTAATTTGGAGCGAAAACATTCAAGAAAGCATCTCGCTCAAATTAGGTTGCCGATGATTCAATTTCCTAAAGTTTACAAAACTCATAAGACTTAAGAATCGTTCAAGAATTTAATCATCATCATCTACCTATTTTCTCGATTCCTCCACAAGCGGAGTTTTCACTCAAATATCATGAAAAAGAAAACAATCAAGAATTGATAACTCTTCATAATGCTCAAATGTATAGAAAAGCAAGATCAAGAATTTTCACCTTTTATAAATCAACGTTTCATTACAATTCGCTCAAAGATTACAAGATTTTGAGGAGAGAACTCAATCATCGAAACTAGCTTCGCATCGTCTTCTTGAGTCGCGGATCATCGTAGATCTCTTGCTCGGATGAAGATCGGCGTCGCTTCAAAAGGCTTGTTGAAGGCTTGCTTTGGCTCGGTACTCGGTGGATCTTGATTTGGATCAAATTGTGTCACTCAATTTGATTTAGAATTGATTTGGATCTACAATTTTCACCACTCAAAATGATTTCCCTCCAAATTCATCAACCTCCAAATTCCAGATCTAGATCCATTTTTATAACCACTCATTTGAATCTTCCCTCCAAAGCTAGGTTGTTAGAGAGAGTATTCTAGAAGAAGTTTGTTGGAAGGAGCCTTCTAAAATAAGGTTGTTGGAGAGAATATTCTAGAATGAGTTTGTTATAGAGAATATTCTAGAATGAGGTTGTTATAAGGAATATTCTAGAGTGAGTTTGTTATGCAGAGCCTTCTGGAAGAAGCCGCGTGATCTTTGAGAGTCTTTTGGAAGCTTGGCCATTACAAGAAGGCATGTGGAGAAATTTGAGCCGGTGACGTGTCTAACTAGCCGCGGATCTGCGGCGGATAGGCCAACTTGGCCGCGGATCCGCGGTTATGTTGTGGATTTGATGCTTCATTTCTCTGGGCTATTATGTGTTGGCTTTTTGGCACTTCATGGGATGCTTGGAATCTTTTTATACTTTCTTGTTCACTGCCAGATCACAAGTCTTGGACTTGACGTATTTTATCAGCACTTTTAGCAGTTCCTGCTCTTTTACCTGGAGAATTTCTTGCACACAATCTCGAGACAAGTGTTGCGATATACAAAAATCATGCATGCAATAATAAACACTCAATTTCCCTCAAAATGCTGGTTATAATGTATAACACATGTTATTTGGTATTTTACAGACAAATTGCTAATATGTGCTATATTCATACCGAACACCTTTAGATGATTGCAAAAAATAGGGAAATTGATGTGTTAAAAATGCAATATTTTCGACTGATCAAATTCCCCCAATCTTAATTTTGGTCGTCTCGAGCAAACTTGTTTTATTCAAAAGAAGGAGAAAATAAAATAAAAAGAAAAACTAACTAGCACACTTTCGTAGGCAACACGATTGCACTGAGCACGTGCAACAAGTCTTTAAACCTCTAGGTGTCCCTGGTAGGAGGAGTGTTGTCTTCTGAGGGTTTTCAGCGGATTGCACCCATAAAATCTCATAATAAAAGGAAGACCGTGAAAGTTACATATAAAGATAAGAATTATAAAAGAAAGACTTTGAAAATCAGAGTTTCCAACTACACTAGCTTTTCGGTTGTCATGAGCCATATCTCAATAGTCATGAAAAGATGTCAGAAATCACATCATCCCTCAATAAAACATCGTCTTTATTCTTCATTCCTATCTTTCTTCCAAACATCGATCATATAACTCTACGTGTGTGTAAAGAACATCCCTACACCCGGAGAATTCAATTCAAGCTATCATACTCTTGTCCATCTGCCTCAGTACTTTTTAATCAATGAATATTTAGATGGATTTGCTTACACATTTTTCATGCGACCGTTAATACTTCTTGAGGTACTAACCGACCGATTACTCATGTGCTTGCTTATACGGTGTTTTAGTATTTTCCTCGTCTTGCACCACCTAAGGCTTAGCAGTGACTCCCAAACCAGTTGGTCTAAGGCACTAGATGATGAAGCACCATCGCTATATTTTTTTATAGCTGCCTTGGTGATAACAAAACCAGTGTTCATTTTTCTACACCATTTTATATTTTCTTTCATACTTTGGCTTTTAGACAAGAGCATTTCAAGGTATCCTCTACTATCCCAAGCTTCAAGACGCGTGTATGTGCATATAGTAGGGTATCAACGTTCAAATGTTTGGCTTCCAGAATAGGAACTATTTTTCAGACTTATTTTTATTCTCAGATTAGTGACTTCTTTCATCTTACTAACCCTTGGGACAACGGCTCATAACTACTTATTACTAGTTTGTTTAAGAAAACTTCTAATTTTCTTGGTTTTCTTAAATTTTTCCAATCTTTTGGATGTAATTTTTCACTATCTAATCTTTTATTATCTTAAATATGTATAAAAAAATATATATATATATTTTTATTATATGTTTTGTGCTTATGCAAAGCATGATGCAAAATGATGCGTAAATAAGTACAAACCTCCCCAAACTTGTTTTCAACAGTGTCCTCACTGTTGTCTTCTGCTAAACCTCAAAAAAAACCTGTAAGTTTGGGAGGATATTTATTAACGGGGGCAAAATATATTAAAATGAAAATCCTTCCCCAAGCTTATTTTTGGCTCACCATTTTGAGGACAACTTTTATTTTCAAGAGCCAAAAATGCACCCCCCAAACTTGAGTTAAACCATGTTAAGCTTTGATATTCACAAGAGGGGGTCAAAATTACTGGTCAATGCCAAGCTTTGCAAAGACCGAAAGTCAACACCAACCATTCAAAGATTTTGTCAGTGTAGCGTATAGGTCGGTGGAAGAACATGTTGTAGAGAGACAGAAAGAAGTGGGGAAGAGAAAAGTAGTGTGATAGAATGTGTTTGCGTCTCGTTTTGGAGAGACGACACAGTGATTGTGATGGACTACTCGCATTCTCTTTATAGTCCAGAAGAAGGGGTGGAGGTTCAATTTCTTTGTTTTGGAGAAGATTCATCTCAACACCCATGTTGGCTAAAAATGCGAGTTCATCAGCGAAAATCTCCTCAAAGCTTTCATCAATACCCCGAAAAATAATGTCATCAAAAAGCGCGGGGTGATCTTCAGACTCCAAAAATGGTTCATAATCAGTGTTATTTGTTGACCCGGACAACTCGGTGGAAGAGTCCGTATGTGTATGATATATAGTTGGGTCAAACAACAACATATGAAAAGAGTCAAGATCAGTATCATGAGGCTGATCAAATTCGCTGCTGTCGACATCCATTAATTCGACAGAACATACTCGAGCATGAGGATCGGAGGGTTGACTTCCCAACTTGTAAATATTGAGCTCAATTGACCTATTCCCAAAAGATAGGTTCATAGAGCCGTTTCTACAGTTGATTACAGCGTTGGAAGTAGCCAAAAAGGGACGACCTAGAGGAATTTGGTTCCGTGGGTTCGCTGCAGGCTGTGTATCAAGAGCAATAAAGTCCACAGGGAATACAAATTCCCCGATTTTTATCAACACATCCTCAAGTTTACCCCTAGGTTTGGTGATTGATCGGTCGGCCATCTGGAGAGTTATGTTCGAGAGCTTTAACACTCTGATACCTAGTTGCTCATAGACTGAATATGGAAGCAAGTTAACACTAGCGCCAAGGTCAAGTAAAGCACGGTTAATGTGTTTATCCCCAATAAAAATAGAAATAGTATGACAGTCAGGGTCCTTACGTTTTCTTGGTAATTGTTGGGGAAAAGTCGTGTCTACAGTACTCGACATGAAAAAAAATTTAGGCACTTGAGTCTTCCTCTTCCTGGTACATAAGTTCTTAAGAATTTTCGTATAGGACGGAACTTGTTGTATAGCATCTAGGAGAGGGATGTTGATGTTGACTTGCTTAAACATTTCCACAAGCTTCTCCATTTGGGCATTGGGTTTGTTGGGCCTCAACCTTTCCGGAAATGGAGCTCTATCAATAAGTGTTGGGTCCTACATTTGTGGAGAAGGTTGGAGGGGTGGAAAGGATGAAGTGAGTGGAGGGTTCGAGCCTTTGGGAAAACGGAGAATAGGCTCGGAAGAAGAAGGTAAATTAGACGAAATAGGGTAAGAAGTTGAAGTGGGAGTGGAAGTGGAAGTGGAAGCCTGGGGTTCAATTAATTCCTCAACATCAATCTGTTCACCCACATAATTGTCTAGCACTCTTCCAGATCTCAACATGGTAAGTGCATTCACATTAGTGTAATGTGAAGGTCCAGGATCAGGTAAAGGTTGAGATGGAAGATTCCCTTTCTCTCTAGCACTTATTTTGGCTGTTAACTGTGCAATTTGTGCTTCCATCGATTTAATAATCTCACCTTGGGAGGCGGTGGTTTTCTTTATATCATCGATAGAAGACTTAATATCAGCCAACATTTGAATAGAATTTGTCAGAAGCAAACTCATGGTTTGTTCAAGTGCAGAGGTGTTATTGGTACCGACAGAAAAAGGATCAAAGTTGTTGGCTGGGTTTTAAAAAGGTTGCGATTGAAAGGGGTGCTGACTCAGTTGTGGTGGTTGCTGTTGTGGTGGAGGGACCCATTGAAACTTATTCTGGTTTAGATCCGTGTATTGAGTTTGGTGTTGGATCCAAGAAAGATCAGGGTGATTCCTCTAATCTTGATTATATGAGGAAGAAGAAGGATCGTTTCCAGGTCTTTACTGAAATGCAGCATTAGTGTGACCTTGAAACGGTACATTTAAAGGACATTCTTCCGTCAATGTGATGGATTTGAACAGCAGCCACACACCATTTTGGGAAATGTGTGTTGGTTTAGGGAGGCTAAAGAGATTTTGTTTTCTATAGCGTCGAGTTTCCTTTGTATTGCGGCCATTTCGGCTCTCATTGTGACGGAAACATCGAGCTAGTTGATATCATCCCTAGACGATGGTGGTCTAATACTTTCCCATTGTAATGTGTTTTGAGCTAAATCTTCTAGGTATTTCCAAGCTTCACCATCATCTTTAGATAGGAATTGGCAATGACACATGGTTTCAAATATCTGTTTAGTCGTTAGATCAATACCCTCATAGATAACTCGACACAAATCCCATCTGGGGATTCCATGATGAGGGCATTGTAAAAGAAGATCCTTGAACCGTTCAAAGCATTTCCAAAATGGTTCATTGGGAAGTTGGGTGAATTTGAAGATTTCGCTCCGAACACGGCTGGTCTTGTGGTTGGGATAAAATTTCTTAAGGAATGCTGCAACAAATTCATCCCATTTTGAAATAGAATGTGCGGTTGTATTATAAAGCCACTTCTCGGCTAAATCGCACAACGTGAATGGGAGAAGACGTAAACGCAGAGCAACCAAAGACAGTTGTGACGTTCTAATCATCGCGCATACGTTTTCAAATTTGGAGATAAAAATGTATGCGTCTTCAGACTCAAGACCGTGAAATTTGGGTAACAGTTTGATAAATTGGGGGTTGATTTCAAAATTTTCCCCGTTGGCAGGTGGTATAGAAAGACTGGTAGGAAGGGGAACACGTGTTGGATAGCATCTCTCTTGGAGAGAAATGTGTGAAGCATTCTGCGCACCTGCGGGCCATGGCAGAGTGGTGTTAAAGTTTAATGGAAATCCGTCCATCGTGGTCGTGGTGGGTGGTGGGAAAAAGAAAATGTAGAAATACCGACTTTGGGGTCGATGGGGAAAACGCAGATAAGACGGGCACTAGAATCCCGTGTCCAGCCGAGCTTGCACTAAAGGGTTTAGCACAAGTGGCAGCGTTGTGATAATTAAGAAAAAGATGAGTTGGTGTTTGTTTTGAAAAAGATACGGATTTTTGAAAAATTCACACAAACAATGCACAAGCAACCCTAATTCTAGTGGTTACCTAGGTCAAGTCTCTAGACCGCTCCTAGACTTCCAGAAGACAAATCGCAGGATAAATTCTCTACTGTCTCTTTATCCCTTCTTTGGCCAGGTAAGTGGGAGGTTCTCCACTACGTAAGTAGCGGGCCTAATTAAGTAACCACTTGCCTTAGACATACTTGCCTTAGACACCATAAAAGAAACGCGGATAAGCAATAGATTACCCACGACCTTCTTCTGTCCTAAGTGAGCGCGACAGTCCTCAGAGTCATGTCTAGATATTTTTTAGTTAATGAGAGTGATGCGGATACAAGTTTGTGATTTTTGGGGCTTAGGAAGGGTAATGAACTCCTCACCTAATCTGAATTTGGTCTTTGCCCCTTAATTTCCGTATTAAAAAAATGCAAACAACCAAGATCAAACACGCACAATTTTTCTTTTTGCGGCGCTGCGAAGTTTTGCAAAGAAACCTGCAGAAATTGGTTATTGGACAGAGCAGGGAGGAGATAAGAAAGACAGAAATAAACCTGAGAATTTTGGTGCACTGAAGCTTCTATCTCGCCGCGGAACCGCCGCGAGATGCACAGTATGGCCGCAGTTGCGCGGTCGGATGTTGAGATCTCTGCAAAAAAATTCGTGCAGATGCTCTTGTTCACTCACTGAACTCTCTGAGATATCCTGAAATTTTTTCCTCTTACTCCACAGATTCCAGATTTCCTCGCAACAATTCACAACAAATCGTTAAGTACTTGTGCGAATTTTGATCTAAAAATTCTGATGGAATAATAAATCTTTCAACTCAAATTACAAAAACGAACAAATTAGCACACGATCCCCGGCAACGGCGCCATTTGATTGATCGTCTAAGTTGTGATGAAATGTAAAGTGTTCACAATCAAAGATATTTATACCGCAATCAATTAACGGTGTCGATGTAGCGCGTTAATGAATACGGATCGTCCACTGAGATATATGTTTTGATCGATCTTGTTTTAGTTGAGTCGAAAATTAAAAGATAAAAGAAATTGAAAAAATTGATTCAAGATTTATGAAATTTAGTTTCAAGAATTGTCAAGAAAATAAAGATCAAGAATCAAGAATCAAGAATTGTCAAGATGATATCCAAATCGAATGAATTATCAAGATTTGTAAAGAGGCTTGTTGGAATCGATCCAATCGATAGTGATGATGAAGAATTATGATTACAAATTCTTATCTATTGATGATTTGTTGCTAGATCGATGACGATCAACGAGAATTAGGGATCTATTGAAGAAACTAGGGTTTCTCCTTCTATTCCTTGTTCTTTCGTTGATTAGCATTCAAATTCTAGCCTCTAGAAAATTCAATCATCGATCGGTGATCTCTAATTTGGAGCGAAAACATTCAAGAAAGTATCTCGCTCAAATTAGGCTGCCGATGATTCAATTTCCTAAAGTTTACAAAACATATAAGACTTAAGAATCGTTCAAGAATTTAATCATCATCATCTACCTATTTTCTCGATTCCTCCACAAGCGGAGTTTTCACTCAAACATCATGAAAAAGAAAACAATCAAGAATTGATAACTCTTCATAATGCTCAAATGTATAGAAAAATAAGATTAAGAATTTTCACCTTTTATAAATCAACGTTTCGTTACAATTCGCTCAAAGATTACAAGATTTTGAGGAGAGAACTCAATCGTCGAAACTAGCTTCGCATCGTCTTCTTGAGTCACGGATCATCGTGGATCTCTTGCTCGGATGAAGATCGGCGTCGCTTCAAAAGGCTTGTTGAAGGCTTGTTTTGGCTCGATACTCGGTGGATCTTGATTTGGATCAAATTGTGTCACTCAATTTGATTTAGAATTGATTTGGATCTACAATTTTCACCACTCAAAATGATTTCCCTCCAAATTCAACAACCTCCAAATTCTAGATCTAGATCCATTTTTATAACCACTCATTTGAATTTTCCCTCCAAAACTAGGTTGTTAGAGAGAGTCTTCTAGAAGAAGTTTGTTGGAAGGAGACTTCTAGAATAAGGTTGTTGGAGAGAATATTCTAGAATGAGTTTGTTATAGGGAATATTCTAGAATGAGGTTGTTACAAGGAATATTCTAGAGTGAGTTTGTTATGCAGAGCCTTCTGGAAGAAGCCATGTGGTCTTTGAGAGTCTTCTGGAAGCTTAGCCGTTACAAGAAGGCATGCGGAGAAATTTGAGCTGGTGACGTGTCTAACTAGCCGCGGATCCGCGGCGGATAGGCCAACTTGGCCGCGGATCCGCGGCTATGTTGTGGATTTGATGCTTCATTTCTCTGGGCTATTATGTGTTGGCTTTTTGGCACTTCATAGGATACTTGGAATCTTTTTATACTTTCTTGTTCACTGCCAGATCACAAGTCTTGGACTTGACTTATTTTATCAGCACTTTTAGCAGTTCCTGCTCTTTTACCTGGAGAATTTCCTGCACACAATCTCGAGACAAGTGTTGCGATATATAAAGATCATGCGTGCAATAATAAACACTCAATTTCCCTCAAAATGCTGGTTATAATGTATAACACATGTTATTTGGTATTTTACAGACAAATTGCTAATATGTGCTATATTCATACCGAACACTTTTAGATGATTGCAAAGAGTAGGGAAATTGATGTGTTAAAAATGCAATATTTTCGACTAATCAGCACCATGTATCGAAGGTTTAAACGGATGCGACCGATGTAGCAGATTTCGTCAGATTCCCCCTCATTGATGAGGGGTTTTTTATTGTGGGGACGCTCTTTCCTGCAGGCACAAGCCCCTGCAGTTAATTACGCTACCGCATCACGGTAACAACTTTCTCCTTCTCTAGATAGTCACTTCGTGTCGTAGGTGTTTGTTTTGTTTTTGGTTGCCCGTGAATTGTATACGGAGACTAATTTATGTTGTCGCCCGTAGGGTGTGGATTAGTCCAAATCCGTATCTTCTTAGATTTGGGTTTTGGTTTGGGTTTAAGGATACGTTAGCCTCTTTTGAGACTAAGATCGATTCAAACGTTTGTTAAGGATACGTTAGTCTAATTTCTAGACTAAGATCAACTTAACAGGATCATTTAGATCCAACAAGAGAGCAATCGGGCTCTATTGTTTAGTTTAGGGACATTGCGGTCAATTACCAGTTTAAGGACATGGTGGTCCAATGTTAGTTTAGGGACATCTCGGTCCTTATTAAGGACATCGTAGTCCATGAGTTTAAGGACCCCACAGTCCGTAGTTTAAAGACATCGTAGTCTATGATGTTTAAGGACATCGTAGTCCATGAAATGTATGGTTGTCGGGACCCGTCACCTCTCTGAAGACATTGAAGGATCACAACGACAGATATCAGAGGAGTAAAGAGATGTACCCTTGAACCAGTATGAGTTGGTTGAAGGATCTGTAGTCCAATTTGGGACTAAGATCTGTTAAGTATTCATGAGCAGATAGGCTCAAGTAAATATAAGTTGAGGACTTATGGCCAAATATTGGGCTAAATCCAATCAGGTTAAAATGTTTTACATTTTATTCTGGCTATTGAGCCTTTATTTGGGCTTGGCCCTTTTAATAATGCTGAGCATTGGATCCTGACATTTTTTTTTGTCTTGTATTGAATGCATAGCATTCATCAGAACAATGTGTGTTCTGACAACGCGCCAGGCGCTTTGCGCCAATTAAAGAGCGCATTGCGATTCTGCCAAGTAGCGCACACGAAAAGGACACGTGTCGCGTTTGGCGCTAAGCGCCGGATGATGGGCACATTGCGCTAGTTTATGAGCGCATTGCGCTTTCAATTTATGAGCGCGCAGCACTATTTCAGTGGCGTACACGTGAGTGACACGTGGCGCGCTTGGCGCTGAGCGCCAGCCCATGAACGCGGTGCGCTATTTTAGAAGCGTAAAGCGCAAGTTGCATACGTGGTTGACACGTGGCACATTTTGGCGCTGAGCGCTGGTCCAAGGGGCGCGGAAGCGCAGTTCAAGAGTGCAAGGCACTTTTCAATTGCGCAAAGCGCATTTGATCAAATTTATGATCTGTGAACAAATTTATGTTCTTTTTAGAGGAGGCTTTGCCTCAAGATTCAAGAAAAACGGTTCTTATTTTTGAGAGGGCTTTGCCTTTGTAGATCAATGATCTGTGAATGAAGTAAATACTTCTTTTGTTTTTATGATGAGATCTTTTGATCTCTTTTCATAAAAGACCTTGGTCTTTTGTAGATCTATGATCTTTTAAGAAGATAATTCTTCTGTTTTAATGAGATGATTTCATCTCTTTGTTCAAGAATCATTCTTTTTACCTTGAATAAATGATCTTCTTTCAAGAGCTTGCTCTCTTTCTTTTGAGTTTTCTCAAAATTTGTAGGGGGTTTCTCTATATCAGACATGAAGTCTTGGGGCATTTATATAGGGCAAATTGATTTGTTAAATCAGTTGAAGAGATCTTTCTCTGATTGATTTGAGGATGTTTTCCCACCGATGGATCTTTGATCTTAGGGTTTCTGTTTTACAGAAGGCAATCTTCTTGTTTTTAACCAGATTGGAAAAATCTTTCCATAACAGAATTTTAATTCTGATTAATTAATGATTTATCATTATTATTAGATCTTTTGATCTAACGGTGGGGAATTTTATAATTCCAGCGCTGGCGCACCCATGTTTTGCACGTGGTGCGCTGCTCAGAGCATGGTGCAGTTTGCGCTAGCGCACCTACGTTTGACACGTGGCGTGCAGCACAGTGCAGCCTGCGCTAGCGCACCCGTGTTTGGCACGTGGCGCGCAGCGCGCCTAGCGCTGGATCTGAAGCGTTGCTTCAATTTTTGAACTTGAATTTCAAAACAGAGTTTTGCTCTGATTGGGGGTGCGCTGCCTAGGGCGCAGCGCACCTGGTGCTAGCGCATCTGTGTTTGACACATGGCGCGCAGCGCGCCTAGCGCTGAATCTGAAGCGTTGCTTCAAATTTTTGAATTTTGAATTTTAAAACAGAGCTTTGCTCTGATTGGGGGAAACAGCCGGTAATCAAGCAAAGATCCGAAGGGCTCTACCAATATATATAAGCGATATGCTAAGAAAACACATGCACATATTGAGGTAGAAACAAACCAGGTAGCATATTACCATTTCTAGCAAGACTGTTACTATATCCGTGTATATCCCAAGCTCCCATTAATTAATATACAATCCAGTATGATACAATAATGGTCTCTAGGGCATATACCACTAACAATCTCCCACTTGCACTAAAGCCATATACTGGCATATCGCAGACCGAAGATCTCGAATAGCCTCTCGAACACTGTATGAGGAATGGCCTCTGTGAGTGGATCTGTTATGGTGTTCTCCGTATCTACTCTCCTCACCTCGATCTCCTGGGATCAACGATCTCCCTGATCAGGTGGTACCGCCTCAAGATATGTCTGGATCTCTGATGGGACCTGGGTTCCTTCCCTAAAGCTATGGCGCCGTATATTGTCACAATACTAAAGTATTGGACCAACAATGGAAGGAACCACCCGAAGTTCAGTTAAGAACTTCCATATCCAGACTGCCTCTTTTGCAGCGTCTCATGCAGCGAACTACTCTGTTTCCATCGTCGAGTCTGCAACGGTGTCCTGCTTAGAGCTTTTCCAACAGACTGCCCCTTCACTGAGGGTAAAGCCATAACCCAATATGGACTTGGAGTCATTCTTATCACTCTGAAAGCTGGAGTTAGCAAAGGCCTCTATTTGGAGGTCCTTTTCCGCCATACACCAAGAACATCTCCTTAATCCTTCTCAGGTACATGAGAATGTTCTTTATTGCTTCCCAGTACTTCTCCCCTGTGTTTTACTGATACCGGCTTACCACGCTCAGTGCGTAAGCTACATCTGGTCTGGTACACAATATCGCATATATTATAGAGCCTACCGCAGAAGCGTAGGGTATAATCGACATGCGAGCCCTTTCCAAATCAGTCTTGGAAGACATCTCTTTGGAGAGGGTGATTCCGTGACAAGCCGATAGACTACCGCGCTTAGAATCGTCCATACTAAATATTTTCAATATGGTGTTGTTTTACCTTGACTGTGAAAGTCCCACCATCCTCTTTGATATATCATGATAGATCCGGATCCCCAGAATGCAGTCGGTATCACCCAGGTTTTTCATGGAGAACATCTGTGACAAAAATCCTTTGACTGATTGTAGTATAGGAATGCCATTTCCTATCAAGAAAATGTCATCCACGTACTCAACGAGGAATTCCACAGTTCTTGCTACAATCTTACTATAAATGCATGGTTCATCTAGATTTTTGATAAATTCGAATTCTTTGACTGTCTCAATAAAACAGATGTTCCAACTCCGCGATACCTGCTTTTGTCCATAAATGGACTTAAGCAACTTGTACACTGTCCTGCTGCTCCCACTCTGATTGAAACCCTCTGGCTGATCCATATAGACGCACTCTTCTAAATCACCATTTAGAAAAGTCGTCTCTACGTCCATCTTCCGGATCTCAAAATCTTGGAAGGCAGCAATGGCAAGAAGGATCCGAATGGATTTTAGCATAGACAGTGGAGAAAAGGTTTCATCATGGTCCAAACCAGGTCTTTGATGAAAACCTTTTGCACCAAGTCTAGCCTTATAGGTTTCAACCTATCTATCTACACCAATCTTCTTTCTGAAGATCCATTTGCATCCTACGGGTTTTACTCCTTCTGGAGCAATGTTCAAAATGCATACTTTGTTGGTGTACATGGACTCCATTTCGATCCGCATTGCATCCAGCCATTTTACCGAGTCGCCGCTCTGAATAGCTTACTGGAAGCTAGTTGGCTCATCATTGTTAATGATGCAATCCTCTCGATCCCCGTCTATGAGAAAACCATAGTATCTCTCGGACGGACGAGACTGCCTACTAGTCCTGCGGATTGGCATACGGATGTCCGGTTCTTTTGAAACCTCTAGTTCTACCATACTTTCAGTAATAGTTTGTGGTTCTGGAATTTCTTCCAGTTCTATTTGCGCTCCCACTATTTCCTTTAAAAAATTGATTTTCCAAAAAAATGGGCATGACGAGGAACAAAAACATTTTGTTCCTCTGTGTAATAGGAAAGATACCCCCTGGAGTTCTTTGGGTATCCCACAAATTTACACCGTGCCTCGAGCTTGTCCGCATACTGCTTTTCAATAAAAGCTGGACATCCTTATATCTTCAGATACTGAAGATAGGGTTTCTTCCTACTCCACATCTGATATGGTATGGTAGGTACAGTCTTGGTTGGAACCTTATTCAAAAGATATGCAGCTTATTCTAGTGCATAACTTCAGAAGGATCGCGGCAACTCAGCGTTACTCATCATAGAACGAACAATATCCAATAGGGTTCTGTTCCGCATTTCCTATACACCGTTGTATTGTGGTGTGTATGGAGTGTAGGGTTCCTAGGCACACTAAGGAGGTCTCACAAGGCATCAACCATGCCAATTTCAAATTTTACAAGTGCCGAGAAACCCTAATACGGATCGTTAACTAGAATTTTAGGCGAAAAAGAAACTAGTTAACAACTTAACTACGAGTAAACGGAAATACAACCTTTGTAGATCCGGTCCTCCACCTCCATTGCTCCGTGATGAAGTCCCCTCGCTGTACAAATCGGATCCCAGACTCTAGCATCGGCTTCATTGGAGAAATGGGCGGGCTAGGTCATCGACTACGACGCCGAAGATGATCTACGTCGAGGCATCACTAGATCAAGCTCCAACTTCACCAAGCCATGAAAACTTATGAAGGAAACACCCTATACTACTTGGCAAGAGGTAGAGGATGAAGAAATAGGAGGTGGGTTCACTTTAGAATTGGATTTCTCACTCATTTTCTCAAGTTGCCATTGATGGAGGCAAGCTTCTTCTTGAAGAAGAAGAAGAAGAAGATTAAAAGAATATTATGATAAGTTATTTTAAAATAGAAAAGAAAAGCAATACTTATCATAATACAACCATGGTTAAGTGTAGAGAATTAACTAGGATTAGTAAATGGTTGGGTTAAGACATGAAGACAAAATGGTCACTTTAGTCAAACCTTCATGAAGCTTCAACAAGCTTCATCTTTTAAAGCAACCATTTTCTCTTTTTCTTTTGTCAAAACAAAAATAAATAAATGCATAAATAAAACAAATGAAACCCTAACCATTAACTAACCATGATTTAATCACACACTTAACCAAGTTAACATGTATCATCAAACATGATACAATCAAGTGCACAAAAGTATATCACATATACAACTTGTGAACTTCAAGTGAGAAAATCCATTTAAAGTGAACCAATACTAGTTAATGCAAAGTAATATATCAAATATATAATTATGCATTAAATCATTAAATCAACACTTGATTTAACGATCCGGTCATGTCGCACACAACCGACTAGTATACAATGTATCGATTTATCGAATCAATCCTTGATTTGATAACTAGGTTATATCGCATATAACCATTCGACACATTCATCGCGAGAATGAAATACGGTATCACATACACGCATTATTCTCGGTCCCGCACATATCTCATATGCGCTCCTATTTCGTTTCGCTTGAGCCAGGAAACCTCTGTGTAGGACTCTAAAGACTCGTCAATACTCCGACAGCAGGTGATGATCATATCAAACACCCACAAGCCGCAAGCGGTCTGCTAAACGTAACGGCCACCCGGGTATTGAGCGATCAGAAGATCGACGAGCAAGCCCGCTCACACTCCTGTGAATCCAACCAGTAACACTTACCGTACAGTCCGGTCTGATCGTCTGATATGTCGCATATCTCACCTAGGGGTGGTAAACGTCAGACCCCAATAGCTTGATAAGTCGTGTCGATATGAGGCCTATAATAGTTCGAGAAACTACTGGTAACACTTACCAGTAAATCTCAGCAACCCTGGCCAGGGATTTCCTGTTATAGCCAATCGAACACTGCGCAACATCAACTCCCTATACCGGGAGAGACGAATCCCCTCCTATCGCTCATTGCCTCCATGTGATTCGAGACTGTACCCGAAAACCACCGTTTTGCACGCCCTCTTGGACGTGGTAAGGTGGAAATCAAAGCACGGTGGGAACCACACAAGACTCTATGACGATCTCGGGTCAACAGACTACTTTGTACCAGTGTCACCAGAGAACTGCCATCTGACGTAAGGTATAATACCATCTGGGAGTTCTCGGCGAGTCCGTCCAGTGTACCCAGTCTCTACTGAGCACCCGTATATCATCTCTGATGTCAAACACCAATGGATATGGGATCATCCATCGCCCATCTGTATGGGTCGAGAAGGTATACGCTAGTCTACTCTGGTATATCGATGCCCTGTCTCGATATACCCACGACTAGGGACTTTGAAGGATGTACTTATGGACTACCATGTCCCCACTAGTATGATCCGCATCATAGTCTAGGTAGTCAAGTACACATCCTAAGGGCTTTACCAACATGTAACAGAGAGACAATCAGTGTACACGTTAAGGTAAAGAGCAACCAGATAGCATACTATCATGTCGAGCAAGAAAGTCTTCCCTATATATGTCCAAGCATCCACTACAATATACATCCTATGTATAGTAATGGCCTCTAGGGCATACATATAACTAACAATCTCCACTTGCACTAGGGCCATCTGATAGCAGTGGTTGTAGTATCTCATACTTAACCATCCCATAAAAGTCTCTCTCTGGGAAAAGGCCTTTGTGAGTGGATCCGCCGTGTTTTCCTCTGAGTCTACTCTCCTAACCTCGATCACCCTGGAGATCAACCATCTCCATGTGATCAGGTGATACTGCCTTAGAATATGTCTGGATCACTAATGGGACGGACGTTCCTTGGCATAAGCCACAACTCCATTGTCACACAATGGGAGGAACTAAGTTCATCTCATGAACAAATATACATCCAGACTGCCTCTTTGGTAGCATCTTAAGTAGCGATGTATCGAGCCTTTATCATCTAGTATGCCACGGTATCTAGCTTGGAACTCTTCCAACATACCGTCCCTTTACTGAGGGTAAAGACAATGCCTGTGACTGACATTCAGTCGTCTTTATCACCCTGGAACCTTTCCAGTGATTCTCCCCAGGATCGATTGATACCATCTCACTACAACTAGTGAGAATCCTAACATCCAATTAGATCTATCTCATAGATTCAAAACGCAGGATTTAGGAGGTATCACTTTGATCCTTTATAGAGAATCATTGTGATAAGCGGAGATTGATCGAGCGTAGCATAGGAAACTCCTTCCCTATCAAGAGTATGTCATCCACGTACTCTACGAGGATCGTCACTTTACTCCCTACTACCTTTTTGTTTATACAAGGTTCATCTACCATTTTGATGATGTCAAACTCTTTGACTAACACATCAAAACAGATGTTCCAACTCCGCGATACCTGCTTTATCCTATAAAGTATCTTGTACACGTTTCCGCTGCTCCCACTGTCTACGAAGCCCTCTGGCTGTGTACTTATAGACGTTCTCTTCTAAAACATCATTTAGAAAAGCAGTCATGACACCCAACCGCCAGATATCGTAGTCATGGTATGTAGCCGTGGCAAGTAGGATCTGGATGGACTTAAGCATAGGCATTGGAAAAAGGTTTCATCATTATCCACGCCTGGTCGATGACGAAAAACCTTTAACAAGTCTAGCTTTGAAAGTCTCAACTTTTCCATATACACCAAGTAATCTTCTCAAGATATACTTGCTCATGATGGGGATTTAACCCTTCAGTTATAGCAACCAAAGTCCATACTTTGTTGGTGTATAAGGATTCCATCTCAGATCACTAAGCATCCAGCCATTCTTACAGAGTCCCACTCCTGATGGCCAGCTCGAAACTAGTTGGGTCATCATCTCATGATGCAATCCTTGCTCCCACTGTCATAGAGAAACCAAAGTATCTCTCAGGTGGGTGAGGAACCCTACTAGATCGGCGGAGAGGCTGAGGTTCGTTGGAATCTACTGAATCCTTTGGTTCTATCAAATCATTTGATGTAGTTTGTATAGCTGAAACACTTCCAGTTCTACATAACTGACCTTGCCTCGAGCTTGTCCGGATTTTGCTTTTAGACATAGGCCGGACAACCCCAAATCTTAACTAACCTAAGATATGGGCTCTTCCCTTTCCATATCACATATGAAGTGGTAGGCTTCTGATTTGATTTGAACCGTATTCAATAGGTATGCAGCTTCTCAAGTGCATAACCCCCAAAAGGAAATAGGCAACTCAGTAGTACTCATCATAGAGCACACCATATCAAATTGGGTGTATCTGCTCCGCCCTGATATACCATCTTGCTATGGTGTATACGGAGGAGTAATGCTGAGAGAGAATCTCATTCTCCTTTAGAAAAGACCAAGAATTCCGTGCTCAAGTATTCTCCTCCTTGATCACATCAAAGGACATAATACTTATACCCGTTTTGGTTCTCTACTTCTAACTTATATTCTGTGAATATCTCAAAAGGTTCGGACTTGTGTTTCAACAAGAACATATGTCTGAATCTAAAGAGATTATCAGAGAATGTAATGAAGTACTAGGAACCGGTCTTGTCATCTGTAGACAGGGGACCTTACATACATCAACATGTATCATCCCAAGAGTTTACTAACTCTTTCTCTGTTTCCAATAAACAGGGCTATGGTCATCTTATCTCTGTGACATGACTGGCAAGTTTCATAATATGCAAATTCAAACTAATTTAAATATGCATCTTTATGTAACTCTAGCTAGTCGGGTCACATTGATCTGACCTAGTCTACAATGCCTTAAGAAGGATTCGTTCATTTCTGAACTCTTCCTCTTGTGTGTGTTCTGTATACTAAGAACTGTAGTTTGATTTAGAACATCAATGCTTTTAGATAACGTGCCTGAATCGATCAACTTTTGATATAGGAAATGTTCAAAACATTATCCAACAATACAAAATTTTATCATTTCTTTACTAATAAAGAGACGGATATGATTTTGTATATCAGGTTCGGTATCTAATAACATTCGTTCAGAATCAATGTATTTGAGATACAGGGTGACAGTGACCAACAGACTTGGCTGCAACACTTGCCCCGTTTTCTGCCTCATGAAACTTATCACCCGATCCCAGTTCTCTACCTTTCTGTAGCCCTATGTAACAGATTACATATCTGGGATCCTGATCTGGTATCACATACCCAGGACGTAGAGGATACGGAGAAACAGTTCTTTGTAATGAACACACCCGAAAATGATGCATCAGCATGCACTCTCTTCGTTTGGGCGGCACGGGAAATCTGGTATTCCCCTATTTCCTGCTCTGTCTTATAACAATTATAAGTTGGAGCGGGACCAACGTTCCCCAGCGCAGTATAACAAGTGGGTTCGGTCAATATTCCGTATTATTATCTTGATTAAGGCGTGATATGGTCGCTACCTGGAGAGAGAGAGAAGAAAACACTCAGCGTGCGCTCTTGCAAGATCAGATTGGTTATTATTTTATCTAATCAAGATGGCTCCCACTGCTTTTTATCAAATCTTCCTTCAAACCCTAAAAGGAAAGACTAGCCGGGATTAATTACACACTACAAGTTCGCCAATCTTTCAGCCAGGCCAGTGTCGGTACTTTGAGGGTGGTCCCCCGTGCTTTCGCACGAACCTAATTAATGTAAACCTCGTTTTTCCAGAGGCGTAACCTCGTTAACACCTTTCTAGACACCTACTTGATCGGCTAATTGTAATGTGTAAAACTCTCCCAGGAGTAACAATTACTCGCAGCGGGTATCGGGATCCAACTATCTCATAGAAGGTATGCAATCTCATTGCAAATTTCAACACTTGAAATTCCCGATAATTTTGCCCCTAGCGTCCTATGACCTTGACGCAGGCCAACAAACCATAGTGCGCTAGTCAAGTTCAACCCGTCATTTCCTGATTGAATTAAACCCACCCGCACGACCCTTGACGCAGACCAACAAAGTCGCACGACTACCCTAATCCAATCTGCATCATATGCATAAGCAGATAAATAATAGTTAGCTACCGCACACTACGCCTTGACGCAGGCCAACAAACGTAGCACGAATACTAACTACTACTTATCTGAAATGACGGAGGGCTACGACAGGTTTTTCTGAAAACCTATTGCGTAATGAACTTGATATCGTTGTAGGATCGAATGAATTTTGAAATGGAGTGTTTTTGAGGCTTTTCCAGTTTTGCTAAAGGAGTCACTCCCGGTGAAGGGATCGTCGGTCCTTTCCTCGTCGAATGAGGTGCGGGATATATCATATATATCACTGTGCAAAGCAAAAACTCTTAAAAGCAATCAAAAGACAAACCGAGTGTGTAGCATCTGCCAGTTATTGCTAAAGGAGTCACTCCCGGTGAAGGGATCTCGGTCCTTTCCTCATCGAATAAGGTGCAGGATATATCACATATACCTCTGTGCAAAGCAAGAACTGCAGCTACCTGTTTTATTTTGAAATTCGATTCTACAACATCTTAGGTTTCTTTTATTTCATTAATCATATTAATGAAGTCTCATCATTTAAGTACCTAAACATCACAGATAAATACGACGTATACTTATGCCATCCGCATTCGCCTCGATGTCCCCTCGTGCACCGTTAGGTTAGGTAACTAACGGCAGAGCGGGGCAGGGCTAGCGCGGGTGTAAAACATAAGTAACGTCTATATAATATATCATATATACTATATAAAGTATCCATCACAGAACATCACATGATCACATCACAGATATCGCAGCAGAAGAATCATATGAAATATTGGATATACTAGGACGTCCGTGTTTTCAATACGAGCCAGTATAAAACACGGATTCCACGGTCGCGATGAATAGCCAAACCCACACCCCTAGACCCCTACGAGAGCGGCAAGTAACCCTACCAATTCTAGAGTTAGGAGACCCGGACTCGACTCCTCGAGTTGGTCTCCCACTGGACTCCAGAACCCGGTTACTTGTGCTCCCTTCCTTGGGTCTATCCTAGTGCGGAAAAGTAAATAATATACAAACGATGACATCTTCCGCAACCTGGAAGTGCCCCAATAAAAGAATATTACATTCAAGTTTTTACATGAATGAAAATGAAAAACACTCATCTCACATAAAAAACCCCGGCTATTCAAACACGAGAATCCAATAAAACATATCCAGCAACACATAACATCACATGTCATCAACGTAAGTAAATATGCGCATCCCAATTGTCGTTGACATATAGCAACGAAACCGGCGATATCACATATTACACTTACGGTCACAGAAAAGAAAGTGTAAAACTACAATAGTTGGAATCCGCAATCTCCATAGACATCACATGCCTAATCAAATGAATACCTTAGACATCACATGCCTAACAATTATAAACCCCGCATTTTAGTCTCAAAATCGAAAACTCTTTTCAATATCTAGTCGGGCAATTCAACAAGATTCCCGACATCCTGATCGAATGCTCGTCGCAAACTTCAGTAGACGGCCGCACCCCCGATACCGTCGACGAAGTGCACCAAGGCGGAACACCGCTGCCGCGAGCACCCAAACGGATGCTTTCGGCGACGGGGTTCTCCTACAGTCACTTGGTCGAGGCTATGGAGCGAGGCTGTCTATTAAGTTTACCCGGCGAGTATTCGAATACGCTACGTGATTGCGACGGACTTTTGATCACATCAAAATTCCGTGGCAACCGATCAAGTGAGACTAAACTGCTATGTTTATAGCATTCATTCAGTTATCTCATAACTACTTGTGAATTCCAATTATTGTATCACATTCCGGATAAATAGAAAATGTTAAACTTTCCGATCGAGCAATCGAACACCCAAGTTTTCCCAAAGCAAATCAACACATGAAACAAGTTTAAAAACATCCAGTTCATGCCTCAGTACCAACGGTCCAGCCGTAGAAGGGTCAAGCCAACGCCTCACATGTGGCACGCCGTACTGCCCCAAACCCGAAGGTTCAAAGGGCAGTTCAAGACGGTCACATAATCGAGTTAAGGTTTGTTGTCTTCTAGAGGGTCCATCGCGTTACTTGCACTACTTAAAACGTCTTTAAACTACGGAAAGATCCAACACTTGGAAATTTCCCGACAGGGGAAAAAGTGGGTATTTATATCCGGTCGAACTTTTTAACATATTCAAAAATTATCCGGAAAACACATAGACAAGATTAGACAATCCGATCGAATCTACGAACTCCCAATACAACCCAGAATATTCAACTCTTGAATAAATATTAAAAATTCCCATAAAACTCAGCATTTAAATAAAGAAGTTATTGTGCAAAAATGGTTGACTGAAGAGACTAAATGGGCGCGGAACCGCCGCAATAGGCGGCTAATGCCGCGGATCCGCCGCGCTTTAGACAGATCATTAGGTAATTTTTGCACCGTAATTCTTAGAATTTCCTGCTGAATTTTTTAAGCATTTTTAATTTGGAAAAAACCACTTTTTCAGAAAAAGTCCAGAGAGGGTTAAAAGTTAGGGTTTCGGGGTTCGATCGGGTTTCTAACATCGTCTACGCATCGCCTAAGGCTCTAGCTAGGCTCTGATACCACTGTAGGGTTCCTAGGCACACTAAGGAGGTCTCACAAGGCATCAACCATGCCAATTTCAAATTTTACAAGTGCCGAGGAACCTTAATACGGATCGTTAACTAGAATTTTAGGCGAAAAAGAAACTAGTTAACAACTTAACTACGAGTAAACGGAAATACAACCTTTGTAGATCCGGTCCTCCACCTCCATTGCTCCGTGATGAAGTCCCCTCGCTGTACAAATTGGATCCCAGACTCTAGCATCGGCTTCATTGGAGAAATGGACGGGCTAGGTCATCGACTACGACGCCGAAGATGATCTACGTCGAGGCATCACTAGATCAAGCTCCAACTTCACCAAGCCATGAAAACTTGTGAAGGAAACACCCTATACTACTTGGCAAGAGGTAGAGGATGAAGAAATAGGAGGTGGGTTCACTTTAGAATTGGATTTCTCACTCATTTTCTCAAGTTGCCATTGATGGAAGCAAGCTTCTTCTTGAAGAAGAAGAAGAAGAAGAAGATTAAAAGAATATTATGATAAGTTATTTTAAAATAGAAAAGAAAAGCAATACTTATCATAATACAACCATGGTTAGGTGTAGAGAATTAACTAAGATTAGTGAATGGTTGGGTTAAGACATGAAGACAAAATGGTCACTTTAGTCAAACCTTCATGAAGCTTCAACAAGCTTCATCTTTTAAAGCAACCATTTTCTCTTTTTCTTTTGTCAAAACAAAAATAAATAAATGCATAAATAAAACAAATGAAACCCTAACCATTAACTAACCATGATTTAATCACACACTTAACCAAGTTAACATGTATCATCAAACATGATACAATCAAGTGCACAAAAGTATATCACATATACAACTTGTGAACTTCAAGTGAGAAAATCCATTTAAAGTGAACCAATACTAGTTAATGCAAAGTAATATATCAAATATATAATTATGCATTAAATCATTAAATCAACACTTGATTTAACGATCCGGTCATATCGCACACAACCGACTAGTATACAATGTATCGATTTATCGAATCAATCCTTGATTTGATAACTAGGTTATATCGCATATAACCATTCGACACATTCATCGCGAGAATGAAATACGGTATCACATACACGCATTATTCTCGGTCCCGCACATATCTCATATGCGCTCCTATTTCGTTTCGCTTGAGCCAGGAAACCTCTGTGTAGGACTCTAAAGACTCGTCAATACTCCGGCAGCAGGTGATGATCATATCAAACACCCACAAGCCGCAAGCGGTCTGCTAAACGTAACGGCCACCCGGGTATTGAGCGATCAGAAGATCGACGAGCAAGCCCGCTCACACTCCTGTGAATCCAACCAGTAACACTTACCGTACAGTCCGGTCTGATCGTCTGATATGTCGTATATCTCGCCTAGGGGTGGTAAACGTCAGACCCCAATAGCTTGATAAGTCGTGTCGATATGAGGCCTATAACAGTTCGAGAAACTACTGGTAACACTTACCAGTAAATCTCAGCAACCCTGGCCAGGGATTTCCGGTTATAGCCAATCAAACACTGCGCAACATCAACTCCCTATACCGGGAGAGACGAATCCCCTCCTATCGCTCATTGCCTCCATGTGATTCGGGACTGTACCCAAAAACCACCATTTTGCATGCCCTCTTGGACGTGGTAAGATGGAAATCAAAGCACAGTGGGAACCACACAAGACTCTATGACGATCTCGGGTCAACAGACTACTCTGTACCAGTGTCACCAGAGAACTGCCATCTGACGTAAGGTATAATACTATCTGGGAGTTCTCGGCGAGTCCGTCCAGTGTACCCAGTCTCCACTGAGCACCCGTATATCATCTCTGATGTCAAACACCAATGGATATAGGATCATCCATCGCCCATCTGTATGGGTCGAGAAGGTATACGCTAGTCTACTCTGGTATATCGATGCCCTGTCTCGATATACCCACGACTAGGGACTTTGAAGGATGTACTTATGGACTACCATGTCCCCACTAGTATGATCTGCATCATAGTCTAGGTAGTCAAGTACACATCCTAAGGGCTTTACCAACATGTAACAGAGAGACAATCAGTGTACACGTTAAGGTAAAGAGCAACCAGATAGCATACTATCATGTCGAGCAAGAAAGTCTTCCCTATATATGTCCAAGCATCCACTACAATATACATCCTATGTATAGTAATGGCCTCTAGGGCATACATATAACTAACATGGAGAAGTAAGCTGAGAGAGAATTCTATTCTCTTTTAGGTAATCCAGGAACTCGGTAATTTAAGTATTCACCATGTCGATCAGATCTAAGTGTTTTGATACTTTTGCCTGTTTGTTTTTCCACTTCATTCTTATATTCCCAGGATTTTTCAAAGGGTTCGGATTTATTCCTTCACAAGAAGACATGTCCTAACCTAGAGAAATTATCTGTAAAAGTAATGAAATAGGAATAACCACTTCGTGCATCTGTAGATATCGGACTACACATGTCGCTGTGTATGAGTCCCAAAAGCTCGCTTGCTCTTATTCTGTGTCCAGTGAACGGAGTCTTTGTCATATTTCCTATGAGACAAGATTGATAAGTTGCATAAGACTGATATTCGAACAGATCTAAATATCTCTCTCTATGTAACTTCGTCAACCGTGTTTCATTGATGTGACCCAGTCTACAATGCCTTAAGAGAGCCTTATTTAATTCTGGAGACTTTTTTTAAGTGTGTTCTGAACGTTTGAAAACCTGAGCTTGATTCAATATATATTGTCCTTTAGTGTACCTGACCCGATCAAATTTTGATTTAGGTGGATGTGAACCACATCGCTTATATGCTAGACTTGGTACATATAAACAGTTACGTAGAATCAATATCTGCCCACTTGTCAATTCTAGGTGATAAACCTTACGGATACAGCGTCCACACTTATTCCGTTAGCAACCCTGAGAGTCATATCACCCACCCTGATAACTCTAAGGTTTCTCAAAGCCTGTAATGAATTACAGATATGAGATCCTGATTCGGTATCTAGTACCCAGGAAGTAGAGTTAATTGACAGACTGTTTTCAATCACAAACATACCCGAAGTCGAAACCACAACATACTTCAGATTCTAGATTCTGGCTTTCCAGGCCCTGCATCCGTTCTGCCAATGCCCTTTCCCGTAACAATAGAAACATCCCTCCTTCCCTACAGTTAACCCCGAAACTTTTGCCCTTCCCTTTTCTTCTACCTTACCGACACCGCCTATCAGCTTTGTGGAGGTCTTCTTCTTCTCACCCTTGGCATCCGCCTTAGATCCAGAAGAGGAAGATTCCCCAATAAGCAAAGCGGGTGTCTCCCTGGTTTCCTTTAGGGTGCCCTCAACTGGAAGTATAACTTTCTTTCCCTGGGTGTAAGTAGGAGGTAGGGACTGTAGAATCAAGTCAGCATATGACTTGTTATCCAACGTGGTCTCTATGTCCGTGAGCTTTTTAATATAGCTAATCATTATAGGAACGTGGTCCCCTACAGATGATCCGACAGTCAACCTCGCTTGAAGCAATTCATTCGAGGTCTCATATCATGCGATACGAGATTGCTCTCCATATAAAATATTGTTATGGAGGAAGATGGAAACTAAGTCTATCTTCTCGTTCTGCCTCTGGTATACACCATCAACTAAGGCAAACACGAGGCACTTGGCATTTGCACTGTCCTTTTTCCTTGTCTTACGGATATCAACATCCGCGATGGTGGAAACTGGACCTGGGACGGCGGGGGTATGAGTAGTAATGAGGTGTTCTAGCTTGTCATATGTAATGGACATCTGGACAAACCTTTGCCAGTCAATATAGTATAACTCAGTCATTTTATTATCTATCTGTAACCTAATCTGGTCACCTAGTCGCTGCAATTAGGAGAGAGAGAAGAATACACTCAGCATGATGCTCTTACAAGTTTAGATTGATTTTTAATTTATCTAAACAGGATGGCTCCCACTATTTCTCGAATCCTTCCTCAAACCATAAAAGAAGAATTAGTCGGGATTAATCTTACCGTACAATACTTGCTTAACCGTTCGGCCAGGCTAGTGTCGGTACTTTGAAGGAGTTTTTACGACGTTTTCGCGAAGTTCCTTAATGAAATAACCTCTTTTCCCTGGAGGCATAGCCCCGCTAACACTGTTCTAGACACCTACTTGGTTTATAACATTGATCGTTAAGTGAAGAATCTCCCGAGGAGTAGTAGATACTCACAGTAGGATCGGGACCCAAATATCATTGTGTGATAATGCTGAAGGAATCCTACCAACATTATCAAACTCTAAATGGTATGCAGCATTAGCAAGTTTCAGTTTCTTTAGAAACCCCCGATGTGGATTTTTGCCCCATGCTCTTATGACCTTGACGAAGGCCAACAAATCATAAGTCACATGTCAAGTTCTACCCATCATTGAACCCACCCGTATATACCCTTGACAAAGGCTAACAAAGTAATACGACTGTCCCAAACCAACGCATCTATCTATACTACATATGGACACCCGGCAGCTATCAATCACTATACCTTGACGAAGGCCAACAAACATAGCTTAAATACTACTGACTATTCATATGAAATGACGGAGGGCTACAAATGGTTTTGGCAAAACCGTGAACGTAGTGAACTTGATATAATCGAAGGAACCTGATAGCTTTTAAAAGGAGTGGTTTAAGCTCCGCATTTAAAAGTCTGCTGTTTTAAAATAACTGAGTGGTTTTAAAATTTGTTCCAACGATTCAGCTTTGGTTTGTTTGCTTTGCATTAATTTAATGCAGTCCCATCAATTAACCTACCATTGCAGAAAACAACGAAAATACAACATACGCTTATACCATCCGTATTCGCCACGGGGCCCGTCATCACCAGTTAGGTTACTTAACTAACGACAGAGCGGGGGCTGGACTAGCGCGGATGCAAAACATAAGCAACGTCTATTATATAATATATATATATATATAATAATATCCATTTATTAGACGCAATGATAGGCATTCCGGATCACAGATGAACATATTGGATATACTAGGAATTCCGCGTTTCGTTTGAGCCTGTAACGAAAGACGGACTCCACGGTCGTGATGAATAGCCAAACCCCACCCTAGACCCCTACAGGTGCGGCAAACTACCCGCCAAATACCCAAAGTGAAGCAACCTCCCTCAACAAAGTGAGTAGGCCACTCGGCCCTTTAAAGTACCCGGTAATTTGTGCACCCTACCTTGGGTCTATCCTAGGAGGAAAAACAGTAAAAGAAATAATACAATGGTGGCTACAACCTTAATCCGGATGTGCCCCGCAAAATAATATTATATCACTTTACAAATTTATACATCGAATGAAAGAAAGAAAACCCTCATCTCACATCCCCGGCTATTCATCCACGATGATCCAACAAGTTCATATACACAAACCATCATAACAACACCACAGATATGTGCAACCCCGACTAATCGACGTATAGCAATTAGTCGACGTTTCCAAACACATATATACAACACAAATCTTGTAAAGTAACTACGACATTAGAATTCCACGCGCAATTAGCAAACTTAACAAATTTTCCAAGACATGAAAATTCAGTGAGCTAAAGTTCGAAAACCGATCGTTTTAAGCCAATTTGAAAGTCTGAATCAAAACGAAACGCGCCCAAACCTTTGCGAGAAGTTAGAGCACGAAATTAAATTCGAGTTGGGGGGCCTAGAGGGGGTGCCCCACCACCGAGGCCACCACGAGGTGGCCAGGGGGTGAGGCAGACCCGAAACTGCCAAAAGTGGGGCAGTTTCGGGTCCCCACCGCCAAGACCACCTTGTGGTGGTCTTGGGGAGTAGACCTAGCTGTTCGGCCCACTCGGAGGGTCCCCACGGTGCGTACGCTCCACCCTGCGGCTTCTCGGTTCAAACCGTGAGCCTGCGGGGTGTGCAAACAACTCAAAACTTCATTTTTGAAAACTGTTTTCTCGGCAGTTTTTGCGCGACAAAAAACGGCGGAATTCTAACATCGCTACAAGATATATAAGATTTATGAGGGGATCTGATACCACTGTAAGTCGATGTCGCGCACCCCACATGTTCGCAGGGAGGAGGAATTTGCAAAAAATGATTTTTACGGGCTTCGCAACACCGACTAGAACCAAGGATCGTCCATAAACCCTAGCTAGCAAACAACATGAGATTTAACTACTAAGAAAGAATATTATACCTCATAATACAAGTCCTTCGGGTCTTCTCCGTTGTCCTCATCATCATCGTAGGCTCTAAGGATCGATCCGGATCGTAGCATCCTCGTCAGCTTCCACGAGTCAAAGATGATCCACCCGAGAGTCTATAGTCTGAGCTCCAACCTCAAAACCGAGGTAACTAAGATAATAAGCTTGCTAAAATTGATGGCCTAGATGATGTAGAGAATGAAGATGGATTTATTTGTCTCTTAGAACCCTAGTTTACTCAACTCATGAGACCTTAAGGGTTTTTGATGTGAGGAAGAAGAAGAGAGCTAGCTTGAGGAAAGAGAAATGGTTTTTGATAATGATAATGATAAAATGAGATGGCTCCCTTGACTTGATTACAGACATGGCAAGAAAATATCTCACCCAAAATATCTAGTGCCACAAAATATCTTACAAGAAATATCTAGTCAAAGAGTCAAACCAAGTCAAGTTGTCAAACCAAGTCAAATGGTCAAACCAAGTCAAGTAGTCAAAACAAATAACCATGTCTCAATTATCATTTACAAAAAAATAACAAATACTTTCCTCCACCTCATAATTATTTTAATCAAGTCAATGGTCAAACCCCTAATGAGGTGTCTCCTTCTATGCCCCTCTCATCCGTATATACATACCAGCATTCGTGTTCCGAGAAACACGAATACAAAGAGACGAAATTGATCCATCAATATAATACTAGGATCCGGCTTAAACCAAAGCCCAACAGTATTATCCGCCCGAACATCATACGTGCACAAGTGCACATAAGTGGTCGAAGCCCTGCCGTAAAACCATACGGCCTCTACACCTTTTGCCCGGTGCAGGGAAACTCTCTATGTGGGACACTAAATACTCGACACTATGCTGGCAGT
This sequence comes from Agapanthus africanus, assembly GCA_030015575.1. Lineage (NCBI taxonomy): Eukaryota > Viridiplantae > Streptophyta > Magnoliopsida > Asparagales > Amaryllidaceae > Agapanthus > Agapanthus africanus. The sequence goes on from JASDDO010000014.1 coordinate 88,454,557, forward strand.
GGGTTTAACCACAGGCCGCAAGCGGTACTAACTGCACGTAACGATCCCCAGGTAGATGTTGATAAGAAGGCCGATGAGGAAAACCGAGCCTGAATGTGACAATCTCTATACAGTCCGGTCTGTTTGTCTAAGAGTATCGCATATCGGGCCTAGATGGGCGGTAATCGTCAGACCCCTAATAGAGCAACAAGTCATGTCGGAGAGTAGCCCAAAATACCCTGAGAAACTACTGGAGTACCTACCAGTAAATCTCGCTTGCCTTGGCCAAGGACTTTGTGTAACGGCCTTCCGAACACAGCTCGATATCAACCCCCAATACCGAGAGAGACGAATCCTATCTAACCGCCACTACCTCCAAGTGCTTTAGGACTGCACCCAATTACTACCTGTTTGCACGACTCCTTTGAGCCATGGTAGGGTAGTAATCAAAGTACAGTGGGAACACACTTTAGGCGAAGCAGCAGTGTCAAGTCGACGGACTAAGCTGTACTCATGTCATCTGGGAACCGCTACCCGACGACAGGTATAATACCAACCAGCAGTCCCCGACGAGTCATGTCCAGTGTACTCATAACCTAATGAGCACCTGCATACTATCTCCAGTATGACGTACTAATGGCTGTGGGACAGACCATCTCCCGTGCTGGGATGAGAAGCGTATACACCAGTCTACTGTGGAGTATCGATACCCCGTCTCGATAATCCTACGACTAGGGACCTGTATAGGATGTGCTTATAGACTACCCAGCCCCCACTAGTGTGACTGCCATCACAACGCTGGTAATCAAGCAAAGATCCTAAGGGCTTTACCAATATGTATAAGCGATATGCTAAGAAAAAACATGCACATATTGAGGTAGAAACAAACCAGGTAGCATACTACCATTTCGAGCAAGACTGTTATTATATCCGTGTATATCCCAAGCTCCAATTAAGTAATATACAATCCAGTATGATACAACAATGGCCTCTAGGGCATATACCACTAACAATGAAAGTATGGTATTTTCTTGATTAAGAAAAGTTGAGTTTTGAAGAAAAACCGAATCGGAAGTCGGATTAACTCCGCTTCCGTCGGGTTTTATAATTTAAAATTTTTAGAATAGAGAAAGAGAGGGGAAGAAGGGACTTACTGGCTTTTGGGAAAGAAAAGGGGTAGGGGAAGACTAGGGAAGCGTCGGGGCGTCGTTTCGTCGCCGGAATCTCTTTGGAATTTCGTCGGAATTTTACCCTTCGCTAACTCCACTTGCACACTAAAGGGACTTGGGAATTTTTGAGAGTTTTGGCAGGGATTTCTGAGTGAGAATGTGTGAATTGGAGTGTGGTATTTATAGGAAAAACCAGGGTTTGGTGTATTGAATGGGGGAATTAAAATTTGTATTAAAAATGGATTTAAAGAGGCATTTTAAATTCTCTGGTTAATTGCAGAGAAGATAAACAGTCTAGGGAAAGTGGGGTAGGCCAAAGGGTTGCAGGGGAAAAATTTAGGGGGCAACATCGACGGTCCGACCGGCGGTACCGGGCCATATAGGCATTTCGCCGGGCTATTACCGTCGGTTGGGGTTGGTCTTGGTGCCACCTGTCGGGGTCGCTTCAACTAGCCTCGTGCACATGTTTAAATAATCCGTGTCTTTTCATTTTTATGTGTTGTGCACGTGCAAACATTTGGGCTTCTAAAAGATTAAAAGAAATTAAAATAAAAAGATAATGTGGCTGATGGGTTTCGAAAACAGGAGCTATATCATAGTAGTGCGAGTCTTTACCAGTGAGCTACAAGCTTGTTCTTGCTGTTCAAAAGCAAATAAAACTTATAACTTGTGCTCAGGCTTAGGTATCCCTTTATGTATTTTTGAAAGAAAAAAATCGTACAGAAAGTTTCGGGTTGTTACACCTCGTGATGAGGGCTTTCGATCCACAACGTTATTGGGCAGGAAGCTACCCGTTGCGGATTGGCCAGCAGGAAATTGCTCGGCGGCCTCTTGGCGAGGGCTATGATCCACAGAGTTGTTGAGCATGAAGCTACCCGCTGCGGATGGACCGAGCAGGAAGCTGCTCGGTGGACTCTTGGCGAGGGCTTTGATCCACAGCGTTGTTGGGCAGGAAGCTACCCGCTGTGGCTGAGAAGGGAGGCATTCGTCGGCCCTGCATGGAGTTTTAGCATGAAAACAAAGGGAAATAGTTCAGATTGCAGGGAAGCAAGAATTTTTATTATCAAATAAGTACAGGTTATGTGATTCGATTTAAATTCTCCTACATTGAACAATAGGTTTCGGTAGGTGACCTTGTTGCTCGGACTTGGGTCAGTCGGCGATGACCATGATCTATCCGATCGTCATCTCTGCGTCTTTAATTTGATTGGCTTGCCTCCGATCTGTTTGACGTTTGTCTCGTAGGTACTTTGCCAAGTGATCGGAGTGGATCAGCTCATCGATATAATCACGCAGCTGTTTACAATCCTCGGTCGGATGTCCTTGCGTCCGATGATAGGCACAGTACGGGCCTCGGAGCCGTTTGCCCATCCACCGGGTAGCTGGCGGGAGCTAGAAGAATTCTTCGCCCTTAGCTTTCTCCAGCAGCTCGGTCTGGGAAACGTTTAGGGGAGTGTACTCCTGGAACCTTAGGGAGTAGGGTTTTGGATGATCGTCTTTCCTTTTCTCTTCCCTGTCCCTCTTCTTCCGGTCAACATGGTCGCCTACAGGCACGTTGGAGTTCACCTCGGACTCGAGTTGGATTTCTGTCATGCCCTGCTTCCCAGAGTGCGCTAAGATCGGCACGTGACAGAGCCAATCATGCTACCTGTGGCTAGGAAACATCCCTCCACAATCACATTACGGCTGTCTATAGATATCAAGAACAGTAGAAATAAAATAACTATCTAGTACATGTCCATGAGCCAGAATAAATGAGTTAAGAAATAATATGCGGAAGAAATAAATCCAAATAGCAATAACAATCTGGAAAGTACGTCCCAAATACGGGCTCACGTCAGGAATGAAAAATGCTGAAAGATAACTAAACTAAAATACTAACAGGATCCTCACTGCTCGGCCTGTCGGCTGAAATACTCCTGAACGGCATGCGACAGAGATAGAGGATCTGGGCCATGCAAAACCCAGACGTCAGTGCGTCATAATATCAAATTATAACAAATGAACATGATACACGAGATATGAAGGCATGGGTATAAACAGTAATAAGTGTATAACAGTAACATGAATATGGATCAGTGAAGTGTATCGGTGTATGTGAAGTGCAATGAGTCATCTAAACTATACTACTGTGTTATCTATTCTAAAGTCTTCGAAATCAATTAATGTAATGGTCATCGTAACCCATCGGTCTATGCCCCGTTCATTCCCCACGGGACCACGGTAACAAGATATAATAGATTGTCAGTCTATGTCCCGTTCATTCCCCACGGGACCACAGTAACATGATGTAATAGCCCATTGAGTTACATTCAGTTACATTCTTGATTTCCCCTTACCCCCAAGGTTATGTGTTCGAGTCGGGTATTGATAAACTGTAGCTAATGCCCACACAGGATCAAACAGGTACAGGTTTGTCTATGTAGACAACAGGAAACGTCCGTAGGGACAACATGTCAGGATTATCGGCATTAGAAACAGGATCAGTTAACATGTCAAGTAGTAGTATATCATGTCATGTCAGGTAGTGTACATGTATCAAGTGGGTGCCCAACCGTAAAATGTAGCAAGAATCGAATCACGGTAAAGGTACGGATGTATGGTGAAAGCATGGATGCATAAGTATATATCAAGAGTTACATCATGACTATGTAAGATGCACATTATCAAGCATGGGGTAATAATGTAACAATATTATGAATTAATGTGACATAGCATGTAACTAGATATATAGAATTAATGGTATGGGTACACAATAACACATGGATGCAAATTATCTATCAGGGGTTACGTTTACAGCTCCAAGATTATGTAGGATGCACATTATTAAGCATGGGGTGTTACTACAACAATAACATGAATTAATATGATTTATAACTGCAGCTACATATATAATAGATGATATGGATGCATACGGGTATCCGAAAACCGTAAAACTTTAATATGGATTTATAATGCAATCAACATGTAATATTTGTATTCATATGGATGCAAAATAAGTATTTTAGCATGTAGCAAGATAAACTTGCCTGAATGGAACACACGATGGGTGCGTACGGCACGTCCGACGTCGGGTAATCGTCGCAACGCACACACGGCACACGGGACGGGTCCAGGCAAGGCAAGAGGATAACCACGCAGGTAGGGGACGTTCACTGGATCACCTGAATCGTCAGCGCCGAGCACGGCTCCGGCGAGTGATCACCGGAAAAGAAACAAGAAATCAAGAAAAGAGAAGGAAAGAAGAAGAAGAAGAAGAAAAGAAATGGGCCGGGGTGGCTCTGGTGTGGTGCTTGGGTTTGGGAGGAGGCGAGGAGGTGGTTGCGAAGGTGTTGAGGCGATGGCAAGGGATCGCCGGCGAGGTGTGCAGGTGAGATGAGGGTTCGGGGTCAGGGTTCTGTGCAGGGTTCCTGGTGGTTGGAGATGAGAATATGGAGATGGAGGAGAGGAGGAAGTGGAGGTGATGATGTTGGTGAGGAGGTGGTGGTGACGAGGTTGGGAGGTTGGCTGTGAGGGCTAGGTGAGGAGCTAAGGTTCGGGTTCTGTGGGTTTCTCGTGGGGAATAAATAGAGAAGGAGGTAAGGTGAGGAGAATGAGAAAGAAGAGAGGATGATGACGGGAGAGATGAGAGAGAGAGAAAGAAAGAAAGAGAGAGAGAGAGAGAGCGAGAGAGAGAAAGAAAGAGAGAAGGAAAGAGAGAGAGAGGCAGTTATTAAAAATAAGATTTCTTTTAAAAAAAATTTAAAAGATTATTTTCGTAACGAAAATCTTTGTTAAAACAGTTTAATAAAAATATAATATTAGTAAAATATTTAATATTTGGCTAATACAAAAATAGTCCAAAACACGCCCGGGTCGGGTCTAAAAATCCAGTTTTAAAATACGGAAAATATACGTGTCAACTAAAACCAAAATTGGTTATCCGGGTAACGAAAATGCATACCCCCAAGAACGGATGCACGCACATGCACGTGGCCATCCAAACAGGTCCGTTACACTGAACGGGACGAGAACAAGGTGCGCGGACGCTACGACAGGGTTAGGGGTATCATGCAGGCCATGCAATATATATTTTTTTAAAAATATTTTATGTGACTTTCAATGTTATATTGAAAAATGCAGATGCCAGATAATGCCAATATGCAGTACATAAAAAAATGAAAATGCACGGATCCACATAACAAGCCGGGATAAATCATAAATAGGAATCAAGACGGGTTTCCAGCAAGCGGGTCGGGTCGGATGCAAATACAGATGTCAAATACACTATTCGCACCCAAAACACAATAAATCAGGAAAATACCATAAGTAAAGAAATACTAAAAAAGAACTGATATAAATGAACTAGGGTGTTACATTATACCCAACTACAAAAAGAATTTCGTCCTCGAAATTTCAAGAACAAGAAAAGATAATCAAACATGAATCTACAAGAATAAGTGTGGAAACTTCTGTCGAATTTCGTTTTCTCGTTCCCAAGTCGATTCTCCATGTGAGCGATTCCCCCATGAAACAAGTACAAGAGGGATAACCTTGTTCTTGAGGACATTTTCTCTTCGATCGACAATCGACATCGATTGTTCCTCAAAAGTCAAATCCTCTCTTACGGTCAGCTCCGAATGATCATCTACGTGTGTCTCATCTCGAACATACTTACGGAGTTGAGATACATGAAACACATCATGAATATTCGCCAAAGATGGTGGTAACGCCAATCGATAAGCCACTTCTCCAACATGCTCCATAATCTCGAAAGGCCCCACGAATCGAGGACTAAGCTTGCATCGACTCCCAAAACGAATCACTCCTCTAGTCGGTGATATCTTCAAGAATACCAAAGCACCAACAGCGAACTCTAGAGGTCTTCTCGACGTGTCGGCCCAACTCTTCTGCCGATCTTGTGCTGCCTTCATGTGATTCCGGATAGTATTAACCTTCTCTACTGTTTGCACGATCAAATCCGGTCCCAACAATCTTCGTTCTCCAACATCGTCCCAACAAACGGGTGAGCGACATTTGCGACCATACAACGCTTCGAATGGAGCCATCTGAATAGTCGCCTGAAAGCTGTTATTGTAAGAAAACTCCACCAAGTGTAGATGATCCTCCCATGAACCCTTGAAGTCCAGCATGCAAGCTCTCAATATGTCTTCAAGAGTTTGGATCGTTCTCTCTGACTGGCCATCTGTCTGAGGATGATAAGCAGTGCTAAACTTCAATCGCGTCCCCAAACTTTCCTGTAAACTCCTCCAGAAGTGCGATAAGAATCGGGTATCACGATCGGAAACGATGCTCACAGGTATTCTATGCAATCTCACAATCTCCTGCATGTACCGTTCTGCTAACGCTTCCGTTGACTGACCAACTCGAAATGGTATAAAATGAGCTGCCTTGGTTAATCGATCAACAATCATCCAAACTGCATTGTTGACCTTTGGACTTCGCGGTAAAGCTATTACGAAATCCATGGTTATATGTTCCCACTTCCATTGAGGAATCGGAAGTGGTTGCAATAAACCAGCTACCCTTTGATGTTCAGCCTTAACTTACTGACACACCAAGCACTTCGCTACAAAGCGAGCAATCTCTCTTTTCATGCCTTCCCACCAGAATTGCTGTCGTAGATCACGATACATCTTCATGCCTCCTGGATGTACGGAATATGCGGAACTGTGTGCCTCCTTCATCACTTCTTCACGAATGTCTCCATTCGGCACACACAAACGGCTACCATAACGCAATGAACCATCTTCATGAATTAACAAGTCCGTTCGAAGTCCAGCTTCAACCTGTTCTCGAAACTTCTGCAATCTTGGGTCCTGCGACTGCGCTACTTTAATATTCTCGATCAACGACGACTGTATTTGCAGCTGCATCAACTGTCCCGAAGAATGCGGTAGCACGATGTCCAACTCGAATCTCCGAAAATCATCGATAAGCTCCTTCTCTGCAGTCAACATCCGAATTGCTGGCAACCGACTAAGCGCATCCGGCACTACATTAACTTTCCCCAGATGGTACTTAAGATCAAGATCATAGTCATCCATCAGCTCCAACCATCTATGCTGCCTCATGTTAAGCTCTTTCTGTGTGAAACACGTACTTCAGACTTTTGTGATCGCTGAATACTTCAACCCTTTTGGCCAATAAGTAGTGTCTCCAAATCTTCAAAGCGAAAATCACTGTTGTAAGCTCCAAATCATGAGTTGGGTAATTCTTCTCATAGGTCTTCAACTGTCTCGATGCGTATGCTATAAACTTCCCATGCTGTATCAAAACACATCCCAATCCTTTCCCAGATGCGTCGCTATGAATCACCAATCCTCCGGAACCGTCTGGTACGGTCAAAATAGGAGCGGTTATCAGCATTTGCTTCAACGCCTCAAAAGCTGATGCACATCTATCCGTCCATACGAACGGTACTTCCTTACGCGTAAGCTTAGTCAAAGGCTCAGCCAAATGAGCAAAATTCTCCACGAACCTTCTGTAATATCCGACAAGTCCAAGAAAACTTCTGATCTCTACTACGTTCTTCGGAATCGGGCAATCTTGAACTGCTGCAATCTTCTCAGGATCAACAGCGATTCCATCTCCGGATACGACATGCCCTAAAAAATTCACTTCTTCAAGCCAAAACTCGTACTTGCTCATCTTTGCATATAATCTTTCTTGCCTCAATGTCTGCAGTGCGATCTTCAAGTGTTCTGTATGCTCCTCTAGGCTCCTCGAATAGACCAGAATATCATCGATGAACACCACTATAAACCGGTCCAAGAACGGTGAAAAGATTCGGTTCATTAAGTCCATAAATATCGCCGGTGCATTCGTGATTCCGAATGGCATCACTAAATACTCGTAATGTCCATACCGAGTTCGGAACGCAGTCTTGCAAATATCCTCTGATTTAACTCGGACCTGATGATATCCGGACCGCAAATCCAGCTTTGAGAATACCCTCGCGCCACTAAGCTGCTCGAACAATTCTCCAATGCGAGGGATCGGGTACTTGTTCTTAATAGTCACCCGGTTTAATTCTAGATAATCGATGCACATCCTTCTTGTGGCATCTTTCTTCTTGACTAGAAGAACTGGAGCTCTCTAAGGTGAATTGTTGCTGCGAATCCAACCCTTATCTAGCAATTCGGTAACCTGCTTCTTGACTTCTTCCAACTCTACTGATGCCATTGGATAGTACGCCTTTGAGATTGGTGCTGCACCAGGAACAAGATCGATCGCGAACTCCACATCTCGTTTTGGTGGTAAACCCGAGATGTCCTCGAATACGTCCATGAACTCTCGAACTACAGCTGGCGCTTCCTTCTTATCAACTTCCATCGACGAAAGAACACTGTTTGTCGGCCTAGCCCTAAACTCAACTGGCCCGACAGAACTGCTACCTCCAGCAAAAACAAACTCCGGATGTCCGGGACTCTGGAAAATCACTTTCTTTTCCCTACAATCAATGTGAGCGTAGAAAGTGCCGAGAAAGTCCATTCCCAAGACAACATCATAACTGTCGGTATCGATCACCAAGAAATCTGCAAATAACCCCCGTCCGCAAATAACAACAGAACAATCCTTGCACTCACTACTAGATATGATCTTCCCGTTCCCAGTGTGTATGTCCCAACAACTAGACAGGATCGTGCAAGAAATCGAGTGTGCAGCAATAAACTTGGACGACATAAAACAATGGGATGCACCAGAATCGAATAATGCTAATGCGGGAAAATCATGAACAAGTAGGGTACCTGAAACAACTTCCTCTGAAGCCTTGGCCTCTTCGGCCGTCAGAGTAAAGGCTCGAGCTTGATTAGGTCTCTGAGTTATCTGTTTCTGCCCCTGAATCGGCCTCTGCGGCGGCCTCTGAGTGTTTTCCTTCAAACGTAGCATCGACGGACAAGTATCAATGGTATGCTCAGCTGATCCACAAATAAGACAAGGTCCAAGTCTCCTTCGACAATCTCTCCAGAAATGACCCGATCGTTGGCAGTAGTCGCAAAATGCTCTTCCTTTCTGCTCGGGTGCGACGGGCCTCGTCATCGGTACTACGCCACGCTGGTTCACCGGAATACCTCTGCGTATAGGCGCTCGGTTCGGCGTAAACGCCGGCTTCCGTACCATAACTGCCTGCTGCTGCGTACCCCATGTCTTCATTAATAAGCTATGCTGCTCTCTTGCTGCTTTAAGTACTTGCGAGAAAGTGGTCAATCCCAGAGATATAATGTGCCTCTGAATTTCCACGTCCAAACTGCGCATAAACCTTCGTGCCCTATCAGCTTCTTTGGTCACCAAAGGTCCAGCGAATCGACTGAGCCGTGTCCATTCAGTCGCATGCGCATCCACGGATCCGCCATTCTGCTTCAAGCTGATAAACCTTTCTTCCATTTCTTCCCATGCAGTCTGCGGAAAGAACTTCTCCAAGAAACTCTGCGAGAAATTTGCCAAACTGATCGGCTTGGGCAAACGGGTCTCTTCCACAAGCCACCACTCACGGGCATAGTCCACCAATTGGATGCGTACAACATCCACTCTCTTGTCCTCTGGAATCTATGCTGCAACGAGCAGATTCTCTGTATCGACCAGCCACTGCTCCGCTGGCAACGGCTCCTCTAAACCAGTGAAAATGGATGGACCAAGTCTCCTGAAATTCTCCACGGTACCCACACGCTCTACTGGTTTGGCCGCAACGTTGTTTACGGACTGCTGGACGGTCCGCAAACCTTCCTGAAAAGCTTCGGCTTACCGCTGGTTCAGCTCGGTTTCCGCCTCTGGTTCTCCAGCATCCCACGAATTACTCCAAGTAATGCGGCGTCGTCCACACGCCTCTGGTACGATCACAGATTCCTGTCTGCCATGATCCTGCAACCAAGACACCGAAGAGGATTAGTATGATAAACAAGATTCAAAACTTGCGATAAAACATAAACTGGTAGGCAATGACCGAAAAACGAGGGAGTGAATCAAGACTAGGACTCTAAATTACTTAAATAGTGTACCGCATTGTAACCATGCCGCGGTACATAGTTACAATCACATAACTCCACTCATGTCGCCCAAATCCTAGTATCAGAATCAAAGGAACAGGGAGGGAGAAATAATAAAGAACCAAAAAGGATTTCAAGCAGAGATGCAAAGTTGTTTGTATATCGTCACGACACAAGAGTCAAGAGAAGGATATGATTCAAGAATTACGATAACAATGTGGCAAGACATGTTCTTAATTACGGGTTTTCTGATTCGTGTATTGGATCCAATACCCAACTACAAAAGAATCAAACCTGATTAACCTAAATCCTATGGATCTGATACCAAACAAACCCTGTTATGCCCTGCTTCCCAGAGTGCGCTAAGATCGGCACGTGACAGAGCCAACCATGCTACCTGTGGCTAGGAAACATCCCTCCACAGTCACATTACGGCTGTCTATAGATATCAAGAACAGTAGAAATAAAATAACTATCTAGTACATGTCCATGAGCATGTAACTAGATATATAGAATTAATGGTATGGGTACACAATAACACATGGATGCAAATTATCTATCAGGGGTTACGTTTACAGCTCCAAGATTATGTAGGATGCACATTATTAAGCATGGGGTGTTACTACAACAATAACATGAATTAATATGATCTATAACTGCAGCTACATATATAACAGATGATATGGATGCATACGGGTATCCAAAAACCGTAAAACTTTAATATGGATGTATAATGCAATCAACATGTAATATTTGTATTCATATAGATGCAAGATAAGTATTATAGCATGTAGCAAAATAAACTTGCCTGAACGGAACACACGACGGGTGTGTACGGCACGTCCGACGTCGGGTAATCATCACAACGCACACACGGCATGCAGAACGGGTCCAGGCAAGGCAAGAGGATAACAACGCAGGTAGGGGACGTTCACTGGATCACCTGAATCGTCAACGCCGAGCACAGCTCCGGCGGGTGATCCCCAGAAAAGAAACAAGAAATCAAGAAAAGAGAAGGAAAGAAAAAAAGAAGAAGAAAAGAAATGGGCTGGGGTGGCTCTGGTGTGGTGCTGGGGTTTGGGAGGAGGCAAGGAGGTGGTTGCAAAGGTGTTGAGGCGACGACAAGAGATCGCCGGCGAAATGTGCAGGTGAGATGAGGGTTCGGGGTTAGGGTTCTGTGCAGAGTTCTTGGTGGTTGGAGAGAAGGAGAAGATGGAGATGGAGGAGAGGAGGAAGTAGAGGTTGGGAGGTTGGGAGGAGATGGTGACGAGGTTGGGAGGTTGGCGGCGAGAGCTAGGTGAGGAGCTAGGGTTCGGGTTCTGTGGGTTTCTCGTGGGGAATAAACAGAGAAGGGGGTAAGGTGAGAAGAATGAGAAAGAAGAGAGGATGATGATGGGAGAGATGAGAGAGAGAAAGAAAGAAATGGAGCGAGAGAGAGAAAGAAAGAGAGAAAGAGAGAGGCAGTTATTAAAAATAAGATTTCTTTTAAAAAATATTTAAAAGATTATTTTCGTTACGAAAATCTTTGTTAAAACTGTTTAATAAAATTATAATATTAGTAAAATATTTAATATTTGGCTAATACAAAAATAGTCTAAAACACGTCCAGGTCGGGTCTAAAAATCCAGTTTTAAAATACGGAAAATATACGTGTCAACTAAAACCAAAATTGGTTATCCGGGTAACGAAAATGTATACCCCCAAGAACGGATGCACGCACGTGCACGTAGCCATCCAAACATGTCCGTTACACTCAACGGGACGAGAACAAGGTGCGCAGATGCTACGACAGGGTTAGGGGTATCATGCAGGCCATGCAATATGTTTTTTTTAAAAAATATTTTATGTGACTTTAAATGTTATATTGAAAAATGAAGATGCCAGATAATGCCAGTATGCAGTACATAAAAAATGAAAATACACGGATCCACATAACAAGCCGGAATAAATCATAAACAGGAATCAAGACGGGTTTCCAGCAAGCGGGTCGGATCGGATACAAATACAAATGTCAAATACACTATTCGCACCCAAAACACAATAAATCAGAAAAATACCATAAGTAAAGAAATACTCAAAAAGAACTGGTATAAATGAACTAGGGTGTTACAATTTCTCGCTCGGTCTACGCTTTCACCTCAGTCATGGTCTTAGGTTGCGCCAATACAAAATAGCGGAGCAACTCTTTGTGCCTAAGACCCGACATCAGTGCGGTGATGACCGTTTCGTCGCGGTGCTCGGGTACCTCCAAGAGAGCGTTGTAGAAACGAGTGACATGCCCCTTGAAGGATTCCTTGTCCCCGATCTTTATTGTGAACAGGTAATCGATCGTCATCTTGTGTCGTCTGTTCCCGACGAAGTGACCGAGGAACTGGGTAGCCAACTCATCAAAGATCGAGATGGAGCATGGCGTCAGCCCCCGGAACCAGTCCCGACCAGCCCAGATTAGGATGGTGGGAAAAGCGCGGCATTGAGCTGCGTCCGAGTTATCATGGAAGCTCATGCCCGCTGTAAATGCGTCCAAGTGATCTTTCGGGTCGGACTTCCTGTCGAAGAGTGCCACCTTAGGCGGCTTGTTCTTGGATGAGATGCGCTCGGCCAGCACTTCCTCGATGAAGGGCTTCGTGAGGGAATCCGCGGAATACCTAGCCCCTTCGCCGAACGGATGGTCGTTTCGCCGTATGCCTTCGATCTTCTTTTCGAAGGCCTCGACTCGGTGGTGGTAACCCGAGGATTCAGCACAGTCAGAGTGGTGACTGCCCCCGCTCATGGTTTGCGCGGCGGTGCGGCTTCGATTCTGCTCTATCAGATTTCTCAGATCCTCTGGTGAGGTTCTTCTCGAATAGCCCCGATGTGCGCTTCCGTGGTCTTGACGCGGATGGGGGTGTCGGTCATGCTTGGAAACATGCGAGCTAACTGACACCTCCTCAAAGGGTGTGGGCGCATGTCGGATTTCAGGGCAATGGCCCAGTCTTCCCCGAGACTGAGGCGTGGAACCTTCAGGAACCCAGCGGGTCATGGAATCATGGCCCGCGCATGGGCCGTGGTTGCCGGAGTTGACACGCCGGCGCTCGATGACGCTGAGGGAAGCGAGGTCATCCACCCTTCTGTGTAAGTCGTTGTCTCGGGGAAGGGGAACCACGATCTGGTGAGCAGGGCCTGCCGTCTGAACGCAGATGAGGGCGTCCACCATCGACGTGAGTCTGTCGATTCGAGCCGATAAGGCGTTGATAATGTTTGGAGGGGGAGACGAGCCGCTGCCGCCTCCGTGGTAGCGGCTCGTATTTGGATCGTCACGGTTTTCACTCGCCATCGGGTCGAGAGCGGAAGATCAAGTTTGATGGGTGGAAGAAACTTTCGAGTCGTTTCCCACAGACGGTTCCAACTGATGGAGGTTAAGATCTTCCTCAGATACTGTCCTCCGTCGATCTGATAGCGAGCGTCTTGGACGGTTGAGATTTTATTTGGCTGTGATTGAGCGTGTGGATCTCAATGGGTTGTATTTGATGTGGAAGCCGAGCTACCTGCAAGTAAATCCCGGGATGGGTGACCACCGTAGGACCCTCCGACGATCAACTTAGGCCGAGGAATATTGGCAGAGTAGTGGCGTATTGGAATAAATTCGAGTTACCTGAGTCGTCTGGAAGAGGGGGTTTTATAGTGGTCACATGGAGCGAGCTGGTGCGAGGTCCTCGCCGTCAGTTATGTCCTTATGTTACACCCGCGTTAATGGCGGGATCCGTTCATTAATGGAGGAACGAGCTTGTGTGGGACGCGGAGCGTGAGGCGGTGGATATCTCGCTTTAGCGAGATACGCGAAGCCGTTGCGGAGGCACTTGGGCTCCGCGTTCTCGGTTGATCGGGAGAGCCGAGGAAGCTCGGCCTGTCAGATGGTTCGGAGATGAGCAGGGAGGCCGAGGGAGCTCGGCACGTCAGACGGCTCGAAGACGAGCAAGGAGACTGAGAAAGCTCGGAGACGAGCCGTTAGTAGTTTCCAAGGTGAAGATGGAATGTATTCGGGGAGGTTTCCCGAAAGGTCGGATACATTTCTCGAGAAGGGGATCCCGAGGAATGTCCCTGATGCAACTCATTTATTCCACTCCCGTAACTTTCGGGACACGTCATCTGTCATGTGTCGTAATCTAAGAAGACACCACTTGTGAGCATCATCAAGTCATCTTCTTAAATTGGACACCATAATGATGCAACATTTGCTAAAATGTCACTCTCGACTTCTGTTATCTCCAAACATAGGGGTAGCTTGAAGACTTTTGAGATGCCTCCTAAATGTTTTTTGAAGTCGCCTTCATCATTAATTTAGTCTACAATAAAAGGCAAAATCATGTTCAAATTAATCAAAGCTTGGCAGCATATCACACCGCGACCACATTACTACTTGATATAGATAACTCGACCGTTCCCAGAAATCAAAGTATCCAAAATACATATTCCAGCAGGGCTAAATGTTATTAGCAAAGAAAATTTCGGCCAAGCCAAGAATTCATCACAGTTCAAGTGTCTATCATGGGCATTTCTGGATACAATAACATAACATGAGCAAATTACATTGTAAATGCTGGAGCTGCGGAACACTTGTCCCCTCAGTTTTTTGTTGTCAATAGCTGCAAGCTTAGACAAGGGCAGGTATCATAAGGCTTTCATTTTGAGCAATCCATTCCGCAACAGGTAGATAATTTACGTGGCGTGTTTTGGTATTAAGTCTCGTGCATAATTTTACATATAATTGCCTTCACGTCTATTACATAACTTGTCAAATTTCTAGCATAGATAATATAACTTGTCAAATTTCTAGCATAGATAATATAACTTGTCAAATTTCTAGCATAGATAATATCGACTTGCAACAGCTTGAGCTTGAATTTGTAGCTCTATAACTATGAATGATCCAATGGCTCCACAGCTGTCCGAAACAGGAGAATGTAAACCTTGTCGATAGAGAAATACAAGAAGCCTCCCAATGAATGTGTCACATATGAACCAAAGCTTGTCCCCACAATGCAATGCCATGCCGGGCCATATGATGAATCAAATTCCTGTAAATGAAAAAGAAGAAGCGGCCTTTAGTTTGTGGCTCAGCATAAATAAAACAGGTTAAGAAGATCTTTGCTGATAGGGAAAAAAAATTGTTGAACACACACAAGACAGAAAGAGAATATTAATAAAATAACAATTACAGAGGAATAATGCTTATTTCATGATGCTTTCTTGGTAGTTTATGAACAAACCCAACAATAAGAGAATTGATATCAGATTCATGAGGTAATTGATTGGTAATGATGGAATAGTTTCTGTCTTGTATGAATTCTGGATGGTTTCCAGGTAATCAATATATTATACCAGGCATCTTTGATATGAGAAATACTTTACCTACCCACTGCTTACCCTCAATGTACCCAAGAGATTGAAGGGTGGGGCTCATATCATTTAGATATTGTTGTCATGGTCCATGATGTTCATCTCTTGGATAGCATGCGGGTAGGGATAAATGTTGGTGGGAAATGTATTTTGTCTTTGATATCAGCATGATCACTGGCCATTCATTCTCCATGATATATGTTTATCAGTTCCAGTCCAAGATTATGCTATTGAAAATTACTGGGTATAGTTTCACCTTCAACCATAAATTTATAGCTATCCGCCCATAGGACAACTTAGATTTAGTTCAGGGCTACTCATCGAAACAGGAGCATGCTTGTGTTGTGCATCAATATGGGGCAGATCAATGCACAAGGTACCCGCCATTGTGGGCGTTCCGGTATCTCGGGAGTGTCAGACAACTCGGATTTATGCAACTGAACAACAGTATTGTTGCACCAGGCCCACCCTCAACCTAATCTATAAAATTATTTGCCAAAAGTTTGCAGACTACAGATCAGTGTAGAGCTCATTATGACATTGATTGTTGTTACAATGTTGTAAGAAGCGGCATAGACGCCCTCTTGAGCAGCTGAGCTGAGGCAGCTTCTGCCCTATGAGACTAGGGATTCAGCTGTAGTTTTTGGCCGTGTATGAGGAAAAAATGTTTCCAACCTATTCGCCAAATAGCTCCTGTCATCGCCCTCACCACTGCATTTTTGCTGCCGATGGGTAAGAATTACACAGTACCTACTAGCCTTCTTAAGGGCTGTTTGGTTGTGTAGTTGGAGCAACATTTGCTCCAACACAAATGAATGAAAACTTTTGTTTGGTCCTAAGTTTTTGGTCCATACCATGTTGTTGCAACAACAAAATTGCTGAGTTTGCAAGCTTTTGGAACTGCATGCAAAATGAGCGCGGCTCCAACGGCAAGTTGGAAATGCAAGCTTTAGATGACATGTCACCTCCAAACCACACTTAACACCAGGTTTTCTTTCTAATCACATAATTTTCTTCCTAAGAGGTGCCTAGCTTTTGTATGAGCGGGAGACATGAAGGAGGCCCATTTTCTTTACCTTAAATCAAAATCTCATTAAGAAGAAAATAACCCTTGTCACATAAAATTTATTTATTTATATATTTAATTTGTTGTTGTTGTTATAGTTTTATAAATCGTTAGTGATAATCTTTGTATTGATTAAGATTAAAAATGTTATCCAAAGATAAATTTATCATAATGAGAAGATTTTGGAAAAACAAAATAAGGAAACCAAACATTGGATTTCTAAAACATGAACTTTGAGTTGCAAGACAACCAAACATTGGAATGACAATACAACTACCGTGGTTGTAAAAACACGTACAATGTAATACCAACTTCAAGTAACCAAACACCCCCTTATTGAAGGTTGGATGCACTTCACAGAACATCCCTCCTAATGAAATGATTCAAATTCACCACACGCAGATGAAGCAAACTTCCCATGATGCAAATCCACCACGAGTCCCAGATAATATAATTATTGCAAAATAAGCATGTAAACACAAGCAACAATCATATAATAAGAATCCCAATTAGGGCTAAAGGACACCATAGATAAAAACTTCACCTTTTTTAGAGCAAGAGCAAGGCGCTTGCTATCGAGCTTGAGCGTCTCCTTCAGAGCCTGGCCGGCGCACCTGAACGCCTTCCTCTGCATCGCCGGAGCCATGTCGGCAGCCCTCACCTTCACGTTCTTCACCTCCTCTCCCAGATCCCCCTCTTTCTCTTTCTCTTTCTCTTTCGCTTCTTCTTCTTCTACCGCTTCCTCGGATTTGAGCTTGCTTCTTTGGATCAGAGAGCTCAGGTACCTGTTCCTTCTCTCGAGCTCCTCCGACGCCGCGTCCATGGATGACGCTGCCGCCGTCTTCTCTCTCATCGCCTCTGACGTGGCGTGAGCTATAGAAAGATAGAGCTTAGGGTTTGCTTTCTTCCATTGATTTTGAACAGTAATTTGTTTTGATGCTGAGATTTTGTGCGGACTGATGAAGAGTGGGGTTGGAGTGGAGAAGGGGGAGACATGGACCGGCAGTTTTGCAGAAAAGGACGGTCAATTTCGATTATTTTATTTTGGAGGTTTTTTAATTTTGATTTTTGGGTTTTTTTTTATAAAAAATAGGATGGTTAGAAATTAAAATTAGTAAAATAAGTTAATTTAAATTATAATTATTAGAATAGGACAGTTTGAGGCCAGACATAAGGAGAGGGCGAGTTAACCTGCCACCGTCTCTAACAGGTGAAGGGCGGGTTCTTAGAACCCGCCATGCTCACATCCCACCCCACCCCAAGTATTCTCACCCCACACTATCCAAGCACCCACTCCAACCCATCCCATCCTTCCCCATGGAAGGCGGGTTTCCAGAACCCGCCCCCTTCCCCCCCCCCCAAAAAAAGAGGACCGGTTCCTATTTAAAAATTAAAATTTAAAAATTTAAAAAAAAAATAAAAATTAAAAGAAAAGTAATATTGAATTAAAAAAAACCTTCAAAAAATAATTTCATCTGTACTCGAAATACGAGTAAATCGGGTTCTAAGAACCTGCCCTTCAGTTTATGGCAAAAAGGGCGGGTTCAAACCCGCTCTCGGACAAATATTGGGTAAAATTGACATATAAGGGTTGTTACTGTTTACTGACATGGGGATAATATCGACCGATAAGGGTTGTTGCTGTTTATATAGAAGGAATCCAATGCATGGATCATACTATAAATATGAACGAAAAACACTTTAGTAATGAAAGCAAAACAAACAAGTTTGGGTTTCAAGTTCTGTCTCCTCATGGAAGAATTAGAGAAGATACGAAGAATACAACTGCAGTTGCAATAGAGTTTCTAAGCGGTTACTAAAGGGTGAAAGATATGGGCTAGAATGACTCGAAATTTCCAAGCGGTAACTATCGTAATTTCTTAATATTTGAAGTCCATCCCATTGCCAATCTAAATCCACGACACTCGTTGGAAAGGGCAATATAGTATGTCGCGGAAGCTCGAGGGAGGAAACAGGCCCATATAGAGACACGATCTTTTATCCCGATCTTTTATCCCTCTCAGAACTGCATTCAATCCAACATCACGAACTGTGTAGCATCTACTTCTTTAATATTATTGTATAACATTTAATTGATGTATGTGCCGCAGCATAAATTTGTAGTACTGTAGTAGAAAATCAGTATGCCGCAGAAGCTACTTCTGTTGAAAACGAGCAAATTTAAGTGTTATTATTCGCTACTTAATTTATATATTGCAATTTTAACGCTGGTTTACAGTAAATTAGGCTCCAACGAATAATGCAAAAAGATCATACTAAAATTAAAATTGTGCAAGTTTCCTTACAAATAATAATTGATTTTCCTTCCGCTGCTTCTTCTTCACGATCTCGAAGGTCTCGCCCCTGATGACTGTCCTAGACATCTGGTCTTATAATGGCTCGATTGTTCGCATAAGCTGCATCTGTCGTGCCTTTGCTGAAGATCAGCATCCATTGTCATTCGATCTTGACGCACCTTAAGTCTTTCAGGTCTTATGTTTTTGTCCGGTGGTAATACTGTCGGTGTTTGTTTGTTCCCGGTATAATAGTGCTAATAGCGATTGTCTAGTATAGGATGAAATTTCGGATCGTATGCGCCTTGGTAGCTGAAAACTGTATAGCAACGTGAAGCAAAATTATAATGTGAATTATGCATGCTGCTTGCAGTAGCAATTGCGTGGACACACGATAAATGTTGTTGCTGGAAAACACTGTATGTGTATGAAGAGAGCCCTTCATCTCTAAAATTTATGGTATATTGATTCCCATTACTCCCCGTAACTTGAAACTCCGCTGTGTCAAACCTTTCAGATCTGTAGTATTGTAATCTGCGCTCTCTTTTCCGAAATATATCTTCATAATACGCGGTGAGTGGAGTCTCCATCGCCAAAGATTTTTCCCTTCTTTGCACAAAGTAAGTATTCACTCTGAAAAAGGTCCGAACAATCAACCCCTGTATCGGTAAGCCTCTAACACCCTTAAGGATCCTGTTGAAGATTTCAGACATAATAGTGGTCATTAGTAGATACCTATATTCATTATCATGTGCTTGTGTTCACATACGCACTAGATACTCATCTAACTACGTTTTCGCTGCTTAACTCATCTCTCCAATTTTCGCTATGTACATTGTTTCCCCCCAATCAGAGCAAAGCTCTGTTTGAAATTCAAATTTCAAAATTGAAGTAACGCTTCAGATGCAGCGCCAAGTGCGCTGCGCCCTAAGCAGCGCACTATGTGTGCGCTAGCGCTAAGTGCGCTGCGCTCTGAGCAGCGCACCACGTGTCAAACACGGGTACGTTAGCGCTAAGTGCGCTGCGCTCTGAGCAGCGCACCACGTGTAAGACACAGATGCGCTAGCGCAAGGTGCGCTGCGCTCTAAGCAGCGCACCACGTGCAAAGCACGGGTGCGCTAGCGCTGGAATTAAAAAACTCCCCACCGTTAGATTAAAAGATCTAATAATAATGATAAATCATTAATTAATCAGTATTAAATTCTGTTATGGAAAGATTTTCCAATCTTGTTAAAAACAAGAAGATTGCCTTCTGTAAAACAGAAGCCCTAGGATCAAAGATCCAATGGTGGGAAACAGCCCCAAATCAATCAGAGAAAGATCTCTTTAACTGATTCAACAAATCAGCTTGCCCTATATAAAGGCCCCAAGACTTCAAGTCTTATATTGACCCCCCAAACTTTGAGAAACTAAAAGATAAAAAGCAAGCTCTTGCAAGAAGATTTTTCTTCAAGGTAAGAATGAAGGATGATGAACACAGAGATGAAATCATCTCATGATTAAGAAAGAAAAATTCATCTCTTTAAAAGATCATAAATCTACAAGACAAAAAGTCTTTCACAAAAGTGATCAAAAGATCTCATCATAAAATAAAAGAAGAATATAATTCTTCTCACAGATCATGGATCTATAAAGGCAAAGTCTTTCATCAAAATAAGAGATTAGAAATATCTCCTGCAAAATAAGAACTGTTGTTCTTAAATCTTAAGACAAAATCTCTTTTAAAAGAACATAAATTTGTTTCCCAGATCATAAAATTGATCAGAAGCGCTTTGCGCTCTTGAAATGCGCCTTGCGCTCTTGAAATGCGCTTCTGCGCTCTCTGAACTGGCGCTCAGCGCCAAATGGGCCACGTGTCAATCACGTATGCGCCGATTAACAACTTGCGCTTTGCGCTTCTGAAATAGCGCGCTGCGCTCATGGGCTGGCGCTCAGCGCCAAGCGCACCACGTGTCACTCACGTGTACGCCACTAAACTGAAAGCACAATGCGCTCATGGACTAGCGCTCAGCGCTCATAATTTGGCATCATGCGCTCATCATCTGGCGCTTAGCGCTGAGCGCGACACGTGTCCCTTACATGTACGCTACTCGGCAGAAGCGCACTGCGCTCTTTGACTGGCGCAAAGCGCCTGGCGCGCCACGTGTTGCGCTGACAGAACATAAATTGTTCTTTAATAATCCAGAGCTCTGATGAATGCTCTGCATTCAATACAAGACAAAAAAGATTTTGTCAAGATATAATACTTAGCATTGTTAAAGGGGCTAAGCCCAAATAAAGACTCAACAGCCCAGAATAAGAATGTTAAACATTTATTGGACTTAGCCCAAGATTGGCCATAAGTCCTCAACTCATATTAATTGAGCCCATCTGCTCATGAATATTTCAACAGATCTTAGTCCCAAATTGGACTACAGATCTTTCAACCAACTCACACCGGTTAGAGGGTATATCTCTTTACTCCTCTGATATTTGTCGTTGTAATCCTTCAACGTCTTCAGAGAGGTGACGGGTCCCGACAACCAAACACTCTACGGACTGTGGGGTCCTTAAGCCCACGGACTATGATGTCCTTAACCTTGACTGTGAGGTCTTTAAACTCACGGACTACGATGTCCTTAACCTTGACTGTGAGGTCTTTAAACTCACGGACTACGATGTCCTTAACCTTGACTGTGAGGTCTTTAAACTCACGGACTACGACGTCCTTAACCTTGGACCGAGATTTCCTTACACTAGCAATGGACCGTAATGTCCTTAAACTAATCGACCGCAATATCCCTAAACTAAACAATAGAGTCCAAATGCTTTTTTGTTGGATCTAAAAGATCCCGTTAAGTTGATCTTAGTCTAAAATTAAACCAACGTATTCTTAACTAACGTTTAAGTTGATCTTAGTCTCAAATGAGGCTAACGTATCCTTAAACCCAACCCCCAAACCCAAATCTAAGAAGATACGGATTTGGACTAATCTACGCCCTACGGGCGACAACATAAATTAGTCTCCGTATACAATCCACGGGCAACCAAAAACAAAACACACCCACGACACGAAGTGACCATCTGGAGAAGGAGAAAGTTGTTATCGCGATGCGGTAGCGTAATTAACTGCAGGGGCTTGCGCCTGCAGGGAAGAGCGTCCCCACAATCAAAAACCCCTCAAATGAGGGGGGATCTGATGAAGTCTGCTACATCGTCCGCATCCGTTTAAACCTTCGATACATGGTGCCATAAATCAACTTGGCATCTTCGGAGAGGTGGACGGATAACACCAATTAGCATCTGCCCCGAAATTCAGGTAAGACGGACCCGCACGGTCGCGTCTCCGTGTTTTCGGTGGGGAACAGATTCTGGCACGCCCGGTGGGACCTTTTCCTCTTTCCACTCCACACTTCGTGTGTCGTATTCGCGAATGAATCACGGTTTGCTATGGTTGCCCTTGGGTTCGAGGTACTAAGATTTGGTGTCTTGCTCGGTGCAAAAAAACGAAAGATCAATGGCTTCTACCTGCACAAAATGCTCCAGCTGCAACTGCAACTCCCGTTCCGCCTCATCTGGAGGTGTAACTTACAGACCCCAGGCGGCCTCCCTGTTCACAATGCCGGTGGACCAAGTAACTCAGGCCACCACTGGGCTGTTCTTTGGGACTATGATCCCTCCCATGAGCTTCGATGCCCCGATACTGCCGCAAGAAGCCCCAAAGAAGTCGGTCTTTGATCGACTTACCACTGCCGCGGCCCCTCTCAACGGGTCACCCAAATCCACTACCTCAGTTTTCAGCAGACTGGGCCAGAACGCTAACAAGCCCGTGATACCTGAAGCAGCCATCCCAAAGCGGATAGCCATCCCGGCTCAAGCAGACGAAATTATTGGAAAGGCTTCTCCTGACAAGAAGTCAGTCTTCACAAGGCTGGCCACTCCGGCTCCCGCTCCAGGCAAAGTCACCTCTGCCCAGAGATCTGTATTCGATAGGGTAGACATTACTTCTCGGCGAACATCGGTCATTAAGAGGCTGACGCCGGAGACAACCCTTCGCCAACACGGGGAGCATGATGAAACCACCCCTACAGCTGAGACAATCCCATCCGCACGACATGCTCGACGTCGCCACCGGCGTCGAGTAAGGAAGGCTGGGGGTAACTCCCCCTCTGGGCTAACTTCGCCAGCTCCGATGGTGGAAATCAATGCTGCTGTTCCAATTGGGAACAGTTTTGAACCGCTTAGGAGGGTTCGCAAGAACTCTCCGACTGCCGTGCTGAAGAGATCTCCTCCACCTATGGAGATTGCTACAGAGAAGAAGCCGGAGCAGCCCCCTCAACGGCTGTCCTCCAAAATTTATAAAGTCTGGCGGCAAGTCCAGGAATCAGTGATGGACCAGGATTGCTCTCGCCAATCAAAGAAGCTTAAAGCTCAACAAGAAAATAGCCATCTCGTGGTACCATGGAAGACGTCATCCATCTGGGCGCCCGCTGCAACGGCCCCCTCGACTTCAACTGCTCATAAGAGAAGGATGCCAGAGAAAGCCCCTGTGAACGTGGCAAACCGCAAGGACGTTGAGCCTAAACGCCCCAAGTCTGGGGGCATGATGGTGCATACTGTTTATATGGCTTCTGGAAAAGAGGAAAGCCATGCTTCTACGGGTTATCGACCGCTTACCCGGTCGATAACGAAGGCTCAGGAACAACAACAGCAGAAGCTTCAGGAGATGCTGACTGTAATGGCCGCACTCACTGGGCCAAAAGAAAATCCAGAGACCTTGGAGCAGCGTCGGGAATAAGAAACTGATACTGAGTTCCTCCAAAGAATGCTCAAGAAGAAAGAAAAAGAGGCTGCGGAACAGGCAGCCAATATAAAACGAATGGCTCTTTTGTTCCAAGACATCGCTGGGATGATGTTACAGCCGGAACCTCCAGCTGAAGACCCCCCGATCATCGTTGAAGACGACAGAGGGAAGACATCAAACCCTCCTCCGGCTCTTTCAGCAGCCAAAGAGGAAACCATCTCCAAGGTCGCTCTGGGTGACTACATTGCCCAACAAATATGAGCTCACCAGGCAAATGAAGCGGCCGGCCAAATTGTTAAAACTGGGCGACCACATCCAGACTGGTATGACCAAATAAGGTACCCGCCGGGATATACGATCCCTAAATTTCATGTATATAAAGGGATGGGAAATCCCCACCAGCATGTCGCCCAGTTCAGGGCTCTATGTGGCAACACTGGGGGTGACGATAAACTGCTACTTCGCCAATTCGTCGGCAGCTTGTCGGAGACAGCGTTCGAATGGTACTCTGAACTCCTGAACGACTCTGTCAAGACATTTGCGGAGATGGAACTGCTGTTTACGCAGAGATTTGCGAGCGCTAGCGAGCGTGCCCCGATTACCGCATTAATTAACGCCCGGGTGAAACCAGGCGAAATTTAGATACAATACGCAATACGATGGCGAAATTTATGGTCAAAATGTGAGCGGCGTATCGAGGAAGCGCTGGCAGTGGGCATTTTCGTGGGCACTCTTGACCCTCAGGCAACTATTTCCCAATTCATGATATTCTTCAAGCCAACCACGTTCCAAGCCTTGATCGATAAACTGGCCCAAATAGACCAGATGGGTCATGGACCGTCTCCTCCAAAGCCGGAGCCGCGGAACGAAAAGGGTAAAGGGAAGGCGACATTCGTTGCGAATACTCAACAGCAGCCCAGTGCCCCAAAACTAACGGATCAACTAGAAGAGAGACGGCGATACTATAATGAGAAAATGAAGCGTCCTTATTCGTTCCCCCGGGACAAAACAAAGAGACTGTTCGAACTGGCGGTGCGCAACAAGCTCATCAATCTGCTGAATCCAAAATGACCGTTGCAACCCGGCGAGGCTAATAGTCCCAATTATTGCCCCTACCATCAAACGGTAAGCCATCCAATTGAAGATTGCTTCGTCTTCAAAGGCTGGATCGAAGATCAATACCAACATGGCAAATTTGCCCTTCCGAGAATTGGAAGGTGAACCCGCCGCAGCCATACGCTCCCAAGAAGACGGACACACCGGGGGTATCGTGTTCTTTCGTAGAAGAAGCTCCATGGGAGGTCGCTCTTTCAGCCAAGACGAAAAGAATGCTGAAGGATCTCCAGACATGCCCGGCGATCAGGTGGAAAAATCCACTGGAACCCGAGATCATCGAGAGAATGCTGAAACTGCGCTCAATCCCAAAGATTGGTGGTGATAGCCAAAACACTCACACCCAGCCGTCAAAGCCTTCGAAGAAGAAGAAGAAAACCAAAAAGCCCGTGAAGCCTGGTGACAAGCGCACGGACCTGCAAAAACAGATTGACGCGTTGGAAGAATACAATCAAAAAGCGCGGACTCCAGTCACACTCCAAGAATTTCTCAGCCACGTCCTTGAGGACGGAGATGATGACAATGGAGAAGACTCGTCGGATGAGCCTGAAGATTATGTAGCAAGCTGCCATGTGATCTCTCACTCGTCGATAGACGATGAAGAAGCTCCTTACACAGAGAAACTGGGGGCAGATCTTGAGCCTGAATTTCCATGACCATCAGACGAAATGATTGATGCATTCCTGAACGAAGCTCTTTCGAAAAGCAAAGCTGATCGGGAGCGTGAGATGGCCATATTTGAAAAGGCCAAACGCCGGCGACTAGACGAAAGAGTTGAAACACTCCTGCCAGATCGAAGTACGTCCGCCATAAATAAAAGCAGGTTCAAGACGAGGAAGAGGTTCACCAAAGCCATATCAATGGGAATGAAGCTGCCACCCTCCGAAGGAAACATTCTTGGTGAAGCGGAAATACATCCTAATTACTTCTTATATCATCGAAAGATTGCGCACCCCACCGAAGAGTGCAACGCTTTTAAAAGATGGTGGCAGGGATATGTTGCTCACCGACAACATTTCAAGAGGATGAAACGCAAAACTCATCAGGAGCAAAGAAATACGACCGAGGAGCGTAAAAGAACTACCGGCAACTGTCACATGATCGGCGCTGGGGGATTGCAAGTTCTCACCTTCGGGAGCGACTCTGACGAAGAAATGACTCTTGGCCCTCTCTTTAAAGAGTCCACCTCGGGAAAAGAGGAAGAACCGAAGGCCTGTGAAAATATTCAGCTGCGCAATCGTACGCTGCCCGAAAAGAATCTTGGGCACTCGAACAGTGGGTCAAATAGAAGAGATAAGGGGAAAGAAAAGGTCCCTGAGGATATCATCCTTGATGACCAAGCCGTTGAAAAACTGACAGCCAAGGACCCGCCAAAAAAAAGTAAGGTGGACTACAACGTTCTGGCACACTTGAAAAAGCTACCTTTGCAGTTAAGCATTCTCGACGCCCTTCTGTTATCCAAAGAAGCAAGAGATTCTCTAATCAAGACGTTACAAGAGCCTGAACAATTCCAAACTTTCCTCGCCGAAGAAAAGATGAAGGACGAACTGGAAGAAGTGCATACAGCCGATATCACCTTCGGCGATGAAGATCTCCTCCTTGGGACATGCGAGCACAACCGTCCCCTATATATCTCCGGATACTGTCATGATATCAAGATAGGTAAAATTCTGGTCGACAATGGGTCCTCCGTCAATCTCCTCAACGTGAGAGTGTTGAAGGAAATCTACATGAGCGTTCAACACCTCGCTCGTGACAAAATCACCATCTCCGGTTTTGACTCCCAGTCGTCACGGACGCTCGGGTCTGTAATATTGACACTGCGCTTTGGGTTGCTCGTCACAGACATTAAATTTCATGTCATTGATGCCAAGACATGCTACAATGCTTTGCTCGGCCGGCCTTGGTTACACGAGTACAACATCATCCCTTCTACACAACATCAGTTTATGAAGTACTTCAAGGATGGTCTCGAGTACACTGTAACAGGAGAGCTGAACCCATTCTCCGTGAACGAAGTCCAAAAATACGAGGATGCAAAATACTTCCTGCCAGATTTCGAAGACACAGAAAGATGTCGCAAATCGGAGGACAAGAACAAAGCTATCACCACTATTCCAGTCTTCGGGAGTGATACTGAGGAGGAAGAAGAAATAGTTTATTCAGGTCCGCCCCAGTGCAACAAGCCGGGACCGTCCACCCCTATGTTGATCTTCGGCAGCGACTCGGAGGATGAAGCCAATGCCATATTCTCTGCTCGACCGTCAATACAAATCTTCGCCGACGAAGATCAAAGTTTGCAAGTTGCCATGGTTCCACAAGAGCATTATAAAGAGCCCGATGCACTTGATACCTACAGTGTGGAAAAACTGCAGACATTCTACGTCTCTCCCAGGCGAAAAGGTGAAAATGCGATCCTATTCTACCGATCCGGGGAAACCAAAGTGGAGAAAGATATTTGGCATGGTGCGGATTCTACACTTGACAAGATCCAGCCCATCCGTTTGCCCAGATATTACACAGACGGACTAAAGAGACTCTTGAGACGCCAAGGTGTACCCCTTAAGCAAACTGTTCGACAAGCACGGTTCTCTAACAGGGTCTGGAACATTCCCGGAACAAAACAAAAGTTGCCCAACGGGAGAATAGAAACGATCGTGCTTGGATATTTCGATCCAAGAAATGGGAGCTATTCCGCGACTGCTACGTCATACATGACTTTGATGCTCTGTGGGAAGATGCTAACCATGAACCAGAACGAGCTCCCGCCGTAAAAATTCCAAATCCGTCGTTTGAAGAACAGATGGACAAGCTTATAAGGGAAGCGGGTCAAAAGGTTTGAGACGACCATAATCGCGAAATGGCCATCTATGAGAAAGCCAGAACGCAGCACCTCCTTCAGCAGGCCGCGAAAAATGAAAATGCTCTTCCTCGTCAACCCGTCATACAAAGGGCCCGACGCAGAGACAAAAATAAATCAAAGAGTGTGAAAGGCGTTGGACAGCGACAAAGCGGGACCAAGAAGCCACGCGTTCAGGAATCGAGAAATTCAGATTCATCTCTTATAAAGAAGATGGGTCGAGCATACTCTTTTCCCCAGGACAAAACACAGAAGATACTTGATCTTGCTATAAAACATCAAATGATTACCCTCCTGGAGTCCAAGCACCCCGAGCAAGCAGGCGAAGTCTCTCACCCAGACTATTGCTCCAATCACAGGACAATAGGACATCCTCTCGAAGACTGCTTCACATTTAAAGACTAGGTAGAAGACCGGTATCAGCAAGGCAGGTTCGCTCTATCCAGCAGCTGGAGGGTAACCACGCCGCAGAAGCATGAACCCAAAGCCACGAGAGTAGAACCGGATCAACATCGGTCTTGGAAGCGATCTCGTACCTGTCACGTGATAACGCTGTCGGAAAAAGAACCCGAGGATATGGATGAACTCCCCTGGTGCTTCGAAAACGATGATGACGAGGTAATCTCAGAGTTTCCACCGGCGCCAAAAGAGCTGGAAGATGGAATATATATTACTGCAGATAACCTCAAGAAAATTGATTTGGGAACGGCAAGTGACCCGCGGCCGACATTCGTTAGTGAGCTGCTGTCTGAAGAAAGGGTGGCTATGTTTAAAGACGTGCTCATGCGGCATAGAGATTGCTTCGCATGGAACTATTCCGAGATGCCAAGACTAGATCCAGAGATTGCTGTACACAAATTGGCAATATCCGCGGACATCAAGCCGATCAAATAAGCACCAAGAAGAATGCGACTCGAGCTTGAGATGAGCATCAACGCCAAGGTCAAGAAGCTAACCGACTCCGGCTTTATCCAAGAAGTTCAGTATCCTGACTGGATCGCCAACATTGTCCCAGTAATGAAGAAAAATGGGACGGTGCGAATATGTGTGGACTTTCGGGATCTCAATAAAGCATGCCCGAATGACGACTTCCCAATACCGGTCACCGAGCTGATGATAGACAATATGTCCACTCATGAAGTTTTCTTCTTCATGGACGGCTCGTCAGGATACAATCAGATAAAGATGCATCCCGAGGACCAAAAGCATACCACCTTCTGGACCCCTTTGGGTATATTTTGCTACAAGGTGATGCCTTTCGGTCTAAAGAACGCCGGTGCCACCTATCAGAGGGCCATGACGAAGATCTTCGATGACCTCATACATGAAATCGTCGAATGCTATATTGATGATCTTGTGGTGAAAAGCAAATCATACGAGGATCCGTGTTCGGAGTTTCCTAGAACATCTGAAGATCGTATTTCAATGCTTTCGGCAATACAACTTGAAGATGAACCCTCTCAAATCCGTGTTCGGAGTTTCCTCGGGCAAATTCCTAGGATTCATCGTCCGACACCGGGGCATCGAGATAGATCCGTCAAAAATCAAGGCGATTATGGAAATGCCTCCGCCAAGGACTCTCAAGCAACTGCGGTCTCTCCAAGGGAAGCTCGCGTATATCCGGCGATTTATAGCCAATCTCTCAGGCAAGTGCCGCCCCTACAGTCACTTGATGAAAAAGGGAACCCCGTTCGTCTGGGATCACAAATGTCAAAGCGCACTGGACGAAATCAAGCAATACCTGTAGAATCCGCCATTACTGGCCGCTCCCGTTAAAGGGAAACCTCTCGTCCTGTACACAACAGCCCTCGAAGGTTCTTTAGGCGCGCTATGGGCACAAGAGAACGACCAAGGAAAGGAGAGAGCCCTCTACTATCTGAGTCGAGTTCTTCTGGGGACAGAAAGCAATTACTCCCCTATTGAAAAACACTGCCTGGCGTTGATCTTCGCGATAACAAAGCTCAGACACTATGCGTTGGCACATAAGGTCCATCTCATATCGAAGGTGGATCCTCTCAAATATTTGATGTCGAAAGCTATATTAACGGGACGACTCGCTAAATGGGCCTTGTTCTTGATGGAGTTCTCGATAACTTATCGGCCTCTTAAGGCAGTGAAAGGCCAGGCCATCGCTGACTTCCTCGCTGAGCATCCGATACCTGCCGACTCTCCCTTGAACTGTGAATTGCCAGACGAACACACGTTTGACACGATCAACGGGGATGATACCCGGTGGGAACTCTATTTTGATGGAGCGTCTTCCATGAAGAAGCGCAAACAAAACACGCCCATAATCAAATCAGGGGTAGGCCTCATCTTCATGACTCCACGAGGAGGGATAATGCGCTTTGCCTTCTTCTTAATAGAGCCGAGAACGAATAATGAAGCAATATGAAACTTTGATAGCAGATCTTGAGATCGCCGTCGACATAGGAATTGAAAACCTCCTCATATACGGAGACTCCCAGCTGGTCGTTAGTCAAGTAAACGGCGACTATCAAACGTGCAAACCAGAGCTAGTGAAATACGGCGAGAGAGTGCAACAACTACTGACTCAAATTCCTTCTTACGACCTGGAAAGCATACCGCGTGCGGAAAATAGCAAGGCAGATGCATTAGCCAAACTCGCTAAAGAACTGGACGACGAAAACCTCGATGACGTAAGAATCGTGGTACAAAACCGTCGGGTTCTTGCACCGGCAGAATTATCTCCGGAGTCGTCTGAAGAGAAAGAAGCGACCAAAGAGACAGCCCTACAAATAAAAGACCAGGAAAAGGCTGAGGATTGGAGGGAAGTCTTTATAGACTACTTCAAATCCTTTCGAACACCTGAAGATGCGTCCTCAAGACATCAGCTCATGAAGCGAGCCCTATCTTTTGCCTTCGTAAATGATACTCTGTATAAGAGATCATTTGATTCTCTATGGCTAAGATGCCTGGGACCTGAAGAGGCAAAACGAGTCGTCCAAGAAACTCATGACGGACTCTGTGGTTCCCACCAAGCCGAGCCGAAGATGAAGCTGAAGATCAAAAGGATGGGCTACTATTGGCCCACGATGATCCAAGACTGTCTCGAATACACGAAGCAATGCCACTCGTGCCAGATTCACGGGGACTTCATCCATCAGCATCCAAATCCACTACACCCAACGGTGGCTAGTTGGCCGTTCGAAATGTGGGGAACCGATATAATCGGGCCCATCGAACCAGCATCGTCCAGAGCACATCGGTTCATTTTGGCAACAACCGATTACTTCTCCAAGTGGGCAGAAGCAGTACCGCTGAGGCAAGTGAAGACGAAGAATATCCTCCATTTCTTCAAGACGCACGTCATTTATCGGTTCGGCACTCCGCGACGGATTATCTCCGATAACGGACCAGCCTATAGAAACCACAAGATTAGCCGCTTCGCACAACATCATAATATAGACTGGAGATATTCTTCGGTCTATAATCCCCGAGCTAACGGTCTAGCTTAGGCTTTCAACAAGACCTTGACAAAGATCGTGAAAAAGACGGTGTCTCGAAATAAGAAGGACTGGCACGAGAGACTACATGAAGCTCTCTAGGCGTATCGAACTACGTTCAAAACGACCACGAACACAACGCCGTACGCATTGGTATTCGGCACAGAAGCGGTACTCCCTCTTGAGATAGAGTTGCCCTCTCTACGAGTGGCGGTTCATTATGAGCTAACGGACGAAGCAAATGCTCACCTTCGGCTTGAGAAGCTCGATGCCCTTGATGAAACCCGGCTCAAAGCGCAACAAAATCTGGAGGCTTATAAAGCAAAGATGACGCGTTCATATGAGAGATTGACTAGGCCGAGAACATTCCGCCAAGGCGAACTCGTGCTAGTGGTCAAGAGACCCATGATTCCCAATCGCGCCAAGCGGGGAAAATTCGAGCCGAATTATGAAGGCCCGTATATCATAGACAAAGTCTACCAGGGTGGAGCCTACCTACTCATGGACATGCATGGTGAAAGACCTTTCAGGCCAATAAACGGTCGCTTCCTAAAGAAATACTACGACTGACAGGTCACGGCCTAGGTCAACGATAGATGATGACGCCTATGTCCGCTCGCTATCTTCCTAAGCCTAAACTCTGTAAGTAGTAGCCGGCTTCCTTTTTTCGGACCGAAATGTCCTAAAACTAACAACGGACCGAAATGTCCTAAAACTAACAACGGACCGAAACGTCCTTAAACTAAAGATGGACCGAAACGTCCTTAAACTAACAATGGACCACAATGTCCTAAAACTGGCGATGGACCGAAATATCCTTAAACTAACAATGGACCACTATATCCTAAAACTGGCGTTGGACCGAAACGTCCTTAAACTAACGATGGACCACTATGTACTAAAAATAGCTGTTGATCGAGACGTCGATAAACTACTGTAGACTGCAGCATCCCAAGGCTGACACAAAAAAAAGAATAAAAAAAAGAAAGAAAAAGAAAACGGTATGTCCATAAGCAAAATGGGCACGGATGAAAACCCGAAAGGGCTCCGTGAGTAAAAACAGCAGGGCTACCGGCGAGTTTTTGTGAAAACCCGAAAAGGGCGCAACCTCGTTAAAAGACACTTGCAAGGTCCTCTCGACCTTGTGAGGAGAAACCACCTGCGTGAGATCCTTACGACTCACAAGGGAGCAACACACTTAGGGATCCCCACGATTCCTAAGGAGAAATTACACTTGCGAGATCCTCACGACTCCTAAGGAGAACCCTCTTATGAGACCCTCACGGCTCATAAGATTCAAAAGTCTTAAGCTACAGGGATCTGAACCTGTTCTTAAGCGGCCACCACAACCTCCAATGCTGCCCTACAAGCGGCTCAATACCGACCCTTGTATACAATCCACGGGCACGAATAAACATTTCCCTAACAAAGTCTCATCCATGACTAGGGATATGTCTACACGGTGAATAACCCTTGTAAGTCCTCTCGACTTAGAAGGAGAAAATACTCTTGTAAGATCCTTACGACTTACGAGAAGCCATACACTTAGGAGTCCTCACGATTCCTAAGGAGAAAACGCACCTACGAGATCCTCACGACTCGCAGGGAGAAATACCTTTATGAGACCCTTACGGCTCATGAAGTCAAAAGCCTTAGTCGACAGGATCTTAATCCTATTTGCTAAGCCATCTTTGTTCGACATCGACAGAGGCAAATGATGATTCGCTCCTAGCAATATCCCAGTTGTAGCGGTGTTGATACCGAAATCGGTGTCTAATTCCAAACTTGCAGCGAAAAGCCAGCGAGCCACACATGCATACAAAATAGCCGAAATAATGGGGCAACTTGCAACAAAATCAGCAAGTAAAAATGTATGCATACAAAAATAGCCGAAATGATTGGGCAACTCGCAATAAAAAGCAGCGAGTAAAAATAAAATAAATAGCCGAAATGATTGGGCACCGTGAAAAATAGCCGAAATGATTGGGCAATCGCGACTTTCGCGATATAAAAGCTGAAATGACAGCGCATCGTGGAAAGAAACAAAAAAAATGAAATTTATGCCCTACATGTGATATCACATCAATCCCTGTATACAATCCAGGGGCGCAAACGAAGAAAGAATCACACCTTCCCTCCCCAGGCTCCATCAGAAGAAGAAACCAAATCTCAACAGTTCACAGACAGCTTGGAGATCATCTCAACATGCGTCTCATTAAAATAGACGCAACATCAAGTAAAGCGGAACCGCGGCAATTCCCAGTTCCATGACTCGGCGATGCGCAGATGACTGAGAGTCAAACCCCGACTCCGTGAAATGCGGATAAAGTCAACCCTTCCTGGTTTCGTGGAACACGGCTATGACCCCGTGGGAAGCATCCAGAGCGGAGCCTGGTCCTCGCAGAACACGGCTATGACCCCGTGGGAAGCATCCAGAGCAAATTCCTGGTCACGTGGAACGTGGCTTATGTCAATCCTGACCCCGTGGGAAATGTCCAGAGCGAAGTCTGGTCCTCGCAGAACATAGCTATGACCCCGTGGGAAGCATCCAGAGCAAATTCCTGGTCATGTGGAATGCGGCTTATGTCAATCCTGACCCCGTGGGAAACGTCCAGAGCGGATCCTGGTCCTCGCAGAACACGGCTATGAGCCCGTGGGAAGCATCCAGAGTGGAGCCTGGTCCTCGCAGAACACAGCTATGACCCCGTGGTAAGCATCCAGAGCAAATTCCTGGTTACGTGGAACGCGGCTTATGTCAATCCTAACCCCGTGGGAAACGTCCAGAGCAGATCCTAGTCCTCGCAGAACACGGCCATGACCCCGTGGGAAGCATCCATAGCGGAGTCTGGTCCTCGCAGAACACGGCTATGACCCCGTGGGAAGCATCTAGAGCAAATTCCTGGTTACGTGGAACGCGGCTTATGTCAATCCTAACCCCGTGGGAAACGTCCAGAGCGGATCCTGGTCCTCGCAGAACATGGCTATGACCCCGTGGGAAGCATTCAGAGTGGAGCCTGGTCCTCGCAGAACACGGCTATGACCCCGTGGGAAGCATCCAGAGCAAATTCCTGGTCACGTGGAACGCGGCTTATGTCAATCTTGACCCTGTGGGAAACGTCCAGAGTGGAGCCTGGTCCTCGCAGAATACGGCTATGACCCCGTGGGAAGCATCCAGAGCAAATTCCTGGTCCCGTGGAACACGGTTAAAGTCAATCTTGACCCCGTGGAAAACGCCCAGAGCAACTCCTGACTCCGTGAAATACGGATAATGGCAATACCATCAATCACTTACGGGTCCTCTCAACCCGTAAGGAAGAAAACTCTCTTGTAAGATCCTTACGACTTATAAGAGAAAATGCGCTTAGGAATCCTCATGATTCCTAAGGAGAAATACACCTACGAGATCCTCTCGACTCGTAGGGAGAAAAATCTTTATGAGACCCTCACGGCTCATGAAGTTGAAAAGTCTTAGACAGCAAATCTGAACCTGCTTTCTAAGCCATCACTACCTCTCGAAGAATTCGAAACGGAATGCTCACTCTATCATCTGCAGGCTATGCTTACTAAAGTGATATGCTGACAACAAAGAAAAGAAGAAAGCAAAGAGATGACACAAGACATTACGAAAGAAATGTATCTTTTATTCATAAATTCAATTGGGTACAAAATACATCTTATGAAAGAATAAAAAAAATGGATACATTTTATTCAAAATTACAAATGGTACAAAAACAATTATTGAGAGGGAAGCGCTTTCAATAGTCCAATCAGCCGCTCGCGCACTTCCCTCAGCCCCTTTTCTTGGTCAACTGCCACGGCCAACTCTACTTCAACTTGGGCTCGTTGCTGCAAGTAGGACGAAAGTTGCTCTTCGATGGCCCGCTGAGCTGCCCCACGATTCTGTGCATCTCGCTCGATGAGGTCGAGCGTCTACCTCAGCGTTAGCCCGTCGGAAATACATCGTAGAAGGCCCTCAAAGATAGTCTTCAACTGCACAGCATTGGCATCAACCTGGGCATGCAGTCGAGCAGAGTTGCTTGAAATCTCTTCACACTCCTTACGCTTTAAGGCCGCTTCTTGTTCAAAATGTCGAAAGTAGGGAGTGCTCTGCTCAACCCATGCAGCCCGTTGAGAGTTCACAACCAGGACCTCAGGAGCAGGATGTCTGAATTCGAGCTCATGCAGACAGGTCTCAATTTCCCTGCAGTGATTAACCCAAGACTCAACGACGCCCTCACTATGAAAGTTCACGAGCGTCGCCAGCATAGGATTAACCTCCGCGGCAAAATCTGCAGCGAATGTGAGAGCTTCCACGTCAAGCTCCTCGATGTAGTCGCTCAACATGCGCAGACTATTCGCAGCGCCTTTGGAAGATGAACGTCGAGAAAAGGGGCCTGCTGGCATTACAACTCGAGATTCGAACGGAGCTAAAGTCGGTATCACCACTGCAAAACAAATCATAGTCAAATGACGATTCAAGAAATAGAAGAGGTTCATGAACAATGGAGTTTACTATACCGGCTGCAGTAGGTGGCAAGGCCGGGAGTACCAGTGGCGCAACTGGTCTTTCGTCTCCTCCTTCGATCTGTAGTGCTGCAATCAAAACAAAAAAGAATTAGAAATGATTTGGCTGCCCGTAAAAGAAAAGACATTAGCAGAAGGCTGTACTCACCAGCGTCACTAGATGAAGCAATCTCTGACTGGAAAGAGAAGTGTGGGTGTAGCACCTGATACAGGTGATCAAAAAGGACTCCTGCGAGGATGTAATAATGCAATGTCAGTACATAAAGTATACTGCCTACAATGAAACTGATGGGTCACAAATCCGCACCTTCCAGCATTTGAGATGGTACGAGAGAAGGTAGAGGAGCGGTCACCGTTAAAGCAGCAACTGGAGATGCTTCCTCGGGTGGCACAACCCCAACGCTCATCACACCTGCATTAGAAATAAGAGAAACGCTGTCAAAAAGAAATTAGAAGGGATCGCAGAGATAGGCTCCGAAGTCGTCGCACAAGAAAAGCTCCGGCGGCCTCTGATAATTTGATCATACCATCTACCCCATAGGTGAAGGTTCTTGTATTCCGGGTCGTAGTCTCTGATCAGCGCAAGAACCTCTCGGTCTACAGGTGCCTCAGGAAATCCGCCTTCTGAGCGGATGAACGGAAAAGAAGTGTCGAAAGACATGTCGCCTGCACGAAAAGAGACAAAAGTCAACTGTCAGTGCTATAATTTAATTTAAATTCTGACACTTGTTACTTTAGAATTTGTACCACACTGCAATGCAGTGGAGAGGGTCCAAAGGGGGCCCACAAAATCTAGATGACAATTCATCATTAATAAAACAGCCTCATCATTTGATGAGGCTGTCATTAAATGAGGAAATCCTCAAGAAAATTCTCATTAAATGAGAGATCTCTCGGGCGGAGGAGTAAATCTCCCTTTCAGAGCAACGCTCTGTGACAGAGTGACACTTGTCAAACTCTGATCATAAAGGAATAAAAATTCCTCAAGAGCCTTGCTCTGGAAAAAAATGATGATGAAATAATCCATCAGAAAAAATTGAAATTAATTTTTATGAATTAAAAATTCTGGGATCTTCAAGATCTATGAACAAACTCTAAGAGTTCTTTATGAGCAAAGCTCTGTTCATGGGTTAAGAAACCTTGAAAGAAGATCACCTTAGATCTATGGGTTCAAGAGAGCAAAGCTCTGTTAATGAAACCCTAAAAAGAATTTTCTTTAGATCAAAGATCTATAAAGAGCAAGGCTCTATTAATGGGTGAAACCCTAGATTCTTTAAATGATCTTTTAAAAGATTTAATCTTTACCAAGATTTTAACAGAGTTTTGACTCTTGAAAAGTTCTTAAGCAGAAGAGCTGTGCTCTGAATAAAAATTCTCAAAAGAAGAAGATGAACAGAATCATCTAAAGGTCCAAAGGTCCTATTTATAGGCATTGAAATGCCTTTTCAACTTCTGAGTTGATCCAAGGGCACAGATGCTGCCACCGCTGCACTCACATGTGGGCCACGTGAGCGCAACGGTAGGGGGCATTTGTTTCCCCCAATCAAAGCAAAGCTCTGTTTGAAATTCAAATTTCAAAATTGAAGCAACGCCTCAGATACAGCGCCAAGTGCGCACCATGTGTGCGCTAGAGCTAAGTGCGATGCGCTCTAAGCAGCGCACCACGTATCAAACACGGGTGCGCTATATTGGATATAGTGCCCTCAGAGTCAATTATTGGATCACAGGCACGTGATTGCAATGATTGAGGGAGGACCTATGCCGGTAGGACAGTCTTACTCAAGATGATAGTATGCTATCTGGTTTATCTTTATCATCGTGTACTGCTTTAGGTGACATTACTGATCACTATTGCATGTTGATAGAGCCCCTAGGTTCTTGCTTGACTACCAGCAGTATGATGGCGATCATATACGTGGGAGCTGGGGTCTATAAGCACATCCTTAAAAGGTCCCTAGTCATGAGAGTTTCGAGATTGGGCATCGATACTCCGGAGTAGACTAGTGTATACAGTCGAGACCCCGACGAGGGGCGGTGGCCAGTCTCACAAGCCACTGGTGTCAGTTGGTTCACCTAAGATGTATATAGGTGCTCATTGGGTTATGAGTATACCGGACAGGACTCGCCGGGAACCTGCTAGTTGGTATTATACCTAGCGTCAGATAGCAGTTCCCTAGTGACATGTGTACAGGTTAGTTCATCGACCTAAGATCGTCATTTGTCTCGTGTGAGTTCCCACTATACTTTGATTACTACCCTACCACGGCTCAAAGGAGTCGTGCAAACAGGTTTTAGTTGGGTACAGTCCCGAGCCACATGGAGGCAGTGAGCGGATCGGCAGGGGTTCGTCTCTCCCGGTATTGGGGGTGAGGTCGCGCTGTGTCTAGGAGAGCCAGTACACGAAGTCCTTGGCCAAGGCAGGAGATTTACTAGTAGGTATTCCAGTAGTATCTCAGGGTGTTCTGGACTACACTCCGACACGACTTGTACCGCTTTTGGGGGTCTGACTTTTACCAACCTTCTAGGCCCGCCATGCGATACTCATAGACGAACGGACTGGACTATACGGATATTGTCACTGACAGGCTCAGTAGGGTGTCAGGATGAGTTCGCTCATCGACGTCCCTTTTAGTCAATACCTGGTAGCCTGTTACGTATGGCTAATACCTCTGACGTGCTAGTGGTTAAATCCACAGCCAAAGTATTGACCAGTCTTTAGAGTCCCCCACAGACAGCTTCTCATGTTTCGGCCGAAACGCTGTAGAGGCCGTATGGATATATGGCAGGGTTCGATCTTGTACGTGCGGTATTGCACGGATCATGATCGGACGGATAATACTAGCGGGTTTTGGTTAAAGCCGGATCCTATTATTGTACAGTGTAGATTTTGTCTCTTTGCATTTGTATTCGGTCGGAATACAAATGCGGGTATGTATATACAGTCGCGGGGTTTTCCTGTAATTTATTACATGATCAGTTTTTTGAAGTTGTCGGTTTACATTCCGTTTCGGCCAGTTTTCCTTTGTTCCTTCATGGCCGAATTTTTCCGATGGAGGGGCTTATTTGCAAATGTGCAAATTAGTAATTGTGGAGGGTTTTTTTGTGACATGAGGGTTCTTGATTATTCTAGCATCTTTTGATGCTTTTCTTGTTCTCATCATGGTGTGCATTTATGGGATGGGATTGAGATAGGAAGTGAGGGTGACACATTCTTCTCATTATCATACAATTTCTTCTCTTGCTTATTCCCTTTTTTTCCCTCCACCATTTGTGAGGGCCGGCCACTACTAGAGAAAGAAAGGAATTCATTTTTGGGGGTGGGGAAATTACTCATCTCATTTTGCTTGCTACATATATTCTTTAACCTCTCTCTAAAGTTCATTCTCTCCTCCACTCTATTATTTCAACTTCAATTACCCCCATGAGACAAACCATTCTATACTTAGCCTACAGCATTCTTGGACACGTCGGCTTGCCAACTTCGTGTCCGAGTTGCCTCGGTCCAGAGATGGGAGCCTGTAAAAAGATTCGGCGACGTGGTGCCCTTTCCGACAAGGAGATGAAGACCGGAGATTCCGCGAGGAGATCGGGATGGAGGCCAAAGATCGAAGGACACGGATCGCTCGGTATAGCATTCTACCCATTCTCTAGTTTGTTAGCATTAGATTAATGGCCCGATCCGGGTTTAAAGTACGCGGTAGCGCCGGTTTAAAAGTTTAAAGAAAAAGTTTCGTTTCCGCATTTTGGCCTCGGAATGACGGCCAGGGCGCTGCCGTGCACTTACATTGGTATCAAAACCACGCCATTAACCTAGTCTAGCTTGCTCTAACGTGTTTACAAGTTCGATCGAACGGATTTTCCAAAAACCGCATTTTCAAGTCCAGTTTCTGTCGAATTTTTCCTGTGCTCTAAAAATTATTTGGTATATTGGAAAAATACGTGCAGGGTTTTTGGTGAACACTGCAGAAAAATGGTCACATGAGGTCACTGTAGAGCCGCGGAACCGCGGCCGTAACCCCCTTTTGGCCGCGGTTCCGCCGCGGAACAGTAACATCTCTGCACTATTTTTCCTGCAGTGATTCCTGAGTTGGAAATGGGGTTTTTGGAATATTCTTTTTGGGCCAAGATTTATTTTGAGTGCTACAGTTGTGCTTGGGGCCCACTTCGGGAAATTTAGTCGATCGAAAATTTTAAATATGTTAGTTCACAGTATTTACATTATATCTGCGACCGTGAATGTCATTTGATCGGTAAATCCTGTCTAACTGCTATAGCCCTTTTAGACGGATTTGCGAACGTGACATTCACGTTGATGTTCTGTGTTGTGCTGTGATGTTGCGGATTTGTCGTGGTGGATAGCCTGGATGCAATGGTAGTACAGTTTGGTTGTATATGTACATTTGATATTGCGGGGCGAGCGTCCTACATGGGGACTGCCGTCACTGCCTGTTTGTATATTATTCTTTTGGGGCACGACCGGGCTGAGGTCGATGTACCCGTTGTATGTATATTTTACTTTCTGTACTAGGATTACCCGCGGTGGGGTGCACGGATAGCCGGGTTCTAGAGGGCAATGAGCCTGCATCTCATGGCTTTGATACGGAGGGGGCTTCACTTTAGAATTGGCGGGCTATTCGCCGCACTCGTAAGGGGTACAGGTTGACCCAAGGAGGGGTGCCTAAGTTACCAAATTCCATGAAGGGCTGGGTGGTCCATTCACGTTGCTGAAGGGGGCTGCCTCGCTTCAGGTTTTGGCGGGTAACTTGCCGCGCCCGTAGGGGTCTAGGATTTCATTGCACAGGCTATCCACACGACCAGGAGAACGTCGGGTTTCAGTAGTGGCTCTATGAAACCCGGGGATCCCAGATATCTGTATTGTTCTGTGATGCTTATTACATTTCTGTGATGTTGCATTTTATCACGCCTTAAGCGAATATTATATATTGATATATATACTAGTAGATGTTGTATATGTTTTGCATCCGCGCTAGTCCAGTCCCCGCTCTGTCGTTAGTTAAGTAACCTAACGGGTGATGACGGGACCCAGTGGCGAATGCGGATGGCATATACGTACATCGTATTTTCGTTCTATTGTGGTGTGATCAATTGATGGGACTGCGTTTATTCGGATCAATGCAAGCTAAACAAACCTATTCTGATGTTGTTGGAACATTTTTCAAAAGGCTGTTATTGTAAGGACGTTCTCTTTTGTTTTGCACAGTGGTATTCGGTTATGAATATCCAGCACCTCAGTCGACGAGGCAAGGGCCGAGATCCCTTCACCGGGAGTGACCCCTTGGACAGAAGTTTGCATCAGGGCAATAACTTCACTATAGTCGATTACTTTTGCTTTGCATCGTGGTATTCAGTTGGAATATCATGCACCTCATTCTACAGGGAAAGAGCCGTGATCCCTTCACCGGGAGTGACCTCTTTAGCAAAGGTTTTCGCCACTATATTTTTATAAAAGCTATCCGGTTCCTTCAACGATATCAAGTTCATTACGTTAAAGGTTTTTCGCCAAAAACCATTCGTAGCCCTCCGTCATTTCAGACGGGTAGCACTTCGTATTCATGCTATGTTTGTTGGCCTTAGTCAAGGCATAGTGTATGGTAGCTATTTGTTACTTTTCTGCTGCATAGATAGATGCGTTGGTTTGGGACAGTCGTACAGCCTTGTTGGCCCTAGTCAAGGGCTTGTACGGGTGGGTTCAAATTAACCTGGACAATGACGGGTAGAACTTGACATGTGACTTATGATTTGTTGGCCTTAGTCAAGGTCATAAGAGCATGGGGTAAAAATTACATCGGGAGTTTCTAAAGAAACTGAAACTTGCCAGATATGCGCATACCTTCTGGAGTGTGATAACGTGAGTGGATTCCATCACATTATCATGCGATGATAGTTGGATCCCGATTCCCATTGATGAGTTGGTTTACTCCTCGGGTGATCCCGACTAATTCTTCTTTCAGATTTGGAGGAGAATTTGAGGTTACAGTGGGAGGTTTCCTGATTAGATAAATCGATAACCATTCTGATCTAGGTTAGTGTGCACGCTGAGTGTTTCTTTTCTCTCTTTCTCTTTGGCAGCGAACATGGCCCGACCCTTGACTATGACTCAGTGACCAAGTTGACCGAACCTTCTTAAACACTGGCTTTTGGATTGTCAGAGTTGCATACCTCATTGCCACTCCTACTTTTACCCTTTTCTCCAGAACACCCCGTATTACTACGAACGTCCACTTCCATTGGATAAAACCATCGTATGGTTATATACGAACTCGAAGGAACTTGTTCCAGATTCGAGTATGGTTTCCGGTTCTGGAGAAAACGAATAGGACTATTCAGTTGTCTTTTCCTTTTACCTTCTCTCAAATTGTGAGTGCTCCTTGGATTAGGGGATAGTACACCCGTTACGCTTATTAGATAGTCTTAATCCAAACCTTAGGCTGGTGCCGACCGGTAGCCTAAAAAGTGTACAGAAGGTATTAAGTAAAGACAAATAAAGGGATTAGTAAGAGGGCAAAGTAAATTGCGACTGCTATTCACGACCAAACCAAGTATTTCATCGCCACTCCTACTTCACCTTTGTATTTCTCTGGAACACTCCGTATCACTACGAAGATCCACAGTTATTTGGATACTCTATCGTATGGTTATATACGAACTCTAAAGGAACTTGTTCCAGTTCGAGGATGGATTCTGGTTCAGGAGAAATAGGAATAAGGTTTATTCAGTTGTCTTTTATCTTCACCTTCTCTCACATTGCGAGTGCTCCTAGGATTAGGACAGTACACCTATTACGCTTATTGGATAGTCTTCTTCCAAACCATAGGCTGGTGCCGAACGGTAGGGAAGGAAGAAAACCATTTAAGCTTAAGAGGGTGTACAGAAGGTATTGACTAAAGACATATGAAGGGATTTGGAGAGATGGCAAAGAATATACGGTTACAGATGTGAATCTGGATAATGGAAGAGGCATTACTAGGAATACCCGGATACCCCATCGAAACATTTCAATGTTTCAGTTTCACTGTGTACTGTTAAAAGAAAACTGATTTCCCAATTAGACACTTACTCCAGGGTATGTATTTACCAGGTTTGATTCTCACATCTGTATGGTTTTACAGATGATGAGTGCGAGTAAGTTATTGGGAATTTGGTGATTATCCTCATTATATCGGAATTCGTTGTAAATGGTGATATTTGAGGAAATCGCCTGGGTTGTTTGCCGGACGGCAAATATTTGGTTTTGAATATCCGTTGTTATGCACCAATTTCAAATTGATATATCTGTACGTTTATTTTTATAAAGTGAGATATAACTTTTTGAAATTGTGTCTATGACATTTACCTATATCAGTGGATGGTTAGGTAAGGAGCATTAAACAGCGGTGTAATTCTTCTTAACCATAAGTACAGTTTTCAACCTACGACACACAGGGAATGAGTTATTAGACTCAAAGGACTTATACAGAGTATTGTATATTGTCCAGTGTTCATTAGGACAGAGGGGATGGTCCTCGTACTATATTCTGTTTACTTGTGACTTCTCTAGTTCTTAGACATGTGTTTCGTAGAAATACAAGGTCCAAGTTTTGAGAAGTTATAGGTATAAGAGTAAAGTAGAGAACCAGATGGTGCAAGTATCAGGATTCTTCAAGGTGATCGAAGATGTAGATACTTGTGTATGGTATTCAGTTGATAGTAATGATTATGAGAACTTGCTTCTCTTTCAGGTTACTCATAATTGGTGCACTCCTAAGTTGAGTAATGTTGATCGGCCTCTCTCCATTTAGTTGACATGCACTGGAGACAGCTGCATGATTTGAATCTGGTTCTAATTAAATCGGTGCCTCTGTTGCTATATTGGATATAGAATAGTTCATATCTTAACATTGTTAAGGTACGGGGAGTTGTCCGGCTTATGCTTAAAACCAGACTCTGGATAACTCAAGGCACGTTTCTGTAATGGTTGTTTGTGGGTTGACCCGGGCTATGACGAGAGTTGACTTTCTACCATCTAGAAGATCAATAGTGATATTGTTCTTGACTCGCCACAGTTTTGGTAAAATGGATTTTTCCAGAAAACAGTAGTGGGAGTATGGTAGAACTGGAAGTGATTCCAGAACCGCAAACGATTACTAAAAATTTGATAAAAACCTAAAGGATCAATCTGATTTGACATTCCATTTGCCACTCCGCAGATATTGTGGGTAACCTCAGGCACTCGAGAGGTACTTCGGTATGCTCAAAGACGGTGACAGGGAGGTTCTTGTTTACCCAGATTTGCCGATGCTGTTATTCCAGACTGTGAGACCCGGCAGGAGGATGAGTATAGCGTCGTTCTGAACTAGCTTTAGAAGTGCACGTGTATATGATTCTACCAGAGGGTTGTCGCAGTCAGTGGGAGCAGCGGAAGTATTGGTGGACAAGTAGCTTATGTCTATTTATGGACTAAAGCAGATATAGCGGAGATAGATCATCTATTTCTGATGTGACAGTCATAGGTTTGATTTCATCAGAATACTGGATGGATATGTTAAGAAGGTAGTAGGGTGTGATGTCCTGGTATTTGGATGACATACACAGAGTAGGAAGTGATGTTCCTATACTACGATCGGTTATACTTTGGTTGTCACACAGTGGTTTCTCCACATAGGATATAGATATAATATCTGATATTCTGATTACTAGATCTATGGTTTTAGATCTAGATTTGGGTAATTTCCCAATCTGGGTACTT
Organism: Agapanthus africanus; assembly: GCA_030015575.1. NCBI lineage: Eukaryota > Viridiplantae > Streptophyta > Magnoliopsida > Asparagales > Amaryllidaceae > Agapanthus > Agapanthus africanus. The sequence continues at coordinate 88,498,921 of JASDDO010000014.1, forward strand.
AGACAGCATTCTAAAGGTGTTTTAGAATGGACGACTCCTGGCACGGTAGTATGCCTGCAGGTGATGGAGTCACCCTCTCTAAAGGAGTCTTACAGACTAAAGGGGAGAGGGATGTACATGATTGGCAGATCACTTGCTTAGGCAATTGAGTCAATCATGAGATATCAAGTACCACACCAGATGTTGTTTTTGCAATTGATGCAATAAGTTGATATTGATCCTATCCTGGAGAAACATTCGGAAGCAGTTTTAGAACATAAGTGGATGTTCTAGGGATATGATAACAACAGCCTCTTTCTGGAGACGGTTATCATTTCAGGCTTCCAAGGTGACCTGGATGACAGAGTGACTGTCAGAGTTATAGTTTTCTCTCTGACGAGGGGCGGTGTTTTAGACAGGTGATCCAAGCGGACACTGAGGGAGGCATGACGCAGGATACTGATTAAGTTCAGTTGACAATACAGTATAAGAAGTTTGGATTTGGAGTTCATTTGCGAACTAGGTCCCATCAGATATCCAGACATATTCTAAGATAGGTATTGCTCATTTCGGGAGATGGCTTTCTCCGCGAACTTGAGATAAAAAGAGACATAGAAAGAAACATCAGGGCGGATCCACTTACTGAGGCTATTCCTCAAACGCAATAGTTTCGCAAACGGGTTTTATGAAACTGATTAGTAGAGGAGTTGGGTGTTCGGTATCACACGGGCTGTGAGTATGCGACATCGCAATAATTAGCCTTGAGTGCAAGTGGGAGATTGTTGGATATAGTGCCCTCAGAGTCAATTATTGGATCACAGGCACGTGATTGCAATGATTGAGGGAGGACCTATGCCGGTAAGACAGTCTTACTCAAGATGATAGTATGCTATCTGGTTTATCTTTATCATCGTGTACTGCTTTAGGTGACATTACTGATCACTATTGCACGTTGATAGGGCCCCTAGGATTCTTTCTTGACTGCCAGCAGTATGATGGCGATCATATACGTGGGAGCTGGGGTCTATAAGCACGTCCTTAAAAGGTCCCTAGTCGTGGGAGTTTCGAGACTGGGCATCGATACTCCGGAGTAAACTAGTGTATACAGTCGAGACCCCGACGAGGGGTGGTGGCCGGTCTCACAAGCCACTGGTGTCAGTTGGTTCACCTAAAATGTATACAGGTGCTCATTGGATAATGAGTACACCGGACATGACTCGCCGGGAACCTGCTAGTTGGTATTATATCTAGCGTCAGATAGCAGTTCCCTGGTGACATGTGTACAGGTTAGTTCATTGACCTGAGATCGTCATTTGTCTCGTGTGAGTTCCCACTGTACTTTGATTACTACCCTACCACGGCTCAAAGGAGTCGTGCAAACAGGTTTTAGTTGGGTACAGTCCCGAGCCACATGGAGGCAGTGAGCGGATCGGCAGGGGTTCGTCTCTCCCGGTATTGGGGGTGAGGTCGCGCTGTGTCTAGGAGAGCCAGTACACGAAGTCCTTGGCCAAGGCAGGAGATTTACTAGTAGGTATTCCAGTAGTATCTCAGGGTGTTCTGGACTACACTCCGACACGACTTGTACCGCTTTTGGGGGTCTGACTTTACCAACCCCCTAGGCTCGCCATGCGATGCTCATAGACGAACAGACCGGACTGTACGGATATTGTCACTGACAGGCTCAGTAGGGTGTCAGGATGAGTTCGCTCATCGACGTCCCTTTTAGTCAATACATGGTAGCCCGTTACGTATGGCTAATACCTCTGACGTGCTAGTGGTTAAATCCACAGCCAAAGTATTGACGAGTCTTTAGAGTCGCCCACAGACAGCTTCTCATGTTTCGGGCGAAACGCTGTAGAGGCCGTATGGATATATGGCAGGGTTCGATCTTGTATGTGCGGTATTGCACGGATCATGATCGGACGGATAATACTAGCGGGTTTTGGTTTAAGCCGGATCCTATTATTGTACAGTGTAGATTTTTTCTCTTTGCATTTATATTCGGTCGGAATACAAATGCGGGTATGTATATACAGCCGCGGGGTTTTCCTGTAATTTATTATGGGATCAGTTTTTTGAAGTTGCCAGTTTACATTCCGTTTCGGCTAGTTTTCCTTTGTTCCTTCATGACCGAATTTTTCCGATGGAGGGGCTTATTTGCAAATGTGCAAATTAGTAATTGTGGAGGGGTTTTTTTGTGACATGAGGGTTCTTGATTATTCTAGCATCTTTTGATGCTTTTCTTGTTCTCATCATGGTGTGCATTTATGGGATGGGATATAGATAGGAAGTGAGGGTGACACATTCTTCTCATTATCATACAATTTCTTCTCTTGCTTATTCCCTTTTCTTTCCCTCCACCATTTGTGAGGGCCGGCCACTACTAGAGAAAGAAAGGAATTCATTTTTGGGGGTGGAGAAATTACTCATCTCATTTTTCTTGCTACATATATTCTTTAACCTCTCTCCAAAGTTAATTCTCTCCTCCACTCTATTATGGCAACTTCAATTACCCCCATGAGACAAACCATTCTACACTTAGCCTACAGCATTCTTGGACACGTCGGCTTGCCAACTTCGTGTCCGAGTTGCCTCGGTCCAGAGGTGGGAGCCCGTAAAAAGATTCAGCAACGTGGTGCCCTTTCCGACGAGGAGATGAAGACCGGAGATTCCGCGAGGAGATCGGGATGGAGGCCAAAGACCGAAGGACACGGATCGCTCGGTATAGCATTCTACCCATTCTCTAGTTTGCTAGCATTAGGTTAATGGCCCGATCCGAGTTTAAAGTACGCGGTAGCGCCGGTTTAAAAGTTTAAAGAAAAAGTTTCGTTTCCGCATTTTGGCCTCGGAATGACGGCCGGGGCGCTGCCGTGCACTTACACGCTAGCGCAAGGTGCGCTGCGCTCTGAGAAGCGCACCACGTGTAAGACACAGGTGCGCTAGCACAAGGTGCGCTGCGCTCTAAGCAGCGCACCATGTGCAAAGCACGGGTGCGCTAGCGCTGGAATTAAAAAACTCCCCACCGTTAGATCAAAAGATCTAATAATAATGATAAATCATTAATTAATCAGGATTAAATTCTGTTATGGAAAGATTTTCCAATCTTGTTAAAAACAAGAAAATTGCCTTCTGTAAAACAGAAGTCCTAGGATCAAAGATCCAATGGTGGGAAACATCCCCAAATCAATCAGATAAAAATCTCTTTAACTGATTCAACAAATCAGCTTGCCCTATATAAAGGCCCCAAGACTTCAAGTCTTATATAGAACCCCCCCCCCTAAACTTTGAGAAACTAAAAGATAAAGAGCAAGCTCTTGCAAGAAGATTTTTCTTCAAGGTAAGAATGAAGGATGATGAACACAGAGATGAAATCATCTCATGATTAAGAAAGAAAAATTCATTTCTTTAAAAAGATCATAGATCTACAAGACAAAAATTCTTTCACAAAAGTGATCAAAAGATCTCATCATAAAATAAAAGAAGAATATAATTCTTCTCACATATCATGGATCTATAAAGGCAAAGCCTTTCATCAAAATAAGAGATTGGAAATATCTCCTGCAAAATAAGAACTGTTGTTCTTAAATCTTGAGACAAAGTCTCTTTTAAAAGAACATAAATTTGTTTCCCAGATCATAAAATTGATCAGATGCGCCTTGCGCTCTTGAAATGCGCCTTGCGCTCTTGAACTGCGCTTCTGCGCTCTCTGAACTGGCACTCAGCGCTAAATGCGCCACTTGTCAATCATGTATGCGCCGATTAACAACTTGCGCTTTACGCTTCTGAAGTAGCACACTGCGCTCATGGGCTGGCGCTCAGCGCCAAGCGCACCACGTGTCACTCACGTGTGCGCCACTAAACTGAAAGCGCAATGCGCTTATGGACTAGCGCTTAGCGCTCATAATTTGGCATCATGCGCTCATCATCTGGCGCCTAGCGCTGAGCGCGACACGTGTCCCTTACATGTGCGCTACTCGGCAGAAGCGCGCTGCGCTCTTTGACTGGCGCAAAGCGCCTGGCGCGCCACGTGTTGCGCTGACAGAACATAAATTGTTCTTTAATAAGCCAGAGCTCTGATGAATGCTCTGCATTCAATACAAGACAAAAAAGATTTTGTCAAGATATAATACTCAGCATTGTTAAAGGGGCCAAGCCCAAATAAAGACTCGACGGCCCAGAATAAGAATGTTATACATTTATTGGACTTAGCCCAAGATTGGCCATAAGTCCTCAACTCATATTAATTGAGCCCATTTGCTCATGAATATTTCAACGGATCTTAGTCCCAAATTGGACTACAGATTTTTCAACCAACTCACACCGGTTCGAGGGTACATCTCTTTACTCCTCTGATATTTGTCGTTGTAATCCTTCAACGTCTTCAGAGAGGTGACGGGTCCCGACAACCAAACACTCTACGAACTATGGGGTCCTTAAGCCCATGGATTATGATGTCCTTAACCTTGACTGTGAGGTCTTTAAACTCACGGACTACAATGTCCTTAACCTTGACTGTAAGGTATTTAAACTCACGGACTACGATGTCCTTAACCTTGACTGTGAGGTCTTTAAACTCACGGACTACGATGTCCTTAACCTTGACTGTGAGGTCTTTAAACTCACGGACTATGATGTCCTTAACCTTGACTGTGAGGTCTTTAAACTCACGGTCTACGATGTCGTTAACCTTGACTGTGAGGTCTTTAAACTCACGGACTACGATGTCCTTAACCTTGACTGTCAGGCCTTTAAACTCACGGACTACGATGTCCTTAACCTTGAATGTGAGGTCTTTAAACTCACGGACTATGATGTCCTTAACCTTGAATGTGAGGTCTTTAAACTCACGGACTACGATGTCCTTAACCTTGACTGTGAGGTCTTTAAACTCACGCACTACGATGTCCTTAACCTTGACTGTGAGGTCTTTAAACTTACGGATTACGATGTCCTTAACCTTGACTGTGAGGTCTTTAAACTCACGGACTATGACGTCCTAAACCTTGGACCGAGATGTCCTTAAACTAACAATGGACCGTAATGTCCTTAAACTAATCGACCGCAATGTCCCTAAACTAAACAATAGAGTCCAAATGCTCTTTTGTTGGATCTAAATGATCCCGTTAAGTTGATCTTAGTCTAAAATTAGACTAACGTATCCTTAACTAACGTTTAAGTTGATCTTAGTCTCAAATGAGGCTAACGTATCCTTAAACCCAACCCCCAAACCCAAATCTAAGAAGATACGGATTTGGACTAATCTACGCCCTACGGGCGACAACATAAATTAGTCTCCGTATACAATCCACGGGCAACCAAAAACAAAACAAACACCCACGACACGAAGTGACCATCTGGAGAAGGAGAAGATTGTTACCGCAATACGGTAGCATAATTAACTGCAGGGGCTTGCGCCTGCAGAGAAAAGCATCTCCACAATCAAAACCCTCTCAAATGAGGTGGAATCTGACGAAGTCTGCTACATCGGCCGTATCCGTTTAAACCTTCGATACATGGTGCCATAAATCAACTTGGCATCTTCGGAGACGTTGACGGATAGCACCAATTAGCATCTGCCCCGAAATTCAGGCAAGAAGGACCCGCACGGTCGCGTCTCCGTGTTTTCGGCGGGGAACATACATGTCATGAACATTAAGTCGACACTTCACCGGCTTTGTATATAAGCTTATGTAGATCTGAATTTTTTAATTTTCTATCAAAATTCTGTCTAAAGTGTCACAGGTAAAACCTATCTATGTGGTGTCGTCGGAAATACAGTTCTCACAGCAGCTAGTATTCCAAGATGTCTATCAGATATGATGCATAAATCTGTTTTTATCAATAACAAATGGGATACTTTTGAGTTGACGAAAAAATCATGACCAAGATAATATATTTTCGCTCTCGACAATAGAAAATCCCAATGGAAATATACCGTCAGTAGTATCAACACCTTTAGCAATTAATATGCAACATCTGTACTTACCATATAGATACGTCCCATCCACGCACAATACCGGCCGACAATGTGTGAAACCAGACGCGCAAGGAGCAAAGCACCAGAAAATTCTTTGAAACCTGACACAGCCATCAATATATGTTCCTATGGTTTTTAATTGGTATACAGACACCGGATTTGATACTTTCATGGCTTCCATAAAAGAGACTAGCAAGTTTTATGAGCTTTTCTAATCTCCAAATATCTTGCATAAAGCCTTTCTACGAGCATCCCATGCCTTCACATACGAAATCTGAATTTTATGTTCTCCACATACGTAGAGCTGTATCTCTCGATGAGTTATCGCCACATCTGTACGGATAAGTGGCATGATAAGTGAGAAAATATATGATGCAGTGCAATTTTTGTGATCTTTTAACATAATCGAATAGATACAAGTGCGTTTTCGGTTGTATTTCATGACTTTTAAGCTTTGGCTCTTTTGGAACAACATGCATGCAATCTCCACTTATATTCAGGAGCCTGCATACATATCACGGTATAGTATGTCACGCCCCGCTTCCCAATAAACGGAAACGGTGACGTGGCAGGCCGCAACGTATTTACTAAGAAATAAATACGCTAAGCGTAATTAAGCAATATATATATAAAATGCACAAGAATGACAAGAGATATAAAATAAATAGCAACTTTTATTAACATTCATCTTTACAATACAACTATTTTGAAAAGAAAAGATGCAATTGTTCTCCGCCGATAGACGCGACCGGGACGTTGGGACGTCCGGATCTGAATTCCGAGGGCAGATGCTAATTGGTGCTATCCGTCCACCTCTCCGAAGAGGCCAAGTTGATTTATGACATCGTGTATCGAAGGTTTAAACGGATGCGGCCGATGTAGCAGACTTCGTTAGATTCCTCCTCGTTTGAGGGGTTTTTAATTGTGGGGACGCTCTTCCCTACAGGCGCAAGCCCTGCAGTTAATTACGCTACTGCATCGCGGTAACAACTTTCTCCTTCTCCAGATGGTCACTTCATGTCGTGTGTGTTTGTTTTGTTTTTTGGTTGCCCGTGGATTGTATACGGAGACTAATTTATGTTGTCGCCCGTAGGGCGTGGATTAGTCCAAATCCGTATTTTCTTAGATTTGGTTTTTGGTTTGGGTTTAAGGATACGTTAGTCTTATTTGAGACTAAGATCAACTTAAACGTTTGTTAAGAATACGTTAGTCTAATTTTAAACTAAGATCAACTTAACGGGATCGTTTAGATCCAACAAAAGAGCATTTGGGCTCTATTGTTTAATTTAGGGACATTGCGGTCGATTGCCAGTTTAAGGACATGGTGGTCCATAGTTTAAGGACATCTCGGTCCAATATTAGTTTAAGGACATCTCGGTCCATGGGTGTTAAAGGACCCCACAGTCTAAGGTTAAGGACATCATAGTCCATGGGTTTTAAAGGACTCCACAGTCCGAGGTTAAGGACATCATGGTCTGTGAGTTTAAAGACCCTACAGTCCGAGGTTCAGGACATCATAGTCCATGGGTTTTAAAGGGCCCCACAGTCCGAGATTAAGGACATCATAGTCCGTGAGTTTAAGGACCCCACAATCCGTGGAATGTTTGGTTGTCGGGACCCGTCACCTCTCTGATGACGCTAATGGATTACAACGACATATATCAGAGGGGTTCAGAGATATACCCTTGAACCGATGTGAGTTGGTTGAAAGATCTGTAGTCCAATTTGGGGTTAAGATCTGTTAAAATATTTATGAGCAGATAGGCTCAATTAATATGAGTTGAGGACTTATGGCCAATCTTGGGCTAAGTCCAATCGAGTTAAAATGTTTAACATTTATCTTGGGCTGCTGAGCATTTGCTTGGGCTTGGCCTTTTTAACAATGCTTGAATTCTGACAATATTTTGTTTTTTATTGAATGCTGGGCATTCATCATAGCCTTGGGCTTATTAAAGAACAATTTATGTTCTATCAGCGCAACACGTGGCTCGCTTGGCGCTTTGCGCCAGTCAAAGAGCGCAGTGCGCTTCTACCAAGTAGCGCACACGTGAGGGACACGTGTCGCGCTTGGCACTAAGCGCTAGATGATGGGCGCATTGCGCCAGTTTATGAGCGCATTGCGCTAGTAGTTTAGTGGCGCACACGTAATTGATACGTGGTGCACTTGGCGCTGAGCGCCAGCCCATGAGCGCAGTGCGCTGGTTCAAGAGCGCAAAGCGCTAGCTGTCAAGAGCGCAGACGTAGGGGACACGTGTCGCGCTCGGCGCTGAGCGCCATTCTAAGAGCGCAGAAGCGCAGTTCAAGAGCGCAAAGCGCAGCTCCAGAGCGCAAAGCGCATATGATCAATTTTGTGATCCAAAAAGAGACTTTGTCTCAAGATTCTAAGAGCAAAAGTTCTTCAATCTCTTATGTTGATGAAGGCTTTGCCTTTATCGATCTATGATCTGTGAGGAAGAAGTAAATTCTTCTTTTATTTTATGATGAGGTCTTTTGATCTCTTTGTAAAAGACTTTTTGTCTTTGTAGATCTATGATCTGTGAGAAGATTTATATTCTTCTTTTTATTTTATAATGGGATCTTTTGATCTCTTTTGAAAAGACCTTGGTCTTTGTAGATCTATGATCTTTTAAAGAAGTGAATCCTTCTTTTCAAATTAATTACGAGATGGTTTCATCTCTCTGTTCATCACCATTATTTTTTACCTTGAGGAAAAAATCTTCTTTCTCTGAGAGCTTGGTTCTTCCTCTTTGAATTTCTCAAAGTTTTTGAGGAGGTTTCTCTCTATGCTTCTGTATCTGAGACTTGAAGTCTAGGGGCCTTTATATAGGGCAAGCTGATCAGTTCAATCAGTTAAGGAGATCTTTTCTCCAATTGATTTGGGGAATTTCCCATCGTTGGATCTTTGATCCAAGGGTTTTTGATTTATAGAAGGCAATCTTCTTGTTTTCAACAAGATTGGGAAATCTTTCCATACATAATTTATTCTGTTCTTTTGGTGATTTTTAATCACCATTGGATCAATGATCCAACGGTGCTCTGATTTACAGAGCACAATTTTGTTGTTTAGAAAGATTTTGAGAAATCTTTCCCTAACAGAATTTATTTCTGGTTATTAATAATTCATCATTATTATTAGATTTTTGATCTAACGATGGGGAGCTTTTAGTTCCAGCGCTAGCGCACCCGTGCGTTGCACGTGGTGCGCTGCTTAAAACGCAGCGCACCTAGCGCTAGCGCACGCGTGCTTTGCACGTGGTGCGCTGCTTAGGGCGCAGCGCACCTAGCGCTAGCGCACGCGTGCTTTGCACGTGGTGCGCTGCTTAGGGCGCAGCGCACTTGGTGCTGCATCTGAAGCGTTGCTTCATTTCGAAATTTAAATTTCAAACAGAGTTTTGCTCTGATTGGGGGAAACAAATGCCCCCCACCATTGCGCTCACGTGGCCCATATGTGAGTGCAACGGTGGCAGTATCTGCGCCCTTAGATCAACTCATAAGTTGAAAAGGCCTTTCAATGTCTATAAATAGGACTCTTGGCCCTCTGAGATGACCATTGTTCATCTTCTTCCTTCTGAGAATTATTATTCTCTTGCAGAGCATAGCTCTTTGGCTTAAGAACTTTCTTAAGAACATAACTCTGTCAAAATTTAGGTAAAGACTAAAACTTTTAATAATTTAGGGTTTCACCCATTAACAGAGCTTTGCTCTTCATAGATCTTAGATCTAAAAAATGTTATTAGGGTTTTACCCATTAACAGAGCTTTGCTCTTCATAGATCTTAGATCTAAAGAAAACCTTTTGAGGGTTTCTTGACCCATTAACAGAGCTTTGCTCTCTTGAATAACGGAGATTTGTTAATCTCTTATGAAGAACTCACAGAGTTTGTTCATAGATCTTGGAGATCTCAGAATTTTAATTCATATAAAAATTGATTTCAATTTTTCCGATAGGTTTTTCCATCATTTTTACAGAGCCAGGCTCTTGAGGAATTTTTATCCTTCATCATTAGAACTTGACATGTGTCATTCTGTCACAGAACACTGCTCTCAAGGGGAGATTTACTCCTTAGCCCGAGGGATTTCTCATTAAATGAGAATCAATTGATGATTTCCTTATTTAATTGACAGTCTCATCAAATGATGAGGTTGTCTTATTAATGATGAACTGTCATCTAGATTTTGTGGGTCCCCCTTTGGTCCCCTTTTTACTGCAGTGCAGTGCGGTACAAATTTTAAAGTACCAAGTGTCAGAGTTTAAATTATAGCACTGAGGGTTGACTTTTGTTCCTTTTCGCACAGGTGACATGTCTTTGACACTTCTTTTCCGTTCGTCCGCTCAGAAGGCGGATTTCCTGAGGCGCCCATAGACCGAGAGGTTCTTGCGCTGATCAAGGACCATAACCCAGAGCACAAGAATCTTCACCTATGGGGTACGTGGTATGATCAAATTATCAAAGGCCGCCGGAGCTTTTCTTGTGCGACACCCTCGGAGCCTATCTCTGCGATCCCTTATGCAGATGCACCCCCGATCAATTATACTGCAGAGGAGCTAAATTGGACTTCAGAAGGTCTCCTTCGGCCTTCTATTGCCGCAGTACCCGTGCAGCCGCCGGTGGCTTTGGACACTCTAGGGCGGCGCATATGTCAGGGCGAGTTTAGAGCAGTGGAACATTCCGACCCACACCTTCCTCCTATTGGATTGAGAGGTCTCCATTTCCTTGGAGGAATTTGCCAACCTTTCTGGTTTACCAGTTAGGAAAGAGCACTATGAGGAGCTGCTTCCTCCGGATGAGTATGTTTTTGCCACCAAATCAATGGTATGGGTCTTACCCCAGAGAAAGCCATTCAGCACCAGTTCCCCAGTCTGATAAAGGTGTTGAATATGTATGAGAGCCTCTTTCTTGAATCTGGAGGCCGGGGGGTCAGCTTTGCGGACTTCATTGCCCGTTTTCTTCGCCCAGAAATTTTATCGCGACAAGGTGAAAAGTTTGCTAAACTTGATGATCCTTTCGGCTTTGGCTTGGATCGCCGGCTAATATTGGAAGCCGATCAAAAGGATTTCTTTCTTCCCGACGTCGCGATCGTCCCCCTGTCAGAAATTGCCACTCCGAGTATTGATGAGGAAGTGTTCTTTCTCGGGTTCCTCGGTTTATGGTTAAGCTGGTTCGCGCTTCCTATGCACCCTCGTTACATGAGGCCTTCTGTCTTCTACCCTGCGCATCGAATGGTTGCCGGAATACAAGTGGCCATCGGGATCGCCGGGTTAGCCTACCTATATCACGGCCTCAGCTTGGCAGTGGATACCACTGAACCAGGGGTGTAGCCCGCCAACTTCTCAATGCATTACTTCACCTCATGGCTAGAGTTGCACGTGCTTGGGGTCTTCGGTATCCACAAAAGACCTTCTTTTTACGACAGATGCAAGTTCTCTCGGATAATGCGGCTGGTTGACGCGTCCATCGTAAGTCCATCACCGCGGGAAGCTAGGGGTTTGCTCCTTCGTCCGCACACGGTTGGAGATGGTATGTCTTTCACCGACAAAGTCTTGACCGTCGGCCAGGAAACTTCAAAAGCGGTGCTGCCATTGCAAGACATTTTTAAAGACGGGGCCTCTGTGTTGAAAGCTCAGCAGATTCTTCATCTGTACTCCATCCGGCCGGGCTTTCTCGTATTCAGGCATAATGATGCGGCGCTATTCATGAGATACAAGCTGCATCATTTCGCCCAGCAACTGAGTTACAATCAGGGTGTCCCACTTGAGGCTTTCTTGGCAGAACCTGCTGCTACCGAAGAGGGAATGCGGAGCACGCTGCATCATTTTATGCGCCTGAACACAGGGTCCCGCTTCTTTATCAGCGAACCGAGCTGTATTCCGAAGGCCCTGAATGTGCATGTGGCCTGGTATCAGCATTCAATGGGCGCCGTCATCAGGGAGGATAAGCGATTGCTGCTTGATCGCAAGGGTACCGCTCCGGCCGGTAATCCAAGTGTTCCTCTGAAGCGACGGACCATTGCCCGTCCTCCCTTAAGAGAAGTTGCTGCGGTCGAGGTCCTACACGATAGGCCCGAGCTACCGATGCCCCATGCTCCCGTGGAAGCGGTGACTGTAGCTTCCCCTGAGTCTGGCGTGGGTTCAGATATCGGGACTCGTCATCCCAAAGTGCCTACCAAGCGTAAGCTTGTGCTAGCTGCGACCGGAGCTCGCTCGCAGAAGAGGAAGAAGAAGTCGATCCTCTCTGTCGACGTTGTATTTGGTCAGGAGTCTCATGCTCTTTATAGTGAGGGCTTAGGCGAATATGGGACCAACGAGGGTCTATTCATAGCGCCGGACGATACCGACCTCGAGGCTGCTATAGCAGCTTCCGAGCGACTAGCAAGCTACAAAGCGGTACTGGCCATCCTCGCGCGATCGAGTAAACATCAGCCGTACCTTTTGTCATTGCATCATGTTTTGACTGACACTTTTCCTTCTTTAACAGGAATTTCCACCGAAGAAGCTCTCGCAGATTCTCTCAAGACTTTTGAGGAAGAGGAAAGACTTCGAGCATCCTTAGGCATCGATACATTTCGGTTCACCGCGTCTCCACTCCCGTTTCTTATGGATAATCTGACCCCTCCTTTTCATCTTATTACAGGAACTACCTCTACTCAGGTTATTCTAGGTGTGGTACCAACTTCGCAGGGCGGTGCGGAGACGCTTCCAGGGTCGACTATCGAAGTCTCAGTTCCGCCGGTATTGCCGAAAGAAGCTTCACTTAAGCAACCGATGACGGATGCCATAACATCTCCAGAGGTAATCCTTGGCGTGGAGATGATGTCCTGTTGACGGAGGTCTTGAGAAGATCCGTTCTCACGGCCCGAGCGGAAAGGAAGTGTAGAATGCGCGCAGCAAGGGAGCGTAACGCTGCCTTGGCTGCGGGTGCAGGTTCGAGCGCTGCTACCCCTGCCCCTACTCCTTCAGAGGATGCTTCGGCTGCCTTATCTACCGCCCACAGACAGGCAACACGTGCGGCTCGGGAAGCAGTCGAAAGACCGACCCAAGGTAACGTGACATTGAGTTCTTTTTGTCAAAGTTTTAATTTTCAGATTCTCATATATCCTATCCTGCAGGACCGAGTCTTGACGAGGTAGCGGTAGGTGAGATGGCTGTAATCGCCGAGCCTGAGGTAGTGGTAGGTGAGATGGCTACAATCGCCGAGCCTGAGGTAGCCACTCTTTCTCAAGAGTCTGGCACTGCTCCAATCGCCACTCTTTCCCCTTGCGGCTCCTTGCCGTTGCCGGGCTCTACGAGTGTCACGACGATTCTCGTGGAGTCGGGGGATGAGGCTACGGGTGGCGAGACCGTTCCGGTGGAGGAGGGTGAAGCATTCGCTGCATCCAGTGACGCCCTTGTCACGATCTCGACCGGCGACTCACCAGGTAGATTTTGGGTCATTGCTCTCTCCTTTATTCTGCAATCCCTTTCAATCTCTTTTGACAGCGTTTCTCTTATTTCTAATGCAGGTGTGATAAGTGTTGAAGTTGTGCCACCCGAGGGAGCATCTCCAGTTGCTGCTTTGACGATGACCGCCCCTCTACCTTCTCTCGTACCCTCTCAAATGCTGGAAAGTGCGGATTTGTGACCCATCAGTTTCATTGTAGGCAGTATACTTTATGTACTGACATTGCATTATTTCATCCTTACAGGAGTCCTTTTTTATCACATGTATCAGGTGCTGCACCCACATTTCTCCTTCCAGTCAGAGATTGCCTCTTCTAGTGGCACCGGTGAGTACAGCCTTTAACTAATGTCTTTTTCTTTCTTTTACGGGCAGCCAAATCGTTTCTAATTCTTCTTTGTTTTGATTGCAGTACTATAGATCGAAGGAGGAGACGAAAGAATAGTTGCACCACCGGTACTCCCGGTCTTGCCACCTGCTGCAGCCGGTATAGTAAACTCCGTTGTTCATGAACCTCCTTTATTTCCTGAACCGTTATTTGACTGTGATTTGCTTTGCAGCTGTAACACCGACTTCAGCTTCATTCGAGTCTAGAATCATAATGCCAGCAAGCCCCTTTTCCAGACGTCTATCTTCAAAAGGCGTTGTGAATAGTCTGCGCATGTTGATCGATCACCTCGAGGAGCTTGACACGGAGACCCCTGTCCTTACTGTAGATTTTGCTGCTGAGGTTAATCCCATGCTGGCGACGCTCGTGCACTTTCATAACGAGGGCGTCGTTGAGTCTTGGGTTAATCACTGCAGAAAAATTGAGGCTTGTCTGGATGAGCTCGAGGTCGAACGTCCTGCTCCCGAGGTCCTGGCTGTGAACTCTCAACGGGCTGAATGGGTCGAGGAGAGCACTCCCTACTTCTGCCATCTTGAACAGGAAGCGACCTTAAAGCGTAAGGAATGCGAAGAGACTTCAAGCGAATCTGCTCGATTGCATGCTCAAGTTGATGCAAACGCTGCACAGCTGAAAGCTATCTTCGAAAGCCTTCTACGATATATTTCTGACGGGCTAACGCTGAGACAGAAGCTCGACCTCATTGAACGGGATGCGCAGAGTCGTAGGGCGGCTCAGCAGGTCATTAATGAGCAACTTTCATCCTACTTGCAGCAACGGGCTCAAGTTGAAGCGGAGTTGGCCTCGGCAGCTGACCGTGAAAAGAGGCTGAGTGGAGTGTGCGAGCGACTGATTGGCCTATTCAAAACGCTTCCCTCCCAATAGTTGTTTTTGTACCAATTTGTAAATTTTGAATAATATGTATCCATTTTTTATTCTTTCATATCATGTATTTTGTACCCAATTGAATTTATGAATAAAAGATACATTTCTTTCGTAATATCTCGTGTCATCTCTCGCTTTCTTCTCTTTTCTTTATTTCCGGCATGTTACTTTAGTAAGCGTAGCTTGTAGTTGATAGAGAGCATTCCGTTTTGAATTCTTCGAGAGGTAGCGATTGCTTAGAAAGCAGGTCCAAATCTGCTGCCTAAGGCTTTTCAACTTCATGAGCCGTGAGGGTCTCATAAAGACTTTTCTCCCTACGAGTCGAGAGGATCTCGTAGGTGTATTTTCTCCTTAGGAATCGTGAAGATTCCTAAGCGGGTTTTCTCTTGAGAGTCGTAAGGATCTCACAAGAGAGTTTTCTTCCTTACGGGTCGAGAGGACCCGTAAGTGATTGATGGGGTTGACATTATCCGCATTTCACGGAGTCAGGGGTTGCTCTGGGCATTTCCCACGGGGTCAAGATTGACTCTAGCCGTGTTCTACATGACCAGGAATTTGCTCTGGATGCTTCCCACGGGGTCAGGATTGACATAGCCGTGCTCTGCGAGGACCAGGATCCGCTCTGGATGTTTCCCACGGGGTCAGGATTGACATAGGCCGTGTTCTACGTGACCAAGAATTTGCTCTGGTTGCTTCCCACGGGGTCAGGATTGATATATCCGTATTCTGCGAAGACCAGGATCCGCTCTGGACGTTTCCCACGGGGTCAGGATTAACATAGGCCGTGTTCTACGTGACCAGGAATTTGCTCCGGATGCTTCCCACGGGGTCAGGATTGACATAGCCATGTTCTGCGAGGACCAGGCTCCGCTCTGGATGTTTCCCACGGGGTCAGGATTGACATAGGCCGTGTTCTACGTGACCAGGAATTTGCTCTGGATGCTTCCTATGGATGCTTTCCACGGGGTCAGGATTGACATAGCCGTATTCTGCGAGGACCAGGATCCGCTCTGGATGTTTCCCACGGGGTCAGGATTGACATAGGTCGTGTTCTACGTGACCAGGAATTTACTCTGGATACTTCCCACGGGTCAGGATTGACATAGCCGTGTTCTGCGAGGACCAGGCTCCGCTCTAGACGTTTCCCACGGGGTCAGGATTGACATAGGCCGTGCTCCACGTGACCAGGAATTTGCTCTAGATGCTTCCCACGGGGTCAGGATTGACATAGCCGTGTTCTGCGAGGACCAGGCTCCGCTCTGGACATTTCTCACGGGGTCAGGATTGACATAGGCCATGTTCTACGTGACCAGGAATTTGCTCTGGATGCTTCCCACGGGGTCAGGATTGACATAGCCGTGTTCTGCGAGGACCAGGATCCGCTCTGGATGTTTTCCACGGGGTCAGGATTGACATAGGCCGTGTTCTACATGACCAGGAATTTGCTCTGAATGCTTCCCACAGGGTCAGGATTGACATAGCCATGTTCTGGGAGGACCAGGCTCCGCTCTGGACGTTTCCCACGGGGTCAGGATTGACATAGGCCGTGTTCTACGTGACCAGGAATTTGCTCTGGATGCTTCCCACGGGGTCAGAATTGACATAGCCGTGTTCTGCGAGGACCAGGCTCTGCTCTGGATGTTTCCCACGGGGTCAGGATTGACATAGGCCGTGTTCTATGTGATCAGGAATTTGCTCTGGATTCTTCCCATGGGGTCAGGATTGACATAGCCGTGTTCTGTGAGGACCAGGCTCCGCTCTAGACATTTCCCACGGGGTCAGTATTGACATAGGCCGTGTTCCACGTAACCAGGAATTTGCTCTGGATGCTTCCCACGGGGTCAGGATTGACATAGCCGTGTTCTGCGAGGACCAGGCTCGGCTCTGGACGTTTCCTATGGGGTCAGGATTGACATAGGCCATGTTCTACGTGACCAAGAATTTGCTCTGGATGCTTCCCACGGGGTCAGAAATGACATAGCCGTATTCTGCGAGGACCAGGATCCGCTCTAGACATTTCCCACAGGCTCAGGATTGACATAGGCCGTGTTCTACGTGACCAGGAATTTGCTCTAGATGCTTCCCACGGGGTCAGGATTGACATAGCCGTGTTCTGCGAGGACCAGAATCCGCTCTGGACGTTTCCCGCGGGGTCAGAATTGACATAGGCCGTGTTCCACGTAATCAAGAATTTGCTCTGGATGCTTCCCACGGGGTCAGGATTGACATAGCCGTGTTCTGCGAAGACCAGGCTCTGCTCTGGACGTTTCCCACGGGGTCAGGATTGACATAGGCCGTGTTCCACGTGAGCAGTATTTGCTCTGGATGCTTCCCACGGGGTCAGGATTGACATAGCCGTGTTCCGCAATGACCGGTTTGGTTGACTTTATCCGCATTTCACGGAGTCGGGGGTTGACTCTCGGTTGTTTGTGCATCGTCGAGTCATGGAACTGGAAACTTCGCCGCAGCTCCGATTTGTTGATGTTGTGTCTGTTGAAATGAGACGAATGTTGAGATGATCTCCAGGCTGCTTTGTGAACCGTCGAGACTTGGCTTTCTTTCAGATGGAGCCTAGGGGAAGGTATGGTTCCCTCTCTGTTTGTGCCCCTGGATTGTATACAGGGATCGATATGATCTCACCTGTAGGGCAAAAAGTTTCATTCTTTCAGAAAAAAATTTATTTCTTTCCGCGATGCTCTATCATTTCAGCTTTTATATCGCGAAAGTTGCGATTGCCCAATCATTTCGGCTATTTTTCGCGGTGCCCAATCATTTTGGCTATTTGTTTTATTTACTTGCTGCTTTTTATTGCAAGCTGCCTAATCATTTCGGCTATTTCGCATGCATACATTTTTACTTGCTGATTTGCAAGTTTCCCCATCATTTCGGTTATTTCGTATACATTTGTAATTCGCTGGCTTTTCGCTGCGAGTTTGGGATTGGACACCGATTTCGGCATCAGCACCGCTACAACTGGGATATTGTCAGGAGGGAATCATCATTTGCCCCTGTCGATATCGAACAAAGGTGGCTTAGCAAACAGGGTTAAGATCCTGTCGACTAAGGCTTTTGACTTTACGAGCCGTAAGGGTCTCATAAAGGTATTTCTCCCTACGAGTCGTGAGGATCTAGTAAGTGCGCTTTCTCCTTAAGAATCGTGAGGATTCCTAAGTGTATGGTTTCTCGTAAGTCGTAAGGATCTTACAAGAGTGTTTTCTCCTTATAAGTCGAGAGGACTTACAAGGGTTGTTCACTGTGTAGACATATCCCTAGTCGCGGGTAGGACTTTGTTAGGGAAATGTTTATTCGCGCCCATGGATTGTATAGAAGGGTCAGCATTGAGCCGTTTTTAGGGCAAAATCAGGGTGTATGACTGCTTAAGAACAGGTTCAGATCCCTGTAGCTTAAGGCTTTTGAATCCTATGAGCCGTGAGGGTCTCAAAGGGGAATTCTCCTTACGAGTCGTGAGGATCTCGTAAGAGTAATTTCTCCTTAGGAATCGTGAGGATCCCTAAGTGTGTTGCTCCTTTGTGAGTCATAAGGATCTCACGTAGGTGGTTTCTCCTTACAAGGTCGAGAGGACCTTGTAAGTGTCTTTTAACGAGGTTGCGCCCTTTCAGGTTTTCACAAAACTCGCCGGTAGCCCTGCTGTTTTTACTCACGGAGCCCTTTCGGGTTTTCATCCGTGCCTATTTTGCTTATGGACATGTCGTTTTCTTATTCTTTTTTTATTATTTTTGTTGTTGTCAGCCTTGGGATGCTGCAGTCCGTAGTAGTTTATCGACGTCTCAGTCAACAGCCAGTTTTAGGAAATAGTGGTCCATTGTTAATTTAAGGACGTTTCGGTCCGATGCCAGTTTTAGGACATAGTGGTCCATCGTTAGTTTAAGGACGTTTCGGTCCGAGAAAAGGAAGCCAGCTACTACTTAGAGAGTGTAGGCTTAGGAAGATAGCGAGCGGACATAGGCGTCGTCATCTATCGTTGACCTAGGCCGTGACTCATCAGGCGTAGTATTTTTTTAGGAAGCAACCGTTTATTGACCTGAAAGGTCTTTCACTATGCATGTCCATGAGTAGATAGGCTCCACCCTGGTAGACTTTGTCTATGATATATGGGCCTTCATAGTTCGGCTCGAATTTCCCCCACTTGGCACGATTGGGGATCATAGGTCTTTTGACCACTAGCATGAGTTCGCCTTGGCGGAATGTTCTCGGCCTAGTCAATCTCTCATATGAGCGCATCATCTTTGCTTTATTGCGCCATGAGCCGGGTTTCATCAAGGGCGTCGAGTTCCTCAAGCCAAAGGTGAGCATTTTCTTCTTCTGTTAGCTCGTAGTGAACCGCCACTCGTAGAGAGGGTAACTCTATCTCGAGAGGGAGTACCACTTCTGTGTCGAATACTAATGCATACGGCGTTGTGTTCGTGGCTGTTTTGAATGTAGTTCGATACGCCCAGAGAGTTTCATGCAGTCTCTCATACCAGTCCCTCCTATTTCGAGACACCGTCTTTTTCACGATCTTCGTCAAGGTCTTGTTAAAAGCCTCAGCTAGACCGTTAGCTCGGGGATTATAGACCGATGAATATCTCCAGTCTATGTTATGTTGTTGTGAGAAGCGGCTGATCTTGTGGCTTCTGTAGGCTGGCCCGTTATCGGAGATAATCCGTCACGGAGTGCCGAACCGGTAAATGACGTGTGTCTTAAAGAAATGGAGGATATTCTCCGTCTTCACTTCCCTCAGCGGTACTGCTTCTGCCTACTTAGAGAAGTAATCGGTTATTGCCAGTATGAACCGATGTTCTCTGGATGATGCTGGTTCGATGGGCCTGATTATGTCAGCTCCCCACATTTCGAATGGCCAGCTAGCCACCGTCAGATGTAGCGGATTTGGATGCTGGTGGATAAAGTCCCCGTGAATCTGGCACGAGTGGCACTGCTTCGCGTATTCGAGGCAGTCCTGGATCATCGTGGGCCAATAGTATCCCATCCTTTTGATCTTCAGCTTCATCTTCGGGCCGGCTTGGTGAGAACCGCAGAGTCCGTCGTGAGTTTCTTGGACGACTCTCCTTGCCTCTTCAGGTCCCAGGCATCTTAGCCATAGAGAGTCAAATGATCTCTTATACAGAGTATCATTAACAAAGGCAAAGGATAGAGCTCATTTCATGAGCTGATGCCTTGAGGATGCACCTTCAGGTGTTCGACGGGATTTGAAGTAGTCTATAAAGACTTCTCTCCAATCCATAGCCTTTTCCTGGTCTTTTATTTGTAGAGTCGTTTGCTCGGTAGCTTCCTTTTCTTCGGACGACTCCGGAGATATTTCTGCTGGTGCAAGAACCCGACGGCTTTGCACAACGATCCTCACGTCATCAAGGTTCTCATCGGCCAGTTCTTTAGCGAGCTTGGCTAATGCATCCGCCTTGCTATTTTCCGTGCGCGGTATGCTTTCCAGGGTGCAGGAAGGGATTCGAGTCAGCAGTTGTTGCACTCTCTCACCGTATTTCACCAACTCTGGCTTGCACGTTTGATAGTCACCATTTACTTGACTAATGACCAGTTGGGAGTCTCCGTATATGAGGAGGTTCTCAATTCCCATGTCGACGGCGATCTCAAGACCTACTATCAAAGCTTCGTACTCGGCTTCATTATTCGTCCTCGACTCTGTTAAGGAGAAGGCGAAAAGCATTATCCCCTTTTGTGGAGTTATGAAGATGAGGCTTATCCCGGACTTGATTATAGGGGTACTTTGTTTGCGCTTCTTCATGGAAGATGCTCCATCAAAATAGAGTTCCCACCGGGTATCAGTCTCTCTTCTCTTTCCGTCGATCGTGTCAAATGCGTGCTCGTCGGGCAATTCACAGTTCAAAGGAGAATCGGCGGGTATCGGATGCTCAGCGAGGAAGTCAGCGATGGCCTGGCCTTTCATTGCCTTGAGGGGACGATAGGTTATCGAGAACTCCATCAAGAGCAGGGCCCATTTAGCGAGCCGCCCTGTTAATATAGCCTTTGACATCAAATATTTGAAAGGATCCACCTTTGATATGAGATGGACCTCATGTGCCAACGCGTAGTGTCTGAGCTTCGTTATCGCAAAAATCAATGCCAGGCAGTGTTTTTCGATGGGAGAATAATTGCTTTCTTCCCCCAGTAGAACTCGACTCAAATAGTAGAGGGCTCTCTCCTTCCCTTGGTCATTCTCTTGTGCCCACAGCGCGCCTAAAGAACCTTCGAGGGCTGTTGTATATAGAATGAGAGGCTTTCCCTTGACCGGAGCGGTCAGCACCGGCGGATTCTGCAGGTATTGCTTAATTTCGTCCGGCGCGCCTTGGCATTTGCGTTCCCAGACGAAAGGGGTCCCCTTCTTCAATAGGTGACTGTAAGGACGGCACTTGCCGGAGAGATTGGCAATAAATCGCCAGATATACGCGAGTTTTCCTTGGAGAGACCGCAGTTGCTTGAGAGTCTTTGGCGGAGGCATTTCCATGATCGCCTTGATCTTCGATGGGTCTATTTCGATACCTCGGTGTCGGACGATGAATCCTAGGAATTTGCCTGAGGAAACTCCGAACGCGCATTTGAGAGGGTTCATCTTCATGTTGTATTTCCGAAGGCGCTGAAACACGATCTTCAGATGCTCTAAATGTTCCTCGTATGATTTTCTTTTAACTACGAGGTCGTCAATATAGCATTCAACGATTTCATGTATGAGGTCATCGAAAATCTTCGTCATGGCTCTCTGATAAGTGGCACCGGCGTTCTTCAGACCGAAAGGCATCACCTTGTAGCAGAATATGCCCAAAGGGGTCCGGAAAGCGGTATGCTTCTGGTCCTCGGGATGCATCTTTATCTGATTGTATCCTGATGAGCCGTCCATGAAGGAGAAAACTTCATGAGTGGACGTATTATCTATCATCAGCTCAGTGACTGGTACTGGGAAGTCGTCCTTCGGACAGGCTTTATTGAGATCCCGAAAGTCCACACATATGCGCACCGTCCCATTTTTCTTCATCACCGGAACGATGTTGGCGATCCAGTCAGGATATTGAAGCTCTTGGATGAAGCCGGAGTCGATTAGCTTCTTGACCTCGGCGTTGATGCTCATCTCAAGCTCGAACCACATTCTTCTCGATGCTTGTTTGATCAGCTTGACGTCCGGGGATATTGCCAATTTGTGTACAGCAATCTCTAGATTTAGTCCTGGCATCTCGGAATAGTTCCATGCGAAGCAATCTTTATGCTGCATGAGCACGTCCTTTAGCGTAGCCACCCTTTCTTCAGACAATAGCTCACTGACGAATGTCGGCCGCGGGTCGTTTGCCGTCCCCAGGTAAATTTTTCTTAGGTCATCTGCAGTAGTATGTATCCCATCTTCCAGCTCTTTTGGCACCGGTGGAAATTCTGAGATCAACTCATCTTCATTGTTTTCAAAGCACGAGGGGAGGTTATCCATATTCTCGAGTTCTTCTTCTGACAGCGTTATCACGTGACAGGTACGAGATCGCTTCCAAGACCGATATTGATCTGGTTCTATTCTCACTGCATACGTGGCTTTCGGTTCATGCTTCTGCGGCGGGATTACCCTCCAGCTGCTGGATAGAGCGAATCTGCCGAGTTGATACTGGTCTTCAACCCAGTTCTTGAAGGTGAAGCAGTCTTCGAGAGGATGCCCTATTGCGTGGTGATAAGAGCAATAGTCTGGGTGAGAAACCTTGTCTGCTTGCTCGGGGTGTGTGGACTCCGGGAGTGTCATCATCTGATATTTTATAACAAGATTGAATATCTTCTTCGTCTTGTCTTGGGGAAAAGAATATTCCCGACCCATCTTCTTTATAAGAGACGGATCCCGGCTGCTCGATTCTTGATTGCGTGGCTTCTTAGACCCGCTATACTGCTGTCGAACGTTTTTTCCGTTCTTTGGTTTATTTTTGCCTCTGCGCCAGGTCTTTTGCATGACCGGTTGAGGACGAGGAGTATTGTCATTCTCAGCGGCCTGTTAAAGGAGGCGTCGCGTCCTGGTTTTATCGTAAATGGCCATTTCGCGGTTATGGTCATCCCGGACCTTTTGACCCGCTTCCCTTATTAGCTTGTCCATCCGTTCTTCAAACGACGGACTCGGCATTTTGATGGCGGGACCTTGTTTTGGTTCAGGGTCAGCGTCTTTTAACAGAACGTTTCCTTCTTCATCGAAGTCATGTATGACGTAGCTGCCATGGACTCGCTCCCGTTTCTTGGATTGAACATATCCAAGCCCGATCGTTTCCATCCTCCCGTTAGGCAACTTTCGCTGAGTTTCGGGGACGTCCCAGATCCTGTTGTAAAACCGAGCTTGTCGAGCAGTCTGTTTGAACAGTACACCTTGGCATTTCAATAGCCTTTTCAATCCGTCTGTGTAATATCTGGGCAAACGGATGGGCTGGAGCCTGTCAAGTGTAGAATCGGCACCATGCCAAATTTCTTTCTCCACTTTGGTTTCCATGGATTAATAAAGGAGGATCGCCTTTTCATCTTTTCGTCTGGGAGGGGCGTAGAATGTCTGCAGTTTCTCATCTTCCGAGTCGCTGTCGAAGATCAACATAGGGGTGGATGGTCCCGGCTTGTTGCACTGGGGCGGCCCTGAAAAAACTATTTCTTCTCCCTCCTCGGTATCACTCCCAAAGACCGGAATAGTGGTGATAACTTTGTTCTTCGGTTTGTGATATCTTTTCGTGTCCTCAAAATCTGGTAAGAAGTATTTTGCATCTTCGTACTTTCGGACATCATTCACGGAGAATGGGTTCAACTCCCCCGTCACAGTGTACTCAAGACCATCTTTGAAGTATTTCATACACTGATGTTGTGTAGAAGGGATGATGTTGTACTCGTGTAACCAAGGCCGGCCGAGCAAAGCGTTATAGCAGGTCTTAGTGTCAATGACGTGGAATTTAATGTCAGTGACTAGCAGCCCAAAGCGCAGCGTCAGTATCACAGACCCGAGCGTTCGTGACGACTGGGAGTCGAAACCGGAGATGGTGATTTTATCACGAACGAGGTGTTGAACACTCATGCAGATTTCCTTCAACACTCTTACATTGAGGAGGTTGAAGGAGGACCCATTGTCAACAAGGATTTTGCCTATCTTAATATCATGACAGTATCCGGAGACATAAAGAGGATGGTTATGCTCGCACGTCCCGAGGAGGAGATCTTCATCGCCGAAGGTGATATCGGCTGTGTGTACTTCTTCCAGCTCGTCCTTCATCTTTTCTTCGACAAGAAAAGCTTGGAATTGCTCGGGCTCTTGTAATGCCTTGATCAAAGACTCTCTCGCCTCTTTGGATAGCAGAAAGGCATCGAGAATGCTTAGCTGCGAAGGTAGCTTTCTCAAGTGTGCCAGAATGTTGTAATCCACCTTGTTTTTCTTTGGCGGGTCCTTGGCTGTCAACTCTTTGACGACTTGATCATCTAGGGCGATGCCCTCAGGGATTTTTTTCTTTCCCCTTATCCTTTTTATTCGATCCCTTGTTTGCGGGTCCGAGATTCTTTTCAGGTAATGTGCGATTACGCAGCTTAATGTTCTCGCAACTCTTCGATTCTTCCTCTTTTCCCGAGATGGATTCTTTGAATAGAGGGCCAAGAGCTATTTCTTCCTCAGAATCGCTCCCAAAGGTGAGAACTTGCGATCCCCCAGCGTCGTCCATGTGACAGTTGCCGGTAGTTATTTTACGCTCCTCGGTCGTATTTATTTGCTCCCGACGAGTTTTGCGTTTCATCCGCTTGAAATGTTGTCGGTGAGCAACATATCCCTGCCGCCAGCTTTTAAAAGCGTTGCATTCTTCGGTGGGGTGATCAATCTTTCGATGATATAAGCAATAACCAGGATGTATATCCGCTTCATCAGGAATGTTTTCTTCGGAGGGTGGCAGCTTCATTCCCATTGTTATGGCTTTGGCGAAGCTCTTCCTAGTCCTGAACCTGCTTTTATTTGCGGCGGATGTACTTTGATCTGGTGGGAGTGTTCCAACCCTTTCGTGCAGTCGCCGACGTTTGGCCTTTTCAAATATGGTCATCTCACGCTCCCAGTTAGCTTTACTTTTCAAAAGAGCTTCATCCAGGAATGCATCAATCATTTCGTCTGATGGTGCTAGATGTTCTGGCTCGGGATCTTCCCCCAGTTTCTCTGCGTAAGGAGCTTCTTCATCGTTTACCAACGAGTGAGAGATCACATGGCAGCTTGCCACATAATCTTCAGACTCATCCGACGAGTCTCCTTCATTGTCATCATCTCCGTCCTTAAGGCCGTGGCTGAGAAATTCTTGGAGTGTGACTGGAGTCTGCTCCTTCTGATTATATTCTTCTAGCGCGTCAATCTGCTTTTGCATGTCCGTGCGCTTGTCACCAGGCTTCACGGGCTTCTTGGATTTCTTCTTCTTCTTTGAAGACATTGACAGCTGGGTGTGAGCGCTTTGGCTATCACCACCAATCTTTGGAGTTGGGCGCGGTTTCAGCATTCCCTCGATGATCTCGGGTTCCAGTGGATTTTTCCACCTAATCGCCGGGCATGTTTGGAGATCCTTCAGCATTCTTTTAGTCTTGGCTGAAAGAACGACCTTCCATGGAGCTTCTTCCACAAAAGAGCATGATGCCCCCGGTGTGTCTGTCTTTTTTAGAGCGTGCGGCTGGGGCGGGCTTACTTTCCAATTCTCGGACAGTGCGAACTTGCTCTGTTGGTATTGGTCTTCGATCCAGCCTTTAAAGACGAAGCAATCTTCAATTGGATGGCTTACTGCTTGATGGTAGGGGCAATAATTGGGACTATTAGCCTCACCGGGTTGCAATGGGCGTTTTGGAGTTGGCAAATTAATGAGCCTATTGCGCACCGCTAGCTCGAACAATCTCCTCATTTTGTCTCGGGAAAACGAATAAGGGCGATTTATTTTCTCATTATAGTATCGCCGTCTCTCGTCCAGGCGATCCATTAATTTTGGACCACTAGGCTGCTGTTGAGCATTGGCGACGAAGGTCGCTTTCCCTTTCCCTTTTTCATTCCGCGGCTCCAGCTTCGAAGAGGAAGGCATGTGGCCCATCTGGTCCATTTGAGCCAGTTTGTCAATCAGGGCCTGGAACGTGGTCAGCTTGAAGAACATCATGAATTGGGAGATGGTCGCTTGAGGGTCAAGAGTGCCCACGAACATGCCCACTGCAGGCGCTTTTTCGATGCGCTGCTCGCATTTCGACCATAAATTCCGCCATCGTATTGTATATTGAACCCATGTCTCTCCAGGTTTCACCCTGGCATTGATCAATGCCGTTATTGGGGTGTGTTCACTAGCACTCGTGAAACGCTGGGTGAATAGTAGCTCCATCTCTGCAAAGGTTTTGACAGAATCATTGGGAAGCTCCGAATACTACTCAAACACCGTCTCCGACAAGCTACCGACAAACTGGCAGAGCAGAAGTTTATCATCACCTCCGGTGTTGCCGCACAAGGCTCTGAATTGAGCGACGTGCTGATGCAGATTCCCCGTCCCTTTATATATATGGAATTTAGGGATCGTATGTCCCGGCGGGTACCTTATTTGGTCATACCAGCCTGGATAGGGTCGTCCAGTCTTAACAATTTGCCCAGCTGCTTCGTTCCCCTGGTGAACTCGTATTTGCTGAGCAATGTAATCATCTAGAGCGGCCTTGGAGATGGTCTCCTCCTTGGCTGCTGAAAAAGTCGTAGTAGGGTTCGATGTCTCCCCTCTGTCGTCTTCAATGATAATCGGGGGGTCTTCAGCTGAAGGTTCCGGCTATAACATCATCCCGGCCATGTCTTGGAACAAAAGAGCCATTCGTTTTATATTGGCTTCCTGCTCTGCGGCCTCTTTTTCTTTCCTCTCGAGCATTCTTCGGAGGAAATCAGCATCAGTTTCTTGTTCTTGACGCTGCTCTGAGGTCTCCGGATTGTCTTTCGGCCCAGTGAGTGCGGCCATTGCAGTCAGCATCTCTTGAAGTTTCTGCTGCTGTTGTTTCTGAGCCTTCGTTATCGATCGGGTAAGCGGTCGATGACCGTAGAAGCACGGCTTTCCTCTTTTCCGGAAGCCATATAAACGGTATGTGTCACCATGCCCCCAGACTTGGGACGTTTAAGTTCAGCGTCTTTGCGGTTCACCGCGGTTACAAGGGCTTTCTCCGGCCTCCTTCTCTTGTGAGCAGTTGATGTTAAGGGAGCCATTGCAGCGGGCACCCAGACGGCTATTGCCTTTTGTGGCTTGACAGGATGGTTTTCTCCTTGTCGAGCTTTAAGCTTCTTTGATCAACGAGTGTAGTCCTGGTCAATCACCGATTCCTGGACCTGTCTCCAGACTTTGTCAATTTTGGAGGACAGCCGCTGAGGGGGCTGCTCCAACTTCGCCTTTGGGGATTTCTCCATGGGTGGAGGAGATCTTTTCAGTATGGCAGTTGGAGAGTTTTTGCGGACCCTCCTTAGCGGTTCAAAGCTGTTCCCAGTTGGAACAGCAGCATTGATTTCCACCATGGGAGCCGGCGGAGTTAGTCCAGACGGGGAGCTGCCCCCAGCCTTCCTTACTCGGCGCCAGTGGCAACGTCAAGCGTGTCTTGCAGATGGAGTTGGTTCAGCTATAGGGGTAACTTCCTCATGCCCCCTGTGTTGGCGAAAGGTTGTCGTTGGCGCCAGCCTCTTGAAAACTGATGTCCGTTGAGAAGCAGTGTCCAATCTGTCAAAGGAAGACCTCTGGGCAGGGGAAGCAGCTTTGAGGACTTCGCCTGGAGTGGGAGCCGGAACGGTCAATCTAGTGAAGACCGACCCTTTGGCAGGAGAAGCCGCTTTGACGACTTCAGAAGCAGGAATGGCTATCCGCTTAGGGATAACTCTTTCCGGTATCGCGGGCTTCTTCATGGGCCCAAATGAACTTTAGCCCAGTCTGTCAAAGACTGAGGCGTTGGAGCTGGACGACCCGTTGAGAGGGGCCGCAGTAGTGGTAAGTCGATCAAAGACCGACTTCTTTGGGGCTTCCTGTGATAGCAGCGGGGTACTGAAGCTCATCTGTGGGATCATGGTCCCAAAGAACAGCCCAGTGGTGGCCTGAGTTACTTGCTCCACTGGCATTTTGAACAGGGAGGCCGCTTGGGGCCCAGAAGTCACTCCCCCGGACGGGACAAAGCGAGAGTTGCAGTTGCAGTTAGTGCAGGTTGAAGCCATTGATCTTCTGTTTTCTGCACGGAGCAAAACCAAATCTTAGTACCTCGAACCCAAGGGCAACCATATCAAACCGCGATTTGTTCACGAACACGACACACGAAGTGAGGAGTGGAAAGAAGAAAAGGTCCCAATGGGCGTGCCAGAATCTGTTCTCTGCCGAAAGACGCGACTGGGACGTTGGGACGTCCGGGCCTGAATTCCGAGGGCAGATGCTAATTGGAGCTATCCGTCCACCTCTCCGAAAATGACAAGTTGATTTATAACACCGTGTGTCGAAGGTTTAAACAGATGCGGCCGATGTAGCAGACTTCATCAGATTCCCCCTCGTTTGAGGGGTTTTTGATTGTGAGGACGCTCTTCGCTGCAGGCGCAAGCCCCTGCAGTTAATTACGCTACTGCATCGCGGTAATAACTTTCTCCTTCTCCAGATGGTCACTTCATGTCGTGTGTGTTTGTTTTGTTTTTTGGTTGCCCGTGGATTGTATACAGAGACTAATTTATGTTGTCGCCCGTAGGGCGTGGATTAGTCCAAATCTGTATTTTCTTAGATTCGGTTTTTGGTTTGGGTTTAAGGATACGCTAGTCTTATTTGAGACTAAGATCAACTTAAACGTTTGTTAAGGATATGTTAGTCTAATTTTAGACTACGATCAACTTAACGGGATCGTTTAGATCCAACAAAAGAGCATTTGGGCTCTATTATTTGGTTTAGGGATATTGCGGTCGATTACCAATTTAAGGACATGGTGGTCCAATGTTAGTTTAAGAACATCTCGGTCCAATGTTAGTTTAAGGACATCTCGGTCCATGGGTTTTAAAGGACCCCACTGTCCGAGGTTAAGGACAACATAGTCCATGGGTTTTAAAGGACCCCACAGTCCGAGGTTAAGGACATCATAGTCCGTAAGTTTAAGGACCCCACAGTCCGTGGAATGTTTGGTTGTCGGGACCCGTCACCTTTCTGAAGACCCTGAAGGATTACAACGACATATATCAGAGGGGTTCAGAGATGTACCCTTGAACCGATGTGAGTTGGTTGAAAGATCTGTAGTCCAATTTGGGGTTAAGATCTGTTAAAATATTTATGAGCAGATGGGCTCAATTAATATGAGTTGAGAACTTATGGCCAATCTTGGGCTAAGTCCAATCGAGTTAAAATGTTTAACATTTATCTTGGGCTGCTGAGCATTTGCTTGGGCTGCTGGGCATTTGCTTGGGCTTGGCCCTTTTAACAATGCTTGAATTCTGACAATATTTTGTCTTTTATTGAATGCTGGGCATTCATCATAGCCTTGGGCTTATTAAAGAACAATTTATGTTCTATCAGCGCAACACGTGGCGCGCTTGGCGCTTTGCGCCAGTCAAAGAGCGCAGTGCGTTTCTGCCAAGTAGCGCACACGTGAGGGACACGTATCGCGCTTGGCGCTAAGTGCCAGATGATGGGCGCATTGTGCCAGTTTATGAGCGCATTACGATAGTAGTTTAGTGGCGCACACATAATTG
This sequence comes from Agapanthus africanus, assembly GCA_030015575.1. NCBI lineage: Eukaryota > Viridiplantae > Streptophyta > Magnoliopsida > Asparagales > Amaryllidaceae > Agapanthus > Agapanthus africanus. The sequence continues at coordinate 88,528,265 of JASDDO010000014.1, forward strand.
ATACGTGGTGTGCTTGGCGCTGAGCGCCAGCCCATGAGCGCAGTTCGCTGGTTCAAGAGCGCAAAGCGCTAGCTGTCAAGAGCGCAGACGTAGGGGACACGTGTCGCGCTCGGCGCTGAGCGCCATTCTAAGAGCGCAGAAGCGCAGTTCAAGAGCGCAAAGCGCAGCTCCAGAGCGCAAAGCGCATATGATCAATTTTGTGATCCAAAAAGAGACTTTGTCTCAAGATTCTAAGAACAAAAGTTCTTCAATCACTTAAGTTGATAAAAGCCTTTGCTTTTATGGATCTATGATCTGTGAGGAAGAAGTAAATTCTTCTTTTATTTTATGATGAGGTCTTTTGATCTCTTTGTAAAAGACTTTTTGTCTTTTTAGATCTATGATCTGTGAGAAGATTTATATTCTTCTTTTTATTTTATAATGGGATCTTTTGATCTCTTTTGAAAAGACCTTGGTCTTTGTAGATCTATGATCTTTTAAAGAATTGAATCCTTCTTTTCAAATTAATTACGAGATGATTTCATCTCTCTGTTCATCACCATTCTTTTTTACCTTGAGGAAAAAATCTTCTTTCTCTGAGAGCTTGGCTCTTCTTCTTTGAATTTCTCAAAGTTTTTGAGGAGGTTTCTCTCTGTGCTTCTGTATCTGAGACTTGAAGTCTAGGGGCCTTTATATAGGGCAAGCTGATCAGTTCAATCAGTTAAGGAGATCTTTTGATTTGGGGAATTTCCCATCGTTCGATATTTGATCAAAGGGCTTCTGATTTACAGAAGGCAATCTTCTTGTTTTTAACAAGATTCGAAAACCTTTCCATACAGAATTTATTCTGTACTTTTGGTGATTTTTAATCACCATTGGATCATTAATCCTACGGTATTCTGAATTACAGAGCACAATTTTGTTGTTTGGAAAGATTTTGAGAAATCTTTCCTTAACAGAATTTAATTCTGGTTAATTAATGATTCGTCATTATTATTAGATCTTCGGTCTAACGGTGGGGAGCTTTTAGTTCCAGCGCTAGCGCCCCCATGCTTTGCACGTAGCGCACCTAGCGCTAGCGCATCCATGCTTTGCACGTGGTGCGCTACTTAGAGCGCAGCGCACCTAGCGCTAGTGCACGCATGCTTTGCACGTGGTGCGCTGCTTAGGGTGCAGCGCACTTGGTGCTGCTTCTGAAGCGTTGCTTCATTTCGAAATTTAAATTTCAAACAGAGTTTTGCTCTGATTGGGAGAAACAACAATGATATAAAGCAATACCAAAACAGTAGCATACAAACTGAAAGTAAGTACAAGAGCGCTAGAAGTCCTGCTGTGCGGTGAGCTGGTCCATGTCCTCCTGGTTAGGCTCGATCTCCTGAGAGTCCGGTCCTCCTAACGAACATTCCAAAGAAAGATATAGGCAGGAATGCCGTCAGCGAACTAGCGCTCTGTAACAACTCCAATTCTTGTACACATAAATGTATTTAAAGTTAATGTATACTTGGGGTATTTACAATTCCTGTGAGTACTATAAGAATTTAATTTACTTTTGAACAGCAAGAAAGTGCTTATAGCACATTGGTAAGACCTTACACTGCTGAACCAGAGCACCAGGGTCCAAATCCCATCAGCCGCATATTCCTTTTATTTTAAATTCTTTTAATCTTTTAGAAGCTCAAAAGTCGACATGTGCACAACACGTAAAACCAAGAGTCACGGCCTAAACAAACATATGCACGAGGCTAGACCAAGAGTCAGGGACACGTGGCGAGAATCCGAGTCCCCATCCCTCGGATCCGACCGACGAGAAGCTCCCTAGGACCGGCGCCGCCGGTTTTCCCATGCCCAAACCCCATTTGTTTTTAAAAACCCTGGACCCTTAGACTACCCCCTCAACCCCAGTATTGCTTATTTACTCTGTACATTTACAGAGAATAATACAACCTTTTAAATTCTATTTTAATGCATTATTCATTCATACTGTTGGATATATATGCCCTAGAGGCCTACATTGTATAGGATGCTTGGGATATGTATGTACATGACAGTCTTGCTTGATATGATAGTACGCTATTTGGTTTGACTTTGTGTTAACGTATGATATTTTTTTTACTTGGTATTTATATAGATATGTTGATAAAGCCCATAGGGTGTTTTGTCTGACTACCGGCGTTGTGATGGCAGTCATACTCGTGGGAGCTGGATAGTCAATAGGCACACCCTTGGATGTCCCTGGTCGCAGGAGTATCGAGATTGGGCATCGATACTCCGGAGTAGACTAGTGTATACATATCTAGACCCTGACGAGGGGCAATGGATTGGTCCCGCAACCATTGGTGGTGTTCACCTAAGATTGTATACAGATGCTCACTGGGAGTGAGTACACCGGACAGGACTCGCCGAGAACTGACTGGATGGTATTATACCTAACGTCAGATAGCAGTTCTCAGGTGACATGTGTGCAGATAGTCCGTTGACTTAAGGTCATCATTTGTCTCGTGTGAGTTCCCACTGTGCTTTGATTATTACCCTACCACGGCTCAAAGGAGTCGTGCAAACAGGTTTCAGTTGGGCACAGTCCCGAGCCACGTGGAGGCAGTGAGCGACTGTTAGGAATTCATCTCTCCCGGTATAGGGAGTTGATATCGCACTGTGGTCGGTTGGTCATTACCATAAGTCCCTGGCCAGGGCTGATTGAGAATTACTGATGGAATGATCAGTAGATTCTCAGGTGGTCTTGAACCATACCGACACGACTTGTACAGTTATTAGGGGTCTGACGTCCACCACCTCCCTAGACCATACATGCGATACTCTTAAATGAACAGACCGGACTGCGCGGATATTGTCACAGACAGGCTCAGTAGGATTTCAGATAGGTTATCTCATCAGCTTTCTTATCGACAACTACCTGGGGACCGTTACGTACAGCTAGTGCCGCTTGCGGTCTGTGGTTAAACCCACTGCCAGCGTAGTAGTTGAGTCTTTAGAGTCTCACATAGAGATTTCCCAAACCCAGGCGAAAAGATATAGAGGTCGTATGGTTTTTCGACAAATGTTCGGACGCATACGTGTTTGAACGCACGTACGACATTCGGACAGTTTTTACTAGCCGGCTTTGGTTTAAGCCAGATTCTAGTATCAGGTTATTGGATTTATACAGTCTAAAGTTTTTCCGTGTTTTCACGGATGAGAGGGGCGTTCTCGTAATTTTCCGAGAAGCTTCTAGAAGGATGTGACATGGAGGGAGACGTGGCATTTTCATTTAATGATTTAGTGACTCATTGTGAGTGATTCATCATGTCATTAATGCATTATTAAATGCTTAATGACTCACATAATGAATCACCCACTTGCATTAATGAAACATGATGAATAATCTCATATTATTCATTTCTTTTTATTCATTATGTTTCATATATTAAGTGAGAAGCTATTTCATTATTATTATTATTATCATTATCATCTTCTCACTCTCTCTCTTCAAGTTCTCTCTCCTTCACCAAACCTAATCCTACCCTCATGAGTTGAGAACAAGGATTAGGAAAGACTAATTACTCCATAACCTATCTCTACATCACTTTAGCTACTCTATTTAGCAACTAGAGAAACTAAGTAACCTCAAGTTTAGAGGTTATAGCTTGGATTAGGGTTCTCGGGTGGATCGTCTATCACGGAAGAAAGCCGAAGAGGACGTGGAGATCCAAAGAGGCCGTAGATAACATTAAGACGAAGGACTAGAACCGTTTGGTATAATCTCTTAACATAGTAGTTTAGAACTCTATAGCTTTTGTTAAAACTTGTTTAGCAAACGATTCATACGGTTATTCGATGTTTAATCATAGAACAAGATTGTTATCTATATTTCCGCCTCCCCATAAGTATTGGGGTGTTGAACATCGACTTACAGTGGTATCAGAGCCTAGCTAAACAGTATTTAACACACTTGCAAATTTGTATGAATTTCGAACGGAAAAACAAACCGGAAAAACCCCGATATCATGTACTTTCTGTCGAATTTTAAATGAGGTCCAAAAATTTTTCAGGGACCTTCAGAATGACCTAAATGAATGTATTAGAACACCCAAGAAAATTGGGCTCATGAATCGGCCATAGCGCCGCGGAACCGCGGCCAATCCTACCGATCCGCCGCGATTCCGCCGCGCTTTGGACGATTCATCATCCCAAGTTTCTTGTGTTGTTTCTCTGTGATATTTGGTGTTTTCTGGTAATTTTTATTTTTGCTCAGGTTTCAGATTTACAGAGAAGTATTGGAGCAAAATTAAATGTGTTTAATCGATCGAAATTATACGGTATTTGCTTGTTTGATTATATCTGTGAAATGTTTTATGTGTTCGTAAACCTCCCCTAACTGCTAGTATGTCGGTTGGCAGGGGGTTGCACATATCTGTGATGTTATATATATAATTGTTTGTGTATATAAACTGTATTGGACTGTTGTGGTGTTTGGCCGGGTTTTGTGATGGGTTTTTGTATTAATTCATTTGATGTAAATGTAATAAGTTGTAATATTATTTTGCGGGGCACATCCAGGTTGCGGTTGTAGCCACCGTTGTATTATTTCTTTTTACTGTTTTTGCTCCTAGGATAGACCCAAGGTGGGGTGCATAAACTACCGGGTATTTTGAAGTGTTGGGGCAGACCGCTTCACTTCTGGTACTTGGCGGGTAGTTTGCCGTACCCGTAGGGGTCTGGGGTGGGAAAATGGCTATTCATCACAACTGTGTAATCCGTCTTTCATTGCAGGCTCAAAAGAAATGCGGATTGCTTGCAAATCCAATATTGTTTATCTGTGATCTGGAATGCCTATTATTGCGTTTGACGAATGTACAATATCTATATATGATAGCTATTTAGACGTCGCTTATGTTTTACACCCGCGCTAGCCCAGCCCCCGCTCTGTCGTTAGTTAAGTAACCTAACGGGTGATGACGGGACCCCGTGGCGAATGCGGATGGCATAAGAGGACGTTGTATTTTCGTTGTTATCTGTAATAATAGGTTAAAGATGGGACGCATTATTATTAATGCAAAGAAAATAAAACCTAAACTGAATCGTTGGAACAATTTCTAAAAACCACTCGGTTTTCTTGAAAAAGCAAATTTTAAATGCGGAGCTTAAACCACTCCTTTTAATAAAAGCTATCTTAGTTCCTTCGATCAAATCAAGTTCACTACGTTAACGGTTTTTTGCCAAAAACCAGCCGTAACCCTCCGTCGTTTCAAATAGACAGCACATCGTATTCATGCTATGCTTGTTGGCCTACGTCAAGGCATAGTGAATGGTAGCAGTGTGTGTGCCTATTTGTTGCATAGATAGATGCATTAGTTTAATACAGACGTACACCTTGTTGGCCTACGTCAAGGGCTTGTACGATATATTTAAATTAATCAGGACAACGACGGGTAGAACTTGACTTGCGTCTTATGACTTGTTGGCCTACGTCAAGGTCTATAAGAGCTTGGGGTAAAAATCACATCGGGAGTTTCAAACATAAAGGAAACTTGCAGATTTAGCTTACCTTCTGGAGTGTGGTGACTAGAGTGGCTTCCATCTAGGGCATCATGCAATGATAGTTGGATCCCGATCCCACTGATGAGTAGGATTACTCTCGGGAATTTCTCTCACTTAACAATCAATGCTATAAACCAAGTAGGTGCCTAGAAAGGTGTTAGACGGGCTACGCCTCCAGGAAAAAGAGGTTCTTTAATTAAGGAACTTCGCGAAAGCGTTGGAAAACCTCCCTCGAAGTACCAACACCAGCCTGGCTGAAAGGTTAAGCAAGAATTGTAACGTGTGATTAAATCCTGACTAGTTCTTCTTTAGGTTTTGAAGAAGGATTTGAGGAAACAGTGGGAGCCATCCTGTTTAGATAAAATAATAACCAATCTAAACTTGCAAGAGCATATGCTGAGTGTTTTCTTTTCTCTCTCTGGCAGCTACCATGACTGGACTAAAACTATTACTTGAAAAGAATATACTGACCGGGCAGAACTATAAAGATTGGCTAAGGAACGTCAATATTGCGCTGACTTATGACAAAGTTGCATATGTTACCACCGCTGTTCCTCCCCTTATCCCAGGACCAGATTCCTCAGTTGCGGACAAGGAAGTTCGTCAAACCTGGGATCTAGACTGTGAGCGAGCTAAGTGTATCGTGCTGGCGTCCATGAATAATGAACTCCAGAAACAGCACGAGAGTATGGATATTGTATCCATATTCCTCCATTGCAAGGAATTGTATGGTGAACACTCCCGTATCGCGAGGTACGAAACCTCAAGGAAACTCTTCCAGATGAGGTTAGCTCCAGTATCGCCTGTTGGAGAGCACGTCCTCAAAATGATCACCCTCATTGAGGAACTCGCAAACCTGGGATGCGTGCTAGAGAATGATTTGTATATCGACTTGATTTTGCAGTCCCTTCCCCACACCTTCTCTCAGTTCGTGCTGAACTTCAACATGCACGAAATGGAAGCGGATCTTCCAAAGCTCCTCAATATGTTGAGGGTAGCAGAGACCTCCTTGAAAAAGGAGAAGACCCCCGTTCTGTATGTTGGCCAATCATCTTCTTCTAAATCTAAAGCGAAAGCTAAAGGGAAGAAGAAGATGAAAGCCACCAAACCGAAGGGTGGGGTCAAGAAGGTGCAGGGAACGAACAAGGCAGGAAGGGTGAAGGCAGAAAAGAACGAGTGCTTCTATTGTCACAAGCAAGGGCACTGGAAGAAGGACTGTATGGCCTTTAAAGCCAAGGACATGAAGCAAGCTGTTGCTTCTGCTTCAGGTGTGTTCGTAATCGAAAATTGTCTTTCAGTAAACTCTACTTCATGGGTACTTGATACCGGTTCTGGTTCTCACATCTGTAATTCTTTGCAGGATCTGAGAAATAGTAGAGTACTGGGGGCAAGTGATATGACTCTCCGGATGGGCAATGGAATGCATGTAGATGCAGTTGCAATAGGGGAATATCACCTAGGGTTGAATAGTGGACACATTTGGTATTGTACAGCTGTTTTTGTATTCCCAGTATGTTGTGTAATATTATATCAGTATCTTTGTTGTCTAATAAAGGATATAATTTTGTGCTTGAAAGAAATGTCATGAACATTCTCCTAAATCAAGAACTGATTAGGTTTGGCACACTGGAAAACGGCATATACATACTTAATCAACCTCAAATTTTCAATATTCAAAACACGCGTAAAAGAAAGGCTCAAGATTCGAATCAAGCCTTCCTATGGCATTGTAGACTTGAAAATATAAATGAAATAAGGTTGACTAAGTTACATAAAGATGGATATCTAGATCCGTTTGAATATTTATCATATGCAACTTGTCAATCATGTATCAAAGGAAAAATGACTAAATCTCCGTTCACCGGACACGGAGAAAGAGCCACTGAACTCTTGGGACTAGTACACAGTGATGTATGCGGTCCGATGTCTATACATGCACGAAGTGGTCACTCCTACTTCATCACTTTTACTGATGACTTCTCTAGGTATGGACATGTGTTCTTAATGAAGCATAAATCCGAGGCTTTTGAGAAGTTTAAGGAATATAAAAATGAAGTAGAGAAACAAACTGGTAAAAGCATCAAGACACTTCGATCTGATCGAGGTGGAGAATACTTAAGTACGAGTTTCCTTGAACACTTAAAAGCGAATGGAATTCTCTCTCAGCTTACTCCACCTTATACACCTCAGTATAATGGTGTATCAGAAAGAAGGAATCGCACGCTATTAGATATGGTGCGTTCAATGATGAGTAGTGCTGAGTTGCCACTTTCCTTCTGGGGATTTGCTCTAGAATCAGTCGCATACCTATTGAATAGAGTTCCAACTAAGTCTGTACTTACCACTCCATATGAAATGTGGTGTGGGAAGAGACCATATCTCAAGTATATCAAGATATGGGGGTGTCCGGTATATGTTAAAAAGCATAATCCGGACAAGCTCGAAGCACGATCGGTTTTATGCAAGTTTGTAGGATACCCCAAGCATTCAAGGGGGTACATTGTCTACCACACTGACGAACAAAAGGTGTTTGTCGCTCGTCACATTGTCTTCTTAGAAAGCGAATTTCTTGCAAAAGAAATTAGTGGGAGCGCGGTAGAACTAGAAGAAATTCCAGAACCTCAAACTGCAACCGAAGACTTAGAAGAATCTCATATTTCAATAGAACATGACGAACCAACGCCACTCCGCAGATCTAGTAGGCTTTCTCATCCTCCTGAAAGATACTATGGTTTTCTTCTTGATGGGGATTGAGAGGATTGCATCATCGATGATGATGAGCCTACTAGTTTTCAGCAGGCCATCACGAGTAGCGACTCAGTGAAGTGGCTGGATGCAATGAGATCCGAAATGGAATCCATGTACACCAATAAAGTATGGACTTTAGAAGTTGCTCCTCCTGGGGTAAAACCAGTTGGGTGCAAATGGATCTTCAAAAAGAAGATTGGTACATTTGGACAAGTGGAAACCTACAAAGCTAGACTAGTAGCAAAAGGTTTTCGTCAAAGACCAGGATTGGACTATGATGAAACTTTTTCACCAGTAGCTATGCTTAAATCCATTCGGATAATGCTTGCCATTGCTGCCTTCCATGACTATGAAATCTGGCAAATGGATATAAAAACAGCTTTTCTAAATGGACATCTAGAAGAGAGTGTTTACATGGATCAACCAGAAGGTTTCTTAGACAGTGGGAGCAGCGGAAGAGTGTGCAAATTGCTTAAATCCATTTATGGGTTAAAGCAAGCATCGCGGAGTTGGAACATCTGCTTTGATGAAACAGTCAAGGAATTTGACTTTATCAAAAATATAGATGAACAATGTATTTATAGGAAGATTGTAGAAGGAGCAGTAGTCTTCCTCGTTTTGTACGTCGACGACATACTACTGATAGGGAATGATATCCCTATACTACAATCAGTAAAGCTCTTCTTGTCACAGAAATTCTCCATGAAAGACTTGGGAGATGCATCATACATTCTGGGCATTAAGATCTATCGAGATAGATCTAATAGAATATTGGGACTTTCACAGTCCAGGTATATAGACACTATACTAAAGAAATTTAGTATGGAAGATTCCAAGCGCGGCAATATGCCCGCTTGTCACGGAATCACCCTCTCCAAGGAGATGTCTCCAAAGACTGATGAAGAGAGGGCTCGCATGGGCATTATACCCTACGCTTCGGCAATAGGATCAATAATGTATGCGATGTTATGTACCAGACCGGATGTAGCTTACGCACTTAGTGTGGTAAGCAGGTATCAGTCTGACCCAGGTGAGAAACATTGGAGAGCGGTGAAGAACATTCTCAAGTACCTAAGAAGGACTAAGGAAATGTTCTTGATTTACGGTAATAGGGACCTCCAGGTAGAGGCTTTTACCGACTCCGGCTTCCAAAGTGACAAGGATGATTCTAAATCCATTTCGGGTTTTGTGTTTACCCTCAATGGAGGGGCGATATGTTGGAAGAGTTCCAAACAAGATACCGTCGCAGACTCAACTATGGAGGCTGAGTATATAGCTGCTAGTGAAGCCGCAAAAGAGGCTGTCTGGATGAGGAAGTTCATTTCTGAACTTCAGGTGGTTCCGTCCATTGCCAATCCAATACCTTTGTATTGCGATAACAATGGCGCTGTAGCTTTAGCGAAGGAACCAAGGTCCCATCAGAAATCCAGGCATATCTTAAGGCGGTTTCACCTGATCAGGGAGATCGTGGATCGTCGGGAGATCGAGATACGGAGAGTGGACACAAAAGACAACACGGCAGATCCATTCACCAAGGCCATTCCTCAAGTACAGTTCGAGAGGCTATTTGAGATGTTGGGCATGCGGTACGCAAGCAACTGGATCTGGTAGAGACAGTGGGTACTCATTGCGCCAATTATAGGCCTTAGTGCAAGTGGGAGATTGTTGGATATATATACCCTAGAGGCCTACGTTGTATAGGATGATTGGGATATGTATGTATATGACAGTCTTGCTTGATATGATAGTACGCTATTTGGTTTGACTTTGTCTTAACGTATGATATTTTTTTTACTTGGTATTTATATATATATGTTGATAAAGCCCATAGGGTGTTTTGTCTGACTACCGGCGTTGTGATGGCAGTCATACTAGTGGGAGCTGGATAGTCAATAGGCACACCCTTGGATGTCCCTGGTCGCAGGAGTATCGAGATTGGGCATCGATACTCCGGAGTAGACTAGTGTATACATATCTAGACCCTGACGAGGGGCAATGGATTGGTCCCGCAACCATTGGTGGTGTTCACCTAAGATTGTATACAGATGCTCACTGGGAGTGAGTACACCGGACAGGACTCGCTGAGAACTGACTGGATGGTATTATACCTAACGTCAGATAGCAGTTCTCAGGTGACATGTGTGCAGATAGTCCGTTGACTTAAGGTCATCATTTGTCTCGTGTGAGTTCCCACTGTGCTTTGATTATTACCCTACCACGGCTCAAAGGAGTCGTGCAAACAGGTTTCAGTTGGGCACAGTCTCGAGCCACGTGGAGGCAGTGAGCGACTGTTAGGGATTCGTCTCTCCCGGTATAGGGAGTTGATATCGCACTGTAGTCGGTTGGTCATTACCATAAGTCCCTGGCCAGGGCTGATTGAGAATTACTGATGGAATGATCAGTAGATTCTCGGGTGGTCTTGAACCATACCGACACGACTTGTACGGTTATTAGGGGTCTGACGTCCACCACCTCCCTAGACCATACATGCGATACTCTTAGACGAACAGACCGGACTGCGCAGATATTGTCACAGACAGGCTCAGTAGGATTTCGGATAGGTTACCTCATCAGCTTTCTTATCGACAACTACCTGGGGACCGTTACGTACAGCTAGTGCCGCTTGCGGTCTGTGGTTAAACCCACTGCCAGCGTAGTAGTTGAGTCTTTAGAGTCCCACATAGAGATTTCCCAAACCCAGGCGAAAAGATATAGAGGTCGTATGGTTTTTCGACAAAGGTTCGGACGCATACGTGTTTGAACGCACGTACGACATTCGGACAGTTTTTACTAGCCGGCTTTGGTTTAAGCCAGATTCTAGTATCAGGTTATTGGATTTATACAGTCTAAAGTTTTTCCGTGTTTTCACGGATGAGAGGGGCGTTCTCGTAATTTTCCGAGAAGCTTCTAGAAGGATGTGACATGGAGGGAGCGGTGGCATTTTCATTTAATGATTTAGTGACTCATTGTGAGTGATTCATCATGTCATTAATGCATTATTAAATGCTTAATGACTCACATAATGAATCACCCACTTGCATTAATGAAACATGATGAATAATCTCATATTATTCATTTCTTTTTATTCATTATGTTTCATATATCAAGTGAGAAGCTATTTCATTATTATTATTATTATCATTATCATCTTCTCACTCTCTCTCTTCAAGTTCTCTCTCCTTCACCAAACCTAATCCTACCCTCATGAGTTGAGAACAAGGATTAGGAAAGACTAATTACTCCATAACCTATCTCTACATCACCTTAGCTACTCTATTTAGCAACTAGAGAAACTAAGTAACCTCAAGTTTAGAGGTTATAGTTTGGATTAGGGTTCTCGGGTGGATCGTCTATCACGGAAGAAAGCCGAAGAGGACGTGGAGATCCAAAGAGGCCGTAGATAACATTAAAATGAAGGACTAGAACCGTTTGGTATAATCTCTTAACATGGTAGTTTAGAACTCTATAGCTTTTGTTAAAACTTGTTTAGCAAACGATTCATACGGTTATTCGATATTTAATCATAGAACAAGATTGTTATCTATATTTCCGCCTCCCCATAAGTATTGGGGTGTTGAACATCGACTTACACATACTAAACCCTAGTTTTTCCTATAAATACCACCCTCAAATCACCCCTCCTCACTCACAAATCCCTGCCCAAACTCTCAAGAAAATTCCCAAGTCTTTTGTGTGCAAGTGGAGTTAGCAAAGGGCGAAACTCCGACGAACTTCCGGCGACAACTCAAGAAGTTTCCGACGACGAAACAACACACCGGCACCTCCCACCTCTTTCTCTTTCTCTCCTCTAGTCCAACAAACCAGTAAGTCCCTATTTCTCTTCTCTTCTAAATTCTAAAAACTTTCAAAACTAAAACCCGACGGAAGCGGAGTTAGTCCGACTTCCGATTCGGTTTTCTTTAAAAACTACACTTTTCTTTAACGAAATAAAATCATATTCTTAAATGTTGATTATTAAAAATTAACAAATTTAATAAAACAAGTTGCACAACAAACTAATCATTTTTGTAACTTTTATTATACTTTTTCAGAAAAATACCATATAGTTTAGTTTCGACATAAACCATCATAATTCCATATTATACCTATAAATAGTTCACGAAGTAATGACCTACCTCATCACAACACACATATCTAATATAGTATGATGGAATTTGGGAATATAGATTTGGGAAAATACGACTTTACATATACCCACCTTCAACTTATAAAATCCTTTTTCTATAAGAACTGTATTTAACAAATCTTTGCAATTGCGCCTCTACAACCCATTTTAGGAAACCCGTTCAGTATTGTGCGGATTATCGCACATACTCAGGCCTAACAGAGTGAGATGCAGATCTCCGCAAGGAGCATAAGATCTCGAAAGATTTTTAATACATTTTTCTTTAGAAAATGTGATTTCTATTATCAATAAAACTTATATTTTTAATAAATATATATATATATATAATTAATATCAAAATATATATTTTTAATATTTATAATATTCCACATTTCCAAAATTCAAGAAAAACATTCCATTTACAAGAAAATACTATGCAATTCCAATATTTCAAATAAATACCCTATACTTTAAAAACTATGTCATGTTCACTAGAAATTTCACATTGAATAAAAGAAATATCTATGAAAACTCTAAAGACGATAATTAAATACTTGAGCTATATTTTGAATGCATAACAAAACTATTTTACATAAAAAAACCTCAAGCTATACTAAATTACAATAAGGACCCTAGTAAATATAGGTTTAAGCGGGACCAGTCTCTTGAGCCTCAGGGAGCCGGAGATATTGGTGCGTGCCTATTTAAGGTAGACAACTTAACAAACAGTGTTATCAACACGGTAATTGTCTTTGAAAAAGACACAAATCCTGCCGTCCATGTGCAGCAGTTACTGATAGCACCAAAACATAATTCAGGACTTCAATTTCTTTTCTGATTGTCTGGCTCGGACTGAGTCTCAATATAATCAATCTGACTTGAATATGTTTGAAGTATGAAATTATAGAACTACAATTCAATATGAATCCATATATTCAATCTGTTCAATCTGTTCAATCTATATTGACTGAACCGAACCATTGATATACATCCATCTATATAATTCTCCAGTTACATCCATTTACTGATATCCTGGTTCCGGCAAATCATCCATCTATATAAATCAAGAAAATACAATACAAATAATACCATCAAGACATCGCGGGGTTTAAGGGGTAGATTGGTACGGAAAGTGTTAAAAGTGGCATGAGACTGTAACCATAATACACCTAACCTGAATATCCATTGCCGTTGTACTGTGGCTGAACGGTTCCTTGTACTTCGTATACCTTAGTCTCCGGAATAGTGGGACTCCTCTCGTATACACTGGCATTCTTCTGTACCAAGCTATAAACAACAGCGTTAACACTAAATGCAACATTATAACAATATATTCTCTATTCTGTCTATTCCATTCTTGTCTATTTACGGGACTTACCGAGCGATTTGTTCGCTGACGATATTCTCTTTTTTTTCTTTGGAATGCCGTCAGGTGATTCGGACCTTCAGGAGATCGAGCCCACCGGCGAGGACCTGGATCAGCTAGCCTTCGACCCGGAACTCTAGTTACTTGTACATTTCATTTCTGTATTTTCATTTCTGTTATGCCGCTGTTTAAGCATTGCTTTCATTCCATGTATTTACCTTTCAGTTGCATTGTAAAAAGAATGTTTAATAAATAAAGTTGCTGTTCATTTACATCTTGTCTCTTGTGTACATTACATTTTATATTGCTTAGATACACTTAGCGTGTTTACTTCTGAGTAAATACGTAGCGGCCTCGTCGCGTCCTCTGTGCATATACTGGGAAGTGGGGCGTGACACGCTCGGTAAGTCCCAAAAGAAGGAATGGAATATAACATTAATGAGGATTGAACTGGTAAGTTATACAAGTATATGATTGTTATTCTAGCGTAGTTGTTTGTAGCTTGGTACAAAAGGTATTTTTGTATACGAGAGGAGTCCGTCTTACCCCGTGGACTATGGTAACATGTAGTACAAGGCCCCGTCAAAACCTACAGGACAACAGTACGAGAGTTTATGTAGGTGTCTTTTAAGTGACCATCCCGTGCCACGCTATACATTCCGTACCAATCTACCCCATTATCCCCACGTAATATATTGTATAGGTTATATTTATAAGTCTTGCCGAAACCATGAATATAAGTTGTTCAAGTAGTCAGGGTCAGGATGTGATCATGTATCCAAGTAGTCATGTCAAGTTATAATCATGGTTCGGTCAAGTCAAGTTTGATATTCATGTTTGAATTCAAGTATTCAGGTTCAAGTTCAAGTATTCAGGTTAAATTTTGGATTCATGTTTGATTAGACTCTGATTTGAGTTTGGATTCAGGTTTGATTTATACTCAGACTTGAGTCAGACATTTGTAACTGATTTAGATTCTGAATTAGGTTCGGGAGTCATGGGAACTGCTGCACATGGACGACAGGATTTGTGTTTTTTTCCAAGACAATTACTATTGATAACTCCGTTAAGTTTTCTACCTTAAATATGCAAGCACTCACTTTCTCCGGCTCTCTGGGGTTCAAGAGAATTGATCCCGCTTAAACCTATATTTACTAAAGTCCTTAAATATTGTTTTATATAACTCGAGGGGGTTTTATGAAAAATATTTTTTAATAAAATTTCAAAATAAACCTCGGGTATTTATTTATATTATTTAGGATTTTCATGGATATGAATTTTAAGGATTTGAGATATTTTAGTGATAATTACATAGCTTGGAAAGTTCATGGTATTTTATTATAAAACTTGTCTTTTGTTGGTATCTTGATGGTATTTTGGTGAAACTTGTAATTCTTTCATTTAAAAAATATAAGTTTATTATATTTTGAAAATATATGGATTTGTAATTTTATATAATTATTAAAATTAAATTTTTATTTAAGTAGAAAAAATACGTTTTCCTTAAAAACCGTATTTAATACCTTTCGAGACTGAATGCTCCGTGAGGAAGTCTGCATCTCGCTCTACTAGCCCAAGGATGTGCAATAATCCGCACCATCCAATAGCGGGTCCCCTGAAGAGGGCTGTAGAGGCATATTCGTAAAGGAATTTAAAATACTGTTTTAAAAGAAAATTGTTTTTTAAGTGAGTGGTATTTTAATGTAATATTGTACTCGTAACAAATATTCACACAAAAGCGGTATCGTGCTATGGAACCATATGTGTATGTGAGGGGTAGATCATTACCCCGTGAAATTTTCCTAAAGGTATTATTTTAACAACTAAAAGAGATGATATTTAAAGTTCATGGTATTTTAATGAAAAACTTAAATTAAAGTTATTTTGCATGGAATTCTAGGTCAACATTTATTCTAAACATTTATAATTAAGATGACAAGTATTGTGTAAAATTTGGATGAATAATATGTAAGAAAGAGAGGAGATTTTAGGATTTAGAAGATAGATATCGGTATTAACTCCACTTACCGATATTCATTTTAAAAAGAATTTTTAAAGAAGAGGAAGGAAGATTGGAAGGGACTTACTAATTGATTAACTTAAAGAAAGGTAGAAGAGAGAGGGTTGAATTTCGTGACGTCACGGAATCGCCGGAATTTGCTTCGATCCTCGCCGGAAGTTGATCACTTGCTAACTCCTATTTTACTTTACTTGTACTTAAGATATTTTGAGAGTTTTGGCTAGAATTTTCAGAATGATGAAGGGCTAGTATTTACAGTGGAGAATTAGGGTTTTGGAATTAAAATGGTGAATTAAAATGCATTAAAAAGATGATAAATGGTGAATTGAAGAGTCTCTGTTTGATTGCAGGCCAATCAAACAGTGCAGGGGAGTTAGGGGTAGGGGAAAGGCCGAGTGTGCAAAACCCGGGGACAATTTGCCACAGTTCACTCGTTGGTGCCGGCCTTCTGAGGCTTTTGGCCGGTCGATCTAGAGGGTGGGGTCGTTGGATTTGTGCCATGTGTAATACTTAGTGTTTAAACCCTTTTGCACATGTTTGATTTTTCTGACTTTTCATTTTTGTATGTATTGCCCGTGTAAACTTTTGGGCTTCCAAAAAGTTTTTAAAAAATCAGAAAAAAATAATGTGTCTGGAGGGGATTGAACACAGGGGCTACGTCACAACAGTGTAAGGGCTTTACCAGTGAGCTACAAGTTATTTCTTACTGTTATTTAGCAAAATTAACTTATAACCCAATCTCAGGCTGTATAACTCATTTTTGTACATTAAACTGGAAAATTCCGTACAATAAATTCAGAGTCGTTACATAGTACGTCTTATTTGACTCTTCGGTTTTAAATGTAACATTTTTCAGTAGCCCACGATTTCAGTTTACAAATAAGATCTCCTTTTTCCGGAATCATATCTCCAACCATGACGCAATTTTTGCTTACTACACCCGCTTCCAAATAAGGTTCAGCATTTACTTCTGCCACAGCTAAGTCTGGTCAACTATCATTTTCCAACGGATATAGACCGGGATCTTCTAGTTTATCAAAATCATTATTCACAGCCATATCATCAATCAATGCCACTTCATTCAATCCAGCGGCATAATCCATGCTATCCTCCCTTTGATGATCTTCACCAGCTTCATCATTATCACTGTCACCCATATCATTGTCACTCATAGCAACATAAGGCTCGGGTGCAATATACGATGGTTGAGCTCGGTATAATGTAGATGGTTCGGGTTGAAATGACCGGAATGATGTGGACGGATATGCTTGGAATGCGCTACTTGGATCGTGTTAGAATGATGCGGAAGAAAAAGATTGAAATGCGAAGGTATGGGAAGATCTCCATTCAGTATATAAAATTTTACTAACATTTTCGTATTACAAAGAAAATAAACATAATCACCACTTGTTTCAGATTGATTTACCCTTGGAAGGTTGTATATGGTAATCCATGTTGTTCTTCAGTTGTGCATGCAACTGCAGCAGTCGCTTGGAAAATTTTGTATTTAATATATAAAATGCATTAGCATTTTGGTATTACAAAAAAAGTAATTATAAAATATTTACCTTTGAGTTTGAAGGTGTGAATAATCATATGTATAGTCGTATCCACTGAGACTAAAGGTATCATCATTAACCATGGGACCGTATCCCCAGGAACTACCTCCAGCATTACCATCAAAATAACCCGTTGGAGCGACATCTGATATTTCCAATTGTTCATTCTCAACTAAAAGTTCAAAAGAATGATGGGTATTGCATCGTCTATAATTTCAACCAATACGTTTCCACTAAACAGAGACCATATATAACTTAACTTAACCTTAAATTCACGGGGATTGTATTTTGTGATTTTAAACACTTTATTCTCGAGTTCATTGTAAGTCGTTGATAATCCTAATCACATAATTCTTGCACACCCGCCCACATACTCGGGACCTTGTGCATTTGTCACAGTCTGGCCATCGTATTTATATAGAACAAATAAACTTGAACTTGACATTATCTACACCAAACAATAAATATAAAATGTTAACAACTGAAGTAATGATTATATTCACTGAAAATTAAATAAACGGTAAATAAAATTTACATACGTTTGTCAATCGGGAATTTTGATAGATAGATCTATAGGGATAGAGAGATCGAGTTCCGTTGAACAGGTGCAGATGAGAGTTTTAGATTTTTTAGAAGGTGCAGATGCAAATCGGAGTATAATGGAGAGCAAATAGGAGGATGGCAGGTTTTTGTAGGTATTTGGTTTTCGTTGGTCAAAAAAGGGGTCACACTTGATTTCAGAAAAAGTGTTCGCGGGTCTTGAGATAAAGAGTCACGAGATTGCCTTGGGTTCAAGGAAAAGATTAGGCAGAAAGGGGTCACGAGTCACGGGCTTGCCTTGTTTTGAGAGAGGGGTCACGGGCTTGCCTTGGGTTAAGTAAAATTGGTCATAAGACAATTCCCTGGCCATTTCCTTTAAAAAGGAGATGTCACGTATTGATAAATCCCCTTTAAAAATGGGCCCATCTCCTTTTTCCCTCTCCTTTACAAAGGAGAGGTCAAAGGCGTGACAAATTCAGGGGCCTTCTCCTTTTTAAAGGAGATTCCATCTCCTTAAAAAAGGTGAAGACGGGTTCTTAGAATACGCCCTCAATTAATGTAAACTCCCTTTTTCCTCTTTAAAAACCTCATTCTTCCCTCTACTCTCTCTTATCCATTTTCTGTCCGAATTCCATTCTATAACCACCGACTTTCCCAATCTTTCAATTATTTGAGTTTGAAAAAAAATTACAATGGAGAATCAACCATTCGACAAATCACTCCTCGTAAATCAACTCTTTCAATATATTACACGGGGAGAAAAGATTCGAAACTTATTAAATTTGTTTCAAATATTGGCCCATATATTTTAATTCAAATAGTTGAAAATAATATGAATAAATCTTGCAAGGTGGAGATAATCTTACAGTCGTCAGTCATAGTTCTGACAAATGGCAAATTACTGATTATCGTATTATCGAGCGGATTCGAAAAGTCGGTTTTTATGAAACTTCATTACCGCGTCATATCCAACTCGACCACAACCCCGTTACCTCTCTTGTTGAGCGTTGGAGAAGAGAGACTCACACTTTTCATTTTAGATGAGGCGAGGCCACCATCATATTCCAGAATATTGCCCTTTTGCTTGATTTACGGATGAATGGACTTAGATTGGTTGGAGATACAATTGTTGATCCGGAAATGGAGCACTCATATTGGGATACGTATATTGAGTCTGCTCTCGGACATGTATAATTTGTAATTTTTTTAAATCAAAAGTTGAAGTATATTACAGTAATATTAATTAACGATTAATTGTAAAATTCAGGTACGAAGAGGATATGTTAAGGGGTATAAAATCAGTTTAAACTGGCTCAAAAATACATTTACTAATATCCGTGATGAAGCTGCCCATGATGTCTTGGATAGATATGCACGTGCCTACATTCTGTACATGATCGGTTCTTGGTAGATACCGGACCAGTCGGCAATGCATGTTTATCCTTTATACCATGGGTTTCTTACGGACTTCGATTTGTGTGGCCAGTATGCTTGGGGAGAAGAAGTCCTGGTATATCTTTACAAGGAACTAAATAAGGTATATACTCCTACGAAGAATAGAATTTATGGTTGCATTACATTACTTCATGTACATAATAATTTTGAACTAAATATTTGAAAATTTATAATATTGGTTCTTTATGATATTATGACACTTTATATATAGATTTGGTCATGGGAGCATATGTATATTGGAAGACCATATCATATTCGTATTTCTGCCGAGCATGTCCCTAAAAAGCCTCTCGGCTGTTGGTAGAGTGGCAAGAAATGATATAAGGCTCCTTATCGAGTACTTAAATATTATAGAGATGAGTTGGATCGAATGGAGGCGACTCAGGTAATCATACATTAGGTAATTAAATTTGTTTGAAATTTTTAATTGACATTATTTATAATTTTGTGCTATGTTATTTGCGCAATTCACATGGACGCCTTATACAGTATATCGTCTGTAAAGATTATCCGGCATTTGTATCGAAGGAGAGACGGTTTGGCGGGCTCGATGCCCACTACTATGCATTAATATTATGGTCATGCAATTACCGGACCGGGTGTTGCGACAGTTTGGTAGATTGCAGCATATTCCTGGTCCGCCGCCCGCGCTTATGACAATAGAGGAAGACATGCGAGGAGGAAAAGCGGAGCGTGATAGGAGAGAATATCATCATCAATATTTGCTGAGATGGGAAGATAGGCTTCTTAATATTGCTTTACAGCAAATAGGCGATCAAACACCCACCAACGCTACAGAAACATACCTACAAGGTATAAGCGTGTCGCTGTTACATATCTTTCTGCTCCTCCTACCGACTTTCCGAACGTCTAGCAGTACGAACCTAGAGGCCACGTGGAACGAAGAATAGTAAGTTAATTTTTTTAATTAAATTAGTTTTTAACATCCAGCGGTACGAGTCTATAATTATATATTATTTTTTATGTAGCGACAGGTTCGTGAGTTGCATCATATACAATCATTGATACAAGATCAATATCCGACTGATGCTGGTCCAGACAGTCGGGTTTTATTTTCTACCGTAGACCCATATATTGGTGGTATATTCAGTTCATATCATATGCTTCCACATTTGTCGCCATCGCATGAGCCGGAACCAGAGCCGCAGCATCAGCCAGATCCAGAGCCGCAGCATCAGTGGTTCGGAGCACCATACGGTCAGCAGTAACCCTGACATAGTCAGTGGTATCGACAACTGTCGGGGGATAATGAACAAGCACAACAATTGGAGCAACGACAATCTTGGGGGACAGGTTTTGCGCAACAACAACAGTCTAGGGGGTCAGGTTTTGCACAACA
This sequence comes from Agapanthus africanus, assembly GCA_030015575.1. NCBI lineage: Eukaryota > Viridiplantae > Streptophyta > Magnoliopsida > Asparagales > Amaryllidaceae > Agapanthus > Agapanthus africanus. Next base: position 88,548,953 of record JASDDO010000014.1, read on the forward strand.
ACAACAGTCTTGGGGTACATGTTTTACACAGCCTTAGGGTCAGGTTTTGTCCAACAACAGTAGCAGAAAACCGGAACAGGTTCTTCACAACAACAGCCTAGTTGAGAGACAGATTTTGCATTCTACATATCGTTGTTGGGAGACAATGCATATCCGGAAGCTGTTCCACATACAGGATGCGCAACAACAGCTTGTCCAAGACGAAGCTGAAGACGAAACAGAAGAGCGAGCGGAAAAACTGAAGTTGAATTGTATACTTTTCGGGCTGGGAAATGGAAAGGGAAAGGGAAAGGGAAAGCGTTAATTGTATACTTTTAATTTGGATGTCAAAAACGTCTGATTCTCTTAATAGATTCATTTCCATTGTTTACAACTGAAGTTGAAGCAATGGAAATTGTAACAACTCCATTTTTAGTATACAAAAATTTGCCTTAAATTTAAGGTATACTTGGAGTATTTAATGTTGCTGTTACCACTTTAAATATTTAATTCAATACATAATTATAAGAAGGAGCTTGTAGCTCATTGGTAATACCTTGCACTGCTGAACCAAGCCACCAGAGTTCAAATCCCATGCCCCATATTATTTTTAATATTTATTTGTTTTAAATTTTTTAGAAGCCCAACAGTCAACACGAGATAACTCCAAATTTTTCCACCACACCTGAAAAACTGAATATACCAGAGACTTAATCAGGCGACCCCCCACCTCCTCAGCCCTCGAGTCGGCCAGCGGACCGGCCGACTCGGGACGGCGCCGCCGACCGGACTCGGCCGGACGGCCGAGTCGTCAACACGAAAAAGATGCCTCTTCAACTTCTCAACATCCCTGCACACTCCTTTTATTTGGATCGTTTACAGAGAGCCCATTAACCACCATTTACTCCATTTTTTAATGATTTTCAATACATTTTTACATTTTTTAAATTAAAACCCTTCATCTACCCTAACCCTAGCCTAACCCTATAAATACCACCCCTACCCTCTACCCTCTCACCCCAAACTCTGAGCCAACTCTCAAAAATTTTCAAACCTTGTGTACTTTGAAATCGAGCACGAGGCGAAGCTACGGCGAATTTTCCGACGATCATTCTAGGAGCTCCCGGCGACGAAGCGACGCACCGGCGACTCCTCCCATTCCACCTCCCTCTCTTTGTTGTCCTAAACCCATAAGTCCCTAAATTCTACCTCTCTTTTCTTTTCTAAAATACGGATTTACAAAACCCGACGGAATCGAAACCAATCCGATTTCCGATTCGGTTTCTTTATAAAACTTCACTTCTCGTTAATACAATTATGCTTAAACTCTCTCATGTTGACTATTAAACACTAATCAACCAAATTGATCAAGTTTCATATCACAAAACAATTGATATTTCATTTTACCGCATTTTTTTCATGTAAATACCACATTGTTTCAATTCCACCTTCAACATCACAAAATCTTGCTATACCTTTAAATAGATCACGAGGTAACGACCTACCTCCTCACACACTCATATGCAACATAACATCATACCCTTGGGAATATAGAATACGGGAAAACAACACATTTTCATTTAAATACCATTTACTTAATAAAACCGCTTTCTAAAGAATTTAGTATTTATACAAATCTTTGCAAAGCGCCGCTACAACCCAATTTAGGGAACCCGACTGGGATGGTGAGGATTATCGCACATCTCTGGGCTTAGTAGTGCGAGATTCAGACCTCCGCAAGGAGTATTCGGTCTCGAAAGATTTAAAATACGAAAATCTAAAGAAAATGAGATTTCTAGAATATTATATATATTAAAAATTATTTTCATATAAATATATGTATATTTACCGTTAAAATATCTATTTTGTAATAATATAAATATTCCACTTTTTCTAAAAATATCACAAGAATCATTTTTACACTAAAATACCATGAATTCCATACAAATCAATATTACAAATAAATACCTTTATTTATGAAATTAGGATATTTTCACTAGAAATATCACAATATAAAATCTACATTCATTACAACTCTAAAGACGAATAATAAATACTTGGGATGTATTTTGAAAAGTATATAAAAGCATTTTTACATAAAACCCCCTCAAGTTCTATAAATTACTCTAAGGACCCTAATAAACATAGGTTTAAGCGGGACCAATCTCTTGAGCCTCAGGGAGCCGGAGAAGTGGGTGCTTGTCTATTTAAGGTAGAAAACTTAATAATGGTGTCATCAATACGGTAATCGTCTTTGAAAAAGACACAATCCTGCCGTCCATATGCAGCGGTTACCGATAACATCAAAACAATCATGACTTCAATTTACTTTTCTAATTGTCTGACTCAGAGTGAGTCTCATTATAATCTGACTTGAATATGATTCAAGTACAATCTACAATCTACAATCTTTAATATTACAATTCAACATGAATCCAATTATCAATCTATACAACTTGACCGAACCGAACCATGGATATACATTCCATTTACATGGTTCTCCAGTTATTCCATTTACATGATTCTACGGTTACATCCGTTTACTGATATCATGGTTTCGGTCAGTCATCCAATTATACAATCAATACAATTTACAATATAATACAATACAAACAAGACATCTCGAGGTTTAAGGGGTAGATTGGTACGGAAGTTGTTAGAAGTGGCACGAGACAGTAAGACTTAATACGCCTAACATGAATCCAGTTGCTGTTGTACCGTGGCATAAACGGTTTCTTGTACTATTCTTGCCTCTAGTCTCTGGCATATAGAGACTCCTCTCGTATACACTGGTATTCTTCTGTACCAACCTACAAACAACAGCGTTAACACAACATTACAACAATATAATATAACTTTAAAAGCTACCTTCTTATTCTGTCTATTCTATTTCTCCCTTATTTTTGGGACTTACTGAGCGATCTGTTCGCTGACGACATTCTATTTCTTTCTTCTTTGAATGTCATCAGGTGATTTGGACCCGTCAGAGATCGAGCCCACTGCTGAAGACTTCGACCAGTTCAGCGAAGACCCCGAGCTCTAGTCATTGTACACTTTCCATTTAGTACTTTCATTTCTGTTATGCCATTGTTTAGGCATTGCTTTTTATTTTAGTTGTATTTACTTTCCATGCATTGTACAGAAAGAATGTGAATAAATAAAATTGTTGTTTTTATTATATCATGTCTCTTGTGCTTTACTTTTATATTGCTTAGATACGCTTAGCGTATTTACTTCACAGTAAATACGTAGCGGCCTCGTCCCGTCCCCTTCGCCGTATACCGGGAAGCGGGCGTGACAGGTTTTGTTGGTGGCCGATACAGGTCAGAGCTGTATAGAACCATACTATGCAGTTTTGTTCTGCGTGAACAACCTAAGCAATATAACACAAGAACTAGCAACTAAAACATTCTTTACAATCATGTTTCTTCAATCTTATCATTTCATATTCTTTGAATCATATACTTTGAATCTGTCCTAACCCAAAATTCTCTCACCTCTTTTACAATCTTACCAAAACCTTTGCATTCTTTCATTCCTTCACACATTATTCACATTTTAAAACCCTTGCACCACCTTGTTATTTTTTTATACACTGTTAGTACTTTAGTCACCAAACTTTCCTTGAATCTGTTACACTTTCCTTTTTCAAATTTCGAGGACGAAATTTTTGTAACGTGGGTAGACTGTAACAACTCCATTTTTAGTGTACAAAAATTTGCTTTAAATTTAAGGTATACTTAGAGTATTTAATGTTGCTGTTACCGCTTTAAATATTTAATTCAATCCATAATTACAAGAAAGAGCTTGTAGCTCATTGGTAATACCTTACACTGCTGAACCAAGCCACCAGAGTTCAAATCTCATGTCCCATATTATTTTTAATATTTATTTGTTTTAAATTTTTTAGAAGCCCAACAGTCAACACGAGATAACTCCAAATTTTTCCACTACGCCTGAAAAACTGAATATACCAGTGACTTAATCAGGCGACCCCCCACCTCCTCAGCCCTCGACTCGGCCCGACTCGGCCGGCCGACTCGGGACGGCGCCGCCGGACGGCCGAGTCGTCAACATGAAAAAGATGCCTCTTCACCTTCTCAACATCCCTGCACACTCCATTTATTTGGATCGTTTACAGAGAACCCATTAACCACCATTTACTCCATTTTCTAATGATTTTCAATACATTTTTACATTTTTTAAATTAAAACCCTTCATCTACCCTGATCTTAGCCTAACCCTATAAATACCACCCCTGCTCTCTACCCTCTCACCCCAAACTCTGAGCCAACTCTCAAAAATTTCCAACAAACCTTGTGTACCTTGAAATCGAGCACGAGGCGAACCTACGGTGAATTTTCCGGCGAACTTCCGACGTTCATTCTAGGAGCTCCCGGCGACGAAGTGACGCACCGGCGACTCCTCCCGTTCCACCTCCCTCTCTTTGTTGTCCTAAACCCGTAAGTCCCCAAATTCTACCTCTCTTTTCTTTTCTAAAATACGGACTTACAAAACCCGACGGAATTGGAACCAATCCGATTTCCGATTCGGTTTCTTTATAAAACTTCACTTCTCGTTAATACAATTATGCTTAAACTCTCTCATGTTGACTATTAAACACTAATCAACCAAATTGATCAAGTTTCATATCACAAAACAATTGCTATTTCATTTTACCGCATTTTTTTATGTAAATACCACATAGTTTCAATTCCACCTTCAACATCACAAAATCTTGCTATACTTTTAAGTAGATCACGAGGCAACGACCTACCTCCTCACACACTCATATGCAACATAACACCATACCCTTGGGAATATAGAATACGGGAAAACGACACATTTTCATTTAAATACCATTTACTTAATAAAACCGTTTTCTAAAGGATTTAGTATTTATACAAATCTTTGCAAAGCGCCGCTACAACCCAATTTGGGGAACCCGACTGGGATGGTACGGATTATTGCATATCCCTGGGCTTAGTAGTGCGAGATTCAGACCTCCGTAAGGAGCATTCGATCTCGAAAGATTTAAAATACGAAAATCTAAAGAAAATGAGATTTCTAGAATATTATATATATTAAAAATTATTTTCATATAAATATATGTATATTTATCCTCAAAATATCTATTTTGTAATAATATAAATATTCCACTTTTTCTAAAAATATCACAAGAATCATTTTTACACTAAAATACCATGAATTCCATACAAATCAATATTACAAATAAATACCTTTATTTATGAAATTAGGATATTTTCACTAGAAATATCACAATATAAAATCTACATTCATTACAATTCTAAAGACGAATAATAAATACTTGGGGTGTATTTTGAAAAGTATATAAAAGCACTTTTACATAAAACCCCCTCAAGTTCTATAAATTACCCTAAGGACCCTAATAAACATAGGTTTAAGCGGGACCAATCTCTTGAGCCTCAGGGAGCCGGAGAAGTGGGTGCTTGCCTATTTAAGGTAGACAACTTAATAATTGTGTTATCAATATGGTAATCGTATTTGAAAAAGACACAAATCCTGCCGTCCATATGCAGCGGTTACCGATAACATCAAAACAATCAGGACTTCAATTTACTTTTCTAATTGTCTGACTCAGAGTCTCATTATAATCTGACTTGAATATGATTCAAGTACAATCTACAATCTACAATCTTAAATATTACAATTCAACATGAATCCAATTATCAATCTATACAACTTGACCGAACCGAACCATGGATATACATTCCATTTACATGGTTCTCCAGTTATTCCATTTACATGATTCTACGGTTACATCCGTTTACTGATATCATGATTTCGGTCAGTCATCCAATTATACAATCAATACAATTTACAATATAATACAATACAAACAAGACATCTCGAGATTTAAGGGGTGGATTGGTACGGAAGGTGTTAGAAGTGGTACGAGACAGTAAGACTTAATACGCCTAACATGAATCCAGTTGCTGTTGTACCGTGGCATAAATGGTTCCTTGTACTATGCTTATCTCTAGTCTTTGGCATATAGAGACTCCTCTCGTATACACTAGCATTCTTCTGTACCAAGCTACAAACAACAGCGTTAACACAATATTACAACAATATAATACAACTTTAAAAGCTACCTTCTTATTTTGTCTATTCTATTTCTCCCTTATCTTTGGGACTTACCGAGCGATCTGTTTGCTGACGACATTCTATTTCTTTCTTCTTTGAATGTCGTCAGGTGATTTGGACCCGTCAGAAATCAAGCCCACTGCTGAAGACTTGGACCAGTTCGGTGAAGACCCCGAGCTCTAGTCATTGTACACTTTCCATTCAGTACTTTCATTTCTGTTATGCCATTGTTTAGGCATTGCTTTTTATTTCAGCTGTATTTACTTTCCATAAATTGTACAGAAAGAATGTGAATAAATAAAGTTGCTGTTTTTATAATATCATGTCTCTTGTGCTTTACTTTTATATTGCTTAGATATACTTAGCGTATTTACTTCACAGTAAATACGTAGCGGCCTCGTCCCGTCCCCTTCGCCGTATACCGGGAAGCGGGGCTTGACAGAAATGAATCCAGTAAGAGAATTGAATGAGTTTTGCTCCATTGCAACCGCAGTTGTATTCGTCGTATTTTCTCTAATTCTTCCATAAGGACACAGAATTTGAAACTCAAACTTGTTTGCTTTGCTTTCGTTACTAAAGTGTTCCTCATTCATATTTATAGTATGATCAAAGTATTGGATTCTTTCTATTTAAACAGTAACAACCCTTATCGGTTGATCTTATCCCCACGTCCGTAAACAGTAACAACCCTTATATGTCAATCTTATCCAATATTTATCCGAGGGCGGGTTCCAAAAACCCGCCCTCTCTACCATATACTGAAGGGCGGGTTCTTGTAACCCGATTTACTCGTATTCCGGGTACAGATGAAATTATTTTTTGAAGGATTTTTTTATCTAATAATACTTTACTTCTAATTTTAAATTTTTTTTATTTTTTAATTTTAATTTTTTAAGTAGGGAGGGTTCTGGGAACCTGCCCATTTTTGGGGGGCGGGGGAAAAGGGCGGGTTGAACCCGCCCTCCATGGGGAGGGGTAGGATAGGTTGGGGGGTTGGGGTGGGTGCCTGGGTGGGGCGGGGCGAGGCGGGGATACTTGGATGGGGTGGGATGTGAGCAGGACGGGTTCTCAGAACCCGTCCTCCGCTTTTTAGTGGTGATGGCGAGTTCTAGGAACCCACCCTCTCCTTATGCCTGGCACCAAACCGTCCTATTCTCATAATTATAATTTAAATTATCCTATTTTACTAATTTTAATTCTTAACTATCCTATTTTGAAAAAAATTCCTTGATTTTTACATGAAATGATCCAAAGAATGTGGCTGGGTGAGACCACCACCCCTTGTTGATTGGGTTAGCATCCGCGGGCTAAATTAATGAATGCAAACTGCATTTTATTCTTAAAGTCGTTTAATTCTAATTCGTGAGGCAACCGATGAATCAACACATCGTTAAATGATGTGTCAATAGCAGCTTATTTGATTTATCAAGTTGTCCATTGAGTTGAACTGTTGTTCATCGAGACGGGAGAATTTAAAGTTGGTAACCATTGATTGTGCAACGATGACTTGATTTAGGCTTTAGGTTTTGAGCGTTGTCAGAAGATCTGGCCAAAAAGAAAGTACCTTGCACGGATTGGATGGCCGGCTTACCTGATATTTTCGCAATGAAGCATATGCATTAGAGGCTTCTTATCAAAAAGCATTGTTCTCTTCTTACATTTTTTACTGCACCCAAAAAAATTCCGGTTATAAGTGCTCTTACGAAGTCGTCTTTAGCACTTTCATGTTTCAAGAAATTGCTTTCTCCAAGTAAGACGAGCGACACGAGGCATATAGGGATATAAGAAAAGTTGTTTTGGGTTTGAGTGTAATTTCTCTATTCTTCGGATAAGGCGTCCAACATGCCGAGAGAACTAAAAGATTTATGTAAAATGATTGAGGTGCGATTCTTAGGGTTTGGAATATCATAGAAAGAGAAATGAAGAGGTTTTGTCGTCGGCTTGATTGATATCTTTGTACCGCTGGTTGCGATCGGGATATTAACCTGCACGCATGCTCATATAAGGGTAGATGTGTAGTGGATTGGGTAATCGGCAATGACGTGTGTATGAAAAACGGATTATATGGGGTATGTAGCATATCTCGCTTCCCATAAATATTCGGGAACGTAACAAAACCAACCATGTTACCTATGGTAAGGAAATATCCTCCCATAGTCACATTACGGCTGTCAATCAGTAATTAAGAACAATAATATAACTATTTATCTCTAAACATGTCTAATATCCACAAACGATAACAGGAAACAGTAGCGGAAGCAATAAAGATCTAAGGAAAAGAAGAATACATAAACCATCAATATCAGTGGGATGCCTCTCACTGATAGGCAATCCTGTCGAAGTGATAACCGTCCTCCTGTACTAAAGTCAAGTATTTGATCCATGCAAAATCCAGACGTCAGTGCGTCATAGCTATAATAATAATAATAAACCGAACAATGTGTTATATAGGATATCACGTGTAAGAGTGAGACATCAGTATAGACAAAATCAAATACAGGTGTTATGATAACAGGCTATAGGTAGTCAAACATGCCATGTATCCTGAGGTCTGTATTTGTAGGTTAACTATCTTACTGGTATTTGAAAACAATGAATGTACTCCTCCATATAACTTAAAAATATATATCTCGTTATCTCTTGGGACTACGGACCGAGATATATCTCGTTACCTCCCGGGATCACGGATCAAGATGTATGAATTAAGAATGATTCTGTTCCGTTACCCCTAGAACCACGGAAATATATAATATCCTTTTAAGTTACACTTCAGTTACACTTTTGATTTCCCCATTTTCTCATATTTCGTTTTCGAAACTAGGTATGAATAATATCTATCTAGTACCAACACAAGAACATGCAGGTACAGGATATGTCTATCTAGACAACATGCCACGTCCATCAGGACGACAAATCAGGATCGTTGAGGTAAACATGTACAAGCAAGATGGCAATATCAATAACAAGATGACGGGTCATAAGCATTTCAAGGCAGTATATTAAATTAGATAAAGTGTTTATTTGTAATAATATCGTACAAAAAGGTCATAATAAAATACGATTGTAATCGTTATCTAGATGTGATAAATAGTGTCACGAAAAATAAACATATTAATTTCTACACTTCGATTTACCAATTAACCAAACTAGAATAGTTTGTTATAATTTCTAGTTATAGATTAAATTTGCATAACTATTATAACTACAATTATAAACTTGTTATTGTTAACTAATTATCGATATACGGATTATTTACATAAAACAGTATAATAATAATAAGTAATATTATGAGATATATATATATATATATAGCATGTAGCAAGCTGTATACTTGCCTCGGTCTCGACGAATGTGGATACGGACACGAACGGAGCAATACGGTCACGGAATAACGGCAACACGAAGCAACTTCCAAACTTGCTAAGCTCGAAGATGAAGTCGACGGCGACTAGCTGCTGCCAATGGCGGTCTCGGTTTAAGAGAAATAGGATGTAGACGATAGCGATGAAGAAGACGGTCACCGCGGTGATGGAGCGAGGCGATGGGTGGAGTTGGTTGCGTCGGTGAAGACAAGATGGTGGCGGCTGTAGATAAGTAAGCGTGGACGAGCTAAGTTTTCGATGCTGATGGGTTACAGGGGAGAGGTGATGGTTGTGTAAAGGTGCTATGTCGACGGTGAGGGAGTTAGGTTGCGACGATGATGGTCGTGGCAGTGGGTTCTCGGATGTTGGGGTTCTGGGTTGAAGAAGATGGCGACAGCAAGAGGAGATAGGTCCTCGTTTGGTGCTGGAGGTTGAGGGGATACAGGCGAGGGAAGACCGGAGTGAGGAGACGCCGGCGAAAGAAGAGAGGAGGGATGGCTGCTGTGATAGGTTGTGTTGCGTGCGGCGACGAGGAGATGGGTTTGAGCAAGGTGCTCGGTGGAGAAGGAAGAAACAACGCTAATGGTGTTAATGGCGAGGTTCTCGGCCACTTGGAAGAAGAAGAAGAAGATCGGCGAGGACGATGGTGAAGGAAGTTAATGGTGATTTCGGTGGAGGGGTGGAGGAAGGAGGAGGAGGTGTTGGCGGTGGAGTTGATATTAAGGGAAGAGATGGTTTCGATGCTTCGAAGATGAAGATGGAGGTGGACGGAGTTAGGGGTGCTCGAAAGAGGGGGTCGACGGAGAAGGCGATGAAGTTAGGGTGATGGGTTGAACGAGACGAGGAAGGTGTTGGCGAAGGTGAAGGTGATGAGGGTGCTGCTCGGGTCAAGGTCGGGTTCCACGTGATCGGGGTCGAGGGCGTGGTGTCGAGAGAGACGGAGAAAGGAGAGAGAGCGGGGGTGGGAGAGAGAGAGAGTTTTAGTTTTTTTATTTATAAAGGAAAAAATATATATGTGTGTGTTATATAGTATGTATGTGTGTGTCTATATATATAGTTTTGTATATAACTAATAATGTTTTAAAAGATATTATAAATTTTCGATCCGTCTCTACGAAATCTCACTAAAAATATATTAGAAAATATCTATACATGCGTAGCCTTCTTAAACCATAAATCTAAGGGTTAAAAGAAAATATTCTAATGTAACGTCACACACACAATCTTAGAATGCTAAGATTTTGGTGTAATAGATATTTGTCAATATAATATCGTGAGATGTTTAAATAGGATAAAATATGCTGACAATTAATATACGAAAATATCCCTAACGTATGGCTATATATATATAATTTAAATATTTCATATCTGTTATTTAAAATCAATGTAGATTTAGTCTATGAATAATATTTATAAAAGATACTCTAGCACTATAACGGATTTCACGCAAGCGGGTCGGGTCCGATAAACACATATACTATCTAAACCAATCACAACCCAAATAATAATTATTAATGAAATTCAAAATACCAATTAATCTCGTTAAATAACGTACGATCATGTTAGGGTGTTACAGCATGAGTTCTTCTTGGTCTCTAATATTCATATCCGGAACCGCTATGCATGCATGTTGCTATGGGGTTAGGCCGGAAGAGTGACTAGCCTTTTCCCAACAAGAATCCATCGTCCCATTGATCGATAAGAAAACAACTAAGAAGGTTTAATCTTATAGTCCCTCTTTGTTAAGTGGGTGATCGATCACCAAAAATGAAAAAAAGAAGGAAAAAAATAAAGAAGGGAAAAAAATAAAGAAAGAAAAGTGCGCTGTATCTTCTCTGTCTACTCGGTTTCAAGCACTTTGATCATCATTCTTTAGAAAACATTTCAACGAATAACAGAGTACTGCAATGCTTGAAAAAAATGGGCAATAACACGAGGAAATATGCACATCCAATCGCAAGTCATAAAACATCTCGTAGGATTCCATGAATTTATTGATCAACTATACATATATATAAGGGTTTTTTTTTGAAATATTAATAATTTAAAAATTAATTATTAAAATAGGAGGGTTAGATTTAAAATTATCAAAATAGGGCGGTTTCGCCCTCCACCCCCCACCCCAGAATAGGGGGCGGGTTCTGGGAACCCGCGCCCCTTTTTTTTTAAATTTTTAATTTTAATTATTAATTATATAATTATAATTATAATTATATAATTATAAATATAATTTTAATTATAAAATTATAATTATGATTATGATTATAATTATAATCATAATCATAATCATAATTCTTTTAAAAAAAAATTAAAACTAAATAAACGTAAAAAATATTTAAATAAAATAACAAAATTTCATTATATCAATGTTTTTTACAGAATGAATCCGTCAAAATTTATAATACAAAAAAATCATATCCGATTTCTATCTCGACGGTCAAATTGATAATATCAAAATGAATCCGTCAAATTTACAATATAAAAAAATCCTATCTGTTTGTAAAATGTAAATTATATCGTTTTCCTTTTCTCTTTCCCTTATGAAATCCGAGGAGGCTTGACATAAGCCTATGCCTCCTGGGATGACTGGAGGACCCACCTGTTTCTTGGGTAGATGGCGGCGGCGGCGTCTGCTCTTCTGCTTCAGGTTCGGGTTCGGCTTCGGCTTCAGCTTCGTCTTCAGCAGCGTCTTGGACAGGCTGTTGTTCCGCAAATCCTGAACCTGAATGTGGGACAGGTGTCGGATATGTGCTGCCTCCCAACAACTGCATGTAGGACGATAAATCTGTGTCCCAACTGGGCAGTTGTAGCGAAGAACCTGTTCCGGTTTCATGCAGCTGTTGTTGCACAAAACCTTGGCCCCATGGCTGTGCAAATCCTGACCCATAAGATTGTTGTTGTTGCGCAAAACCTGACCCCCAAGACGGCTGTTCTGCAAAACCTGACCCCCAAGACTGATGTTGTTGCGCTTGTCCGGTATGCCAGGGTTGCTGCTGACGGTATGGTGATCCAAACCACTGATCCTGCTGCGCTGGATCTCCATGATGCTGCGGCTCTGGTGCCGGCTCATGCTGCGGCTCCGGTGCCGGTTCATACTGCTGCTCCGGTGCCGGCGATAAATATTGAGAAATATTATATGAACCGAATACACCACCAATTAATTGGTCTGCACTTGAAAATATAGCCTGAGTTGCCGGACCAGCATCAGTCGGGTATGGTTCCTGCACCATTGTTTGTACGAGATGCAACCCACGAGCCTGTCGTTACATTAGAAATAAGAAATAAGTATTGACTCATACCGCCGGATGTTAAAAAGTAATATAATATAAAGAATTCAACTTACCAAATCTCGTTCCACGTGGCCTCTAGGCTCATACCGTGAGATATTTGGGAAGTTATTAGGGGGAGCGGAAAGATATCTTATGGTGACACGCTTATACCACTGTAGATATGCTTTAGTAGCGTCGGTGGCTGTTTGGTCACCTATTTGCTGTAAGGCAATATTACGCTGTCTATCCTCCCATCTAAGCAAATATTGATGATGATGCTCCCTCTAATCACACTCCGCCTTTCCTTCTCGCATGTCTCCCTCTATTGTCATAGGCGAAGGCGGCGGGACATGAATATGTTGCGATCTATCAAATTGTCGCAACACCCGGTCCGGGAGATGCATGACAACGATATTAATGCAGAGGAGTAGGAATCGAGCCCGCCAAACCGGCTCTCTTTCGATACAGATGCCGGGTAATCTTTGCAGACGATCTGCTGTATAAGGCGTCCACATGAACTGCGCAAATAATATAGTACAAAAATTGTGATGAAGGTATTTCAAAATTTTAAAACAAACTTAATTACCTAAGTTATGGTTACCTGAGTCGCCTCCATGCGATCCAACTCATCTCTATAGTACCTAAATACTCGACGAGGAGCCTTATCCGCTTTCTTCCCATTCCACCAACAGCCGAGCGGCTTTCCAGGGGTATCCAAGCCAGTTATTTTAACTCGATCCGGTCTTCCTATATACATATGCTCTCATGACCAGATCTATAAATAAAGTTTCAGATGATAAGAGAGAAAACCAATATTACAATTTTGCAAATTTCTAACTGTGAAAAATAAGGAATTTACCTGAAATAATGTAATGCATCCACAAATTTTATTCTTCGTTGGAGCACATGCCTTATCGAGTTCCTTATAAAGAAAGGCCAGGACCCCAGCTCCCCAAGCATATTGACCACACACATCAAAATCCGTAAGGAAGCCAAGGTATAACGGATGGACATGCGTTGCTGATTGGTCCAGCATCAACCAAGAACCGATCATGTACAGAATGTAGACACGTGCATGTCTATCCAAGACTTCATCGATGGCTTCATTAGGGATATTACTAAATGTATCTTTTAGCCAGTTTAAACTGATCTTATACCCTTTACTGTAGCCTCCTGGTGCCTGATATTAGCATTTTTTGTGAAATATTAAAGTTAGAAATAATGTACAACATGCAATAGGTACACTAAAGAGGGGAATCAAAATGAAATTTTTACCTGTCCGAGAACAGACTAGGCATATGTATCCCAGTATGGGTGGTCGGTATCTGGACCAACAATTTTTCCTCCGACCAATCCAAACCCATTGACCCGTAAACCGAGTAAGAGGCCAATATCCTGAAGTGTGATAGTGGCCTCACCCCATCTTAGATGAAAAGTGTGGGTCTCTTTTCTCCAGCGCTCAACTAGAGAGGTAACGAGGGCGTGGTCGATTTGGATGTGACGAAGCAATAAAGCTTCATAAAATCCGGCCCGTCGAAACCGCTGGGTTATTCGTTGGTCGGTAACTATCCATTTGTCTGAACTATGGGTGACGACGGTGAGATTATCTCCATCCTGCAAAATTAAATAATGTTATTTTCAACTATTAGAATTAAAAGAAAGGGGTAATTAAAAAAAATTACTAAGTTTAGAATATTTCCTCTCCGTGTAATATATTAAAAGATCTGTGTTCGTTTTGATGAACGAGCAGAGATTTGTCGAATGGTTGATTCTCCATTGAGACGATTTTAGATACGAGAAGAGACAGAGTTAATTTGAGGGGGGTGAGTTAATTTTAGATATGAGAAGGCACACTGGAGGGGGGTGGGTTTTATAGGGGAAGGAGGGCGGGTTCCTGGAACCCGCCCTCTTTAACGATACATCAGTATTGTCAAATCAGTTTTTCTATTGTCAAATCACTAGAAGAGGGCGGGTTCCAGGAACCCGCCCTCTTCAATAATTAAGTTTGTGGTGTCAAATTAGTTTTTTTTTTATATATTTTTAATATTCTGTTTATTAAAACAAAGAGGGCGAGTTATTAAAACCCGCCCTCTTCAATAATTATATTATATTACGTTGTGTCACATCAGTTTCTTTTTTCTGTTCCCATCATTGTTTGTCTGTTGTCCGTTTGCAGAAGGAAGAGGGCGGGTTCTAATAACCCGCCCTCTTCAATAATTATATTTCTGTAGTGTCAAATCATTGTCAAATCAGTTTAGTTTTTATATATTTTTTTTAAAATGTGTTGTCTGTTGTCGTGTGTTATTAAAGAGGGCGGGTTATTAGATCCCGCCCTCTTCAATAATTATATGATATGTCACATCAATTTTTTTGTTGTCCCATCATTTGTCAGAAGGAAGAGGGTGGGTTATTAAAACCCGCCCTCTTCAATAATTATATGTGTCGCATCTTTTTTGTCTGTGTTGTCCCATCATTTTTGTCGTTTACAGAAGGAAGAGGGCGGGTTATTAGAACCCGCCCTCTTCAATAATTAGCCCGCCCTCATATCCTATAAATAGCTCTCTGCTATACAACTCACCATCCATTTACGCTCTATCATATACACAACTTACTCTCTGCTATACAACTCACCATCCATTTACGCTCCATCCTATACACAACTTATTTTGTGTAAGTGTGGAGTCCAGGAAGAAGGTCAAGTTCAGTACCATAGTCTGGAAGGAGGAGCTGCTGGATAGGATCAAGACGGAACAGTTCACAAAGTATTGGAGGTAAGCCAATCTTTTCTAGTATCTTCCCAAGTATATATACCAGGATCCTTGAAAGAAAGATCAACAAATATAGACTTCGAAAACAGTTCACAAAGTATTTGTTTTATGATTCCTTTTCTTCCAGAACAATTTTTGATATTCAATGTTCTGCTGCAAAAAAAAAGTAATATAAAAACTACCATATTCATGCTTTCACTAATTCTAAATGAAGAAAAGGATGTAAGCAAACATACATATCAAAACCACCATATTCAAGATTTTTTTATGACTCCTTTTCTCGTCTTTTCCATTCAGATGCTCAACATTATACAAGATTTTGAACCCACTAATTATTCAAAACAGATACAAGATTTTGAAGTCACTTTACTGGAGATTTTGATGGAGAGAAGATAATTTTGCTAAGAAATGTAGCTGCAACAAATATAGATTTTGAAGTCGTTTGTGTCACATCAGTTTAGTTTTTTTGTCGTGTGCTGTTAAAAACCTTTTGTGGCAAATTAAAATTTGGCAATGCATCTAACTTAAATGAGCTCAGGATCTAAAAACTAAAAAAATCAAAAATCAAAAGAAACTATTAGTCTTGTTTCTAATGCTTACAATTCCAACACACAACCGATTTCAATTTGGTCAAGAATATCCAATTACGAATAATAACATCCATTATATTTTCTATATGTACTTACGCTCTATCCGATTTCAAAAATCAAAAATAAAAAAATAGGTCTATCCTATACACAATATTTATGCTATCCAAAGAATCAAAAAATCAAAAGAAACAAAGTCTTGTTTCTAATGCTTAGAATATCCGATTTCAATTTGCTTAGAATTCTATTATATTCCAACACACAACTATCCACTTACGCTCTATCCTATACACAATATTTATTATTTTGTATTATAAAATGTTTGTTTCAACACAACATAAAAAATATAACTGTTTTTGTGCAGGATTCTTTGCGCAAACTCTCTTTCTCTCTCCAATATAACCGTTTTTGTGCAAGATTCTTTGCGCCGCCACCAAATAAGTTGTTTGCAAGTGTTTTCGATTTATGTTTGTTACTGTTGTGCATAAATAATACGGACTTTAAGGGGCTATAACACCAATTCAGATTGGGTGGGGATTTCATCACCCTTCCTAAGACCCCCAAAATCACTAACAGCATACGCATTACCCTCGAGTTTAATTAAAAAATATCTAGACTCAGCCAACTAAGGACTGTCGTGCTCAATAGGACAGAGGAAGGTTGTGGGCATTCGATCGTTTATCTAAACTTGACTTTGTGGTGCCTAGGCTAGACAAGTGAGAAAGGTAACTTTAAAAGGCCCGTCTCACGGTGATTCGTGAGCGGATACATCCTTTCCTCATTTGTGCTTACCTGGCCACAATTGGCAGTGAAGAGGCGATTTGAGGGTTATCTCACAACTTGTCACTTTGGAACAGTTAGGAGCAGTCTAGTGGACTTTGAAGACCATAGCACTAGGTATGATTGTGCATGGTTTGACTGTGATTGTATGAAGTTGTTAACGCTTTTTTTATTGTTGGCTTGATATTGTTTGATGCAGATTATGGCAAGTTCAAGTTTATTTGTTGTATGTAAATACGATGGCCGGATTATCACAAGTGCACAAGGTCCCGAGTGTATGGGCGGGTCCGCAAGAATCATGCGATTAGAATCATCAACGACTTATAATGAACTAGAGAATAAAGTGTTCAAAATCACGAAATACGATCCCCGTGAAATTAGGGTTAAGTTAAGTTGTATATGGCCTATATTTAGTGGAAATGCATTGGTTGAAATTATAGACGATGCATCAATATCTTCGATGATAGATTTCGGTCTGTCAAACACCCAGCATTCTTTTGAACTTTTGGTTCAGAAGGAGCAATTGGAAGTATCAGATGCTCCTCCAACGGGTAAATTTGATGGTAATGCTGGAGATAGTTCCTGGGGGTACGGTCACATGGTTAACGATGATACCGTCAGTCTCGGTGGATATGACTATACACAACATTATTCAAACCTTCAAACTCATCGGTAAACATTTTATAAATCCATATTCAAACATTTTAGTAATACCAAGATACTAATATTCAAACATTTTATAAATCCATAAATCCAGGTTCTCCCAGTCGACTGCTGCAGTTACATGCACCCCAGAAGAACAACAAGGATTACCATACACAACCTTCCACGGGTAAATAAATCTGAAACAAGTGATGATTTATTTACGAAAATATTAAGAAATAATATTATAATAACAATTTATATACTAAATGCAGATTTTCCCACACCTCCGCATCATTCCAACACGATCCAAGTAGCGCATTCCAAGCATGTCCGTCCACATCTTTCCGGTCTTCTTACCCCGAACCATCCAAATTACACCGACCACAACCATCATATATTGCACTCGAGCCTTATGTTGCAACGGGTGACATTGATATGTGTGGCAGTGATGATGATGAAATCGGTGAAGGTCATCAGGGGGAGGATAGCGTGGAATATGTCGCTCGATTGAATGAGATAGCATTATTTGATGGTATGGTTGCGAATAATGATTTTGTCGAACTAGAAGATCCCGGCCTCGATCCGCTGGAAGATGATAGTTGGGTAGACTTAGCCGTGGCAGAAGTAAATACGGCACCCTATTTGGACGCGACAGCAGCAAGCGAAGATTGCGTCAGTATCGGAGATTTGTTTCAGGAAAAAAGAGATCTTATTTGTAAGCTGAAGTCGTGGTCTATTCAGCAAAACGTTACATTTAAAACCGAAGAGTCAAATAAGACGTACTATACGGTGGTATGTACGAAAGCTCCTGAATGTAAGTGGAGATTGCATGCATGTTGTTCCAAAAGAGCCAAAGCTTAGAAGGTCACGAAATACAACCAAGAACATACTTACATCAATTCTATTATGTTACAAGATCACCGGAATTGCACTTCATCTTATATTTGCTCGCTAATCATGCCACTAATCTGTACAGATGTGGCGATGACTCCCCGAGAGATACGGCTCTTGGTTAGCGGAGAGCATAAAATTCAGATTTCATATGTGAAGGCATGGGATGCTCGTAGAAAGGCTTTATGCAAGATATTTGGGGACTGGAAAAGCTCGTACAACTCACTAGTCCCTTTTATGGAAGCCATGAAAGCATCAAATCCGGAGACCGTATACCGGTTAAAAACCACAGAAACAGACGTCGAAGGCTCTGTCAGGTTTCAAAGAATTTTCTGGTGCTTTGGTCCATGTGCGGCTGGTTTCACACACTGTCGGCCAGTATTGTGCGTTGATGGTACGTATCTATACGGTAAGTATAGAGGCTGCATGTTAATTGCTACAGGTGTTGATGCTAATAACGGTATATTTCCATTGGGATTTTCTATTGTCGATGGTGAAAATACATCATCCTGGTCATGGTTTTTCCGTCAACTCAAAAATATCCCATCTGTTATTGATAAAACAGATTTATACATTATATCTGATAGACATCTGGGAATACTAGCTGCAATGAGATCTGTATTTCTGACGACCCCACATAGGTTTTGCCTACGGCACTTCAGGCAAAATTTTGATAGAAAATTTAAAAATTCGGATCTACATAAGCTTATGTACAAAGCCAGTGAAACGCCTGACCCTAATGTTCACGACATATACATGACGAAAATTGGGGAGATGAGTCAAGCCGCGAAAGCGTGGTTAGATGAGTATCCAGTACGCATGTGGTCACAAGCACATGATGATGAGTGCAGATATCTACTAATGACGACTAATATGTCTGAAAGCTTCAACGGGGTCCTTAAAGGCGTTAGAGGCTTACCGATCCAGGGGTTGATTGTTCGAACCTTTTTCCGGATGAATACTTACTTTGTGCACAGAAGAGAAAAGTCCTTGGCGATGGAAACTCCGCTCACCGCGTATTACGAAGATATATTTCGGAAAAGAGAGCGCAGAGCACAATACTACAGATCCGAAAGGTTTGACACGGCGGAGTTTCAAGTAACGGGCAGTAATGGGAATCAATATACCGTGAACTTTAGAGATGAAGGGCTCTCTTCGTGTACATGCGGTCTTTTCCAGCAACAACATTTACCTTGTGCCCACGCAATTGCTGCTGCGAGCAGCATGCATAACTCACATTACAATTTTGCTTCCCATTACTATACAGTTTCCAATTACCAATGCGCATACGATCCAAAATTTCATCCTATAACGGACAGTCGTTATTGGCACTATTATACTGCCAACAGACAAACACCGACTGTATTACCGCCGGAAAAAAATATAAGGCCCGGAAGACCTAAGGTGCGTCGAGATCGAATGACAATGGATACTGATCCTCAGCAAAGGCACGCCAGATGTAGCCTATGCAAACAACCAGGCCATTATAAGACCAGATGTCCATGACAGTCATCAGGGGCGGGACCTTCGAGATCGTGACAAGTGCACCGGTCATATTTTTTTGTATTATAAATTTGACGGATTCATTTTGTTATTATAAATTTGACCGTCGATACAGAATTTACATTTTACAAACAGATAGGATTTTTTTATATTGTAAATTTGACGGATTCATTTTGATATTATCAATTTGACCGTCGAGATAGAAATCGGATAGGATTTTTTTGTATTGTAAATTTTGACGGATTCATTCTGTAAAAAATATTGATATAATGAAATTTTATTATTTTATTTAAATAATTTTTAGGTTTATTTAGTTTTAAATTTTTTTAAAAAGAATTATAATTATGATTATAATCATAATCATAATTATAATTTTATAATCATAATCATAATTATAATTATATAATTAATAATTATAAATAAAAATTTAAAAAAAAGGAGCGGGTTTTGGGAACCCGCCCTCTATACAGTAGTATAAATTAAAAAAAAGGGGCGGGTTCAAGGAACCCGTCCTCTATACTATTGTATAGAGGGCGGGTTCCCAAAACCCACCCTCTATACTATTGTATAGGGGACGGGTTTTAGGAACCCGCCCCTTATTCTGGGGTGGGGGGTAGGGAGGCGAAACCGTCCTATTTTGATAATTTTAAATCTAACCCTTCTATTTTAATAATTAATTTTTAAATTATTAATATTTCAAAAAAAAAACCTATATATAAAGAAGAGCTATTAGCGACTGCTTATAAACACATACAACCATATTGATTTCCGATTTCTTAAATCAACACAAATAGATTTGGCACGGTCTATCTAGTTTGTGGATATAGGAAAAGAAAAAAAAAATTGTGGACCCGGTCCGGCCCAAAAGGCCACTCTTGCTCCCCAAGACTACATCCCACCAATAAAAACTCGCTAGGGTTTCCACCTCTTCCATCGCCTAGGGTTTTACCCCGTTTCCTCTTTCTCAAATCTCTCAAAAACCTCTCAAGATCTCTCCAATGGCGAGCGGCGGCGCTCCACAGGCGGTCTCCCTCCTCACCAACATCGCGAAGGCCGCCTTCGGCCTCGGGCTCGGCGCCACCGTCCTCAACTCCTCCCTCTACACCGTCGACGGCGGCCAGCGCGCCGTCCTCTTCGACCGCTTCCGTGGCGTCCTCGACACCACCGTCGGCGAGGGCACCCACTTCCTCGTCCCCTGGCTCCAGAAGCCCTACATCTTCGACATCCGCACCCGCCCCCACACCTTCACCTCCAACTCCGGCACCAAGGATCTCCAGATGGTGAACCTCACCCTCCGCCTCCTCTCTCGCCCCGACGTCCCCTACCTTCCGACCATCTTCAAGTCCCTCGGCACCGAGTACGACGAAAAGGTCCTGCCTTCCATCGGCAACGAGGTTTTGAAAGCCGTCGTCGCCCAGTTCAACGCCGATCAGCTCCTCACCGAGCGCCCCCACGTCAGCGCCCTCGTTCGCGATTCCCTCGTCCGCAGGGCCAGGGACTTCAACATCGTCCTTGACGACGTCGCCATCACCCACCTCAGCTACGGCGCCGAGTTCTCCGTCGCCGTCGAGAAGAAGCAGGTCGCCCAGCAGGAGGCGGAGCGGTCCAAGTTCCTGGTGGCCAAGGCGGAGCAGGAGAGGAGGGCCGCGGTGATCAGAGCGGAGGGGGAGAGCGAGGCGGCGAAACTGATCTCGGACGCCACGGCGGCTGTGGGGACCGGGATCCTGGAGCTCAGGAGGATTGAGGCCGCGAGGGAGATCGCGGCCACACTGGCCAAGTCGCCGAACGTGGCGTATCTGCCGGGAGGGAAGCAGATGCTGCTCGGGATCAACCCCAGCAACATGGGGAGGTGAATGGATAATATGGTATAATGCTATCTCATGCTCTCTTGTTTGCTTGCTTGTGAGTTTATGCTGCATTTTGTGGGAATAACTTGAAACCAGGGGGTTCGATAGAAAGAGGTTTATTTTGTTTGTACGAAGCTCCTGTTACTATGTGACTATTCTGGTTGTTTTATGGTGTGTGGGCCATATTTTAGGGGAATCACTCTAAACCATAGTTTTGGATCGTAATATGTATCTCATATTGTTTTTCTTATATATCGTATCGCATATCGTGAAATATGTATTTCTTTCTCTTGTGCAAATGTGCAATAGCCATACAATTATATATTTCATAAAAGTATGATCAAATTAGTATATATAGATCATAGAGGAAAGCATGTAATGGTTAGTAATGTGCCGGTCACACAAGTGAGACCACCACACAAATGCAGCTCCAAGATATATGAATTAACAACATTTAATGAACAAGCATGGTTTACAAGATAATCAATACATATAATTTTAGGACTCGTCAGTAGTGGTGAGCAAGGACCAATCCGGATCAAACAACCGATAAAAAATAACCGAACCGAACTGAAATATTTCGGTTCGGTAATTTCGGAGTTGGTTTAAACCGAACTGAACCGACAGGTGAAAATATTGGATGAAAATAATATGGTTCCACAATAATTTTTATCATAAATGTAATTAATTATGCAACAATAGTATATATAAACAATGTCAAACATATCTAATATATATTTAATATTATATCTTGTTACTTATTTTACGAGATTCCATATTGTAGAGAAATATTCTTACTATCAATCAATTAATTTGTAGAATTATTGTATCAAATTTTAGCAATAATTGTTTGTTTACTATGTTAGTTTTGATCAAGAGTTTTATTTGAATTTTAGGGAAATAATTGATAAGTTTTTATATCAATATAAAAAACTGAGATTAAACCAAAATCGAACCGGACCGTCGAATAAACTGAACCGAAAGTTTCGGTTTGGTTTCGGCTCAAATTTTTTTGTCAAAAACCGAACCGAACCGTGCTCATCCCTACTGCTCAGGTATCAATTCAGGCGATGATTGGAATTGAATTATCAAATAATCACATAGTAAGTAAAACAAGTGGATTCACATGTAACTAAAACAATCGGTCTCACGTGTAACCAAAAGAATCAGAACATGTTACTTACAAAACAAATTGTTCATGTCTATCTAAGACAAATGAACAATCACGACGACCTTTCTTTTGACATGAGAAAAGATGTTTGTATATGAGCTATGCTAATATGCAACACACACTTAGGGATAGGACCTTGTACGCAAGAACTTTGATTGTATATTCTTAACTCCAAGACCTTCCCAGAACAGTGGTGGAATTGAGGATCGGGGAAATTGGGTTGCTATATAACTTCGGTGACAGGACAAGGTCCTATCCTTGAATCATGTTGCATTCATCTATGATCTTCCTAATATTTTGGACCCTATAACCTGAAAATGGGTGTTCTGTTTGAACTCTCAACATGCTGTACTGTGGGTTGACTCTATGTTTAGGGCCTGCAAACTTTCTTTTCCCTTTCCTCCTGTTTGTTACCAAATCTGATTTAAATTCTAATAGAACTGTTTGTTACAGAGCTATCTTTCAACTTCATTACACAACGGCACATTGATCATGTTAATTTATCTGGCACACAAACATGTTGAGGCTTTTTAAGCGCAAGGGTCTGTTAAGCTGATTGGTCATCTACATTGTGATTACAGTAATTTACCATTAGAGAGAATGAGGTAACGTAAAGAAACATAGTTCTTGCAAATAAGCAGAAGTCTAGAAGCCTGATTATTTGTTGGTTTGGGCATCAGTCCTTTAATCCTTCTTTGAAATTCTAGATTTCATTGTAACTCCAGTAGAAACGAGTGAACTTTGTAATGCCTCGGATTGGACAGATTCATTTTATTGTATTTAAATATTTGAAACTCATTCATTTCACTTCATTAACATGCCACTGGCCACTGGCAGTCTGGACACCAATATTTATATATCTTTCCATGTCAATGATACTTTCCTATCCCATTTATTGTAATGGCCACTACTGTATAAGTTTGAGCTATGAATGAGTTTGACTGGGGTTGCATCCCTTAATGTTTCCGAAACTATATCTAGTACTGTTCGTACTTTTTCTAGGGCTTGTTTCATCGTATCCAATCCTGAAAATCTTTTTCCGTTGGTTGTTTTATAGGCAAACTCTCACCTTGCAGTAATTAACCTAATGCTTTGTTATTAGAATTACCCTTTTCCTTGTCTTTATTAGAAACATTACATAGATTTTTTTATTTTTTTCTTCTCTTTTTCTCTCCTTTTTTTGTAAATTTCTATCATTTTATTATTCAGCTATGATTTTATGTTTTCTTTAATTTTTTCCTTTCCCTTTAATCTTCTATCTAACTATTTTGCTTTCATTATTTTTTTATACTGTTTCCATCTTTTGATTTCTTTTTTCCATTTCATCTTGTTCAGTTATTTCCTGTGTTATTTCTTTTTATTTTAACTTCACTTTTCTAATCGTTTTATCCTTTTCTTTCATGTATTATATAACTATGCTTTTTCATAATTATTCCATTTAACCTTTTCCCCATTCTCTTTCTCTTTCTTGCAACTATTATCCCCCCCCCCCCCCTTCTTCCTTTCAATTTTTAATATTTGTTCTATTTTATCTTGTGTCTAAGCCTTTTTCCTCGTATTTGCCCCTTATCTTCATTCCCCCCCCCCTTTGGCCTCTATTTCTTTTAACATTTACTCTCTCTCTCTCTAGCATTTTATGTTTTCTTTCTTTTCTTAAAAAAATTGCTTCTTTGTCCTCTATTTACTTTATTTCCTTCTATTTCTCTGTTCCTAGACATAATATCGATCATTTGGTCCGTCTTCATTATTTTCCTCATTTTATTATGTTTAAGAGAGTATCAAGCAGCAAGAGTCATCGACCTTTGGGTTTTTTCTGTTCCTCTTACCTTCTCTTTCTCTTTTGTTTTCTATTTTTGTATTACATTAATTGTTATTCTTATTCAATTACTGTTGTTTTAAATGTTTTTCCCTTTCCTTGTTTATTTTCCTTCTAATTATTCTTTCTTATTTTCTCTTTTTGATATTTTTTCATTTCTATCAGTTTATAATTTAGCTATGATTTTTTTGATATTTTTTGTTCCTTCTTTCGTTATTTTCTTTCTTTTCTTTTATTTTCCAGCTACCATCATACTTTCATTTTTTTGCTGTTTTTTAATATCTTTTTCCCATTTCATCTAGTTAAGTTTTTTCCCGTTTCTTTTTTTATTTTAGCTTCACATTTCTAATCTTTTTTCTTCATTTCTTTCATGTACCGTTTAACTATGCTTTTTCATGTTTATTTTGTTTATTTTTCCTTTCCTTTCTCTTTCTTTCAACTGTTGTCTTTTTTCTGTTTCAATTTGTAATATCTATTCCATTTTATCTCATGTCAAAGCTTTTTTCTCATATTTACCCCCTTATTTTTCATGCACTTTAGCCTTATTTCTTTTAGCCGGTTTTGTTTCTCTATTGCGTATTTTAAGTTTCCTTTCCTTTTAAATATAAAATTTGCTTCTTTGTCCTCTATTAACTTTGTATTTTTCTTCTATTTCTTTGTTACTAAACATTGTATTGATCATCTGTTCCATTTTCATTCTTTTTCTGTTTTTATTAACTCATATATTATCATATAGCAAGCTTCTATTTCTCTGATCCTAGACATATTGTTGATATTCCATTTTCTTATTTTTCTCTTTCTCTATTGTTTTCTATTTTTCTATTTTTTGTTGTTATTCAATTACTGTCATTTTTAATTCCCCACCTGTTTTTCATTTCCTTGTTTTCGTTTCCTTCTTCTATTATTCTGTCTTTCTTGTTTTCTCCTTTTGACCTTTTTTTTTCATTTCCACCATTTTATTATTTATCTATGATTTTATGTTTTCTTTCATTTATTTTCCTTTATTTGCCTTTTATTTTCTGTCTACTATTATGCTTTCATTCAATTTTTTTGCTGTTCTATCTTATAATTTCTTTTTTCCATTCCATCTTGTTAAGTTTTTTTAATTATATCTTCACTTTTCTATTTTTTCCCATTTCTTTCATGGATTATATAATCATGCTTTTTCATGTTGGTTCCTTTTACTTATATTTTTCCTTTCCTTTATATTTCTTTCAACCACTATCTTTTTTCCCCACCGTTGTTTCTTTTTAATATTTATTCCATTTTATCTTGTGTTTTTAAGGCCCCTATTTTTTGAAACTGTTTTCATTTCTCTATTGCTAATATTTTAAGTTTTCATTATTTTTTATTAAAATATTTGCTTCTTTGTCCTCTGCTTACTCTACTTTTCATCAATTTCTCAGTTCCTATGCATATTATCCGGTATCTGTTCCACTTTCATTTTTTTTCTCCTTTTATTGTGTTTCAGAGATTATCAAGGGTTATCATCAACCCTTGGGTTTCTTCCATACCTCTTACTTTCTCTCATTTCTTTTATATTTTTATATTTCTTTACCTCTTTTCCTTTCCTTGTTTTAGTTTCCTTCTTCTTTTCTTTCTTATTTTCTCTTTTGCGAATTTTTTTCTGTATCTATCATTTATTATTTAGATATGATTTTATGTTTTCTTTCATTTTCTCAATTTCTTTTCTTTCTGTCTTTAATTTTCGGTCTATTATTATGCTTTCATTCATTTCGTTGATGTTTCTATTTTTGTAATCTTTTTTTTCCCGGTTCATCTTGTTAGGTTTCTTCTCGAATTTTTTTCTTTTTTTATTTATTTCACCTTATTCCCTTCGCACTCTATTCTTTATGTATCATATCATTTCTTTAATTCTTTGTCCTGTATTTTATACGCTCTTCCATTACATTTGTTTGTTGATGTATTATTGATCATTTGTTTTATTTTCATTCTCTTTCTTTTTTAATTATGTTTTAAGAATATTTAAGAATACCAATCTCCGGTTTCCTTCAATTCTTCCTACTTTTCTCCTTTTCAACTTCTCCACTTTCTGTTTCTTTTTTGCATTTTGAACCTATAGATGCTATTTTAATGTTTTGTTTCCTTTCTTTCTTTCGTCTCCTCTATCTTTCCCTCCCTTCTATTCGTGTTTCTTTCTTATTTGGTCTCTTAAATTTTTTCATCTATCATTTAATTATATAGATATTTCTTTTATTTTCCCCCTTCCATTTATTTTCTTTCTTTCCATTCTCTTTTCCTTCTACTATCATCCTTGCTTTCACTTTTTTGTTGCTTCTGCTTTTCCTTTTCTTTGGTCCATCTTATCTTGTTTCGTTGTTTTTCATCTTTGTTAAATCCATTTTGCATTTTATTCTTCCCGTGTATTTTCTTTATTTCTTTTTATCTTTTTCTTAAATTTTTTATGTTTCCATGCTTTCTTTTCTTTACTTATGAGTGGCCATCTAAGCAGCCAAGTTACCTAACATTTTTGCTTTTTTCTCCTTGATCTTAGAAGTTAGAACACTGGACTCTAGAGTCCAGGCTTACATCCCTAATGTAACTTATGAGACGCTATTTTCTATCCAACTCCCTTTTTTCTCCTTAGCCTGCATCGCCGTCATTGTTGACATTTAAATGACGTTTTCCCATCAAATGAGGTTAGTTACATAGCATAACATGCCCAAGGAGGATTTTATGAAAAATTCTTACGGGTTGTTATTGGTGCATAAGAACTCTGGACAAAATTAGGGCTTTTCCATAAAACCGTGTAGGCCAGTTTGTGGGCAAGACTAATCCACCTTATTTGTTTAATGTGCCGTTGATCCTTTATCTAAAGGGTAAACTGCTTGCTTTCAGAATAGTTATTGTTTCTGGAAACCTCCTGAGAAGTATTCCGTGCAAATTCACATTGGAGAACAATGTTTTACTGGAACAGCAATGATCCTTGGGTATGCATAGCACTATCATTAAGGATGTGTTCTAGGATATGTTATATTAGTCTGAATGATTTGTGCATCTCTGCAAGATGACGAGCCTACTTATTTTAGGGAATGGTCTTTGGTTCATGGGTTTGATGCTTTGTTTGGTTGAAAATCTGAAAATGTCTCTTATGGTGCAATTTGCTTTAAGATAGTCTTCACATGGTTCACCCTGTGTAATCAAACGATTGAATCTTATGCTCCATTGCCTCACTGATATCGAGCTCGCTTGAGGTGGAAACTCCAAGGAATTATTTATCTGCCAGGACACCTATAAGCTGCTTTGATATAGTGGGTGAACATTTTACTAATCTGTCCGTCCCAGTGTTTCTTGTGTTTATGTTTGGAGAATAAGAAGCGTGTTGATAACATAGGTGGTAACGTATAAACGAATCGACTAATCTGAATATCCCAAATTATCTGTATTTTGTATTGATGTTCCCTTTATTAGTTCATTACAAAGCTTTGAATTTGCTGTGTTGTAATATTGCTACCGAACTGCTTTAGCTCGTATGTTCTGCCTATATTCATGGAAACAAACTATAATGAATGAAAAAGAGGAGAAACAAGATAATCGAAAATGCAAAAATTTAGGTCCTCCTTCCTGTGAGTTTTGTATACATTTTCGTATAATGTTTTTCTTTCTTTGTTTATATTAATTGTAACAGCGACCTTAGTTATCCTAGCATATGAGAATTTGGAATACGGCAACAGGTTTCTTTCTTAGGATAAAGATTGTTTTTTCGCCTAGTGATTGGTATTTGTGAATTTTTACCATCAAATACTTGTCAATTTGCGTTGAGAATGAGTTGCGTTGTGATGAATTTTTATTCATCTTTTTTTGTCATTCTATGTTCCTTTTAAGATTTAGCTGTTCTATGTGTATCTGAAGAGTTTTTTAATAATAACATGGAGATAGAAACCTTGTCTCTTGGATTTGCGGTTCTGTGAAGTATTTTAGTTTAAGTTTCTTTTTCTCATATATTATCAGGATTTTCATTCTTGATGTCTTGTTGCTGTAAACAAATATTGCAAGTAAAATTCGGCATGTTAACTTGGATGATATACATGCCTTGTTTCCTCGGCATATTGTCGCCGAAGAGTATGTTGTGTTCCGGATTTTGACGTCTTGCTTATTCAACACCCTTGAAAAACAATTTTCATTCTGGTTACTTTTTTTAAGCTGAAAATGTATTTTTTTAAATTTAGTTTTTTAATCATTTATCCCTTGCTGCTAAATACTGTAATGATGTTCTGTTGTTTGAAATCTTCAACATGTTGATCTCCTGCTACCTTTTGATGGTTATAACTAGTGTGAGAGGTCGCAAGTTCGATCCCAAGAAAAAAGAGTAGAAATTTTACCGGTCCTTGGATTTATTCACTGAATTTTTTTATGGTGGCTTTAATTTATGGTGAGCAAATTTTACTGGTCATTGTATTATTTATGGTGATTTTAATATGGTTTTGAATCAAAATGAGAAACAGGCCAAACCGCTAAGTCTTTGTAAATAATTTGAAATTTGTCGGTTGATCAATTTGAGCTCATTGATATTTTACACCTGTTGCTAGGAAATTTACTTGGAGCAGTACTCAAATCACCCTCTTCATTTTGCTACTTTGAACAATTCCTAATTAAATTAAATCAGACTTCATTTATGTAACCAATGATCTTAAGCAGCAGCTTGCCATGGTATGAACTTAATTAAGTCTTAACGTAGTTAACAAACGAGGAAAAGTACTCTAATAATCTGATATGATGGAAGATTACGGTTGGTTTTGAAGAAAATCTTTAACGTAAAGAACTTGATATCGTTGAAGGAACCGAGTGTTTTGAAAACGACTGGTTTTGAAGAAAACCGAATGGTTTTAAAATTTGGTTCCAACAATATCATTTTAAGTTTATGTTTTTATATTAATTATATTAATGGAGTCTCATCATTTAAGTTTCTAAGTATGCCAGAAACAACTAAAATAGGATACAATTATATGCCGTCCGCATTCGCCACGGGACATTGGGTCTTTACCGTAAGGTTACTTAATTTACGGCAGGACGGACGCGGTGCTAGTGAGCATGCAAAACATATAGGAGTATTTATTTTATACATATCATCACGAGCAGGTAATCACATTACAGGCATGCGGTAATCAACAAACAAAATGGAATAGCAGATATACTAGGAGTCTCGTTGTCACGTCCTGCTTTCCAAAATATGGAATACGAGGGGTTGATAAGGCCAGTCATACTCCTACAGTCAAGAAAATATCCTGCCGGAGTCACACTTCGGCTTCTAGCATTACGTGGTAATCAATAATCAATACACAGGTAATGAGAAATGCTGTCACTAAATACTACCAAAATAGATACAAAATTAACCAGATAGAAATTAAGGAAAAGACAGCGCTGGCGTGGCTGATCTAGATGTCTGCAATATCCTCGAGGTAAGGCGGGTCCTGATCCGAACTCAGTCCACTTCTCACTCTGAGTATGCATACTCAGGTCATCAGAGCGACACAATAGCAATATATATAAATACATATATAAACACATGCAATAATGATGAACATGAAATAATAAACATGGAGTGATGACATGTGCATGAAGTAACCGGTACATGTAAACAATAAAGCAGGTATATCGAATCAGTGATTAATGCAATGTTCATGTCACTAAACCTACCGGCCTTTAAGTCTTACTGTCCAGATCGCTAAACCTATCGTCAGTCTAAGTGTGAGCGTCAACCACCGCAAGAGTATCTCCAACCCAAGGGTAGGCCCTAAGGGCAAGGGAACACGGGCCCGAATCACGCTCGTTAAGAATCGGTAATATCACCCATACGACTTCCGAAATCGTTATATATGCTAGCAGTGGGACTCCTGAAATTCCGTTGATCGAACTCACACTCAAACTACCCCACACTCACGGTCTATATCAAACACCGACCATGAACCAAAATACTAGTCGCTCTATGACAAGTCTACGCGATAACTGGAGATATGATCTCCATCATGCATGGTTCGACTGGCATCTAAGATAAATGGAAAGTACTCGATATCTTACCTATGACACTAATATACATGCTTCCATAACCGTCCCATTCCAGTTTCAGTTACACCTATATATGTCCCATAGACGTCGACAATGCAATAATTTAACTGGTTCCGCTGATTGTGTATAAGTACGTGTCACGTCACTTATCCATTCACGTTTTAACACTAATGTACTTGCCACAGTCCAATCACTAATATTTATCACCGGGTAATGTAACACGGTTACTAAATTATCAATGTTTATGACCACTATTTAAATGAGGATATAACCGCTACATGATATGATGAGAATGCAATTAATTATAATACGAATAAAATATAGCAGTCGGTGTCATACCACTCGCAAATTTACTATAAGTCACACGTGCAGAATTAAGCAAAACAATATAAAAGGGGTAAGCAGTATGTTTAATTATCTATACAGCAAAATTGGTTTCGTGTCAACCGGATTTCAGGTTTGCTAGTTATGGTCATTTTATTTTAAGTGTTTACTGCTGGAAATCCAATTTCTGAACTGAAATTCCGTTTCGTAACACGTTTTACTCCCGGCTGGGAGCATAATTAGGCGATTCTACAGTTGAATAATATTTAGGTTTAACAGTTAGGTTTCCAACGCACCAGACGGATCGATAATATCCGCTTTGTGCCCGGAGTTATGCATTATCTAAGATCAGGATCTGCATTTTGTCCCTGCTTGGGACAGCAGTATGTACTGGTGGTTTAAAATGTGATTAGAATAGCAAATGATGATAAAAACGAATGAAACCACTTTCAATGATTAGTTAACAGATTTATCTTCACTACGGTATAGGGTTCTGCATAATACCATTTTTACACAGAGATGTAAAAGCATTTCCAATCAAGTGTTGGCAAGCAGTGCTGCTCTGGACTGCGGTCCAGAGCCGCACTCCCGACCACTTTCCGTCACCTTTATAAAATAGAAACAGATTATAATTTATATGGGGTTCTAGTTCGTCGAGCCGGCTTCGATATGAGCCCTCGAACACAACATTCCGGTGTGTAACCAATTTATTATGATTTTCACAAAATTCAGGTACGGAAATTTTCAGATTCGACTGATATAAATGGGGATGACATTTTACGGCGTTAGGGTCCGTATTTTTGAGTCAACTCTTAACACAACATTCGTTATCACTAGGGTAAACCGTTATGCTTAAGTTCCGTCATAACAGATAAGTTTTGATCTAGGAATTTGTGTCGAGCACTTAACTGGTGTACGATTATTAAACGATGTAGATACGAATGCAATAATATCATTACGATTTAAAACCTAATGATCCACTCAAAAGAATACTAGCATATAAAGTAAGTGATCGGGTTTTCACTTGCCTTCGGTCGCTTGATATAGAAGCGACACCACTCGCGGGATCCGTCTCGTCACTCGAATCGATGCGATGCTGGACACGTGCGTGATGCGCGGTGACTCGGTACTGGATGTAGTGGTGACACGGGCGTGACGCGGTACTGGGCACGGTCTTGACTCGGCGCATGGTGCGGGTGTGGCACGGCGTGAGCACTGGATCGGGAACGGTGTGGCACGGGGCTGGCACGACGTGGCACGGGAAGTGGGCACGGGACGTGACACGTCTGGGTACGCGGTGGCACGGAGGCGGGCTGGGATCACGATGGTCGCGGGAGGAGCTCGGGTTGGAGGAGGCAAGGCCGAGGTGGGGCAGACGGTGGTGGCGAAGCTCGTCTAGGAGTTGGTGGGTCGCGGCTGTTTAGGGAAGCTCCGGCGAGGAGATAGCGATGTTCGCGAGGAGGTTGTTAGTGCTTGGCGAGTTGCAGGGAGCTCGATTGATGGGTTCGAAGTCTTCGACGAGGGTAGAGGCTGATGGAGACGTGGCAGCGACGACGATGGCCTCAGCGGCGACGTTCAGACGATGGGGCAGCGGCCGTGGGTGTCGAGGTGGTTGATGATGGGTCGCCCAGGTGTGGGTTGGTGCTCGGGCTCGGAGATGGAGGTGGCTGTTAGTGTATATGCCCTAGAGGCCATTACTGTATCATACTAGTTTGTATATTACTTAATGGAAGCTTGGGATATTCACCTTGTATATACAATCTTGCTCAAAATAGTAGTATGCTACTTGGTTTGTTTCTACTTCAATGTGTACATGTGTTTATTTTTGTATATCGCCTATACACATTAGTGGAGCCCTTAGGATCTTTGCTTGATTACCAGCGATGTGATGGCCGTCACACTAGTGGGGCTGGGTAATCCATAAGCACATCCTTATGCAGGTCCCTGGTCGCAGGACTATCGAGACAGGGCATCGATACTCCGGAGTAGACCAGCGCATGCGCTTCTCATCCCAGTGTGGGAGACGGTCTGTCCCACAGCCGTCAGTACGTCGTACTTGAGATAGTATGCGGGTGCTCGTTAGGTTACGGGTACACTGGACAGGACTCGTCGGGAACTGACTAGTTGGTATTATGCCTATCGTCAGTTATCAGTTCCCAGGTGACATGAGTACAGCTTAGTCCGCTGACTTGACACTGTCACTTCGCCTCGAGTGTGTTCCCACTGTACTTTGATCACTACCCTACCACGGCTCAAAGGAGTCGTGCAAACAGGTAGTAGTTGGGTGCAGTCCCGAAGCACTTGGAGGCAGTGACGGTTAGACAGGATTCGTCTCTCCCGGTATTGGGGGTTGACATCGCGCTGTGTCTAGGAGAGCCATTACACGAGTAGTCCCTGGCCAGGGCAAACGAGATATACTGGTAGGCTTCCAGTGTTATCTCAGGGTGTTTTGGGCTTCACTCCGGCACGACTTGTACCGCTATTGGGGAACTGACGTTTACCGCCCCCTAGGCCCGCCATGCGATGTATCAGACGAACAGACCGGACTGTACGGAGAATGTCACACTCAGGCTCAGTAGGAGTTCGGATGGGTTTCGCCTCGTCGGTCTTCTTGTCGGCATTACATGGGGACCGTTACGCACAGCTAGTGCCGCTTGCGGTCTGTGGTTAAACCCACTGCCAGCGTAGTGTCGAGTCTTTAGAGTCCCACACAGAAAGCTTTTCGCCTTAAGGCAAAAGAGTAGAGGTCGCATGGTATTGCGACAGGTCGCATGGTTTTGCGACAGGGTTCGGTCACATCCGTGCACTTATGCACGTACAGTGTCCGGACAGTTTACACTAGCGGGCTTTGGTTTAAGCCAGATCCTAGTGTACCTTATGGGATTGGATTTATCCAGTTTGCATTCGTGTTCCTCGGAACGCGGATGCGGGTGTGTATGCACAGTTGACAGGGAGACAGAGGCAGTGGATTCTCATTAGGGTTGTTGACAGTTGACCGTTGACTATTGACCTTTTGATCAACCCTAATGAGAATATGGTATGAGATTAACAATTATATTAATTAAGTATTATGGTGACATGGTTGTTGACTTTGTTGACTTTGTTGACTTTTGTTGACTTGTTGACTTTGTTGACCGGTTGACTAGGCTTGACTAGTTGACCATCATGATAACCATAGCTATCATTTCATGGCAAAGACTTTTGCTTGCTTGCTCATTTGTGCAAAATAAGTGCATGAAATGATATGGTTATGGTTGCTTCAACCATCACATAACACTTGATTGGTATGATGTGTGATCATTGCTTTGGATTATGAGAGGGTGAAAGACAAAAGAGAGCCTCATTCTCACTTACACATTCTCTCTCTTGTTCTTGAGCTCTCTTGCTCTTGCTTTCACTCTCATCCTCTTGCTCCCTCTCTTGACTCTATGGTTCATATCTCTCATGAGTTGAGAATCAAGAACCATAGATAAAATCCCATTCTAATTCTTCTCTATTCATTCTAGTTCACTAGGTTTAGCAAACCAAGTGAACTAGTTTCTTCACAGAACGAAGAAGGAGCTAAAGGTTGGAGCTTTCAGGTGGATCTATCTTCGGCGTACGGAGACGACGAGAAGAAGCCATCGGACCACCATCGGAGCTTGAAGACGAAGGAGTTCAAGACAAGCAAGGTATAACCCCCTAACCGAGTAGCCAGAAACTCATAGTTAGGATTGTTAGATAGATGTTTAACCAAGATCCGGGTTTTAGGTCCATGTTACCACCTCCGTAAAAATCGTTTTTTACCAAATTCCGCATTCCCGAAAGTACCGGGAGAGGTAGCATGGACTTACAGTGGTATCAGAGCCTAGTTAAACTCTATCTAACATGTTAGCAAGTAACTAGAAGATCGATCAAAGAAAATGTCCCGAAAACGAACCCCAAAAATTCGAGTTTCTGTCGATTTTTTTACTGTTCAAAAGTTGATTATTTTAACACCTAAAATCGGCTCAGGGTTTTTAGATGACACTGTAGAAAAATCACCAACCGATCCCTCTAAACGACCGCGGAAACGCGGCAATAGCTTGCTATTGCCGCGGTTCCGCGGCCTCCTTGGAGCCTCTCTGGTGTTTCTTTGCTACAGTGTGCATCTGGGGGTATTTTGGGATTTTTGGTACATGTATTTTCAACCCAGATTTTCCAGAACGAAAATTTTATTTTGGGGTTCCGAAAATCCGTATTTTTGATCGAACTTCTAAAAGACTTAAGCTAACGGGTTTTCTGTAATGTGATATTTGTATTGAACGTCTACTAATCGCTATATGTCGATTAGTGGGGGTTATACAAATCTGTGATCTGTAATGTTGATGGAATGTGTATATGAATATGTTGGATTGTCGCGGGTGAATAGCCGGGGGTTGTGAGACGAGAGTTTTCTTTTCTTTCAATTCATGTAAATTTGTAAATTGATGTAATAATTATTTGTATGGCCGCACAACCGGGTCGGGGTTGTAGCCGTCATTGTATAATTTCTTTTTACTGTTTTTGCTCCTAGGATAGACCCATGGAGGGGGTGCACAAACTACCGGGTGTGCCGAAGTGTCGAGTGGCCTACTCATGGAGATGAGGGAGGTTGCTACGCTTCGGGTACTTGGCGGGTAGTTTGCCGCACCCGTAGGGGTCTTGGGTGGGGTATTGGCTATTCACCGCGACCGTGTAATCTGTTTTTCGTTACAGGCTCGTGCGAATTACAGATTCCTAGTATATCCAATGTATTCATCTGTGATCTGAAATGTTTATCATTGCAGTATATCTATATATGATATTATTTAGGCGTTGCTTATGTTTTACAGACGCGCTAGCCCAGCCCCCGCTCTGTCGTTAGTTAAGTAACCTAACGGGTAATGACGGGGCCCAGTGGCGAATGCGAATGGCATAAGCGTACGTCATATTTTGGTTGTTTTCTGCAATGGTAGGATTAAATGATGGGACGCATTAAAAGAACTAATGCAAGAATATCACGCATTAAAAGAACTAATGCAAGCAAAACATGCATTAAAAGAACTAATGCAAGAAAATAAACCAAGTATAAGTCGTTGGAACATTTTCGAAAAACCACTCGGTTCTTTTCAAAAACAAACTTTTAAAATGCGGAGTTTGAGCCACTCCATTTAAAAGCTATCTCGTTCCATCGACTAAATCAAGTTCACTACGTTCACGGTTTCGCCAAAATCATTCGTAGCCCTCCGTCGTTTCATATGAATATTCAACAGTATTCAAGCTGTGTTTGTTGGCCTTAGTCAAGGCACAGTGATTGGTAGCTGGTGGATATTCATATGTTGCATAGATAGATGCGTTGGTTTGGGACAGTCGTATTACTTTGTTGGCCTTAGTCAAGGGTATATACGGATGGGTTCAAATTAACCTGGACAACGACGGGTAGAACTTGACATGCGACTTATGATTTGTTGGCCTTAGTCAAGGTCATAAGAGCATGGGGCAAAAATCCACATCGGGAGTTTCAAAAGAACTGAAACTTGCTAGCACTGCATACCATTTGGAGTGTGATGATTCTGGTAGGATTCCTTCAGTTTTGTCACGCAATGATATTTGGATCCCGATCCTACTGTGAGTATATGCTACTCCTCGGGAATCTCACTAATCGATCAATGCTATAAACCTAGTAGGTGCCTAGAAAGGTGTTAGCGGGGCTACGCCCCCAGGGAAAAGAGGTTCTTTAATTAAGGAACTTCGCGAAAGCGTTGGAAAACCTCCCTCGAAGTACCGACACCGGCCTGGCTGAACGGTTAAGCAAGTATTGTGCGGTGGGATTGATCCCGGCTAATTCTTCCTTTATGGTTTGAGGAGGGATTCGAGAAACAGTGGGAGCCATCCTGTTTAGACAAACTAAAAACCACTCTAAACTTGCAAGAGCATCATGCTGAGTGTTTCTTCTTCTCTCTCTCTTAATTGCAGCGACCCTGTGACCACGCCTAGGTTACATCTAGATAAAAATATGACTGAACCTGACTGTTATGACTGGCAAAGGTCTGTCCAGATGTCCATTGCCCATGACAAGCTGGAACACCTCTTAACTAATCAAAACCCTGCTGTCTCAGGTCCAGTTTCCCCGGTCACGGATGTTCACATCCGCAGGACATTGGAAAAGGATTGTGCGAAAGCCAAGTGCCTCGTGTTAGCCTCAGTTGATGGTGCAAACCAGAGGCAGCACGAGAAGATGGACTCAGTTTCTATCTTCCTCCATAACAAAGTTTTATATGGAGAGCAATCTCGTATCGCAAGATATGAGACCTCGAACGAATTGCTTCAAGCGAGGTTGGCTGTCGGGTCATCTGTAGGGGGCAACGTCCTTACAGAGACCAGCTATATTGAGCTCACGGACCTGGAGACCACGTTGGAGAATGGGTCAAGTACTGACCTAATTCTACAGTCCCTGCCCTCTGCTCATACCCTGAAAGAAACCAGGGAAGAAAAAGGAAAAACAAGGGCAAAAGTTTCAGGACTGGATATAGTAAAAGAGGGATGTTCCTATTGTAGCGGGAATGAACTATGGCAGAAAGATTGCAGGGCTTGTAGAGCCAGTAGCCAGAATTCGAAGCATGTTGTGGCTTCGGCTTCGAGTGTGTTTGTAATTGAGAACTGTTTGTCAGTTAACCCTACTTCCTGGGTATTGGATACCGGATCAGGATCTCATATCTGTAATTCGTTACAGGGTCTGAGAAACCGTAGAGTTATCAGGAAAGGTGATATGACTCTCAGGGTTGCTAACGGAATGAGCATGGATGCTGTATCCGTAGGGGAATATCACCTAGGACTGACAACTGGGCAGATATTGATTCTGCGTGACTGTTTGTATGTACCAGGTGCGACTTGTAATATCATATCTGTATCCTTACTTTCTAAGGAAGGATATGATTTTGCTTTTGTAAGCGATGTAGTAAACATCCACCTAAATCAAGCACTGATTGGGTCAGGTACATTAAATAATGGTATATACGTATTGAATCAAGCTCAGATATTCAGTGTCCAGAACACACTTAAAAGAAAGTCTCCAGAATTAAATCAGGCTTTCTTATGGCATTGTAGACTGGGTCACATCAATGAGACACGGTTGACTAAGTTACATAAAGAAGGATACTTGGATCCGTTCGAGTACCAGTCTTATGCCACTTGTGAATCTTGTCTCATGGGAAAGATGACAAAGACTCCGTTCACTGGACACGGAGTAAGAGCGAGCGAGCTCTTGGGACTTATACACAGTGACGTGTGTGGTCCAATGTCTACACATGCGCGAAGCGGTTATTCATACTTCATTACTTTCACAGATGATTTCTCTAGGTTTGGACATGTCTTCTTAATGAAGCACAAATCCGAGGCCTTTGAGAAATTTCGAGAATATAAGAATGAAGTAGAAAAACAAACAGGCAAAAGTATCAAGATCCTAAGATCGGATCGAGGTGGTGAATACTTGAGTGCCGAGTTTCTGGACTACTTAAAAGAGAATGGAATTCTCTCTCAGCGTACTCCTCCATACACACCACAACACAACGGTGTATCGGAAAGAAGGAATCGAACCCTATTAGATATGGTTCGTTCCATGATGAGTAAGGCTGAGTTACCGCGATCTTTCTGGGGTTATGCACTGGAAACAGCTGCACATCTCTTGAACCAAGTTCCTACTAAGACAGTGCCTACCACACCATATCAGATGTGGAGTGGGAAGAGACCCTGTCTTAAATCCTTTAAGACATGGGGATGTCCGGCTTTTGTAAAAAAGCAGCATGCGGACAAGCTCGAGGCACGCTCAGTACAGTGCAAGTTTGTGGGATACCCAAAGAACTCCAAGGGGTATCTTTTCTATTACGCAGAGGAGCAAAAAGTCATTGTTTCTCGTCATGCCCGCTTCTTGGAAACTGAGTTTTTAGAAAATCAGATAAGTGGGAGCGCAATAGAACTGGAAGAAATTCCAGAACCACAAGCTATTACTGAAACCTTAGTAGAACCAGAAGGTTCAGGGGAACCGGACATTCCTACGCCGCTCCGCAGGAGTAATAGGCAGTCTCATCCGCCCGAGAGATACTACGGTTTTCTCATAGACGGGGATAGAGAGGATTGCATCATAGATTATGATGAGCCTACTAGCTTCCAGCAAGCCATTCAGAGCGGTGACTCGGTAAAATGGCTAGATGCAATGCGGACCGAGATGGAGTCCATGTACACCAACAAAGTTTGGACTTTGGACTTTGCTCCAGAAGGGGTAAAACCCGTAGGCTGCAAATGGATCTTCAGAAAGAAGATTGGTGTAGATGGGCAGGTTGAAACCTATAAGGCTAGGCTTGTTGCAAAGGGCTTTCATCAAAGACCTGGTTTGGACTATGACGAGACCTTTTCTCCGGTAGCCATGCTTAAATCCATTCGGATCCTTCTTGCCATTGCTGCCTTCCACGATTATGAGATCTGGCAGATGGACGTAAAGACGGCTTTCCTAAATGGAAATTTGGAAGAGTGCGTCTATATGGATCAGCCAGAGGGATTCATTCAGAGTGGGAGCAGCGGTAAAGTGTGCAAGTTGCTCAAGTCCATCTATGGACTTAAGCAGGCATCGCGGAGTTGGAACATCTGCTTTGATGATACTGTCAAAGAATTCGACTTTGTCAAAAACCCAGATGAACCATGCATTTACAGTAAGATTGTAGGGAGAAATGTGGTATTCCTCGTCTTGTACGTCGATGACATTCTCCTAATAGGAAATGATATTCCTATGCTACAGTCAGTCAAAGGATTCTTGTCACAGAGGTTCTCCATGAAGGACCTGGGTGATGCCAACTACATTCTGGGGATCCAGATCTATCGTGATAGATCTAAGAGGATGTTGGGACTTTCACAGTCAAGGTACATCGACACCATACTGAAACGATTCAGTATGGAAGATTCCAAGCGCGGTAATCTACCGGCTTGTCACGGAATCACCCTCTCCAAAGAGATGTCTCCCAATACTGATTTGGAAAGGGCTCACATGTCATCGATACCCTACGCATCTGCGGTAGGCTCTATCATGTATGCGATGTTATGTACCAGACCAGATGTAGCATACGCATTGAGCGTTGTAAGCCGGTATCAGTCGAACCCAGGGGAGAAACACTGGATAGCAGTAAAGAACATTCTCAAGTACCTGAGAAGGACTAAGGAGATGTTCTTGGTGTATGGCGGAAAAGACCTCCAGATTGAGGCCTTTGCTGACTCCAGCTTCCAGAGTGACAAGGATGACTCCAAGTCCATGTCGGGTTATGTCTTTACCCTCAATGGAGGGGCGGTTTGCTGGAAGAGTTCCAAGCAGGAAACCGTTGCTGACTCAACCATGGAAGCGGAGTACATAGCTGCTTGCGATGCCGCAAAGGAAGCTGTCTGGATGAAGAAGTTCCTCACGGAACTTCAGGTGGTTCCTACCAGTGTTGATCCAATACCGCTGTATTGTGACAACAACGGCGCTATAGCTTTAGCGAAGGAACCAAGGTCCCATCAGAAGTCCAGGCACATTTTGAGGCGGTTCCACCTGATCAGGGAGATCATTGATCGCCAGGAGATCGAGGTAAAGAGAGTAAATTCAGAAGATAACACTGCAGATCCATTCACCAAGGCCTTGCCCCAGACTCAGTTCGAGCGGCTGATCGAGATGATAGGTCTTCGATACGCCAGTACATGGCCTTAGTGCAAGTGGGAGATTGTTAGTGTATATGCCCTAGAGGCCATTACTGTATCATACTAGTTTGTATATTACTTAATGGAAGCTTGGGATATTCACCTTGTATATACAATCTTGCTCAAAATAGTAGTATGCTACTTGGTTTGTTTCTACTTCAATGTGTACATGTGTTTATTTTTGTATATCGCCTATACACATTAGTGGAGCCCTTAGGATCTTTGCTTGATTACCAGCGATATGATGGCCGTCACACTAGTGGGGCTGGGTAATCCATAAGCACATCCTTATGCATGTCCCTGGTCGCAGGACTATCGAGACAGGACATCGATACTCCGGAGTAGACCAGCGCATGCGCTTCTCATCCCAGTATGGGAGACGGTCTGTCCCACAGCTGTCAGTACGTCGTACTTGAGATAGTATGCGGGTGCTCGTTAGGTTACGGGTACACTGGACAGGACTCGTCGGGAACTGACTAGTTGGTATTATGCCTATCGTCAGTTATCAGTTCCCAGGTGACATGAGTACAGCTTAGTCCGCTGACTTGACACTGTCACTTCGCCTCGAGTGTGTTCCCACTGTACTTTGATCACTACCCTACCACGGCTCAAAGGAGTCGTGCAAACAGGTAGTAGTTGGGTGCAGTCCCGAAGCACTTGGAGGCAGTGACGGTTAGACAGGATTCGTCTCTCCCGGTATTGGGGGTTGACATCGCGCTGTGTCTAGGAGAGCCATTACACGAGTAGTCCCTGGCCAAGGCAAACGAGATATACTGGTAGGCTTCCAGTGTTATCTCAGGGTGTTTTGGGCTTCACTCCGGCACGACTTGTACGGCTATTGGGGGACTGACGTTTACCGCCCCCTAGGCCCGCCATGCGATGTATCAGACGAACAGACCGGACTGTACGGAGAATGTCACACTCAGGCTCAGTAGGAGTTCGGATGGGTTTCGCCTCGTCGGTCTTCTTGTCGGCATTACCTGGGGACCGTTACGCACAGCTAGTGCCGCTTGCAGTCTGTGGTTAAACCCACTGCCAGCGTAGTGTCGAGTCTTTAGAGTCCCACACAGAAAGCTTTTCGCCTTTAGGCAAAAGAGTAGAGGTCGCATGGTATTGCGACAGGTCGCATGGTTTTGCGACAGGGTTCGGTCATATCCGTGCACTTGTGCACGTACAGTGTTCGGACAGTTTACACTAGCGGGCTTTGGTTTAAGCCAGATCCTAGTGTACCTTATGGGATTGGATTTATCCAGTTTGCATTCGTGTTCCTCGGAACGCGGATGCGGGTGTGTATGCACAGTTGACAGGGAGACAGAGGCAGTGGATTCTCATTAGGGTTGTTGACAGTTGACCGTTGACTATTGACCTTTTGATCAACCCTAATGAGAATATGGTATGAGATTAACAATTATATTAATTAAGTATTATGGTGACATGGTTGTTGACTTTGTTGACTTTGTTGACTTTTGTTGACTTGTTGACTTTGTTGACCGGTTGACTAGGCTTGACTAGTTGACCATCATGATAACCATAGCTATCATTTCATGGCAAAGACTTTTGCTTGCTTGCTCATTTGTGCAAAATAAGTGCATGAAATGATATGGTTATGGTTGCTTCAACCATCACATAACACTTGATTGGTATGATGTGTGATCATTGCTTTGGATTATGAGAGGGTGAAAGACAAAAGAGAGCCTCATTCTCACTTACACATTCTCTCTCTTGTTCTTGAGCTCTCTTGCTCTTGCTTTCACTCTCATCCTCTTGCTCCCTCTCTTGACTCTATGGTTCATATCTCTCATGAGTTGAGAATCAAGAACTATAGATAAAATCCCATTCTAATTCTTCTCTACTCATTCTAGTTCACTAGGTTTAGCAAACCAAGTGAACTAGTTTCTTCAAAGAACGAAGAAGGAGCTAAAGGTTGGAGCTTTCAGGTGGATCTATCTTCGGCGTACGGAGACGACGAGAAGAAGCCATCGGACCACCATCGGAGCTTGAAGACGAAGGAGTTCAAGACAAGCAAGGTATAACCCCCTAACCGAGTAGCCAGAAACTCATAGTTAGGATTGTTAGATAGATGTTTAACCAAGATCCGGGTTTTAGGTCCATGTTACCACCTCCGTAAAAATCGTTTTTTACCAAATTCCGCATTCCCGAAAGTACCGGGAGAGGTAGCATGGACTTACAGTGGCGACGGGCTCAATGGGGGTGGCTCGATGGTCGGCCGGCGGTGACGAGGGCGTGCAGGCGATGTGGGGAGACGGGGACGGTGACGAGAACGGGTGAGGCAAAGAGGTGGTGGAGGCAATGGAGGTTGCGGCATGGGTTATAGGGGAGCTCGAGGAGGGGCTGGTGAGCAAGATGGTTGTTGGAGGAGCGGCCGGAGGTGGCTCAGGCGGTGTTCGACGATGGTGGTGGAGGCGTAGAAAGTGAGGGCTCGAAGTTATGAGAGGAGGAGTGGGAAAGTGCTCGGTAGGCAGAGGCAACGGTGTCGCGCGGAGGGAAGGGCGGCGACGAGCGTGGGTTCGAAGGTAGCGGGGTTGCTCGGGGTTGGGCGAGGGTGAAGGGAGGGGCTCGAGCTCGGGGAAGAAGGAGAGGGAAAACGTGCGGGGGAGAAGGAGAACAAGAAGAAGAAGAAAGGCTGGGGAGTTGGGGGAGCTCGTCGTGGGTGAGCGCGGGTCGTGCGAGGGTTGTTGGGATCGTGGGCTCCGTCGTCGTGGAGGCGGGCGCGGTCTTCGCGGAGCGGGCGCGATTGTCGCGGAGCGGGCGCGAAGACGTTGAGACGAGGACGGGGTCGTGGGGGGTGGCGTGAAGGAGAAGTGGGAAAAGAAGAGGCGAAGAAGAAAGGAGTTGGGGAGTGCGGGGCGGGTCGGGTCAGGTCGGGTGTGGGTAGGGCTAGGGAACGGGCTCGTGGGCTGGGCTGGAAGGAAAAAGAAAAGGAAAAAGAGAGTTTGGTTTT
This sequence comes from Agapanthus africanus, assembly GCA_030015575.1. Lineage (NCBI taxonomy): Eukaryota > Viridiplantae > Streptophyta > Magnoliopsida > Asparagales > Amaryllidaceae > Agapanthus > Agapanthus africanus. The sequence continues at coordinate 88,592,712 of JASDDO010000014.1, forward strand.
GGGCCGAGGGTTTAGGGAAAGGGTTAGGAAAAGAATTGGAAAAATTTAATTAAATAAAAGTTAGTAAATTAATATCAGAAAGTGTAGGAAATTATTTATAAGAATTTTTCTAATAGAAAAATTTTGGGAAACTTTTATTTATAAATACGGGAAATATGTTCAAAGAAAACTGGGTATTATACTCGTGTTTCGTTTGAGTCGCAAATGAAACACGGCGTTCCATTGTCGTGTGAATAGCCTGTAGATTTCGATCCAAGACCTTTATTAGCACGGCGAGCCACCCGCACATTTGGTATAGGTACTTTCCTTGGGGGGGAGTGCGGGGTTCAAACCTGAGGAGGGAAAATGGCCACAAACTAACGCTTTCAGGACAAATTTGTTGGTCCCCTGGATGCGCGTGTGTGTGCATGGATGTGTTGTGTGCATACAATAGGGTTTATGGGCCGGTGTCCTAAAGAAAAAAGAGAAAGAAAAAAGAAAAAGAAAAAGAATTGAATTAGATTTTGCAGTTTTTTATTCTTGATTGAATAACCGGGATTAATTTTTAGCTAAAAAAACTAGCATCTTGAAGGAAATAAAAAATAAAATAATTAATGGACAGCGATCCGTTTTTCTTTAAAAAAAATTGCCAGGTATTTTTTATAAATATTATGTTGAAATGTGGAGAAACTTCCAGCAGACATCTGATACGAGAGGTGTAGATGTCTAGACGTACACCAACAACATGTCAAAAGAATAGAGCAACGGCAGGCGTCTGAAGGCTAGAGTGCATACGTCTTCAGAGAGCTTTAGCCAAAGAAGATAGCGTAGTCAGACGTCTGGAGAAGCTGAAGCCTAATCCAGAGCAATGGCAGATGTCTGATGGTAAGAGTGCAGACGTCTGCCCAATGAGCTGAAGAGAAATAGAGAAAAGGCAAACGTCTAACCAAGTCTGGTGCAGACGTATGTCGTCGGGATTCTGTGCGAACCGAATTATTGTAATTTGGGTTTATTTCTTATTTTGGGTAGGATTAGGGTTTGCCTATTTATAGGGATTTCTTATATGATTAATGTACTACCAATTTGAGAGACAGACTGTTGTATAGAGAGAGAGTGACGACTAAAATCTAAAGAGATTTGAGAAAAATCAACTAGGGTTGCTTTTGGGTATAACTCGATTCTAATATCTAGTAGGCTATTGCAAATTCCGCCCTACCGGGGACCAGCCATACGGTGGGTGAACCTCGTTAACAAATCTTTCGTCTCTGGTTTGTGTGATTCTATTTGTTCTTACACTTTATTATTTGTCTTTTGTTAGTTTCGCATTGTTGTGTGATTGTTAGTCGTAGCATTGTTCCGTATATCGACTGTCTCCGCTATTGTGGTTGTTTATACCACAATAACTGGTATCAGAGACTGGGGCCTGACAGGGACCTAGGGTTCTTCGATTCTACGATCTAAGTTAACGGTGGGTAATAATACTTGTGTCCTCTTACCTATCTTCTTAGATCGTAGTTTTGAAGACGTTGGTTCAGATCGAAAGAGAAGTTGAGTTTGCTACGACAGTAGACGAAAGACAGCGGAGGATAAGATAAGAATTGAGAAATTCAATAGTCATAATTATGGTTGGTGGCGCATGCAGATGGAGAACTATCTATACCAAAAGGATTTGTATTTTCTATTGTTGGGCGAAAAGCCCGAGAAAATGTCCGACGAGGCATGAAATCTATTGGATAGGAAAGCCCTGACAACGATTAGACTATTGTTGACTCCGCAAGTAGCCTTTAACATCTCAAAGGAGAAGACAACTATGGGGCTAATGACGACATTAGCGAAGTTGTATGAGAAACCTTCGGCATCAAATATGATATTTCTGATGAAGAAGATTTTCAACATGAAGATGGCAGAGAACGGTTCAGCGACAGAGCATGTAACACCCTAGTTCAGTTATACTAAGCTCAATTTGATTATCTTATTTATATTGTGACTAATTCTTGATTTTATTCGCTTTTGGGTGCGAATAGTGTTTTAGTATTCTGCACTTGATATCCGACCCGACCCGCTGCTTGAACCCGTCTTGGTTCTTGATTTGTGTTATCCCTGCTTGTGCGGAGGATCCGTACACTCTCGTGTTCTATATCCTGTATACCTGCATTATATCTGGCATCTGCATTTTTTTAATAATACAATTATAATCAAATAATATATTTTAAAAATATCTAGTATAGCCTGCATCATACCCCTAACCCTGTCGTGGCATCCGTACATCTTGTTCTCGTTCCGTTTAGTGAAACGGACTCGTTCGGATAGCTACGTGCACGCTACGTGTATCCGTTCTTGGGGGTATACATTTTTTTTAACCGGATACCGCTTTTGGGTTTTGGTTGACACGTATGTTGTCCGTATTTTCAAACCATAAATTTAGACCCAACCCGGACATATTTTGGAGTAATTTTGTATTAGCCAGAAACTCAAATTTTCTCAATATAATATTCTAATATATTTAAACCGTTTAATATATATAAATTTTTATAACCTTATATATATTATATTTATATTCTAAATATATTTTATACAATCCTAAAAGATTTCCTCACCTGCCTCTCTCTCGTACTATATATATTAATTCATTTTTTACCATTTACAAAACCCATACACTTTTCCCCATGTCTTCTTCATCTTCGTCATTTTTTCCCGCCTCCATAAAAACCCTAGCCTTCGCCTCGCCGTCGCCGCCTCAACCCTCGCCCATCACCCACGACCTTCTCCTCTCATCGTCCTCGACCACCTCACCTCTCTCCTTTCCCCTGCAAACACCCGCGACGAACCCATGTCCCCGACGAGAACCCATGCCTCGCCTTGGCCCTCGTCGCCTTTGTCCTCGTCGTCGTCGACCTCCTTCTCCTCTCCTCCTCGTTCTCAACTCCCACTCTTCTTTTCCCAACGTGAACCCCTGCACACCCAAACTCCGACCATTGCAACCCTCGCTTGCACTCTCACGTCGCCGGAGCTCCGATCTCGTCGTCGTCTCCACGCCCTCGCCACCACCTTCTCCACCTCTCTCATCTTTCCTACTCCCCAGACCCAAACCTCTCTCCCCTACACAAGAACCCCGACCCCAAGAACCGCAGCACTACCCATCGCCGTGAAACCTCGCCGGAAAACCCACGACTCATCGTCACGTCCCCCTCGCCTCGTTTCTGTCCCTGGCCACCACATCAGAGAACCCAGAGAGAGAGCAGCGCCTTCTCCTCCTCCTTCTTTTCTTTCTCTTTCTTGATCTCGCGTTTTTCTGTGATCGCCGGAGCCGTGCTTGTCACCGACAATTCGAGCAACCCAGTAGTCGTCATAGTCATCCAGCGTGGTCATATTCTTGCATAGCTTGGTTCTGTTCTGTACGCATTTGTGTGCATTGCGAAGTTTACCCAATGTCGGACGCGGCGTACGCATCCCGTCGTGAGATCCGATCAGGCAAGTATTCTTTCTTCATTTTTTGTCGATATACATCGGCATTCCTTCGTGTGTATATGTATATATATATTTTTCCTGCCCTGTTAGAATAAAAGAGAAAATGTTAGTATCTATTTTTCTTTATATCGTATAAAAATATATATATGCAAACTTTTATGCAGCAAGCATAAAAATTAGCAAGTGTGGTTTTAAAATGAAATTTATATTGAATACAAATAAAAGCTCGAGGTTGTTAACCCATTTCATATATATTAGTATCTAACCTGTAATTATTTATTTTTCACACATCAAGGCTAACGGCAAAGGCTACATTTGTGACTAGTGCTTGCTTATGTATCGCGTTCATGTGGACGCTATTACCATATTAAGATTTCATTGACGTGTCATGATTATTCATCACTCTAGTCCATTTACTAAGAACGTGATCTTTAATTAGGATGCTGAATTACATGCCATGTTACACTACTATTTACCTCGTTCATTTCCGTACAATTATCATACTACAAATTCCAGTCATTTCAACATTTTTAAGTAGTGATCTAGTCCTACCATAGTAGATATGAACACGCGGGTGTTGGGGTAGTTTGAGTGTGCGTTCGTATAACAGGATCTCAGGAGTCCCATGCCGGCAGCTCGTACCAGGATATATCGGTTGTATGTTATTACAGCTCGTACCGCGCTAAATCGAATTCATGCTGTTACAGCTCGTACCGGGCTATATCGATCGCATGTTCATTCCACAGTTGGGCCCGTGTTTCCTAGCCCCTGGGGCAGTAATCTTGGGTTAGGAATACTCCTGCAGAGGTTGACGCACACACTCGAACTCACGATAGAATAGTTTACCTTTTAGTGACCAGTAGGATGTGACTTGACCTGTTTACATGCCTGTTTTATAGTTTAATGCATATATATTTACATCTATTTTGTGCACATGGGCTTTACTAGATTCATATATTCATGTTATCATACTACACATATCTTATACGTTGAGTACTTGCTGGGATGTTCTGACATCCCTGAGATTTGCCATCTCAGGTTTAGAGACAGATTTTGTCACGCCCGCTTCCCAGAGTGCGCTAAAATAGGCACGTGACAGAGCCAACCATGCTACCTGTGGATAGGAAATATCCCTCCACAGTCGCATTATGGCTGTAGAGATATCAAGAACAATAATAAACTATCTAACACATGTCCATAGGCCAAAATAAACGAGTCAAGAATAAAATAATATGCGGAAGCAATAAATCCAATAAATAAAACACCTGGAAAGTAAAACTGGATACCAACTGGATCCTCACTGCTCGGCCTAACGGCGGAAGTACTCCTGATCAGCTAGCGACAAAGGTAGAGGATCTGGGCCATGCAAAACCCAGACGTCAGTGCGTCATAACATCAATAATAATATAATCAGGGGGTAACGAGACATGCAGGCACGAGTATGAACAGTAATAAAGGTATAACAGTAACATGAATAAGGACAGTGAAGGGTAAGGCACAGGTAATGTGCAGTGAGTAATCTAAACTGGTCTACTGGGTTAACTACTCTCAAGTCTTTGAAATCAATTTGATAAATTATCGATGTAACTCAATAGTATCCCGTGCATGTCCGGGACCACGGTCAAGATTCTTGGGCTGAATCCGAGACGTGCCGCAAGGCAGTAAAAGGTAGTAGGTAACGATGAATGATGTCAGCAGCAGCACCCCGGGGCTGGCCTAGCCCGTAAGACTGATCAGTAAAGGTATCGAACTGTCGAGTTACAAGTCAGGTTTCATCATTGATTTCCGCATACCCCCAAGTTATGTGTTCAAGTCAGGTATTGATAAATCTGGAGCTAATGCCAACACAGGATCAAGCAGGTACATGTTTGTCTGAATAGACAACAGGAAATGTCCGTAGGGACAACAGGTCAAGATTGTTGGCATTAGTAAAAAGATCAGGTAACAGGTCAAGCTGTGGTACATCAGGTCATGTCAGGTAGTGTATATAGATCCAATCATGTCAAGAAGTGCACGGTATCAAGTTGTGTCAAGTAGTAGTGTATCAAGTCATGTCAGGGGGTGTACAAATATCAAGTGGGTGCTCATAATCAAACTATAATAAGCATGGGTATACAAAAACAAGTATGGGATACCAATATAACAATAAAATGGAATAATGTGATGTGGTATGCAAATAAGTACAGATTTAAATGTATGGATGCACAGTTATCGATTAGGGTTAAAGTTATGGTTCCAACACTAATTATAATGCACTTTATTAAATATAGAATGTTAATATCATAGTATTATGTCTTAATATGATCTATGGATGCAATTTTTTATATTCTAAATGAGATGGATGCAAATGGGTATCCGAAACGTTATAAAAACTATCAAATGGTAATGTGGGATATACAACTAAGCAATATGTGATATAAATATTGGTATGGATGCATTGCAATGCAATCTACCATGTAACAAGATTATTTTCATGATCTAGATCTTAAATGATGTAAACGGGTGCAAACGGAATATCGAAATGTTATAAAACGAAACATGGAATACAAGATTTAAACTATAGGTATAATATTTAATTAAATAAATATAAAATGAGTTATATAGCATGTAGCAAGATTAACTTGCCTCGATGGATCACGATACGGATACGCGCTGCAACGTCCAATGTCGGTAAAAGTTGTAATGCATATACGGCGCACACGGGACTGAACCAAGCAATGCAGGAACGGACCACAATGGATAGGGATGTCCACTGGGTCGCCCGGATCAGCGGCGGCGAGCACGGCTCCGGCGGTGATCGGAAACATTGATCAAGAAACAAGAAAACAAGAAGAGAAGAAAAAACAAGAAGAGAAGAACGAGAAGAAAGAAGAGATGAAGGTTGTGGCTGTTCTGTGGTTTGGTACAAAGGCGAGGACAGAGGGTGACGACGGCAACGGGTCTCCGGCGATCACCGGAAAAATACAAGATCAAGAAAGAAACAGAGAAAAGAAGAAGGAGAAGAAAGAAGAGAAGAGGGAGGTTTGGGTTTAGACTCTGGGTTAAAGGAGAAGGCGAGGGAGTGACGTCGACGATGGACCGTCGACGGTGAGGATGCAAGCAGGGTTTTCCAGCGAGGCGGTGGGATTCTTGGGTTGTGTTTGGATGTGCAGGTTCTTGATGTTTGGATCGGGGGTTTGTGCAGGGAGGAGACGAGAGAGGTGAGGTAGAAGAGGGTAAAGCGATGGAGATAACGACGGTGAGGATGGTAGCGAGAGGGTGCCGGCCACAGCGACGCAGGCGGGGTGCAGGCGTAGGTCGTGGGTTCTGTGTAAGGTTTCTGGGTTGAAGGGAAAAGGAGAGGAGAGAAGAGATGGCGGTGATGAAGAGAAGGCGGCAAGGGGGTGATGGGGTCGGGGTCGCCGGCGGTGGGGGAACGGCGACGACGATGACAAAGTGCATGGGTTTCAAGATCTTGGGTTGGGTTGCAGTGGGGTTAGCAGGCGGGAGAAGCGAGGTGAGGAGGTTGGAGGCGAGGTCGAGGGCAGTGAGGAGATGAGCGAAGAGAGGGAGGAAGGCGACGATGGCGAGGATCGGAGGCGACGGGAGCATGGGTTGCTCGGTGATGGGTTCGAGGGCGAAGGAGGTCATGGGTGTGCAGGCTCGGGAGAAGAGAGGGGTGCGTGGAGGTGAGGGTGTTGGCGACGAGGGGCTGAGGCGAGGGTGGAGGGCTGAAGGTGAGGTCGAGGGCAGGCGAGGCCTCGGCGTGGGTTCGAGCGGGAAGAGGCAGCGGAGGGAAAATAAAGAAGAGAAGAGAGAGAAGGACGTGGGGAAAATGGGTTTAAAGAAAAAAAAACATAATATATATATATATATATATATATATATATATATATATTATGTAGAGGAGAGAGACTGAGAGAGGGCGCTGAGAGAGAGAGAGAGAACGGTGAGATTAATGGGGTGAAAAGATTTGTGAAGATTTTAAAATTTTAAAGTTAGTGGAGAGAGAGAGACAGATATCTGTGAGATTTAGATTAGAAAATATATTTGTTTGTTGTAAAATTTTATATAAATCTTTATATATAGAGAGAATATAATATTGGTTAAAATTTGAGTTTTAGGTAAAATACAAAAATACAAAACGCGCCCGGGTCGTATCTAAAATTATGGTTTAAAAACACGAATAATATACGTAAAAACCAAAACTGGAATCGGATATCCGGGTAACGAAAATGCATACCCCCAAGAACGGATGCATGTACGTGTGTGTAGCCATCCAAACAAGTCCGTTTCACTGAACGGGACGAGAACAAGATGCGCGGATGCTACCACGGGGTTAAGGGTATCATGCAGGCCATGAAATATAATTTTAAATTATTTTACGTGACTTAAAATGTTATATGGTAAAAGATGCCATGCCAGATAAAATGCCAGTATGCAGTATTCATGAAAATGCACATGTCTATGTAACAAGTCAAGATAATTCATAAATATGAATCAAACAAGTTCAAGCAAGCGGGGCGGGTCGAATGCAAAGTAAAATGTAAAATACCATTCGCACCCAAATCACGATAAATCAAGAAAATACCACAATTAAGGAAATACGAGAACTGAAATTGGTATAAATGAACTAGGTTGTTACAGATTTTCAGGCTGAGCAGGATCGCTGCGGCTATCAGGATTTTGCCGAAGATCAGTAACCCGTAGGTTTATTTCCTTTCTGTTAGTATTTAGCATGTGCGCCCTTGCGGGACATTAGGAGTTTTGTATCTTTTCAGATTTTGTTTTCTTTTTGAAGCTATTGTATTGGGTATTTATCTGCATTAATTATTTAGTGGACCCGTTTTTTTATTATTCCTTGTGGTTACGTTGCAGCATGATTATCAGTATTATCCGTTTTGGTATTGGATTTTATTTTGACAGGTTAAGCTAGACAGCCTTATGTGACTATGGAGGGATCTTTCCTTACCGTAGGTAGCACGACTGGCCTTCGTTACTCTCCGTATTCCGTATTTTGGAAAACGGGGCATGACAGAGCACTTGAACGAATTCAACAGCGTGACAAGCCAACTTGAATTGGTTTTAATTGTGTTTGAAGATGAGATTCGGGCTCTTTTATTCCTATGTTCGTTGCTGGAGAGTTGGGAGTACCTAGTTATGGTGGTAACCAACTCGATCTCAGGGACTCACGTTTAATGATGCGGTGAGTTGTATATTAAACAATGAGACGAGGAGAAAATCTGTGAGTGGGAGTTCAGAAACTTCTGCACTTTCAGTGGAGAACCGCGGTAGGACGATGGAAAGGAGGAAAGGGAAGAAGGGCAAGTCTAAAAGCCGAGAAAAATTGAGGGAAGATCCAAGATGACTATTGGAACTACGGAAAGAAAGATCACAGAAAAAGCGAATGTAGACACTTGAAGAAAAACTCGGATGGGAAGTCAGATGAAAAAGAAGCTAATATGGTGTCTACACATGAACAAGGGGAACAGGTGGTTTGTCTATTGGCGAGTGAGAACACAAAGGTGGATACCTGGTTCTTTAATTCAGGGGCTTCTCTTCACTACACTTCAGGCCGACACCATTTTAGCGAGTATATTCAAGGGGGTTTTGGACATATGACGGTGGGAAATGGTCAGCCATGCAAGATCGTTGGAAAAAGGACAATCACACTGCAACCGTCAGGAGAAGGTCGGATAAAGCTGAAGAACGCAAGACTCATTCCAAATCTAAAGAAAAGTCTAATTTCTATAAGTCAGCTAGACAACGAAAGATACATTACAGTGTTTAGGAATTCTCAGTGGAATATTTCCAAAGGATCGTTGGTGGTCGCAAGGGGCAAATTGAGCGGTTCATTGTATTCATTCAGTGAGAGCAGTGGAGGTTCAATTGCGTTGGTGGCAAGTTCAGAAGTGGATTCTGAGTCTTTGTTGTGGCACAAGCGATTGGGGCACCTCAGCGAAAAGAATATGAAGATTCTTCAGGGTAGAGGGATTCTTTCTGGGCTGAAAAAGATGGAGTTGGGACTTTGCGAGAGTTGCGTTTGTGGAAGCAAAGCGCATTCAGATTTCAGATTGGAGGCGTTGCTAAGAAAACCAAAAAGCTAGAGATAGTTCGTACAGATGTATAGGGACATGCCTCAGTGGATTCTTATGGTGGAAATCAGTACTTCGTAACTTTCATAGATGATGCAAGCAGGAAGACCTGAGTTTATGCGATGAAGAAGAAGTTCGATATGTTACACTGGATTGCACGGATGGAGAATCAAACAGGGATGAAGGTTAGATGCCTCAAGTCCGATAATGGCGTGGAATATTGCACACAAGAATTCGAGGGGTTTTGCTCACGGAAGGGTATCCATTGGTTGAAGATGGCACCGAAGACGCCGCAACAGAACGACATCACTGAAAAGATGAACATGACAATCCTAAAGCGGGTGCATAGCATGACCTTTGATGCGGATGCGCCGAAATTCCTATAGGCAGTAGCTGTCGATACTGCTGTGTATCTAATCAACAGAAGCCCGGCAAGTGCGCTCGATGGAGGTATTCCGGAAGAAATTTGGTCAGGTAAACCCTTTAATTACTCGCGCCTCAAAGTATTTTGTTGCATTGCGTATTCTTTGATTGATAAGGGGGAAAGGAGTAAGCTTGACTCCAAGTCTAGGAAGCGTGCTTTCATCGGGTATGGTGGAGATAAATTCGGATGTCGGCTGTGGGAATACACAAGTAAGGAGGTAATACGAAGTCGGAATGTTGTCTTTGATGAGAAACACTTAATACAAAGAAGAAAAGTAAGCCAAGGATGATGCAGTGTCAAAGTTCATCGAGTTAGATGGAACTCAAGAGAGCAATCAGGTACCTACAAGTGGAAATCAGAATATGGAGGAGATGAGTACGGCAGTGCAGGATCAGGTTCAAGAACAGTTTGAAGACCAAGTTCAGCAACCAGATGTACCAGTTTTGATGAGATTTACACGAGAGAGGATGCTGCCTGAAAGACTTGTTACCGACTTCATATTGTACACAGATTCGGGAGAGCTCGAATCCCTTGCAGAGCCGACGCAAGATGGTGTCAGCAAGCAGCTGAAGCAAACTATAAACGAGAAGATGGATTCTTTGAAGAAGAACCGTATATGGGATCTAGTGAAACTACCCAACGGTCAAAAGGCGTTGCTAAATAGGTTGGTATACAGGATAAACGAGGCTGATGGCATGAAGCGGTACAAGGCCTGCTTGGTAGTCAAGGGATATGTGCTATGGGTGTGCACCGGGTCAATTTGGAGCCGTTACCTGTCCGAACCCGTCCGTTTTAGACGGGTTAAAAACCCGTTCTAAACCCCGTAGTTGACGGGTAAAAAACCCGAACCTGCCCACATTTGAATAGGGCGGGTTTTGAATTTTTTAAAACCCGCACCCGAACCCGTACACACCCGCAATAGACCCAAACCCGCCCATTTTTTTCTGGGAAAGAGCCCAGTTACATTTTACAGAAAAAATAATATCCTTGGGCTAACCCTATTAAACCAAAGCTCATAATAGAGGTATATATACAAATCAGAAGGAGCTAGGGTTTCTAAAATGCAAAATGAGGAAGCAAAAGAGAGAGAAAGTTCTCATATCCGAACTCTTTCTCTCTCTCTCTCGTCCTCGTTCAAAGGAAATTGATCTCTTTTCTCAATTTTATTATTAAGCTTTGTTCTTCCTCATTGAAATCCAGTAGATCACTTCGCCTCATTTCACAACATAAATTTCGAACGAAAGCAAGCTGAAGCAATTGTGATTTCTAGGGTTTTTAGTGCTCTCAACCCCCTTCTCGATTTCGATTTGCCTTCTGGTAGTCTTCCGATATCATTTTTTTATCTTTAATTAATGATCGATCACCAGCGTTTATTGGAATCTTTATGCAACAAGTTTTTTGGATAGGTTGGCAGGTTTTATCTTGAATTATATGGTTTATCGATCATGTTGCCTGTCTTTTTTTTTTTGCTTCAATTATTGAGTTTTATGGTTTATCGTTTTCTTTCATGTAAAATAGATATCAAGTTTATTATATAAAACCCGTTATTGAAACCGAAACCGTGTTTAATCCGTCCGAACTAGTTAAACCCGAGTCCGAGCTCGAAACCCGCCCGAGCCCGTCGGGTGCGGGTCTGGGTTTATCTACCCATTATAGCGGGTGGGTTTAAAGTGGCTGGAAAACCCGCCTGCCTAGCGGGTTCGGGTTCATCTATGATTCAAAACCCGCCCGACCCGACCCGTGCACAGCCCTAATATGCTCAATAACATGAGATAGGCTATCAAGAGATATTTTCCCCAGTGGTGAAGGTGACTTCAATTCGGGTGATTCTCAATATCGTGGCGGTGGAGGATCTACACTTAGAGCGGCTGGATGTGAAAACAACATTCCTTCATGAAGATTTGGAGAAGGAGATCTATATGAAGCCGCCACAAGAATACGGGGTGAAGGGGAAAGAAAATATGGTATATATACTGCGAAAAATCTTGTATGGCCTCAAACAAGCTCCAAGGCAGTGGTATCTCAAGTTCGATCAGTTCATATTAGAGACAGGATTTGTGTGCTGTGTTCAGATCGCTGCATGTACGTTCAGACTTTCAAGGAAGACCACTGCATTATTTTATCACTTTACGTGGATGACATGTTGGTAGCTGGTCCGAATTTCGGGAAAATTCAATGTCTGAAGAAGAAGAAGGCTGAAAAATTCTCCATGAAGGATTTGGGAATACCCAAGCAAATTCTGGGCATGGAGATAATAAGAGATAGGAAGCAACGAAAGCTGTGGTTATCGCAAAAGAACCACGTGGAAAAGATTTTGAAGCAGTTCGACATGGACAAGTCAAAACTGGTGAGTACGCCTTTAGCGAAATACTTCAAATTCAGTGAGGAGTTGTGCCCGACAATTCAAAAGCAGAAAGATGAGATGGCAAGAGTACCTTATGTATCTGCGGTGGGGAGTTTGATATATGCGATGGTGAGTACGAGACCAGATATTGCACATGCAGTGGGAGTTAAGAGCAGGTACATGCAAAACCCGGGAAAAGAACATTAGAATGCGGCGAAATGGATATTGAGATATCTTAGGAGAACGTCCAATCGTTGCTTATGTTTCGGGGGCGACTCTCTAAAGGTGAAAGCTTATGTTGATGTGGACTACTCAGGTGATCGAGGTAGTGAAAAAAGCACAACGGGGTACGTATTCACGCTTGGGGGAATAACGGTTAGTTAGGTATCTCGGTTGCAGAAAATTGTGGCATTGTCAACGACGGAGGCCGAATATATGGACATCATGGAAGCCAGCAAGGAAATGATATGGTTGCAAGGGTTACTCGAAGAGTTGGATAAGAGACAAGATTTCAACACCTTATAGAGTGACAGCCAAAGTGCAATACACTTGGCCAAGAACGCGACATATTACTCTTGGACGAAGCACATCAAGGAGCGGTACCACTTCATACGCATAGCGTTGGAAGATGGTGAGTTGACACTACAGAAGATCACGGGAGAAAAGAATCCTGCAGATATGTTCACCAAGGTCGTAGACAGAGATAATCTTGATCTCTATTGCAGATTGGTGAACCTCTCTGTGAAATTTGATGAGGAGAGAGCAGAAGCGGAATCGTGTGAGGTCTACTGGGATGGGAATCAAGGAAGAAGTATCTCCAAGTGGAAGAATGTTGAAATGTGGAGAAACTTCCGGCAGACGTCTGATGCGGGAGGTGCAAATGTCTGGATGTGCACCAAGAACATGTTAAAAGAATAGAGCAACGACAGACGTCTGAAGGCCAGAGTGCAGACGTCTTCAGAGAGCCTTAGTCAAAGAACAGAGCGTAGCCAGATGTCTGGAGAAGCTGAAGCCCAATCCAGAGCAATGACAGACGTCTGATGGCAAGGGTGCAGACGTCTGCCCAAGAAGCTGAAGAGAAGCAGAGAAGAGGCAGACGTCTGACCAAGTTTGGTGCAGACGTCTGTCGTCGGGATTTCTGTGCGAACCGAATTATTGTAATTTATGTTTATCTCTTATTTTGGGTAGGATTAGAGTTTGCCTATTTATAGAGATCTCTCATATGACTACTATTGTATAGAGAGAGGACGGCGGGCAAGATCTAGAGAGAAATCTCCTAGGGTTGCTCGTGGGTGTAACTCGATTCTAATATCTAGTAGGCTATTGCAGATTCTGCTCTGCCGGGGACTAGCCATACGGTGGGTGAACCTCGATAACAAATCACTTGTCTCTGGTTTGTGCGATTCTATTTGTTCTCGCACTTTATTATTTGTATTTCGTTAGTTTTACGTCGTTCTTGCGTAATTGTTAGTCGTAGTATTGTTCCGTATATTGATTGTCTCTGCTGTCGTGGTTGTTTACACCACAACATATCATATGTGAAGAAATGTTAAAAAGAAAAATCTCAATTACCAAAAAGGAATTTGCATGTGAATTCAATCACTTGCGTGCGTAATTGTTAGTTGTAGTATTGTTCCGTATATCGATTGTCTCCGCTATCGTAGTTGTTTATACCACAACATATTATATGTGAAGAAATGTGAAAAAGAAAAGTCTCAATTACAAAAAAGGAAGTTGCATGTGAATTCAATCACTTGTGTGATCTTTATCGGTCGGTTGACCATGACTCAGAAAACCTTTCTTTAGAGAATTTATGAACGAACCATTTAATATAACTAAGATCGTCAACTTTTTTCCCCATTGAAATTAATCTCATGATAGATAAAACCATGTTTCTACTTAGAATCCATTTCCTTTTTCCAAAAAAAATAATCTTAGAGATTTTGTAATGCTTACTCTCAAACTCTTCGTTTACACAGTAGCGATTTTTTTTATTGCCTTTCTTTTCATCTTCGGATTTTTATCTAACAAAATTAAGATAAGCATGATTCATAAAATATACGTCCAACTTAAAAGCCATCTCTTTTTTCCTAAAAGATTAAAATGTTTAAGAAAGATATCCAAGATAAAAATAAGGGTTAATTACTCCGATACCCTTAACTATTGCTTTTTTGGCTAAAATACCTTAAAACAATGGGTTTTTTTTATCGCCAAGTACCCTCAAAACTATGAAAGTTTAAGGTGTTTTAGTGAAAGAACGCAGTAGCCGAAGTCAAGGTGTCTAATGGGCTGGGTTGCGGGCGGCCCGGCCCGGCCCGGCCCAAGAGCCATGTGGCGGGCTCGGGCCGACCCGGCCAAGGGTAAGGCCTGGCCCCGGGCAGGGATGGGCCAGCCGTTTGCAGCCCGACGGCTCGGCCCGACCAAATTCAAATTCAAATTTGGCCTGAGGGGGGTTTTGGGGTGGGGGCCGGTCAAATTCTTGAGATGGGTTTTTTTTAATGGGGGTGAGTTTTTTAATAAAGGGGGAAAATTTGAATTAAAGTGGGGTTTGTAAAATTATTAAAAAACCCCTCACTCAAAATTATATATTTCTATACCCCTAATCCAAAACTCTATAAATACCTAACTACACTTCTCATTCTTCTCACAATCCACAACAACAAAATTTTCAATCTCCCAATCACTCTTTTTAATTTCCGAGAAGTATACTGTTAAAATTGGAATCACGCAATCTTCATTTCCGCGGTTTCAATCTTCATAAGGTTTTTTTATTGATTATATATTTTTCTCGTATATTTTTTATCATATCTTTTTCTTTGTTACTAATATTTTTAATTAAGAATGTCAGGTTCATCATCATAAGGTAACGGGGGTGCTTCATCCTCACGGAGACATTCATTTCAAATTGATATGGATTCACAAGAGGGACAGATTAACCAATGTACTGTAAACTAATTTTTATTTTTATTTTTCTAACTATGAATCTTCTAATTATGAGATCTATGCTGCTTCACAAAGTAATGTTCATGAAGAAGTTTCTGCTCCTACAGTTCTTAAAGCAAGAGCTTCTGTTTTTAAAGACAAAAGAGCTAAAACTTCTTATGTTTGGAAATATTTTGTAGTACAAACAGTTGCGGATAAAGGCGAGCGGGCAGTTTGCACTCATTGCCAAGTAGATTTTACTTGTGCCATTTCAGGTGGAACTACCCACTTAAAAAGACATTTAATCAAACACGAAAAGGCTAATTCTCGGCAGATAACTCTAAGCATGCCGTCTAACTTTTTAACTAGTTTTTTTTATTCGCAAGATGCTAATAGAAGAGAACTTGCATAATATGTCATACATGCTGAACAACTATTTGGTTTTGCAGAAAACGAAAAATTTGATAAATTGGTAAAAAATGCATATAATCCAGTATTTCAAAGAGTACCCAGAACAACACTTAGAAGTGATATTTAAAAGAAATTTCATGATGGTAACGCCAATTTGATTGATATTTTTGTAAATCTTAAGGGTAAAACTGCATTAATTTCTGATCTTTGGACTACAAAATGGGGTATGGTTATATTTGTGTTACTGCACATTTTATTGATAATAATTGGTTTTTACATAAAAAAATTATTGGTTTTTCAAAAATGGAGCATCCACATAGCGGAAATAATATAAGTAATTGTATTTTGACTACCGTATGTCAATATAATATTCAAAATAAAATATTTTCTGTTGGTTTTGATAATACTACTAATAACAATTCTGCTATAGTAATTCTAAAAGATAATTTAAATTCTGTTTTGAATGGAGAATTATTTCATCAAAGATGTACATGCAATGTTTTAAATTTAATTGTGCATGATAATCTTACTATAATTGATCCTCATTTCGCGAAGCTTAAAGATGTAATGATGTTTATTGAAACCCCTGCATCCCGAAAACAAATTTTTAAGCAAACTTGTACCGGTTAAATTTAAAATTTAGATCTTTCAAATTCAGTATTCTAGCTAGGTGGAATTCCGCTTATAAGATGTTGAAATGTGTTTTAAAATATCGGAAGCCTATTACTTTATTTTATGAGGAACAAATGCCCAATAATAATTCAGAGGATCACGATTGATTTGTTTGTGAATGTGTTTTGAATTTTTTAGAAATATTTTACGATGCAGCTAAATATTTATCTGGTGTTTATTATCCTACTACATGTTTAGCAGTAGAACAATTATTTTATATTAGTAAGATTATGAATGAGCATGTAATTGATCATGAAAGTGCATTTGCTGGAATATTACATATCATGCTTACGAAATTGAATAAATATTGGCAAAAAATTCCTGCATTGTTTTGTTTACCATCTATTTTTGATCCCAGACTTAAAAATGATAATTTATTTTTTTATTAGATGGATAACATGAAAACTTAAGTACTGAAATAGGAGATTATAAAAATATTTTAGATTCTTATTCGCATATGCATGCCATATATATGATGCACAATATGGTCAAAATAGAGCTTCTTCTTTATCTTGCTCTTCACAGCAAACTTCAAAAAAAGGAATATTTCAGTTTTTGTTGCAGAAAAAACAAAAAATAACCGTTTCTGCTTCTTCTACTTATAATAAGCTTACAATATATTTGTAAACTGATTTCAATAATTTTCTTACCATGGATTAAATAGATAATCTTGATATTTTGGATTGGTAAAAAATACATGGACATATGTATCCTGTGGTTTCTGCCATGGCTCGTAATTTACTAACAACTCCGGTGTTCACAGTAGTTTCGGAGTCCGCTTTTAGCGCAGGCAACAGGGTTCTGAGCAACAAGAAAGCGAGGTTGTCGGATGATGTATTGGAGATCGCAGTGTGCCAAAAAATTTGGTTCGACACAAAAGCCATACAACAACACGTTAAGAACATTGAAGACCCCGACACCGATGAAGAGTAAAAACTGACAGGAGCTAACAAGCTAGTTTTTTTTATTGAATTGTATTTTATATTTTTTTTGGCAATTGTATGAAGGGTAAGGTTTGCCAACTTATGTCCCCTCATCAAAATATTTTTTAATTAATAAAACATCTAGGTCTGTCTCGGGACTACATGAAGTTTTGGTTAAAAAAATTTCTAGAATTTTTTCATAAAGATAAAAATTTACTTTAATTTTTTTTAAAAAAAAATTCAAAATCTTTAAACGGGCCGTCACGTTTTTGCCGGCCCGATCCAAGCCGGGCCACGGGCCGAGCTGGGTTTGAATTGGGGGCTTCGGGTCAACCCAGGCCAGGCCTGGCCCGAAACCTGGCTGGCCTGGCTGGCTCCAGGCTGGGCCGGTCCGATAGACACTCGAAGGCATTTTAGTATAATTTAACCAAATAAATAACCTCCTATATTAAGTTGTAGTCACGTGCACAGCACGTGTCAAAAACCCTCATTGCCTTCGTCTCTGGTTTCAGTGCTTGGAGTCAACAATTCATCAAAAAAGGGGGGAAAAATTTCCGCGAAAATGGTGTACATCGATTCTTGGGATGATTTCGTCGATCGATCCGTTCAGCTCTTCAAAGAAAACCCCGAATCTGTACTCTCTTCGATCTCAAGCTCTCTCTCAACTATTTTTTCTCGATTCTGAATTTTTTGATTTGATGCTGATTTCGATATGATTCTTGTTTTGTGATGTTGCTTTGATGGTTAAGTCTCGGTACGTGATGAAGTACAGGCACTGCGATGGCAAGCTCGTCCTCAAGGTCACCGATAATCGTCAGGTAAAAATCCTAGGGTTTCCATCTTTGGGGATCTTTTTCAATCAAAGATGTGTCTCTTCTGTTGTTTTATAGGGTTTCTGGAAGAGTTTTCGAAGGGATTAGCGTTTGTTTACTTGGAAGAAGAGTTGGTGATGATTCTGATTTGAGCATATCCATAATAAATTTATGAATTGAAAAAAAAAACACAATCATTTGCGAAGGACTAGGGCAATGCTATAATGTAATGGTAGTTGTGTGAATTTTGTTTATAGTCCAATGATTTACACAAGTAATGATAGGATGAAAAGGAATAAATAGAATGTTTTCGTCTGTTGGGGAATTGATTCATCTCACTGTTAGAACAATGTTTAAAAGGACAATTCAATAGACACATATGTTTTTGGCTAAAAACAGCTTTGAATAAAACACCGAATAACCACATAATTGGTCATAAGCTAAATATACAGGTGAAAGGAGCCGACACATATACAATGTGCATACCTGTCGCTCCCCGCGTCCCAGAATACACTATAATACGGGACATAACTCGGTCAGTCATGCTACTCATTGTAAGGAATCATTCTTTCATAGTCACGTTAAGCCTGTCATGCAATAATCAAGCATAATAGTATAATATATCTATCTAACCATGTCCAATTTCCCACAATAAAACAATAACGATAATCAATAATCAAGAGTCAATAGCGGAAGCAATAATAACGATCAAGTCTCAGGATCCAAGGATAAGCAAGAACAGTAAATAGTGGTCCCTTACGGCCGATAGAAATCCAAGAAATAGTTTAATAAGATAAAAGACTTAAACCATCAAATAACTATATCAATAATTATAAGCGAATTGAACTTTCTTTCTCACTTTCATTTCAGTATACAGAGAGGCTCTTTTATAGCGTTGAAAACAATAAGAAAGTTACAGACAGATTCTGTTACAAACAGATTCTAACTAAGTATAAACAGATTCTGTTACAAACAGATTTTAATTAATCTAAGAAATATCTTACTGTTGGCTATTTTCAACACTCCCCCTCAAGTTGGTGCGTAGATGCCCATTATGCCCAACTTGCTTATGAGTCCCTCGAATACTGCTTTGAATAGTCTCATTGTAAAGATATCTGCAGTTTGTTCTTTTGTCGGAATGTAGGGATACAGATGGTACCGGCATCCAGTTTTTCCTTGATGAAGTGTCGGCCGACTTCAATATGCTTCGTTCTGTCATGCTGTATGGGGTTGTATGCTATGCTGATGGCAGCTTTGTTGTCGTAGTATAGTTTTAGTGGCTGAGTTATAGGCTGCTTTATTTCCTTTAGTACCCGTTGAACCCACAGAACTTCACAAATACCGTTGGCCATGGCTCGAAATTCTGCCTCCGCACTACTCCTTGCTACGACACTTTGTTTCTTGCTCCGCCATGTAACTAGATTGCCCCACATGTACGTACAATATCCTGAAGTTGACTTCCTGTCATTAATTGAACCTGCCCAATCCACGTCAGTGAATACTTCGACGCTGCGAGTCACCTTTTTTGAAGAATAAATCTCTTCCTGGTGCGTCCATTAAATACTTCAAAACTCTATATGCTGCATCAAGGTGCTCTTCTTGAGGTGAGTGCATAAATTGGCTTATCATACTCACTGCAAAGGTGATATCGGGACGTGTGTGTGAGATAGATCAATTTTCCCACTAACCTCTGGTATTGTGGAATGTCCACTGGCGGGCTCTGTGTAAATTCTTTGAGCTTTTTATTCGGATCTATCGTTGTCTCCATAGGTTTGCAGTTTGTCATCCCTATTTTTTTAAGAAGATCGAGAACATACTTCCATTGAGACAAGACAATACCTTTCTTACTTCGAGCAATTTCCATACCCAAGAAATACTTGAATTCTCCAAAGTCTTTTATTTCGAACTCCTTGGCGAGACTTCCTTTTAACAGGTTGACCTCTTCCTTGTCATCTCCTGTAACAATGATGTCATCAATGTAAACAATCAGTATTGCAATTTTTTCATGTCTCGAGACTCTGTAGAACATGGTGTGATCTACCTGAGCCTGATTGTATTCTTGCCCTTTCACAAACTGATGGAAACGTTCGAACCAAGCTCGTGGAGATTGTTTAAGACCGTAAAGTGATCGTTTCAATCTGCACACTTTGGAGCCGAACCCTTTTTCAAACCCCGGCGGAGGTTCCATGTACATTTCTTTGTCCAGGTCTCCATTCAAAAACGCGTTCTTTACATCTAGTTGTTGAAGTCGCCAATCGAGGTTTACTACATCTGACAGCAAGATCCAGATCGTGTTTAGCGTAGCCACAGATGCAAAAGTCTCCGTGTAGTCGATCCCGTATGTTTGAGTGAACCCTTTAGCAATGAGCCTCGTCTTATATCGTTCTAGGGTTCCATCCATACGAAACTTTGGTGTTAATACCCATTTGCATCCTATAGTCTTCTTTTCTCTCGGCAGCTCCTCTATGTTCCAAGTCTGATTTTTCTCAAGTGCATTCATCTCCTCGAAAATCGTCTTTCCCCACTCTGGAGCTCTCAGAGCATCCTGTACAGTTTTTGGAATCTCCATAGCAGACACATTAGAGGTAAAGGTCGAAAAACTGGGTGAGATTATTTGAGGACACAAATTTTGACATTGGATACAAGGGACGACTAGTACATGACCTTATGGACTTTCGGAGGGCTATGGGAAGATCCAGCTCACTGTGATCCGGTTCTATTCTCGAGTCGGATTCTTGGTGGGGCTGGATAGAGTCGGCCTTTGCTTTTGAGGAAGGATCTATCTCAATTAAATGTTCCTGTTGCGTTTTTTCCAGACCTGTTTCACGTTGTTTCCTTTTGTAAATTTTAATTTCTACATCAGCTTCTGGTGGATTTAAATTCATGGGGCAAGTTGGTTTAGGAGTCGGTGGCGTGTTCCTATTTTTATGGGATTTTCCGAATTTTCTAATAAAGGAACCGATTTTTCAACAGACATATTTTCTGAGTTTTCAAGGACCGTTTTTTGAGTGTCCAGTGAATTTTCACTGTATTGGTTTGTCAGGTGTTCAAAAGACTCGTCTAAAATGTCTTAATTTAAAAAATCTAGATCTTGTGAATTTGTATGTGGGATTAACTTGACTGTTTTTGGGAGACTATTTTTTATGGAAACCGAGTCTTCACTATTTGCCCCCCTTGAAGAGGAGGCTTAAAAAAGCTTTATTTTCAAAAAACAACATATCCATTGTGATAAATATTTTATTTGATAAACGATCAAAAGCATTTATACCCTCTTTGATTCGTGGCGTAGCCAATGAAAACACATTTTTTCGATTTTGGATCAAGTTTACCCCTAGTGGGGTTGTGATCGTGAACAAACACGGTACAACCAAAAATTTTCAACGGCAGATCCGAGATTGCAAGGCGGCTTTGAGGGTAAAGGGATTTTAATAAGGCACCAGGTTTTTTTAAAATTGAGAATTTTCGAGAGCATTCTATTAATAAGATAGGTTGCTGTTAAAATTGCTTCATTCCATAATATTTTTGGAACATGGTTGGTGAATAATAATGCCCTAGCAATTTCAAGAATGTGTTTATTTTTTCTTTCAGCCACACCGTTTTGTTGCGGTGTGTTAATGCAAGAATTTTGGTGAATGATGCCTTTTTTTCAAAAAAATCTCCCAAGGTTTCGTTAAAAAATTCTCGTCCATTGTCACTTTGAAAATTCTGAATTTTGTGTTAAACTGTGTTTCAACCATGGCATAAAAGGTTTTGAAAACTTGTTCAACTTCTGATTTCTTCTTTAGCAAAAACACCCAAAGGACTCTATCATGATCATCAATAAACGAAACAAACCATTTTTTTCCGAAGACAGATAAAATGCGGGATAGTCCCCAAATGTCACTATGGATTAAGGCAAACGGTGCTGAAGGTTTATAGGATCGAGGTGGATAAATTGCCCTTTTTTGTTTGGCAAAAGCATAAACTTCATATTGAAATTGAGAAGGATTTTTATTCCGAAACAACTTTGGAAACAAATACTGCATATAATGGAAACTAGGATGACCTAGACGAAAATGTAACATAATCAATTCATTGTCACGAGAAACAAACATGGACTGAAAACACAGACTAAATGCATACTTATTGAGATGCGATCCTTCTTCAAGCAAGTAGAGACCTCCACTGGTCCTAGCTTTGCTAATTATCGTCTTCGAATCCAGAACCTGAATTTCACAATAAGAGGACATGAATTTAACTTGACACTTAAAGTCTTGAGTTAGCTTTATAATGGAAATCAGATTGCATGAAAGCTTTGGAACATGTAAAACATTAAGAAGGATTAAGGAAGGAGAGATTGTGATGGTTCCTTGGCCGGCTATGGCAGAATATGAACCATCTGCAATTTTGACCCTTTTGTTTCCTGCATAGAGTGTGTAGGTTGAAAATAATATGAAGCAACTGGTCATGTGATCAGTTGCTCCAGAATCAAGAATCCAAGGAAGTTGATTGTTACCGATTTGGGCTAAAGAATAGGAGGGTTTTGATGGAGCTGTGGTGGAGTTAAAGAACTTGTACAGGTGCTCCAGTTGTTCCTTTGTGAATGGAGGTGATCCTGAGTTGATTCTTGACTTCTGAGAACCATCGGACTCGATCTGCAAAGTGGAGGATACTTCAGTCTCTGTGGTGGACATTATGGCTGGAAAAAAAAGGAACTGGGAAAAATTTTTGGTTGAGGAAAAATGGTGATTTTTTTGGAGAAAGTTTTACCGCTCTGATACCATATAAGCGAATTGAACTTTCTTTCTCACTTTCAATTCAATATAAAGAGAGGCTCTTTTATAGCTTTGAAAACAGTAAGGAAGTTACAAACAGATTCTGTTACAAACAGATTCTAACTAAGTATAAGCAGATTCTGTTACAAACAGATTCTAACTAATCTGAGAAATATCTTACTGTTGGCTATTTCCAACAATAATTAACCACGCTTCACTGCTCGGCAAGCTTCTCAAAGTATTCCTTGTCCTCCTGTTCTAAAACCAAGTGATTTGGGCCATACAAAACCCAGATGTCAGAGCGTCATAGATATCATAATAAAATATAACTGGGTAGGTGAGATAACAAGCCATTATACAAGAAATCAGTGGCATATGAGTAGTCAATAACCAAAGGCAATAACAATGAAATATTATAGCAAGCAAGATATGGTAAAGCAGTCATGTGTACCCTATGAGTCCACATCGCCAGGTTATCAATTTTACAGGTATTTGAAACAAATTAATGCAATCCTTTCTTGTAACTCAATAGTATCCCGTACGTGCCCGGGACCACGGTGTCAAGACTCTCGGGGCTGAATCCGAGACGTGCCGCTAGGCAGTAAAACAATATCGAGATGGACGAATGATGTCAGCATCACCATTCCGGAGCCCGGAGCTCGTGTCGACTTATTAGTCTCTAGCAATCAACAACTTTTGAGTTACAATTCAGTTACATTCTTGATTTCTCATCGTTTCAGGTTTCATGTTCATGCCAAGTATCGATAATATATTATCTAATGCCAACACGGGAACAAGCATGTACAAGCCATGTCTATCAAGACAACATGTCAATCAATATGGGGATTTGTTGGTATTTCGGTAAACATTACGGTACAAGCAAGGTTGACATGATGCAATATCAATACAATACCAATATCAGGATAATATGAATACATGAGAACAATCTATATACTATCATGTCAGGAATAACATAACCAGGTCAGTTACATGTCATAAATGTATGAAGGTACAAGTCAGGTAACAGATCAGGCAATATATCGCTTGTGTATAACATATCAGGTACATAACAGTTCAATTATCAGGTTTCAGTACAACTGAGACGACTCAAACAAGATTGAGACGGCTCAAATAAGGTTGAGACGGCTCAGAATTCGTCTGGAATTATAATTTGTTCTCTGGTTGTATGGGACGGCTTATGATGGCCTTGAGACGGTCGGCCTTATTATGAGACGGCTCAAAGTGTTTTGAGACGGTTTAAAACAATCCTGGAGCGACATTATGTTCTCTGTGTGTATGAGACGGCTCTGGTTATGTTGAGCCGGCTTATCCCTATCTTGAGATTGCTCAAAGTATTCTGAGACGGCTCAAACTATATTTGGAACGATATTTTAGTTCTCTGTTTATATGAGACGGCTCAGGTAATTTTGAGTCGGCTCGTCGACTTGTTTCTGAGACGATCAGGTTTCCAGTTCGATCTAAATTCAACTCAAGTTTGTATACAATAGCAACTATAATTACGGCGATTACTATAAGTTCCAATATATCAATTATCAACATAAAATGCGGTAAATTTAGGGTTTCCTATCAAGTATTATAGCTAGATCAAGTTGTTGACATAACGTGATTCGGATCACGATACATTATTAGCATGTAAACATAGATCTACAAGTTTATAACAACAATAATAATAATGTTACACCAGATCTGGTCCGGCTGTAACTAGTATGTAGCAAGCATCTGGAGATACTTGTCTCGGTCTACAATTATCACGATGACGACGATGCAAGCATGATCTCGAAACCTTATGCAAGACCTTCGCTTGTACGTTCGGTCTTGAAGTTGCAGCCGTGAGAGGATGCTGACGCGAGGAAGAAGACAATGGTGGTGACGATGATCTCCTCAGGTCGATGCAAACGATGATGGTGGTGATGGGATCGGATATGAGATCGAAGGAGATTGGGTTTTGGAGTTAGGGTTTGGGTTCGGTTATGGATGAGAGAGAGACAGAGGCTAAGGTTTTAGTTTTGAGATACGTTTGCATGAAATTCATATCAGTGTAAATAGGATGCATGATTATAGGCCGGGTGTTATGTGAAATCCTATATCAATTAGATATAGGGTCTTAGAGATAAGGCAAAATATTATTCAATTTGCCTAACCAATATATCTTTATTAATTAAATACTTTACCATGTCCCAATAATAACCAATGACAAAACCCAATGAAACAATAACCCAGAATCAGTCAATAAACAATATCAGCCGCATGTCAGGTTTTGAGCCAGCTTATGTATGCTTGAGCCGGCTCACAAATCTATCCAAGCAATCAACTATTCTCTGGGTGTAAGAGACGACTCACAATCTTGAGCCGGCTTATGATGCCCAGAGCCAAAACTCAACATAACCAACAAAATCAAACAATTCAATTTATTAACCAAATATCGTACGATAGTTATAGGGTGTTACATTATACCCAACTACAAAAAGAATTTCGTTCTCAAAATTCATGAAGAATGAAAGGAAATAAGAACAAGAACGATAACAAGAATAGGAACAACGATCTGATAATTAAGGAAACAAGTTCGAGAATCTCTGTCGCATTTCTTCTTTATGTGCCCACGTCGATTCTTCATGCGAACGACCTCTCCATGTGACAAGAACTTACGGGATAATTTTGTTCTTAAGAACCTTTTCTTGTCGATCCAAAATAACCGCCGGTCGCTCTTCGTATGACAAGTCATTCCTTCCAATTCCGAGTGATCAAGGATGCGAGTCTCATCGCGAACATATTTGCGAAATTGAGATACGTGAAACACGTGTACACCAGTCAAGAACGGTGGTAGTGCTAATCGATACGCTACTTCTCTAATATGGTCAATGATATCGAAAGTACCCATGAATCGAAAACTAAGCTTGCTTAAACTACCAAACCGGATCATCCCTCTCGTCGGTGATATCTTCAAGAACACTTGTCGCTAAATGGAACTCCAACGGTCGCCTTCCATTAACGAACTCTTTTATCGATCTTGCGTTACTTGCGCTAGTTTCATATGATCTCGAATCAAACGAATCTTATCCACGGTTTGCACAATCAATTTTGGTCCCAACAATTTCCTTTCTCCAATGTCGTCCCAACATACCAGCGAATGACAAATGCGTTCGTACGTCTCAAATGGAGCCATCAGAATACTCGCCTGGAAACTGTTGTACGAAAACTCTATCAAGTGCAAATGATCCTCCCACGAACCTTTGAAGTCTAACATGCAAGCTCTTATCACGTCTTCAAGAGTTTTGATCATCCTCTTGGACCGACCATTTGTCTGTGGATGATACGCCATGCTAAATTTCAATCGAGTTCCCAAGCTCTCCTGCAAACTCCTCCAGAAATGTGAGAAACCGTGTCACTGTTACGACCCACCCCCAAACACAGACGGTATTGTTCGCTCTGGCCGAAGCTGCACGGTTTTGTCCCTTGGAATGAACTGGACTCGAGAAGGGGCCACTTCCTAGGAGATTACCCATCCCAGAATTTCCCTAGCTCGAGCATGCTTAACTACGGAGTTCTTCAAACTCCAGAGTTCCGGTTCACCCAAAAGGCATCTCTGAGTTATAGAAGTGGTATCAGTCCATTTATAGTTCTGATCGTGCGCTCTTTCGAAATGGAATTCGCAACTCCCCAATCATTCTAACATCATATCATAACCACAGATCTTTTTTTCGGGTTATGACATTCCCTCCTTCTTAGAACAATGATTCGTCTTCGAACCACATACCTATTTTTGAGGGACCGGCTCTGATATCAACTTTTTCACGACCCACACCTAAATACAGACGGTATTGTCCGCTCTGGCCGAGGCTGCACGCTTTTGTTCCCTGGAATGAGGGCCACTTCCCAGGAGGCCACCTATCCCAGAATTTTCCTAGTTCGAGCACGCTTAACTACAGAGTTCTTCAAACTTCGGAGTTCCGGTTCACCCAAAAGGCACATCTGTGTTATAGGAGTAGTATCATCCCATTTATAGTTCTGATCGTACCCTCTTTCGGAATGGAATTCGCAACTTCCCATTGTTCTATAACAGGGAATACTCCTATCATTCTAACATCATATCATAACCATGAATCTCTTTTCCGGGTTATGACATTCTAATATCATATCATAACCATGAATCTCTTTTTCGGGTTATGACAGTCACGATCGGACACGATACTAACCGGTATTCCATGTAATCCCATAATTTCCTGCATATATCTCTTCGCCAGCGTTTCAGTTGACTGTCCAACCCGAAACGGTATAAAATATGCTGTCTTGGTCAGACAATCACCGATCACCCATATAATATTGTTGCCCCTTGGACTTCGCGATAAAGCTGTCATGAAATCCATGGTTATATGTTCCTACTTCCACTGAGGAATCGGAAGTGGTTGTAACAAACCAACCCTTTGATGTTCAGCTTTTACTTGCTGACACACCAAACATCACGACACAAAATGAGTGATCTATCTCTTCATGCCTTCCCACCAAAAGTGTTGTCGCATATCCCTATACATCTTCGTACCTTTCGGATGCATTGAATATGCTGAACTATGAGCCTCCATCATAACTTCTTCACGAATCTTTTCCTTAGGCACGCACAATCGACTTCCGTATCTTAGGGACCCATCTTCATGAATTATCAAGTCTGATTGAAGACTTTCCTCTACTTGCCTTCGAAATTTTTGCAGTCTAACGTCTTGCAATTGTGTTGCCTTGATGCGATTTATCAACGATGACTGCACTTGTAGTTGCATCAACTGTCCCGAAGAATCCGGTAACATAAGCTCCAACTCTAATTTCTGAAAATCTGCAATAATCTCCTGCGAAGTTAATGTAATAATGGCTGGCAATCGACTCAAGGCATCTAGCACTACATTCACTTTTTCCAGATGGTACATTAAATCTAAGTCGTAGTCAGCCATCAACTCTAGCCATCTACGCTGCCTCATGTTAAGCTTCTTCCGAGTGAACATGTACTTTAAACTTTTATGATCGGTGAATATCTAACACCTTCTCGCTTAATAAGCAGTATCTCTATAACTTCAATGCAAAAATAACCGCCGCTAGCTCCAAGTCATGTGTTAGATAGTTCTTCTCATGTTTCTTCAGCTGTCTTAACGTATAAACTTTCATTCGTCCATGCTGCATCAATACACAGCCCAAGCCTTTTCCCGATACGTCCTTGTGAACCATTAACCCTCCGGAACTGTCTGGCACAGTTAGAATAGGAGCGGTCGTTAACGTATGCTTCAATGCCTCGAAAGCTTGCGCACATTTCTCTAACCGCATAAATGGTACCTCCTTTCGAGTTAACTTGGTCAACGGTTCTGCTATTCGAGCGAAATCTTTCACAAATCTCCGATAATATCCTGTAAACCTAAGAAAACTTCGAACCTCCGCTACGGTACCTGGGATCGACCAATCACGAACAGCCGTAATCTTTTTTGGGTCCACTGCGTTTCCATATCTAGATATGACGTGAACGAAGAACTTCACTTCATCGAGCTAAAACTTTCACTTGCTTAACCTAGCATACAGATTTTCTTGCCTCAATGTCTGCAGTGCAATACTCAAGTGTTCTTCATGCTCCTCGTCCTTTGAATACACCAGTGTGTCATCGATGAACACCACCACGAACCAATCTATATATGGTGAAAAGACTAGGTTCATTAAATCCATAAACACGGCAGGAGCGTTCGTAACTCCAAACGGCATAACTAAATACTCGTAATGTCCGTGTTGAGTTCGAAACACCATCTTGCAAACATCCTTCGGCTTTATCCGAATTTGATGGTAACTCGATCTTCAAGAATACCCTTGCACCACTTAATTGATCAAACAATTCGCTTATGCGAGAAATTGGGTCTTTGTTCTTGATGATCTCCCGATTTAACTCTCGGTACTCTATGCACATACGCTGCGTGCCATCTTTCTTCTTGACTAATAGAACTGGAGCTTTCCAAGATGAACCATTGGTCCGAATCTAACCCTTCTTCAATAGTTCTGAAACTTGCTTCTTTACTTTTTCTAGTTCCACCGGTGCCATTGGATAATAAGACTTTGAAATAAGCGTTGCTCCAGAAATCAAATCAATTGCAAACTGCACATTTCGCTTTGGCGGTAAATCCGAGATGTCTTTGAATACATCTATAAACTCCCGAACAACCATCGGTGCTTTCTTCTTGTTCACTTCCAACTCTGATAAAACAACACTCGTTGGCTTGTCTCTGAATTCAACCCGTCCGATGGATCTACTGCCTCCAAAGAATTCAAATTCCGGATGATGAGGAGTTTGGAAAATCATCTTCTTTGCTCTGCAATATATGTGAGCGTGAAATGTGCCAAGAAAGTTCATCTCCAAAACTACGTCATAGTTGCCGGTGTTAATGACTAAGAAGTCCGCAAACAACTCTCGTCCATAAACTACGACGGAACAATCCTTGCTTTCCCTATTAGAAATAATTTTCCCATTCCCAGTGTGTATGCCCCAATTACTGAATAAATCCGTATGTGGGATAGAGTGCACTAATAAATTTGGACGACATAAAACAATAGGATGCACCAGAATTCAAATAGAGCTAATGCGAGAAAACTACAAACTAATAGGATACCTGTTACCACATCTTCCAAAGTTTTTGCGTCGGTCGTCAGGGTGAAAGCCCGTCCTTGATTTGGCCCTTGAGTAATCTGTTTTTGTCCATAAGCGCATGAGCATCTACATATCCATCATTCTGCTTCAAACCAATCAACTCATTTCCTCCCTAGAAGATTGTTGAAAGAACTTCTCCAGGAAACTATGAGTAAAGGCCGTCCAGCTGATCGGCTTCGCCAAACGAGTCTCCTCTACAAGCCACTATTCTCTAGCATAGTCAACCATCTGGATGCGTACCACGTCCACTTTTGTCTCTGTTGGGTTATGCCAGCGCCTGGGCCATTAAACCGTGGCCGATCGCGGAACAAAAATTTTACAAACTGGTGCTAACACAACCCCCGAATACGGATCTACCATTAACCCTAAATCTAGCAAGCTATATAAAGAGTTGAGATGGTTATACCGAATGATCCGTGTCCCTCGGTCTTTAACCTCCTTCCCAAGCTCCTAGTGGCCACCATGATCAAGTTTGATCTCCGGTCTCCTTCCATCGAAGATGATCCACCTGAGAGTCTATGAATCAAGCTCCTATCTCATAACCGAGGTAACTAGGGTACCTAGTTTGCTAAACTAGATAGCCTAGATGATGTAGAGTCTAATGATGGATTGATTTGTCTATTAACACTCTAGGTTTCTCAACACATGAGACAATTAGGGTGGAGGAAGAAGTCATGAGAGATGAGAGTGAAGCTAGAAGCAACTCAAGAAAAATGGCTAAGTGTTGTAAGAATAAGTGAAAAGAATCAAGTCAAGGAAAATATCTCACAACCCAAACTAATATCGAGCATGCCACAATAGTAACCATGAGTCACCCCCATGAGTCACCAAGTGAGCAATGCTTTATAAATGCCAAGTACACACTCATCCCTCCACCTCATTAAATCTTTTAAGAAAAAGATTAAAGCAAAAATGAGGTGGCAACTTCTAGAAATTTTCTCGTAATAAATTACAAGAATACCTCTCAACCGTATATACATATCCGCATCCGTATTCCGAAAAATACGAATACAAAAAAGACGAAAATAATTCAATAATGTAATACTAGAATTTGGTTTAAACCAAAGCCACTAGTATAAACTGTTCGAATCACGATACGTGCACAAGTGCACGTATATGATCGAACCCTGCCGTAAAACCATACGGCCTCTAAATCGTTTCATCCGAAATAGGAAAACCCTCTGTGTGGGACTCTAAAGACTCGTTAATACGCTGGCAGTGGGTTTAACCATAAGTACGTCAGCGGCACTCTGTGCGTAACGGCTATTAGGTATTGAGTGAAAGGAAGGCCGGCGAGCAAACTTATCCTGACCCCTACCGAGCCTGACAGTGACAATATCCGTACAGTATGGTCTCTTTGTCTAAGAGTATCGCATATCAAGTATAGGGGGTGGATAAAGTTCGACTCTTAATAACACGACATTTCGTGTCGGTATGAAGCCCATCACAACCTGAGAAACTACTGACCAAATCAGTAATTCTCGACTTCCTTGATCAAGGATTTCTGGTGATGGCCATCCGTGTATTATGCGACATCAACTCCCAATACCGGGAGAGACGAATCCCTGACGATCCGCTCACCGTCTCTATGTGACTCGGGACTGTACCCAACTAAAACCTGTTTGCTCGACTCCTTTGAGCCGTGGTAGGGTAGTAATCAAAGCACAGCGGGAACTCACACGAGACAAATGACGATCTTAGATCAACAGACTAATCTGTACACATATCATCTGGGAACTGCTATCCGACAATAGGTATAATACCAACTAGCATATTCTCGGCGAGCCTGTTCAGTGTACTCATAACCCAACGAGCACCTGTATACTATCTTAGGTGAACAAACTAACACCAATGGTTTGTGAGATCGGCCACCGTCCCTTGTCGGGATCTCAATCAGTATACACTAGTCTACTCTGGAGTATCGATGTCCAGTCTCGATACTTCCATGACTAGGGACATTTAAGGATGTGCTTATAGACCACCCAACTCCCACGTACATGATCACCATCATAATGTTGGTAGTCAAGCAAAAATCCTATGGGCTCTATCAACATGTAATAGTGATCGGTAATACCACCTGAAGCATGTACATGATGATAAAGATAAACCAGATAGCATTCTATCATTTTGAGTAAGACTGTACTATCCGTATAGGTCTTTCCTCAATCATCGCAATCGCGTGCCTGCGATTCAATAATTGACTTGAGGGCACTATAACCTACAATCTTCCACTTGCACTTAAGACTAATTATTGCGGTGTCGCATACTCACAGCCCGTGTGATACCGAATACCCAACTTCTTTACTAATCAGTTTCGCAAAGCTCGTTTGTGTAACTATTGTGTTCGAGAAATACCCTCAGTGAGTGGATCCACTCCAATGTTTCTTTCTTTATCTCTCTCTATCTTAACTTCGCGGAGAAATACTATCTTTCGAAATGAGCAATACCTGTCTTAGAATTTGTCTGGATATCTGATGGGACCCAGTTCACAAATGAACTCCAAATCCAACAAACTTCTTAGACTGTATATTCCACTGAATTTAATCAGTATCCTGCGCCATGCCTTTCTCAGTATCCGCTTGGACTACTTGTCCTACATACTGTTCCTCAAAAGAGGGAAAATTATAACTCTGACAGCTACTCTGTCATCTAGGCCACCTTGGAAGCCTGAACTGATAACCGTCTCCCGAAAGAGGCTGCCGTTACCAATTACCATGAACATCCACTTATGTTCAAAACCGCTTCCTTCCGTTCCTCCAGGATTGGACTAATACACACACACACACACACACTTATTGCAGCTAGTGCAAAATCAATATCTGGTGTGGTACTTGACATCTCATGATTGACTCAATTGCCTAAGCAAGTAATATGCCAATCATGCAAATCCCTCTCCCGTTTAGTCTGTAAGACATCCTTTAGAGAGAGTGTCCATCACTTGCAGGTACACCGCTATGCCAGGAGTCAACCATTCTAAAACACCTTTAGAATAATGTCAAAGTACCCAAATTTGGACACTTTCCAAATCTGGATCTAAAACCATAGATCTAGTGACCAGAATTCTGATATTTTATCCATATTCTATGTGGAGAAACATTTTGTGACAACCACAGTATATAACCGATCGTAGTATAGGAATTTCACTTCCTATCAAGTGCATGTTATCCAAAAACCTGGACATCACTTTCTACTACTTTCTTACCAGATCCATCTCTTATTCTGATGAAATCAAACTTTACGACTGTCACATCAAAAATAGATGATTTATCTCCGCTATACCTGCTTTAGTCTATAAATAGACATAAGCTACTTATCAACTATGCTTCCGTTGCTCCCACTGACTACAACAACCTTCTGACAGAGTCATATACACGTGCACTTCTAAAGCTAATTTAGAACGACGCTATACTCATCCTCCTGCCAGGTCTCATAGTCTAGAACAGCAGTAGTGGCAAGTTTGGATAAACAAGAACCTCCTCGTCACCGTCTTTGAGAAGACCGAAGTACCTCTTGGGTGTCTGAGATTACCCACCAAATCCGCGGAGTGGCCAATGGAATGTCGAGTCCAATTGAATGTTTAGGTCCTACTAAAATTTCAGTAATTGTTTGTGGTTATGGAATCACTTCCAGTTCTACCATACTCCCACTAATGTTTTTGAAAAGAATCCATTTTAGTAAAACTGGTGGCGAGTCAAGAACAATATAACTATTGATCTTCCAGATGGTAGAATGTTAACCCTGTGCAAAACCTGGGATAGCCCACAAACAACCATTACTGAAATGTGCCTTGAGTTTATCCGGATTCTGGTTTTAAGCATAAGCCGGACAACTCCATATACCTTAACATCGTTAAGATATGATCCATTCTATATCCATATAGAAACATAGGCACTAATTTAATTGGAACCAGATTCAAAAGTCATGCAGCTGTCTCCAGTGTATATCAACTAAATGAAAGGAGGCCAATTAACATTACTCATCTAGGAGTGCATCTACATATGAGTAACCTGAAAGAGAAGTAAGTTCTCAAAACCATTACTATCAATAGAATACCTAACACAAGTATCTACATTTTCGATCACCTTGAAGAATCCTGATACTTTGCAACACATGGTTCTCTACTTTATTCTTATACCTATGATGACTTCTCAATGTCTGGACCCTGTATTTCAATGAAATACTTGTCTAAAACTAGAGAAGTCAAAAGTAAATGGAATATAGTACGGGTACTAACCTCTTTGTCCTAATGGACACTGGACAAGATACAATACTTTGTTTAAGTCCCCTGAGTTCAATAACTCATACCCAGTGCGTCGTAGGTTGAAAACTGTACCATGATTAGAATTACACCGCTGTTGAATGCTCCTTACCCAATCACCAACTGATATAGGTAAATGTCATAGACATAATTTCAAAAAGTTATATCTCACTTTATAAAATAAAAGTACAGATATATCAGTTTGAAATTGGTACATAATAACGGATATTCAAAACCAAATATTTGCCGTCAGGCAAAACCCAGGTGATTTTCTCAAATATCACCAATTATAAAGAATTCCGATATGTTGAGAATATAATCACCCAATCCCAATATTCTACTCCCATTTATCATCTGTAACAATATAAAGACGTGAGAATCAAAACCGGTAAATACATACCCTGGAGTCAGAATCTAATTGGGAAAACCGTTTTCAATTAACACTGCACAGTATAACTGAAACATGAAAATGTTTCGAAGGGGTACCCGGGTATTCCTAGTAATGCCTCTTTCACTATCCAGATTCATGACTGTAACCGTATATTTCCTTGCCCTCACTCCAATCCCCTTATATGTCTTTACTTATTACCTTCTGTACACAACACTTAGGCTAATTGGTTTTCTTTCTTCCATACCTTTCGGCACCAGCCTATGGTTTGGAAGAAGACTATCCAATAAGCGTAATAGGTGTATTTTCATAATCCTAAAAGCCCTCGCAACCTGAGAGAAAGTAAAGACAAAAGACAACCTGAATATTCCTATTCGATTTCTCCTGAACCAGAAATCATTTTCGAACTGGAACAAGTTTCTTGGAGTTCGTATGTAATTATACGATGACATCCAATAAATGTGGATCTTCGTAATGATACGGAATGTTCCGGAGAAATGCAAAGGTGAAGTAGGAGTGACGATGATATACGCGACTTCGTTGTGAATGATAGCAGTCACAATTTCCTTTTGCCCTCTTTCAAATCCCTTTATATGTCTTTATTTATTACTTTCTGTACACCACACTTAGGCTAAGTGGTTTTCTTCCTCCCCTACCCTTTGGCGTGCCTATGGTTTGGAAGAAGACCATCCAATAAGCGTAATAGGTGTATTCTCCTAAATACTGTGAGCCCTCGCAACCTGAGAGAAGGTAAACGGAAAAGACAACCGAATAATCCTATTCTATTTCTTCAGAACCGGAAACCATTCTCGAACTGAAACAAGTTTCTTCGAGTTTGTATCTAATTATACGATGGCATATCCAATAAATGTGGATCTTCGTAGTAATACGGAGTGTTCCGGAGAAATACAAAGGGTAAAAGTAGGAGCGGCAATGATATATGCGACTATGACAATCCAAAAGCTAAAGTGTTCTAAGAAGGTTCGGTTAACTTGGTTCATGAGTTTTAGTTTAGAGTCAGGCCATGGTCGCAGCCAAAGAGAGAGAGAGAAAAGAAACACTCAGCGTGCACTCTAACCTAGATTAGATTGGTTATTTATTTATCTAATCAGTATGGTTCCCATTGTTTCCTCGAATTCTCCATCAAACCCAAAAGGAGAATTAGTCGGGATCATCTGAAATCACCCGAGGAGTAATACCTACTCGTCAGTGGGAATCGGGATCCAACTATCATCGCATGATAACTTGATGGAATCCACTCAAGTCACCACTCGCCAGAAGGTATGTGCATGCCTGACAAGTTTCCTGTATGTTTGAAACCCCTGATGTGATTTTTACCCCTAGGACCCAAGTGAACTCGACACAGTCAACAAATCAAAGAGCCCTAGTCAAGTTCAACCCGTCATTATCCCGGATTGCATTAAACCCACCCGTACGAGCCATTGACACAGTTAACAAAGCCGCACGATTGTCCTAACCAATCGCATATATATGCCACAAATAAGCACTACTTAGCTACCGCACACTACGTCTTGACACAGTCAACAAACGCAGCATGGATACTAAGCAACACTTGTAAGAAATGACGGAGGGCTACGACTGGTTTTTGGCGAAAAACCTTTAACGTAATAAACTTGATCTCGTTGAAAGAACCGAGTTGTTTTACAAATATATAATGGCGTAAACTTTTGCTAAAGAGGTCACTCTCTGTGAAGGGATCTTGGCTCTTTCCTCGTTGAATGAGGTGCAAGATATTCCCAATCGAATACCACGATGCAAAGCAAAAGAATCGACTATAGTGAAGTTATTACGATGACGCAAACTTTTGCCCAAGGGGTCACTCCCGATGAAGGGATCTCGGCCTTTGCCTCGTCGAATGAGGTGCAGGGTATTCCCAATCGAACACCACTGTGTAAAGCAAACGAAAACGTCTGTAATGTCTGTTTTTAAAAAACTTGGTTCCAACAACATTATATAGGTTTGTTTTATCCTTGCATTGATCAGAATCAACGCAGTGCCATCAATTAAACATATCACACCAGATAAAGGAACGAAAATATAATATACGTATATGCCATCTGCATTCGCCACTGGGTCCCGTCATCATCCGTTAGGTTACTTAACCAACGACAGAGCGGGGGCTGGACAAGCGCGGGTGCAAAATATATACAACATCTACTACTATATATATAAATATATATAACATTCGTCCCAGGCATGACATAAAACAATATCACAGAATCTCAGCCAAGCAACACAGAGTGGTGGATAATCCTGAAGCCTCGGGTTTCACTTGAGCCGCAAATGAGACCCAACGTTTTCTGTCATCTGGATAGCCCGTGCAATGAAAACCTAGACCCCTACGAGTGCGGCAAGTTATCCGCCAATCCCAGAAATGAGGCAACCCCAATCAACAAAGTGAATGTGCCACCCAGCACTTTACGGAATCCAGTAACTTGAGCACCCCTCCTTGGATCAAACTATACCCCTACGAGTGCGACGAATAGCCCGCCAATTCTAGAGGAAGGCCCCCTCCGTCTCAACGCCATGAGATGCGGGCCTGGTGCCCTTTAGAACCCGGCTATTCGTTCACTCCACCTTGGGGTAATTCTAGTACAGAAAAGAAAATATATGTATAATGATGACATCGACCTCAACCCGGTCGTGCCCCAAACAAATAATATACAAACTGGCAGAGACGACAGTTCACATGTCGGACGCTCGTCCCGCAATATCAAATGTACGAATGAATCTAAACTGTACTACCATTGCACCACTGACTATCCACAACGATGATCCAGCCACAACCACAACACAACACAAAACATCAACGTGAATGTCATGTTTGCAAACCCGTCTAAAAGACATATAGCAATTAGACGAGTTATACCGCTCTAATGATATTCACGGTCGCAGATAGTAATGTATGCACTGAAACTTTTAAACAGTGTTAAAAATAGCGACTTCGAAATACCCCGAATGCCTCCAAACCAAAGATAACACTATAAGCAATCTGGGTAAAAACAAACAATACCAAAAACCAAATTTTCCAGACACCAGAACACTCCAAAAAAATCAAAACCTAACTGCCTTGAGGGACCGGCCAGGCCGGGAATTTCCATCATCTCGCCGGCCACATTTTGGTCATTGGGGCTTGTGTTTTGATGGTGTTCTAGTTGTCACATAAATAGCCTTTTGCAATTGTTTTAAATTTTTTTTGAAGACAATTTTCGACAGAAATTGGAACATTTCGGGTATTGTTTTGGAGTTGTTTCGGTTTCGATACTTTAAACGTTGTTTAAACTGTTAGATTAGGGTTTATAGGTTGGCTCTGATACCATGTTTGGTTATGCCAGTGCCCTGGCCATCAAACCATGGTCGATCGCGGAACAATTTTTTTACAAATTGGCGCTAACACAACCCCCGAATACAGATCTGCCATTAACCCTAAACCTAGCAAGCTATATAAAGTGTTGAGATGGTTATACCGAATGATCCGTGTCCTTCGGTCTTTAACCTCCTTTCCAAGCTTCTAGTGGCCACCATGATCAAGTTTGATCTCCGGCCTCCCTCCATCGAAGATGATCCACCTGAGAGTCTATGAATTGAGCTCCTACCTCATAACCGAGGTAACTAAGGTACCTAGTTCGCTAAACTAGATAGCCTAGATGATGTAGAGTCTAATGATGGATTGATTTGTCTCTAAACACGTTAGGTTTATCAACACATGAGACAATTAGGCTGGAGAAAGAAGAAGCCATGAGAGATGAGAGCGTGAAGCTAGAAGAAACTCAAGAAAAATGGCTAAGTGTCGTGAGAATAAGTGAAAAGAATCAAGTCAAGGAAAATATCTCACAACCCAAACTAATATCAAGCATGCCACAATAGTACCCATGAGTCACCCCCATGAGTCACCAAGTGAGCCATGCTTCATAAATGCCAAGCACACATTCATCCCCCCACCTCATTAAATTTTTTAAGAAAAAGATTATAGCAAAAATGAGGTGGCAATTTCTAGAAACTTTCTTATAATAAATTACAAGAATACCCCTCAACCGTATAAACATACCCGCATCCGTATTCCGAAAAATACGAATACAAAAAAGACGAAAATAATCCAACAATATAATACTAGAATTCGGCTTAAACCAAAACCACTAGTATAAACTGTCCGAATCATGATACGTGCACAAATGCACGTATATGATCGAATCCTGCCGTAATACCATACGGCTTCTACATCGTTTCGCCCGAAGTAGGGAAACCCTATGTGTGGGACTCTAAAGACTCGTCAATATGCTGACAGTGACTTTAACCATAAGCACGTTAGCGGCACTACCTGTACGTAACGGCTATCCAGGTATTGTGCGAAAGGAAGACCGACGAGCAAATTCATCCTGATCCCTACTGAGCCTGACAGTGACAATATCCGTACAGTACGGTTTCTTCGTCTAAGAGTATCACATATCGAGTCTAGGGGGTGGATAAAGTCAGACCCCTAATATCACGACATTTCGTGTCGGTGTGAAGCACATCACAACCTGAGAAACTACTGATCCAAATCAGTAATTCTCGACTATCTTGATCAAGGATTTCTGGTGATGGCCATCGGTGCACTACGCGACATCAACCCCCAATACCGGGAGAGACGAATCCCCGACGATCCGCTCACTGCCTCCATGTGGTTCGGGACTATACCCAACTAAAACCTGTTTGCACGACTTCTTTGAGCCATGGTAGGATAGTAATCAAAGTACAGTGGGTAGTAATCAAAGCACAGTAGGAACTCACACGAGACAAATGATGATTTCAGGTCAACAGACTAATCTGTACACATGTGATCTGGGAACTGCTATCTGACAATAGGTATAATACCAACCAGCATGTTCTTGACGAGTTCGTCTATTGTACTCATAACCCAATGAGCACCTACATACTATCTTAGGTGAACAAACTAATACCAATGGCTTGTGAGACCGGCCACCGCCCTTCATCGGGATCTCGATCAGTATACACTAGTCTAATCTGAAGTATCGATGTCCAGTCTCGATACTCCCACGACTAGGGACATTTAAGGATGTGCTTATAGACCACCTGGCTCTCACGTATATGATCGCCATCATAATACTGGTAGTCAAGCAAGAATCCTATAGGCTCTATCAACATGTAATAATGATCTGTAATACCACCTGAAGCATGTACATGATGATAAAGATAAACCGGATAGCATACTATCATTTTGAGTAAGACTGTACTATCCGTATAGATCCTCCCTCAATCATCGCAATCGCGTGCCTGTGAATCAATAATTGACTTGAAGGCACTATAGCCAACAGTCTCGTCTGGGATCTGAGCAGCAATCAACAAGTTCTCCGCATCTATAAGCCACTGCTCTGCCTGTAGTGGTTCCTCCAATCCCGTAAAAGTTGCCTTGCCGGACCGAGCTTCCTAAAATCCGCAACCGTACCCTCACGCTGAACATGACTTGGACCGCCGCCCTCTCAACTGCCGTGATAGCAGTCTGTTGGGCCGTCCTCAAGCTCTCCTGGAAAGCCTCAGCCTGTCGCTGGATCAAATCGACACGTCGCTGCTAATTCTCCAGCATACCTTGCATGACGCCAAGCATCGCGACACTGTCGGTAGGTGGAACTGGTGGATTCCTTCTTGCCATAACTCTGGAGTTGGGCACGAATGACGAGAATTAATATCGAAAACAATTCAATAAAGACGAGGGATTCAAGAATTTGAATGACAAGGCAAAAATGTGGCAAGACATGTTCCTATAATTTAGGGTTTCCAGGTCAATGTATTGGGTACTAATACCTAATTACAAATTGAACCAAGCCCTGCTAATCTAAATCTATGCTTTGATACCAACAAAAGCTTGTCACGTCCCACTTTCTACAATACACTAGAATACGGGACATGATTCGGCCAGCCATTCTACCTACGGTAAGGAATCATTCTTCCATAGTCACATTAAGCCTGTCATGCAATAATCAAGCACAATAGTATAATATATCTATCTAATCATGTCCAATTTGCCACAATAAAACAATAGCGATAATCAATAATCAAGAGTCAATAGCGGAAGCAATAATAACGATCAAGTCTCAAGATTTAAGGAGAAGCAAGAATAGTAAATAGTGGTCCTTTACGGGCTCACAACGATAGAAATCCAAGAAACAGTTTAATACGATAAAAGACTTAAACCATCAAATAACTAGATCAATAATTAACCACGTTTCACTGCTCGGCAAGGTTCTCAAAGTATTCATTGTCCTTATGTTCTAAAGCCAAGTGATCTGGGCTATGCAAAACCCAGACGTCAGAGCGTCATAGATATCATAATAAAATATAACTGGGTTGGTGATATAACAAGCCATTATACAAGAAATCAGTAGCATATGAGTAGTCAATAACCAATGGCAATAACAGTGATATAGCATATCAAGCAAGATACGGTAAAGCAGTCATATCATGTGTACCCTATGAGTCCATGTCGCTAGGTTATCTATCATACGGGTATTTGAAACCAATTAATACAATCCTTTCTTGTAACTCAATAGTATCTCGTACGTGTCTGGGACCACGGTGTCGAGACTTTCGGGGCTGAATCCGAGACGTGCCGCTAGACAGTAAAACAATGCCGAGATGGACGAATGATGTCAGCATTGCCATTCCGGAGGCCGGAGCTCGTGTTGTCTGATCTGTCTCTAGCAATCAATAACTTGAGTTACAATTCCGTTACATTCTTGATTTCCCATTTTCCCAGGTTTCATGTTCATGCCAAGTATTTATAATACGTTATCTAATGCCAACACGGGAAGAAGTATGTACAAGTCATGTCTATCAAAATAATATGTCAAGCAATCAATATGGGGATTTGTTGGCATTTCGGTAAATATTACGGTACAAGCAAGGTTGACATGATGCAATATCAATACAATACCAATATCAGGATAACATGGATACATGAGAACAATCTATATACTATCATGTTAGGAATAGCATAACCAGGTCAATAACATGTCATGAATGTATCAAGGTACAAGTTAGGTAACAGTTCAGGCAATATATCGCATGTGTATAACATATCAGGTACATAACAGTTCAAATACCAGGTTTCAGTACAATTGAGACGGCTCAAAAAAGGTTGAGATGGCTCAGAAGTCGTCTGGAAATATAACTTGTTCTTTGGTTGTATGAGACGACTCATGATGGCCTTGAGACGGTCGACCTTATCATGAGACTGCTCAATGTGTTTTGAGACGGCTCAAAACAACCCTGGAGCGACATTATGTTCTTTGTGTGCATGAGACGGCTCTGGGTTATGTTGAGCCGGCTCAAAGTATTTTGTGACGGCTCAAACTATATTTGGAACGATATTTTAGTTCTCTGTTTATATGAGCCGGCTCAGATAATTTTGAGCCGGCTCGTCGACTTTTTTCTGAGATGATCAGGTTTCCAGTTCGATCTAAATTCAATTCAAGTTTGTATACAATAGCAACTATAATTACGTCGATTACTATAAGTTTCAATATATCGATTATCAACATAAAAGGTTGTAACTTTAAGGTTTCCTATCAAGTAATATAGTCAGGTTTATGCTATAGCATCCCTTCCACATACAAGTTGTCATGCATGGCAAATCGTTGAAATGATCAAAAGGAGTGCTTTAACAGAACCGTATGTGTGTATGAGTTTTATCCCAAGCGTAAACTTTTTGTTAATCCCTGCCCCCTGTAAACTTTGTGCATGTGAATTCACTAAAGCTTTAGTCAATTATCTTTAAAATCCAGTTTGATTTTGGAGTGCAAAAACAAAAGATTCTATTCGTACTTTTTGAAACATATCAGCCATTAGTTCTTAATTTCAATCACAAACCCACATTTCACATTTTTAAGGATAGTGGCTCTCCTTCTCTCCACCCTTGTGTTCGTTTGCAAAATCACTGGAAGTAGATCCTTCATATCACTTTGGTGCTGAGTTGTCTTGTACATATTTTCCTAGTGAAAGGTCAGACTCTAAACACATTCAAGTTACTGTACAACATACATATTGAATTTTGTACTACTTATCACAGGCACCATATAGTGGGTACATAAACAATTTGTACAAGAAATAACTAAACTTCTTAAGATGTTGAGTTGTTTAACAAACATACAGCATTTGCATAGACATGTTCTGTGCTGGTGCTTTAGGGCGCTAGAGCTTAAAGGGTTGATATAATTATAAAATAATAGATAGCTCATATAGCTTGCAATTGACTTTTCCTTCGTCCCTTTATACTTGTTAAACTACATTATCTTGGTTCTTATTCATACACTTCTATTTCACTTTATCTAATCAGACCCACTTTTTATAAAGTGAGATGGGGGTTGTTTTATGCCGTCGAGATGTGTGGATTAAAATAGTCTTACATTGGAAAAACTATGAGATCACATTGGAAAAACTATGAGAGGTACATAAGTATAAAATATAAGATGAGTCATACCTCAACGAGACTTGAGTCTTATTGTTGAAACCCACTTATATCAGAAGCCCGTGTACACTCATAAATGAAATATATATATAGCCCAGATCGTTTTATATATATATATATATATATATATATATATATATATATATATATATCCCAGATCGTTCGGGACCTCAACAATACTTCTGACAGAAGCCGTTTACAAACACAAAAAAGTGTCTCCGAGAGACCTAACTTCTACAATTATTGTGCAATCCACGCGACAATCACACCAAAAAAAAGGAAGGGATGGTTGCACGTGAGGGGGAGTGTTAGATGTGGGGATTAAAATAGTTCCACATTGGAAAAATTATGAGAGGTACATGGGTATAAGATATAAGAGGGGCCAAACTTCAACAAAGCTTAAGTCTTATTGTTGGAACCCACTTATACCAAAAGCCTATATAAAAGTGCACTAGCACCTCATTAATTTCTGGAATATAGTAGTGAGTCTTGAATATGCCATCACATTGTCAATGTAGAAGTTAGGTTTGAAATATCTTTGATTTATTTTTGTTACTTTGCTTGTATTTTATGTATACACCCTTGCTGTACGTAATACTGATATACAATTTTCGCACACTGCAAATTTTCATTCCCTTTTCAAGTCATGCTTTATTTCTATCCACTGATAGCACCCCCCCCCCCCCCCACACACACACTGATTCACTAATATGCACAAGTAAATGGCGATTGCAGTGCTTAAAGTTCAAGACAGATCAGGCGCAAGATGCAAAAAAGATGGAAAAGCTGAATAACATCTTTTTCACTTTGATGGCTCGGGGGCCTGATGGTATGTATGCATTATTCTGTAGTGTCTCTCATTGCAGTTAAAGGTCTAAATGATATATTCATTGACAACTGATGAATGAATTGTGTAATTTTTTCCCCAGCCGACATAGCAGAGGTCACGGGTAAAGAGCAGGTGGAGCAGCAAGTGCCGAAGAAAGGTAGAGGGCGGAGGCAGTAGTGAGGCTTGCAAGATATTTTTCACAACTTTGTAGACCCAGAGATAAAATTTAGTTCCTGTGTATTTGAGCATTTTTACAGCTAGAAGATCAATAGCCTATTTGCTGCTATGATTCAAATTTTCCCTTCTCCTACAAGTTGATTGTTCTAATTTTAATGAATGCTGTCCAACTTGTAATACTTTCGCCGAGCCCCATTAGCTGAGGTGGAAAGAAGATGATTGAAAACACTGTCATTAGCCGTTTGTGGGGACTGCTTGTTGTCTAAATAATGAATGCAAATGCGACCTTGGTTGGTTGAAGCTATGCAGAGTTTCTATTGATCATTGAACTTTTAGCATAAATATGGGTATCTAAATTATCAGTCCCCAATAAATGCTGGAGCCATATATGCTAGGGACTTGCTTAATTGCTGTCATCAAAACATGCCAGAGATTACCTGGACAACTTGCCTTCATCGTGCCATTTGCGACATATATTTCTGTTCTTGCATGATTAATGTGCGTTTTTTGGTATGCATTACTTTCGATACATTAGCATTAAAAAAAGGACCGAGTTAGGTAGAGAGGTACCTCTCAAACCAAAATTCCAATCATTCTCCCTTTGTCTCATCCTAACAAAAACAAAAATCCAGCCATTTTTATTAAACTAATATTAAGCTCCCATGATGTTCTGGCCGGTTCATAGGAAAAAAATTATGGTATCTCTGGGTAATAATCTCGCATAGAGAAAAATTGATGGAGTCAGTAGTTATAATGATTCAAGAAAAAATAATAATAAAAAAATTTGTTTGCAGAAACTAAATTGTTAGAAGAAAAATACAAGATATTAAATATGTGAAAAAGGGTCACAGGGAAGAAATTATTCTGTATGCCGGGTGTATTACATCCGGATAGGAGAGAGAAAAAGATGGAGAATTACGGGCATCCTTCGGGCAGCTTGGTGGGGTCCATATTCTTATTTCTTTTTTTCTCATAACCGAGCATATACGGCTGACACACTGTAGATTTTTCCCTCGCAGGGACACTGCATGCCCATAACTGCAATGTCAAGACTGGAGGTCCCATGGTGACTAACGACTATTTTACACATAGGCCTATGGATCCCATCCGCAGTGTGGACACTGCACATATGGGCCCACAATGTCCCTGCAGTCCCGTTTCCTCATAAAATATAGTACACAGGAA
Source organism: Agapanthus africanus (assembly GCA_030015575.1). Taxonomy (NCBI): domain Eukaryota; kingdom Viridiplantae; phylum Streptophyta; class Magnoliopsida; order Asparagales; family Amaryllidaceae; genus Agapanthus; species Agapanthus africanus. The sequence continues at coordinate 88,637,502 of JASDDO010000014.1, forward strand.
AAGATAGGAACAAAAATGTGGTTGGAATACTAATGGATAAAATACTGCAACACTTTAGTTGATTAGTTGATGCAAAAAGAATTGAAGATAGAATAATATTAATAAAACTTGTATTAGGAGAAAAGGTAATTAATATTATTAGCTTTTATGCTTCATGAGTAGGTTTATCGTGTAGAGCTTTAAACTAAATTTTTGGAAAAGTATGGATGATTTAATTCAGGGTATTTTTTTGCCAAAATAAGAAGTTATTTATAGGAAAAGATTTAAATGATCATATTGGTGAGGATGGTAGTGGATATTAGTCAGTCCTTTAAATTTGAGATGAAGTCTTCTTGTTGTTGTTAAATTAATTTTCAAACCATCTTTCATATAGCTTTCTTTCTCAAACATTTATGTAACCATGATGTAAATTGTAATACCCAGTTCTGTTTGAACCTACCGGTATTTTAAATAAATATTTTCTTATTATTTTCCCTTGTATTTTTCCTAGTTTCCCAATTTTCATATCTAATTCCTAATCCAAACTCAAACCCACACCCTGGCTCAATCCAAACCCAAACCTTAACGGCTTAACCCCAGCCCTTATCCCCTTTCTCTTTTTTCCCTCTCTGTTCTCTCTCCTCACCACCGACCCTTCCTTCTTCTTCATGCTCCCCATACGACCCGCGCCTTCCAGAACCTCGCCATGCCGCAACTACCCCCGAGATCCTCAACCTCCTCCCCTATCTAGAACCTCCTCGAGACCCTCATTCGCAATATTTATCCATCGCTCTCACTTCCTCTCTAGATCTTCCTTCTAAACTCAACACCCCATTACCACCACTGGCCACCACTCGAAGCACCGCTGCCGCCATCACCACCGCTGCCTTTACCGCCGACGAAGTCCTCATCACCACCTACCTCTTCCTTTCAACGCTACCTCCATCATTCCTCGTCTTCTTGTTAGTTATATGTATGCCCTAGAGGCCATTATTATACATATGATGTATATTATAGTGGATGCTTGGACATATAGAGAGGACTTTCTTGCTCGACATGATAGTATGCTATCTGATTACCTTTATCTTAACATATAGACTGGTATTTATACCGTCTGTCTCTTACATGTTAATAAAGCCCTTAGGATATGTACTTGACTATCAGGACCATGATGAGATCATACTAGTGGGGCTAGGGTGGTCCAAAAGTACATCTTTTAATTGTTCATAGTTGAGGGTATATCGAGACAGCGCATCGATATTCCAGAGTAGACTAGCGTATACGCTTCTTGACCCATATGATGGGTGATGGATGATCCCACATCCATTGGTGTTTGACATCAAAGATGGTATACGGGTGCTCAGTAGAGACTGGGTACACTGAACAAGACTCGCCGAGGATTCTTATGTGGTAGTATACCTATCGTCAGATAGCAGTCCTCTGGTGACACTGGTACATGTTAGTCTGTAGACCTGAGATCGTCATAGAGTCTTGTGTGATTCCCACTGTGCTTTGATTTTCACCTTACCATGTTCAAGAGAACGTGCAAAACGATGGTTTTTGGGTATAGTCCCGAGTCACATAGAGGCAATGAGCGATAGGAGGGGTTTCGTCTCTCCCAGTATTGGGGGTTGATATTGCGCTATGCTCGATTGGCTATAACTGGAAGTCCTTGACCAGGGCTGCTTATGAGATTTACTGATAAATGTTATCAGTAGTTTCTTAAACCGTTATAGGCCAGACATCGGCATGACTTATCACGTTACTGGGGTTTGACGATTTTCACCCCTAGACTTGATATGCGACATATCAGATGAAGAGACCGGACTGTACGGAAGTATTACTGATAGGTTTCATGGAGACTATGGACAAGCTTGCTTGTTGATCTTCATATCGCTCAATACCCGGGCAGCCGTTACGTCCAGCTAGTACCGCTGACGGCTTGTAGGTGACTGATGTGATCATCACCTACTGCTGGCGTATTGACGAGTCTTTAGAGTCCCACACAGAAGTTCCCTTGTTCAAGCGAAACGAAGTAGGACACATATGTGATATGTGTGTGGGCCTGATTAAATACGTGTATGTGATACCGTACTATAATCTGGCAGTTATCTATTATCGGTTCGGTTATATGTGATATAACCAGATTGTCGAATCAGATAATGTGATATACAGATAAATGATATTAGTCAGTCATTTATGATATAACCGGATTATTAAATCAAGTATTGATTTAAATCAAGTATTGATTTAATAATGTGATATAAATTATGTGTGATATAATTCTAATATCATTAGCTCACTAATTATTCTTTATTATATAATAATAATAATAATAATAATAATAATAATGAAGCATGGCATATGAATTTCTATTTTGTGAAAATAGAAATGAGGTGGAAAATAAGAGCATGGTTACAAGCATGGGATTTACCTTTGTTTATTCATCTTGGCTCACTATTCAAGTATGGTTGCAATTTTATATTGCATAATTCCATATTTGAATGAGTGAGGGGTCAAGTGTTGCCATTCATTCTTGAGTTCATTCTCAACACTTAGCCTTTTTCTTGTGTTGCTCCCATGGTTGCTTTCTAGCTTCTTCTTCTTCCTCAACACCATAGTTCAAGCTTCAACCCTCATATGTGATGTGAACCATGAAACTTGAACACAAACTTGTGAGCTTTTAACATCCCCTACTTCATCATCCTATACTTGACTAGTGATCGAGTGTAGCGTGTTTTCTACGCTAAAAATTTTAGTATAGAGGCAGCTTGAGTTGGAGGGGCTTCGCGTAGATCATCTTCGGCACGAAGGTCATCGGAGGAAGCTCGTTCAAAACCTCAAGTGGAGCCTAAGGGAGTCGCGGGACTACTACACGGAGCATGTGATGTGAAGGACCGGTCTACAAAGATTGTATTCCTTGTTCACTTGATGTAAAGTTGTTTACATTTTTGTATCGTCTAATTCTCTAGTTAAGATTCTAGGATTAGGGTTATTTAGCATGATAAATTTTTGAAAACGGCATGGATGATGCCTCCTGAAACCTTGCTGTCGTGCTAGGAAACCCAACACTTCCCTCTTTCCTCAACATCCAAGAACCCGAGCCCCTCTCTTTCCTCCATGGCCGAGCTTGAGTTTCCATCCATGGTAGCTCCTCTTCTCACAACCAAGCTTACCCCATCGCCTACGACCCCTTCTGTCGCCCCCAGCTCCTCTTCCTCCGACCCATCTCCTTATAATCGAGCTCACATCCACTTCCTCCATCTAAACTTTCTGTACAGAATTTTTTTCAAAATACAGAAATGAGCACCTAAGCCTGAGCACAAGTTATAAATTTAATTTGCTTTTGAACAGCAAGAAAGCACTTACAGCTCATTGGTAAAGCCTTGCACTGCTGTGACGTAGCCCCTGCGTTCGAATCCCCCCAGCCCCATATTATTTTTTATTGATTTTCTTTTAAACTTTTAGAAGCTCAAAAGTTTGCACGTGTACTGGACGTAAAATGAAAAGTCACAATAAAATTTAACATGTGCACTAAGATATATGAGACGACTAGGTGGTAGCAATCCAAAGCCCAACCTACCGATTTGGACCGGCGAGATTAAGCTTGGGGCCGGCGCCGCCGGGCCCCCCATGCCTAATACTCCAATTTCTCTTTGCCCTAGTCTTTTGGCCTCCCTCCTTTACTCCCATTATGTTTGTTTACTCTGCAATTATCCAGAGAATAAAAAATCACCATTAAACCAAATTTTAATGCATTTTTAATTCTCAATTCATTACCCTAAACCCTAATCCTATCCTATAAATACCCCTACACCATAGTCATCTCCATTCTGAAAATTATCAGAAAAACTCTCTAAAATTTCCAAGTCCAAAGTGATATAAGTGGAGTTAGCAAAGGTCGAAGTTCTGGCGACGTTTCGGGAAGAATCCAGCGATGAAACGACTCCCCGACGATCCCAAAATCTCCTCTATATCTTCTCTCTAATTCCAATCTGTAAGTCTCTTCTTCCCTTCTCAATCTCTAGTCTAAAACTTTCACTTTTCAAAACTCGTCGGAAGCGGAGTTATCCCGACTTCCGACTCTCTTTTCTTTAAAAACTCAAAATTTTCTTAAACAACAAATTACCATCTCTTCTTATATTGTTTAACAAATATAAAATAACATTCACAACAAGTTTCAATTCAAAATAATATGTATTGCAACTTCTAATTCATTTTTACGGTAAAATACCATAATATTTACATACGATATTGCTTATTCATTTTGATCATATTACCTTTAGAAAACTCACGAGGTAATGACCTATCTCATTACAACACATATTTTTGATATAGCACGATGAATTTTGGAACATTAGTTTATGGGAAAACTACGAGTTTACATTTAAATACCATAAACATTCAAAAACCGTTTTCTTTAAAAGTGCATTATTTAATTCCTTACAAATGCGGCTCTATAACCCATTTTTGGGAACCCCGATCGGGATGGTGCGGGTTATCGCACATCCTCGGGCCTACTAAAGCGAGATGCATACCTCCTCACGGAGTATCCGATCTCGATGGAATTTTTAATACAATTTTTAAGAAAAATGAGATTTCTATTTAATAAGTAAAATTTATTTTTATTATATATATATATATATATATATATATGAATATTATCAAAATTTGTATATATATATGAATATTATCAAAATAGATATGAATATTAATATATGAATATTATCAAAATACATATTTTATGAAATTTGTATATATATATGAATATTATCAAAATACATATTTTAAATATATTATATATATTCCATGTTTTTCTAAATCAAAGGAATCACAAATTTCATGAAACTACCATTACAAATCAATACAATTCCAATATTACACTAAAATACCATATACAATGAAATCTAGGTTCTATTCACTAGAAAACTTCATTTTATAAAAACTACATCTATGAAAACCCTAAAAACGATAAATAAATACTTGAGGTTTATTTTGAAAATATATCAAAACTATTTTTCATAAAACCCCCTCAAGTTATATTAATTTACAATAAGGACCTTAGTAAACATAGGTTAAAGCGGAACTAGTTCTCTTGAGCCTCAGGGAGCCAGAGAATATGGGTGCTTGCCTATCTAAGGTAAACAACCTTAAAAACGGTGTTATCAATACGGTAATTGTCTTTAAAAAATACACAAATCCTGCCGTCCATGTGCAACAGTTATCGATAACATCAAAACTAATTCAGGACTTCAATTCATTGTAAAGTGTCTGACTCAGACAGAGTCTCAGTCTAATATGAAACCAATCTATCCTTGAATATGATTCAAGATAACTCTATTTCAACATGAATCCGTTTATACCAGATTTCCGTCTATATCCATATCAACATGACTCGACTAAACCGAACCATGGATATACTATGATTACATGACTATCCATTTATATCCATTCCGTTTACATGAACGACTGATATCATGGTTTCGGGAAGTCATCTATCTACAATTCAATACAATCAATACAACAATACATTACGGGGTTTTTAAAGGGGTAGACTGGTACGGAAGATGTTAAAAGTGCCACGATGTGTTCATTAAAAGACATACTATACATCCATTGCTGTTGTTCCATGGTTTTATCGACGGAGCCTTTGTACTAGGGGTTACCATAGTCCACGGTGTAAGTTGGACTCCTCTCGTATACACAGGCATATTCTGTACCAAGCTACAAACAACTACGTTAGTATAACAAATATAACATTGTCTACTTCACTTGTTCTATTCTCTGTCTATTCTTTTCATTCTCTCTTTGGGACTTACCGAGCGATTGTTCGCCGACGACATTCCTATTTCTTTCTTTTTTGAAATGTTGTCAGGAGGACCCGACTCTGAAGAGTTCAAGACCAGTCAGGAGCACTTGGAGCAGTTCACAGAAGACCCCGAGCATTGAATTTACTTGTATTCACTTTACTTTCAGTTCATGCCATTGTTTAGGCATTGTTTTCCATTCCTGTATTTACACCATTCAGTTGTATTGTAAAGAAATGTTTAATATATAAAAGTTGCTATTCATTTATATTCATGTCTCTTATGTACTTTATTATATTGCTTATATACGCTTAGCGTGCTTACTTCTGAGTAAATACGTAGCGGGTCCAGTCATGTCTCCTACCGTACACCGGGAAGCGGGGCGTGACAGGTTGTGTTGGTGGCCCATACAGGTCAGTGCTGCATGGAACCCTACCGTGCAGGTCAGTTCTGCATGGACATACAGGTCAATTCTGCATGAAGTCCTAAGCAATATAATACAAGAATCAGCAACTAAAAACATTCTTTACATTTCATATTTCTTGAATCTTACAATTTCATATTCTTTGAATCTATTTTAACCCAAAATTTTCTTTCAAGGTTATGAATTCTTTAAATAATATCAGCACAAACTTCAACAACACACTACCACCTCTACCACTTACGCCTACCGTTGCTGCTCCGATCAATGAGCAGACGGTACTGCTTGAGGCAATCCGAAGGCTCCTGGAAGGACAGCAGCAGCAGACTGCTATATTACTGAACCGTCCAGAAGCGGAAGCGCCCGGAGTAAAGCAATTTCGAGCATTGCACCCAAAGCAATTTTTGGGGAAAGAGAGCCCTCTGAAAGCTGAAGAATGGGCTCAGAGTATTGAGGATGATCTGGCAGTAGCACAAGTGCCAGAGATCGCTTGGGTACGAGTTGCAAAGCTGCAACTCACCGATAACGCCTGAGTATGGTGGAAGGCGGAAGAAAGCCGCCTTGACCAGCCGATCGAATGGAGGATTTTTCGTGATATGTTTGACGCAAAGTACTTTCCAGAGACTGCCCGATTTGACATGGAGCAGCAATTCATCCATCTACAACAGGGTTCGATGTGGACAAAATCAGTGGATGGGTATGATGCCAAGTTCACCATGTTGAGCAGGTTTGCGATACACCTTATTCCGACTGCTGAGATCAGGTCCAGACGATTTCAGTAAGGTTTGGCCCCGGAGATCCAAACTGCCTTAGCTACAAGGGATTTCCCAACCCACGACCTAGCTCTGAAAGCTGCTCGTTGATACGAGGCAGTAGTGAAGAAGAAGGACAGACCTCAATCTGCCGGTATGAAACGCTCTGTCACTCAGATGGCAGGAAGAGCCTCTTCAATACTAACTTTTGAACCCAGGAGACCGGAAGTAACAAATAACTGGCCAAGTCCAGATTTTTGCTTCTACTGCAAGAGAGATGGACACCTGTGGAAGGACTGTAGGCGCGCAAAAGGCCCGTGCTTAGTTTGTGGCGCATCCACTCATGGAATTGGAACATGTCCTTATAGATGCAATCCAGTTTCAACTCACATCACTTATTCGCAGCGGCCATCTATCCAGGCTCCTGCACCCCATCTTGCTCTTCCAGCTCCATATCCACGTGGACCACCTGCACAGCCTAATCGCCAATTCCAACAGGTACTGAGGAACATGCCTCAAGGACAGAGGAATGTGCCTCCAGCTAGGAGGAATGTATCCCGGCGTCAGGCTTTCACTTTAGCGGCCGTAGAAGCCGAGACTGTAGATCATGGTAACCTTGGTAATTCCCTCACATCTTTCCAAAAATTTTGCATTCTTTCGTTCTTCCAAATATTTTTCATGCACTATCAATAGTTCTATCACCATCACTATCACCAAATTGTTTTGAATCTATTACACTTTCCTTCTACAAATTTCGAGGACGGAATTTTTATAAGGAGGGTAGAATGTAACGACCCCAAACTTTCTGTACAGAATTTTTTCAAAATACAGAAAGGAGCAAGTTATAAATTTAATTTGCTTTTGAACAGCAAGAAAGCACTTATAGCTCATTGGTAAAGGCTTGCATTGCTGTGACGTAGCTGTTTACCGCCGAAAACGGAGACGAAACCGGGATGGAACGTCTTGCCTGAATTTGGGGGTAGATACTATTTGGGTTCATCCGTTCACCTCTCCGAAGATACCAAGTTGATTTATGGCACTGTATATTGGAGGTTTGGACGGATGCGGCCGTTGTAGCAGACTTCGTCAGATTCCCCCTCGTTTGCGAGGGGTTTTTGATTGTGGGGACGCTCTTCCCTACAGGCGTAAATCCCTACAGTTAATTACGTTAACGCATTACGATAACCACTTTCTCCTGCTCCGGAGGTTCACTTCGTGTTGTGTGTGTTTGTTTTTGTTTGTTTCGGGTTGCCCGTGGATTGTATACGGAGACTAATTTATGTCGTCGCCCGTAGGGCGTGGATTAGTCCAAATCCGTAAAATTTTAGATTTGGGTTTGGGTCAATTTAAGATCGTTAATCTGGTTTGATATTAAAATCGACTTAAATGTATGTGAGCATTTATAGCTCGATTTGTTTTTTGTTAAGGATACATTAGTCCAATTTGAGACTAAGATCTACTTAACGAAGTTTCGGGAACATTTTTATTTCAGATCCAACAAAAAAGTATTTGGGCTCTATTGTTTTTGGCTTAAGGATGTTTCTGTCCTTTATCGCCATTTGGGAGGCGAGTATTAGTTTAAGGACATTTCGGTCCATTATCGCCATTTTGGAGGTGAATATTAGTTTTAGGACATTTCGGTCCATTGCCAGTTTAAGGACGTAGTGGTCCATGGTTCATCTTGAGCGCACATGTATTTGTTACGTGACGGAATGAACAAGGGTGATATGGAATGCACCCAGTATGGGATGCGGTCTGATTTGAGGTATGCACGTCGGTTTGGACGGTTTGGGAATGCACTGAAGATTTGTTGGTTGTCGGGACCCGCCACCTCTCTGAAGACGTTGAAGAATTACAACAACGTATATCAAAGGTGTTGAGAGATGTACCCTTGAACCAATTCCCGTATTTGAGGGAAAGGGGGATGCTGTGGACCTTAGGGTTGTTTACCGCCGAAATCCGGGAAAGACGAACGTCTTGCCTGAATTTGGGGGCAGATGCTATTTGGGTTTAACCGTCCACCTCTATGAAGATTCCAAGTTGATTTAGGACACCGTGCATCGGAGGTTTGGACGGATGCAGCCGTTGTAGCAGACTTCGTCAGATTTCCCCTCGTTGGTGAGGGGTTTTTGATTGTGGGGACGCTCTTCCCTGCAGGTGCAAGCCTCTGCAGTTAATTACGTTACCGCATCGCGGTAACCACTTTCTCCTGCTCCAGAAGGTCACTTCGTGTCGTGTGTGTTTGTTTTATTTTTTGGTTGCCCGTGGATTGTATACGGAGACTAATTGTGTTGTTGCCCGTAGGGCGTGGACTAGTCCAAATTCTCATGTTCTTAGATTTGGGTTTGGGTTGGTTTAAGGATCGTTAATCTCGTTTGAGATTGAGATCAACTTAAATGTTTGTTGAGCACACGTTAGTCTAATTTTAGACTAAGATCTACTCAATAGGGTTCTCATTCAGATCCAACAAAAGAGTATTTGGGCTCCATTGTTTTAGTTTAAGGACGTTACGGTCCACAGCTAGTTTAAGGACATTATGGTCCATAGCTTAGTTTAAGAACATTGCGGTCCATAGCTAGTTTAAGGACCTTGCGGTCTGTAGAATTGCTGGTTGTCGGGACCCGCCACCTCTCTGAAGATGTTGAAGAATTACAACGACATATATCAGAGTTGTAGGGAGATGTACCCTTAAACCAATGAATGTTCATCCGAAGCTTAATGGTCTTGTTTGGGGCTAAGACTAATCTGGAAAATAAAGAGCCCATGGGCTCGGTTGATTAGGAGTTAGGCCAACTTGGATTCAACCCATTCATTTCATATTTTAATAAAGTGTTAAACACTTGCTTGAGCTTGGTCCCCTTTCTGTGCCAATAATGCCGAGCATTCATATGGGTTCTGATGCCCTTGCTCCCTTTTTTTTGTTTTTTATGGAGTATTAAACACTCTATATAGCGTCCACGTGAGGGACACATGGGGCGCTTGGCGCCAACCACTGAGTGCTAGGCACTACTTGTTGAGCAGCGCCCATGTGAGGGGCACATGGGGCGCTGGACGCCAACCACTGAGTGCTAAGTACTCTTTTTTTAACCAATGCTTACGTGAGGGGCACGTGAGGCGTTTGGCGCTGGGAGCCAACCACTGAGTGCTAAGCACTCTTTATTAAGCAGCGCCCACATGAGGAGCATGTGGGGCGCTCGGCGTCAACCACTGAGTGCTAAGCACTCTTTATTAAGCAGCGTCCATGTGAGGGGCACGTGAGGCGCTCGGCGCTGTTTCTTTCTTTGTGCATTTTTCTAAAGAATTCAATTCTTTGTTCTCCCATGGACATTCAATCCCCAAGAACAAATTCATCCCCACAAGAATTAAATTCTCATTTCTGGGAGACTTGTCTCATGGATCTCAGATCCAGAGAAAGAACTATGTTCTTTTATGAGGGTTAAACCCTTGGGTATGCAGATGAGATACTACGATCTCTATTTACCTTGAAGAAAGTTCTTTCTCTTTCTTCTCTCTTCAAGCTCTTTTTGCTTGCTCTTCTTTTTGAACTTGAAGTTTTTTTTGGGGGTTCCTCTGTACAAGACTTGAAGTCTTGGGACTTTTATATAGTGGAGGCAAGTTTTTTGATTTAGTTAAAGAAATCTCTTATTGAGAGATGCTTAATTGATTTGGGGATTTTATCCACCGTTGGATCTTTGATCCAAGGACTTCTGTTTTACAGAAAATATTTTTCTTATTTTTAACAAGATTGGGAAAATATTTTCCATACAGAGCTTATTCTGTAATTTGGTGATTTTTAATCACCATTGGATCTTTAATCCAACGGTGCTCTGTTTTACAGAGCATATCTTTCTTGTTTATAAAGATTGGGGAAATATTTTCCCATACAGAGCTTATTCTGTAGCTTGGTGATTTTTAATCACCATTGGATTTTTAATCCAACGGTGCTCTGTTTTACAGATAAGAATCTTTCTTGTTTAGAAAGATCTGAGGAGTATTTTCTCAATCAGAATTTAATTCTGTGTTTCGATGATTTATCATCTCCATTGGATCTTTGATCCAACGGTATAGAACTTTTAGTTCTGGCGCCGGTGCCCTCGTGCGGGGCACGTGAGGCGTCGTCTCAAAGTTTTTAACTCTTGGCGCTGGCGCCCTCGTGCAAGGTACGTGAGGTGCTGCCTCTTTTCAAATTTTGAACAGAGCCTTGCTATTCTATTATTGGGGGGAAACAAGGGTCATTAGTCATTTTTGAGACTATTATTATCTTAGGAGATATGAGATGAATATCATTTTGTACATTATCAGTTGAAAGATCATTAGTCATGTTTGGGACTAAAATCAATTTGGGGAATCATGAGCACATGGGTTCGGTTGATTGGAAATCGAAGAGGTTTTGACCTTGAGAAAACTTAGCCAATTTGGGCTAGGTCTGAGTCTCCATAGTTACTCAACAGTGCTAAGCACTGGTGAATGTTGCACTCACCTGTATCCCACTTGAGGCGCTGGATCAGTATTAAATACTGAACTTTGGAGGCGCTCACGTGTGAACACGTGAGGTGCCCCAAAGCGGGCGATATTCTTTGGGTTTTATTCCCCTCTTTTTACATATAAGTGCTAAGCACTTGGTTCTTGTGGTGCTCACGTGTGAACACGTGAGGCGCCCCTAATGTGGGCACCGCCTTTTGGGTTTTATTCCCCTCTTTTTATATAAGTGCTAAGCACCTTATTGGTGATCGCGTGCAAAACATGTGACTGCCCTAGGAGACACATTTTGTTCTTCTTTTAAGCACTCGTGTGGGAAACACGTGGGGTCCTCGTTATAGTGTTTAAACGCTAATGAATCATCAGTCTTTCCTTCTGGGTGTTTGGAGATTTTGATCTCATGTTAATGACACTAGGATTTGGAGGATCTCATGTCTATTGTTTTGTAAGAATTAAATTCTTTTTATAGGGTTAAACCCTCATTTTCAGAGGAATTAAATTTCCATGTGTTTTGTAAGAATTAAATTCTTTGAACTCAATTCTTTCCCCTAGATTTTGAATCTGCATGACAGAATCTCCCCGATGAGAATTAAATTCTCAACTTGTGGGGAGATCTGCTTCTGCAGATCTCAACCAGAGGAAGAACTAAGTTCTTATACGAAGGGTTAAATCCTTAAAAAGGCCAAAAAGAGATAGAACAATCTCTGTATTTTTTTCACCTAGTGTGTTATGGCGAAACAAGTATTTAGTGAGAATTAAATTCTTTTTTTTTGTTTCTATTTCTTTCTTCTCTCTCTCTCTCTCTGTGGGTGTTTCTTTCTGCTTTTTTGAGACTTGAAGTCTCGAGCTCTTTATATAGTGGAGAGAAGTTTATTTAATTCTCAGAAAATCTCTCATTGAGATATCCCAATTGATTTAATTGGTTTCAGAATTGATTCGGGGAATTTTACCCACTGTTAGATTTTTGATCCAAGAACTTCTGTTTTTACAGAAGATATTGTTCTTGTTTTTAACAAGATTGGGGATATTCTCCCATATATAGAATAAAATTCTATCAAGCGGTGACATTTTAATCACCATTGGATTTTTAATCCAAGTATGCTTAGTTTAACAGAGTGTAATCTTTCTCTGTTTAGAAAGATATAGAAAATACTTTGGATCTTTGATCTACCATCTCTCTGTTTAACAGAAAATATTCTTTCCAATAGAATTTAATTCTATATTTAATCAGCGTTTGATTCTTGATCCAACGGTTTATTAAGTTATTAAGTAGAATTTAATTCTACGCAATGAGGCGTTCTCACGTGTTAACACGTGAGGCTTGCGATTTAATTGCAGCGCTTAGGCGCTCACGTGTTGGCACGTGAGGTTGGTTTAGCCTAGTTGTAGTTTAATTGCAGCGCCTATTTATTAGCGCTCGTGTGTTTACACGTGAGGCTTGTTTAGCCTTCTTATAGTTTAATTGCAGCGCCTATATGCCTTGCATTTAGGCGCTCACGTGTTTAACACATGAGGCTTGTTTAGCCTATCGGTAGTTTAATTGCAGTGCCTATATGCTCTGCATATATAGGCGCTCACGTGTTGACACGTGAGGCTTGCATAACGGGCAGTTTTCCCTCTTTCTTTTCATATATATATATATTATACGGGAACAAATGCCCCCAGCATTTTTCTCACGTGGCTTGCACGTGAGTGCGACACTGTCCACCCTTACAGCCGTTGGATTTGCCTAGGAGAATGGGAAGATGAACCGCTCTCCATCACGTCTTATAAATAAGGGCTTAGCCCTTAAGATATCCACAGCCTGAACTTCGTCTTCTTCCCTAGTCTATTTCTTGAGAATTTAATTCTTCTCTCAGATCTCAGTTCTCTTCCCGTTGAAATTTCAGAGTTAAACTCTGTTAAAAAAAAACTCTTTTGGGTAAAGATCTTGAACTACATTTATCTCTTAGGAACAAGAAACCCCTTTTTTCTATTTTTTTTCTGGATTTTAAATCCACCGCAAGAGCTTTCCTCTCTTTTGGAACCGATTTCTTAGAGATCCAAAAAAACATAATCTTTGAGTAGTAAACTCCAATGTCTTCGAAGATCAGGCGTTTCTCCTCTGATCTTTGAGGATCTTTGGAATTTTAATTCCATTTCTTCGTTTCCTCATCATGGGGGTTTCTGGAATTTAATTCCACTGTTTTAAAAGGAATTTGATTCCCCATCAAAGAGCTTAGCTCTGAAAGATCAAGAGGGCCTTTTGGGAAATTTATTTCCTGGTGTTCTTGAGCATATTTCATTATAGGGTTTTACCCTTATTTTCACAAATTTGAATTTACTGGATATTTTAACAGAACTCATTTTTCTTTGAGGATGCTAAGAGTTGTTTAAACTCCAATGTCTATTTAATAAGAATCCTTTTTGATTCTCGCAATGATCATTGTCTCATCATTGGTGAGCTGCCATATTGATTTTGTGGGGTCCATTAGTTTTGCAGCCAATGGTCCCGTGAAACAAACATCACGTTTTTTTCTATTTTATTTTATATTGTTTTATTATTTATTATTATTATATATATTTTTAAAATGGGTTTTTCATTTCCCCTCTTATTTCAAGAACGATGGTCTCACTTCTTGACTTCCCTTACATTCGCTCAGAAGTCGCTTTTCCGCAATCGCCATCGGACGAAAAAGTTATGGCGATGATCAGGGTGCATAACAAGGGCCATACGAGTCTTTTCTTATGGGGGTATGGTACGGTCATATCATCAGGGGCCGCCGTAGCTTTATCTGTGAAGTGCCAATAGAACCCATCCGCCCAATATCATTGATGGAACGCCCACGGACTGCTTATGTGGTGGAGGCGACTAATTGGACTCTCATGGGCCGGCTCGAGCCGTCGACGACTGGGATACCTAATGAACCTATGATGGCCATTGATATCTTGGGGCGTCGGATATGCCAGGGCGAAGCCCGACCCTGGGGGCAGGTGTATAAGATAGGCGTTACCCCACGCCATCCAGTGGGCTACCTGTCTTGGGCTCGATACATTCTCTCCGTCCAACGCGCACGGCTGCAAAAGGTTGGGTTATACCAAGCAGTTTATGCGTCATTATTCTATTATCATGCCCCTCACGTCTGGTGAGTTAAGGCTTTCTTGAACCAATGGAATCTTCCCACAAACACGTTCTTGCTAGGGGATCGCGAAGTCTCGATCTCACTGGAGGAGTTTTGCGAAATTTCAGGGTTGTCGATCAGGGGAGAGCATTACGAAGAGTTACTGCTTCCTGATGAGTACATGTTTGCTACGGTGCCCGCTATGCTTGATGGCCTGACGACTGAGAACGCCGTTCGTTGCAAGCACCCAAGTCTAATCAAGGCCCTGGGTATCTTTGAAAAACTTTTCATGACATCGGAAGGGCAAGGTGTCACTTTTGACACATTCATTACCTGCTTTCTCCGCGAGGATGTCTTATCCAAGAAGGCTCCAAAATTCACGAAAATTGAAGACCCTTTTGGATTCGGGCTGAAGAAATTGCTGGCCAAAGAGGAAGACCTGCCGCAGTTTTATATTCCAAACTCGTCGGCTGTAGCTTTCGATGCGATCGCGGCCCCTGGCATGGACGAAGAAACTTTCTTTATCGGCTTTATCAGTCTCTAGCTCAGCTGGTTTGCTATGCCGATGCATCGAAGTTTCATGAGAGCCTCCATCTTCTACCTTGCTCATTGCATATCTGAAGGGGCGCGATTAGTTGTTGGCGTTGCGGGATTATCGTATTTATATCATGGTTTAAGCGTTGCCGCTAATACTTCGAGCCCGGGTGCGGATACCGTGAATTTCTCCTTCCACTACTTCACGTCGTGGATCAAGATGCACGTGTTAGGAGCATTTGCTGCGCACCGACGACCAGATTTTTATGATTCATATACCTTGGTTGATACTTCCGCTCCCAATCCGACCCAGTTAGGGGCTCTCTGCGTACTGCTCAATCCATACTTGAACGAAGGTAGAATGGTTTTTAGCGATCGAGTCCTCTCTGCTCCAGCAGGGCCCGTTAAGCAATTGTTTGATTTGTCAAAGAATGTGGTTTTGGCTTTAAAGCCTAAGGGGATTATGCATCTATACTCAATCAGGCCGGGTTATTTGGTGTTCCGCCAGAATGACACTGCTCTCTTCATGCGGTATAATCCGCATCGCTTCGCCCAGCAGTTAGGCTACAACCAGGGCATTCCTCTCGAGGCACTTTTAGTTGAGCCTGCCCTCTCCATGGAGGTTACTCGCGATGTCATTCACCATTTCATGCGGTTAAACACTGGCTCCCTCTTCATGATCCCGGAGCTCGACTATCTTCCGATGCCTGTGGGGTCTTTCAAGGGTTGGTATCGCCATCGGGACGGCCCCGTTATTGCAGAGGAGAGACGGGTTCTTTTCGAGTGTAGAGCTCCTGTTCTGGCTCAGGTCACCAGCCTCCTATTGCGGCCGCAGTTCGTGGTTCGCCCTCCTCTGAGGGATAGCGGTTCGGTGCTTATCCCTAAAACCGCAGAAGTAGAATCAGCCCTTCGCATTGCTGGTATGTCGGTGCATACTATAGCTGAGGCGGAAGTTTCTGATAAAGCACCCGCGGTGGTGTCACTGAAGGGTGATACTGATGGCGAAGTTGGGCAGCGCCGTGCCAAAGCACCAAAGGGGAGGAAGCGCTCCTGTGCTAGCGTTAGCACAGGCTCCAAAAGAAGAAAGAAATCGGTCTCCGGTGCTTGAATCCGAGCCCTTTATTCAGGACGAGACGATATCTATGCAAGAGCCGGACGGCGGTCTTCTCTTTTCTGGTTCGTCTGCCGAGGAGGCTGCGCAGTTGGCCGAGGGTTTAAGGCGCTCAAGAGATGAGACTGAAAATGTGCGCGTCCCGAAGAAAGCCTTCCCCCGTTGTATTCTATGACGTTGACCCATTATTACGTAGGGTGCCCATGGGTCCTCTGTTAATGGAAGAATAGGCTCTCAAACAACCCATCTCGGTTGTTTCTGAAGACGAGCTTGCACTGAAGACGGGTAGCCATTTACTTGCAATTGAAACCCGGCAAGCGCATTTGATCATAAAAGAACAACGGCTCGAAAAATCCATACTTCAGGCTTCTTGGCGTATTGGTATGCATATTTTTCATGTTTTTCTTTTGGCGAGTAATTTGTATTACTTTCATGTCTCCTTATCTTTGCAAAACTTTGCAGGGACTTCTGCAGCGGAAGTGGGTTTGATCCCAGATCGAGCCATGGCTGCGGATTCTACGAATATCTCCCGTGACGTACCGGAGGGTGTAGAGGAGATTACTGAAGCTGCTACCCTTGCTATAGAGCTCCTGGTGGTGGCTTCTGTTCCTTCAGTGTCTACTCCTCCGACAGATGTGGTCTTGCCGGCCATAGATCCCATGGATATCTCTAGTGACGCACAGGAGGGTGTAGAAGAGATTGCTGAAACTGGTATCCCCGCCTCGGGGCCTTCCACGGCGGCTTTCGTCCCTTTATTGGAGACTGCCATGCCGGCTATAGATTTTACAAATACCCTCAGTGATGCACCTGAGGGTGTAGAGGAGGCTACCATCCCTCCAGTTCAGGGCGGGCGAAGCATCGAAGGTAATCTTCTATACATACACATTTTGTTTAATGACCCCTCCGTTATCTGAACTTTTCCTTCCCTCAGAATTGCGGGAGCTGGCGGCTTTCATCGTGGATCTTTCCCCGAGGAAAACCTTCCAGCGATTGCTTGACATGGCGGCCCTACAAGCGATACCTCCACAAAGCATAGTGCTCTCTTCTGGCCAAGGTCGGTATTCTTTTGCCCTTTTTGTTTTATATTTTTATCATGATGCTGATATGCCCTTCATTTTAAACCACAGTTTTGGAAGCCGACGACGAAGTCGAGATTCTTGATGGACCTGGAGATCTCTCAAACCCACCTTGCATGACTGTGTGTAAGTGACGTTTTATTTTTGGCTTCGTTTTGCTTACTGTATATTGAAAATACAACTGACCGCACATATATCTTCACAGCTTTGCTAGCCCTGACCCCATTAGAGTCTCGGATCCCCATGCCACCAGGTCCTTACGCCCGACGCGTATCTGAGAGGAAGGCAAAACAGAGTGTTTATTCCCTGGCGGCTCTCATCGAAGATCTTCGCGCTGGTACTTCTGTCGCGGCCGAAGAATTCGCTACTGAAGCCAACGCTTCCTTATTTATTCATGCTACTTATCATGATGAGGCATTGGTGCGTACTTGAGTTGAGTATTGCTATAGAGTGGAGGTCTGTCTATATGGGATTGAATGCTTACGCCTTCCCTCTGACATCTTGTCTGTAAAAGCAAGCTTGTGTGGATGGATCGAACGATGTGCGGCCAATCTCCAGTCGTATGAGAAAAGGCTCAACCTGAAGTTTTCGGCAAGGGAGTTGGCTTCAAAGGTTTTAGGGGAACTTCAAGCCCAGCTCACTGCCAAGACCACTCGTGCATACGAAATTTGGCGGGTGCTTCAAGAAGCCATTACAGAGGTGGTGGCTCTTGATAAAGCCGTTATTTTTACACGTGAGATGGTTGAAACCCATAAGGTTGCCGAGAAAGAGCTTGAGAGCCGATTTACTTCATATCAGAATCAACAGACACAGGCAGGGACTCGTCTTGTGGCATTGGTAGAGCTCGAAGCAGAAGTCCGGCGGAAAAATAACGAACTTGTTGGTTTATTGAATCGCCCACCAGCTTAGAAAACTTTTTACACCTTGTATTCATTTTGATTTATGAATAAAAGTATCTTGTATTCATTTTGATTCATGAATAAAAGACATATTTCATTTCATACTTGCGTCTCTCTATCCTTCGATGTCTTGACTTGGCGTAAAGTAGTTTATATACCCATTACGGAGTTTGTAGTTTATTCACTCATTTCGAAGTCTCTAGTTTATACACTCATTTCGGAGTTTGTAGTTTATGAACTCATTTCGGAGCTTGTAGTTTATATACTCATTTCGGAGTTTCTAGTTTATGTACTCATTTCGGAGTTTATTTAGTTTGCCTCCCTTGGGCTTACAGGCAAACTTATCCTAACGTTATATATAGATAACCCCTGCTCTTTGCGACAGAGGTCCATTAGGTTTTGTGGTACTAGGGCTTTGGTCCGTGGTACCGCCGCGTTGGCTGATGTATTTCTCGATATGCAGTCTTTATGCCGTTGTTCGAGTAGCCCCGCGACTGTTGTGACTCTGATCCTTTCGGGGGCTGGACAAGACGTCTTCAAGTAATCTCCTTAGGCTATATGACCGTCGGAAGAGCAAGCATTAGGAATTTGCCATGTCGCTTTTTACTTAAGATTAGGCTCAGTTTGGAGCCCCGATGAGTCATAACCACTGCACGCTGGTGTGGAATGATCTCCGACAGTCTCTTAGGCTTTATATGACTTGCCGTTGAGACCCTGAAGCTGGGAATATGCCGTTGCTTCATTTTTCTGTTTTGACGATACTGTGCCGTTTCTTTGCTGAAATAGGGTAGACATCTATAGGACTTCTATACTGTATGTATTGCAGTTGAAGTCCGGAGCTAGAAATATGCCTTTGCTCTAGTTTGGTTTGACTATTCAGAGCCTTTGTTGACATTGCATCTGCATCCTGTCGGAATGAGAAGGAACGCCGGGGAGGTATTTAGGTTGTATATGAACCGTCAAGATTTGGAGCTAGGAATTTGTCATTGCTCCATTTTGATTTGACCCTTGTGTTTTTATTGACGTCGTTCCTGCATCCTGTCGGAATGAGAAGGTACGCTAGGGTGATCTCTAGGCTGTAAATGTTGCCGTCAAGGTTTGGCTCTCCCTTTGACGGAGCCTGGTGGGGAACATGGTTCCCTTCTTTCTTCATTTGTACCCATGGATTGTATACATGTGTCAATATAGACTCACATGCAGGGAAGAAAAGTTTCATTTTCTTTTTCATTTTTTTTATTTTCCGCGACACTCTATCTTTTC
The DNA here is from genome assembly GCA_030015575.1 of Agapanthus africanus. Classification (NCBI taxonomy): domain Eukaryota; kingdom Viridiplantae; phylum Streptophyta; class Magnoliopsida; order Asparagales; family Amaryllidaceae; genus Agapanthus; species Agapanthus africanus. Next base: position 88,656,921 of record JASDDO010000014.1, read on the forward strand.
AGCTATTATGTCGCGAAAGTCGCGATTGCCCAATCATTTCGGCTATATCGTTTTTTTTACTTGCTATTTTTTATTGCGAGTTGCCCAAACATTTTGGCTGTTTCATATGCATATATTTTTTTTGCTCGCTGATTTTTATTGCGAGTTGCCCCATCATTTCGGCTATTTCATATGCATTTTTTGCTTGCTGGTGTTTTTTATTGCGAGTTTGGAATCTGATACCAACCTTGGCATCGGCATCACTACGACTGGAATGTTGCCAAGAGCGAATTATCATTTGCCGTGAAAGGACTTGGAGTTTGACACCTGTTTAGGCATTAGGGTCGCTATCACTGGAATGTTGCCAGGAGCAAATCATCATTTTTCTTTGTCGATTTGAATAAAGATGGCTTAGTGAACAGGGTTATGATCCTGTCGACTAAGACTTTTTGATTTTATGAGCCGTAAGGGTCTCAGAAAATTATTTCTCCCTATGAGTCGTGAGGATCTCGTAGGTGTATTTTCTCCTTAGGAATCGTGGGGTATCCTAAGTGTGTGTTCTCTTATAAGTCGTAAGGATCTTACAAGATTATTTTCTCCTTATATGTCGAGAGGATTTACAAGTGTTGTTCACCATATAGGGACATTTCTCGCCGTTGGTGGAACTAGATGAGGGCTATCGTTATTTGTGCCCGTGGATTGTATACAAGGGCCAATATTGAACCGCCTGTAGGGCAACTCGGGGAATGTGATGGCTTAAGAACGGGTTTGGATCCTTGTAGCTTAAGGCTTTTGAATCCTATGAGCCGTGAGGGTCTCATAGGGGGAGTTCTCCTTACGAGTCGAGCGAATCTCGGAAGTGAAAATTTTACAAGATTGCGCCCTTCCGGGTTTTCACAAACTCGCCGGTTGCCCTGCTGTTTTTACTCACAGCGCCCTTTTGGGTTTTCATCCATGCCCATTTTTTTTGTGGACATACCGTTTTTTTAACGAGATTACCCCCTTTCGGGTTTTCATAAGCTCGCCGGTAGTCCTGCTGTTTTTACTTACGGCGCCCTTTCGGGTTTTCATCCGTGCCTATTTTTCTTGTGTACATACCATTTTTTTTAAATATATATTTTTTATTTTTGTGACCCATCTGTTTGCCGGTGGGACTTGAGGGTGACTTCACTGCTGGGGTAGCTGTGCATCCGATAAGACTTGAGTTGTAACCTTCGTCGTTGAAGCTTCGATTGCAATATAGATCTCAAGGGTGGATATCGCCGTATTTGGGACGATGTGCCATGTTTGAAGGGAAATTTTAATTTAAGTACATCTCGGTCCGTTGTCACCATGTTTGAGGCGAGATTTTAGTTTAAAGACATCTCGGTCCTTCATTCCCATTTCGGGAACGAGTATTAGTTTAGGGACGTCTCGGTCCATTATCGCCATTTTCGAGACGACGGATCTTTTGGATACTACTTTTAAGGTTCTGACTCAGGAAGATAGCGAGCGGACACAAGCGTCATCATCGATCATTGACCCAGGTCGTAACCCGTTAGGCGTAGTATTTTTTGAGGAATCGACCGTTTATTGGCCGGAAGGGTCTTTCTCCATGCATATCTATGAGCAGGTAGGCTCCACCTTGGTAGACCTTGTCTATGATGTACGGGCCTTCATAGTTCGGCTTGAATTTCCCCCGTTTTGCATGGTTGGGAATCATAGGTCGTTTAACAACTAGTATGAGCTCGCCTTGGCAGAATGTTCTCGGCCTAGTCATTCTTTTGTATGAGCGTGTCATCCTTGCCTTGTAAGCTTCTAGGTTTTGCTGCGCCATGAGGCGAGTTTCATCGAGTGCGTCGAGCTCCTCAAGCCGAAGATGGGCATTTTTTTCATCCGTCAGCTTGTATCGAACTGCTACCCATAGGGAAGGAAGTTCTATTTCCAAAGGAAGGACTGCTTCTGTGCCGAATACCAACGCATATGGTGTTGTATTCGTAGTCGTTTTGAACGTCGTTCGGTACGCCCAGAGAGCTTCATACAGTCTCTCGTACCAGTCCTTTTTGTTTCTGGACACCGTTTTCTTTATAATCTTCGTCAAGGTTTTGTTGAAAGCTTCAGCTAGACCGTTGGTACAAGGATTATAGACCGAGGAGTATCTCCAGTCTATTTTATACTATTCTGCGAAGCGGCTGATTTTATGGCTCCTGTAGGCTGGCCCGTTATTCGAGATTATCCATCGTGGAGTGTCGAACCGGTAAATGACATGTGTCTTGAAGAAATGGAGAATGTTCTCCGTCTTCACCTGTCACACCCTGCTTCCCAGAGTGCGCTAAGGTCGGCACGTGACAGAGCCAACCATGCTACTTTTGGTTAGGAAACATCCCTCCACAGTCACATCACGGTTGTCTATAAGATATCAGGAACAGTAGAAATAAAATAAACTATTAGTACATGTCCATATGCCAGAATAAACGAGTCAAGAAATAATATGCGGAAGCAATAAATCCAATAACAAAAACATCTGGAAAGTACGCCCCGAATACGGGCTCATATCAGGAAATGAAAATGCTGAAAGAAAACTAAACTAAACTGATACTAACAGGACCCTCACTGCTCGGCATGTCGGCTAAAATACTCCTGGTCAGCCTACGACAAAGATAGAGGATCTGGGCTATGCAAAACTTAGACGTCAGTGCGTCATAATATCAAACAATAAAAATATAATCAGGAGGTAACAAGATATGCAGGCATGAGTATGAACAGTAATAAGTGTATAACAGTAACATGAGTATGGAACAGTGAAGTGTATCAGTGTATATGATGTGTGATGAGTAATCTAACTATATTACTGGGTTATCTACTCTCAAGTCTTTGAAATCAATTTAATGAATCGTCGATGTAACTCAATAGTATCCCGTGTGTGCCCGGGACCACGGTCCAGATTCTCGGGCTGAAATCCGAGACATGCCGTTAGGCATTAAACAGGAAACATGTACAGATGAATGATGTCAGCAGCATCATCCCGGGGCTGGCCTAGCCCGTAAAACTGATTAGTATAAGTATCGAACTGTCGAGTTACAAGTCAGGTTTCATCATTGATTTCCCCTTACCCCCAAATTATGTGTTCTAGTCAGGTATTGATAAATCTGGAGCTAATGCCAATGCAGGATCAAGTAGGTACAGGATACGTCCGTCAGGACGACAAGTCAGGATTGTCGGCATTAGGAACAGGATCGGGTATCAAGTCAAGCAGTGGTATATCAAGTCATGTCAGGTAGTGAACATGTATCAAATGGATGCCCAACAGTAAAATGTAGCAAGTATCGAATCAGGGTAAAAGTACGGATGCACGGTAAAAATATGGATCCACATATATCTATTAGGGGTTACATCATGACTATATAGGATGCACATTATCAAGCATGGGGTACTAATGTAACAGTAATATGAATTAATATGACATGGCATGTAACTAGATATGTAGAATTAATGGTATGGATACACAATAAAACATGGATGCACAAATATCTATCAGGGGTTACATCTACAGCTCCATGATTATGTAGCATGCACATTATCACACATAGGATGCTAATATAACAGTAATATGAATAATATGATTTAGCATGCAACTAGATGTATAATAAATGATACGGATACAAATGGGTATCCGAAAACCCTAAAACGTTAATATGGATGTACAATGCAATCAACATGTGATATTTTTATTCATATGGATGCAGAATATATAACATGGCATGTAGCAAGATAAACTTGCATGCGGCTAGATATGTAAATAACGGTATGGATGCATACAGGTATCGAAAAACTGTAAAATTGTAATTTGGATGCACAATGAAATAAACATGTAATATTTTTATTAATATGGATGCAAAATATGTATCATAGAATATAGCAAGATAAACTTGCCTGATCGGATCTCACGACGGGTGCGTACGGCACGTCCGACGTCGGGTAAACGTCGCAATAACCACACGCGCGCACGGGACATGACCAAGCAAAGCAAGAACATGACCACGCTGGCTGGGGACATCCACTGGGTCGCCCGGATCGTCGGCGACGAGCACGGTTCCGGCGATCACCGGAAAATACAAGATCAAGAAAGAGAAAGAGAAAAGAAGGAGAAGAAAGAAGAGAAGAGGGAGGTCTGGGTTTGGGCTAAAGGAGAAGGCGAGGGGGTGACGTCGACGATGAACCGTCGAAGGTGAGGATGCAGGCGGGTTTTCCGGCGAGGCAGTGGGGTGCTAGGGTTTCTCGTCGGGGTGTGCAGGGGAGGAGCTCGGGGTTGGCTTGGGGGTGTTGGTGAGGAGGAGGGAAGGTGATCGAGAAATAGCCGACGACAGTGAGGCAAGGTCGGCGACGAGGTCGGGGCTGCGAGTTCAGGTGTGAAGGGATCGGTGAAATTGAGGTTGGGGTCATTGGGAGTAGAAGAGGGAGGTGATGAAAGTGGTGGCGTCGACGAGTGGATGAGGGTGGTGGAAAGGTGAGGAGGCGACGATGAGGTCGTCGGCGGAGAGGACGATGACGACGACGAAGGCAGGGAGCTGAGTTCTGCGAGTTCGTCGGGCGTAGGTTTGAGCGGGAAAACGAGGTGAGGAAAAAGGGGAGAGGAGGTGGTCGAGGAGGGGAGATGGCCGCGAGGACGAGGGATCTCTGGCGGTGAGGGCGACGGCGAGGCGCGGTCCCGGGCGTGGGTTCATGAGGAGGCAGGGAAGGCGGGAAAGAAAAATAAAGAAGAAGAAGAAGAGAGAGGAGAGAGAGACGTGGGGGGGGGGAGTGGTTTGTAATAAAAAAATGTAATATATAATATAATATAGATATATATAGATATATGCAGAGGAGAGAGGGACATGTTGGTTAGATAAAAAAATATATTTTGTTAAAAAAATATGTATAACGTTAATATATAAACAGTATATATATAAGGATTATAATATTGAATTTATTTGAGATTTTGGCTAATACAAAAATAGTCCAAAACATACCCGGGTCGGGTCTAAAATTATGCTTTAAAAATACGGATAATGTACGTATTAACCAAAACCAAAACAGGATATCCGTGTAACGAAAAAGCATACCCCCAAGAACGGATGCACGTAGCATGCACGTAGCTATCCAAACGAGTCCGTTTCACTGAACGGATCGAGAACCAGATGTATGGATGCTACGACAGGGTTAGGGGTATGATACAGGCCATGCTAGGTATTTTTAAAATATTTTATTTGACTTTATTTATTTTATTAAAAAATACAGATGCCAGATATAATGCAAGTATGCAGTATAAACAATTTTAAAAGTGCACGGATCTTCGTAACTAGCCGGGATAAATCATAAACAAGAATCAAGACGGGTTTCCAGCAAGCGGGTCGGGTCGGATGCAAATACAGATACCAATTACACTATTCGCACCCAAAATACAGTAAATCAAGAAAAGACCATAAATAAAGAAATACCCAAAATAGAACTGGTATAAATGAACTAGGGTGTTATATCATACCCAACTACAAAAAGAATTTCGTCCTTGAAATTTCCAAAACAAGAAAAGATAAACAACCATGAAACTACAAAAAGAGATCTGGAAACTTCTGTCGAATCTCGTTTTCTTGTTCCCAAGTCGATTCTCCATGCGAGCGATTCCCCCAAGAAACAAGTACGAGAGGGATAACTTTGTTCTTGAGGACTTTTTCTTTTCGATCAACAATCGACATCGGTCGTTCCTTAAAGGTCAAATCCTCCCTGACAGTCAGCTCCGAATGATCTAGCACGTGTGTTTCATCTCGAACATACTTACGGAGTTGAGATACATGAAACACGTCATGGACATTCGCCAAAGATGGTGGTAAAGCCAATTGATAAGCCGCTTCTCCAACACGCTCAATAATCTCGAAAGGCCCCATGAATCGAGGACTAAGCTTACCTCGACTCCCAAAACGAATCACTCCTCTAGTTGGTGATATCTTTAAGAATACAAGATCACCAACAGTGAACTCTAGAAGTCTTCTCGATGTATCGGCCCAACTCTTCTGCCGATCTTGTGCTGCCTTCATGTGATTCCGGATAGTATTAACCTTCTCTACTGTTTGCACGATCAAATCCGCTCCCAACAATCTTCGTTCTCCAATATCGTCCCAACAAACGGGTGAGCGACACCTGCGACCATACAACGCTTCGAATGGAGCCATCTGAATAGTCTCCTGAAAGCTGTTATTGTACGAAAACTCCACCAAGTGTAGATGATCCTCCCATGAACCCTTGAAGTCTAACATTCAAGCTCTCAACATGTCTTCAAAAGTTTGGATCGTTCTCTCCGACTGTCCATCTGTCTGGGGATGATAAGCGGTGCTAAACTTCAATCGCGTCCCCAAACTTTCCTATAAGCTCCTCCAGAAGTGCGATAAGAATCGGGTATCACGATCGGAAACGATGCTCACAGGTACTCCATGCAATCTCACAATCTCCAGCATGTACCGTTTTGCTAACTCTTCCGTTGACTGACCAACTCGAAACGGTGTAAAATGAGCTGCTTTGGTCAATCGATCAACAATCACCCAAACTGCATTATTGCCCCTTTGGACTCCGCGGTAAAGCTGTCATGAAATCCATGGTTATATGTTCCCACTTCCACTGAGGAATCGGAAGTGGTTGCAATAAACCAGCCACTCTTTGATGTTCAGCCTTAACTTGCTAACACACCAAGCACTTCGCTACAAAACGGGCGATCTCCCTTTTCATACCTTCCCACCAGAAATGCTGTCTTAGATCACGGTACATCTTCGTGCCTCCTGGATGTACGGAATATGTGGAACTATGCGCCTCCTTCATAACTTCTTCACGAATGTCTCCTTTCGGCATACACAAACGGCTACCATAACGCAACGAACCATCTTCATAAATTAACAGGTCCGTTCGAAGTCCCGCTTCTACCTATTCTCGAAACTTCTGCAATCTTGGGTCCTGTGACTGCGCTGTTTTAATACTCTCGATCAACGACGACTGTACTTGCAGCTGCATCAACTGTCCCGAAGAATGCGGTAGCACGATCTCCAACTCGAATCTCCGAAAATCCTCGATAAACTCTTTCTGTGCAGTCAACATTTGAATTGCTGGCAACCGACTAAGCGCATCCGGTACTACATTAACTTTCCCCGGATGATACTTAAGATTAAGATCGTAGTCAGCCATCAGCTCCAACCATCTACGCTGCCTCATGTTAAGTTCTTTCTGCGTGAACACATACTTTAGGCTTTTGTGATCGGTGAATACTTCGACCCTTTCGCCCAGTAAGTAGTGTCTTCAAATCTTCAAAGCGAAAATCACTGCTGCAAGCTCTAAATCATGAGTTGAGTAATTCTTTTCATGGGTCTATAACTGTCTCGATGCGTAAGCTATAACCTTCCCATGCTGCATCAGAACACATCCCAAACCTTTCCCAGATGTGTCGCTGTGAACCACCAATCCTCCGGAACTGTCTGGTATGGTCAAAATAGGAGCGGTTATCAATCTTTGCTTCGATGCCTCAAAAGCTGACGCACATGTTAGTTATATGTATGCCCTAGAGGCCATTACTGTACATTGGATGTATATTGTAGTGGATGCTGGGACATATATAGGGAGGACTTTCTTGCTCGACATGATAGTATGCTATCTGGTTGCTCTTTACCTTAACGTGTACACAGATTGTCTCTCTATTACATGTTGGTAAAGCCCTTAGGATGTGTACTTGACTACCTGGACTATGATGCGGATCATACTAGTGGGGACATGGTAGTCCATAAGTACATCCTTCAAGGTCCCTAGTCGTGGGTGTATCGAGATGGGGCATCGATATACCAGAGTAGACTAGCGTGTACCTTCTCGACCCATACAGATGGGCGATGGATGATCCCATATCCATCGGTGTTTGACATCAGAGATGATATACGGGTGCTCAGTAGAGACTTGGTACACTGGACGGACTCGCCGAGAACTCCCAGATGGTATTATACCTTACGTCAGATGGCAGTTCTCTGGTGACACTGGTACAGAGTAGTCTGTTGACCCAAGATCGTTATAGAGTCTTGTGTGGTTCCCACTGTGCTTTGATTTCCATCTTACCACGTCCAAGAGGGCGTGCAAAACGGTGGTTTTTGGGTACAGTCCCGAGTCACATGGAGGCAATGAGCGATAGGAGGGGATTCGTCTCTCCCGGTATAGGGGGTTGATGTTGCGCTGTGTTCGATTGGCTATAACAGGAAATCCCTGGCCAGAGTTGCTGAGATATACTGGTAAGTGTTACCAGTAGTTTCTCGAGTTGTTATAGACCTCATATCGACACGACTTATCGAGCTATTGGGGTCTGACGTTTACCACCCCTAGGCGAGATATGCGACATATCAGACGACGAGACCGGACTGTACGGTAGTGTTACTGGTTGGATTCACTGGAGTGTGAGCGGGCTTGCTCGTAGATCTTCTGATCGCTCAATACCCGGGTGGCCGTTACGTTTAGCAGACCGCTTGCGGCTTGTGGATGCTTGATATGATCATCATCTGCTGCCGGCGTATTGACGAGTCTTTAGAGTCCTACACAGAGGTTTCCTGGCTCAAGCGAAACGAAATAGGAGCGCATATGAGATATATGCGGGACCGAGAATAATGCGTGTATGTGATACCGTATTTCATTCTCGCGATGAATGTATCGAATGGTTGTATGCGATATAACCTAGTTATCGAATCAATGATTGATTCGATAAGCCGATACATTGGATACTAGTCGGTTATATGTGATATGACCGGATCGTTAAATCAAGTGTTGATTTAATGATTTAATGCATAATTATATATTTGATATATTACTTTGCATTAACTAGTATTGGTTCACTTTAAATGGATTTTCTCGCTCGTTTGTGCACATGATTGTATCATGTTTGATGATACATGCCTTTTGGTTAAGTGTAAAGAATTAAACTATGGTTAAGTGGATGATTAGGGTTTTTGATTTCCTTATTCATTTTTTAATCTTTTTCTTTTTTGGAAAAATAAAATGGCATGAGAAAAATGGTGGCATTCTTTTGTTCTTTCATGAAGCTTCATGAATACTTTGACTTTGTGACCATTTTGTCTCATGCTTAACCCTAACCATTCCACTTAACCCTAATTAATTCTCTACACCTAACTATGGTTAGTTTATGATAAGAATTCATTTTCTTTTCTTTTTGAATTATTCTTATCATAACAATCTTCTTCTTCTTCATTTTCTTCACATGAAGAAAACTTGCTCCATTAATGGCAAGTGATGAAAGAGAGTGAGAAATCCAATTCTAAAGTGAACCCACTTCCTATTTCTTCATCCTCTACCTCTTGCCAAGTAGTATAGGGTGTTTCCTTCACGAGTTTTCATGGCTTGGTGAAGGTGGAGCTTGATCTAGCGATGCTTCGACGTAGATCATCTTCGGCATGGACATCGACGACCTAGCTCGCCTATTCTCCGATGAAGCCGACGCTAGATCCCGGGATTTGTTTTGGACAGCGAGAGGACTTCATTGCGGAGCTATGGAGGTGGAGCACCGGATCTACAAAGGTTGTATTTCCGTTTCCTTTTAGTTAAGATGTTAACTAGTTTCCTGTTTCGCCTAGAATTCTAGCCGACGATCCGTAGTCTAGGGTTTCTCGGCACCGTAAAATTTTAAATTGGCATGGTTGATGCCTTGTGAGACCTCCTTGGAGTGCCTAGGAACCTTTCACTGGTATCAGAGCCTAGCTAGAGCCTTAGGCGAAGTCTAGACGGAGTTTGAAGTCCGATCGACCCGAAACCCAAACCCTAAACATGCTCTCTGGACATTTCTGTAAAATGTGGATTTTTCGAAAATAAAAATATGCAGAAAAATCAGCAGGGAATCCTAAGAATTATTGTGCAACACGTGTCCATGATTCCACTGTAGCGCGGCGGAACCGCGGCATAAGATGGCTTGTGCGGCGGTTCCGCGGCTATGTTGTCGTTTTGTGAGTCTAATTCTGCACAGTAATTCTTAGTTTTCTGTGTTGGTTTTCCTGGGATTTTTAATATTTTTTCCAGAGTTGTATTTTCTGGGGTTGTTTTGGGGATTCGATGTTTCGATCGGAGTATCAGACTTTGTCTGTGTGGCTTTCCGGATAATTTTAGAATATGTTAAAAAGTTCGACCGGATATAAATACCCAATTTTTCCCCTCTCGGGAAATTTTCAAGTGTTGGATTTTTCCGTGGTTTAACGACGTTCTAAGTAGTGCAAGTAACGCGATGGTCCCTCTAGAAGACAACAAACCTTAACTCGATTATGTGACCGTCTTGAACTGCCCTTTGAACCTTTGGGTTTGGGGCAGTACGCCGTGCCACATGTGAGGCGTTGGCTTGACCCTTCTATGGCTGGACCGTTGGTACTGAGGCACGAACTGAATGTTTTTAGACTTGTTTCATGTGTTGATCTGTATCGGGAAAACTTGGGTGTTCGAATGTTCAATCAGAAAGTTTAACATTTTCTGTTTATCCGGAATGTGATACAACAATTAGAATTCACAAAAGTTTTGTGATAACTGAATGAATGTTATAAACATAGCAGTTTAGTCTCATTTGATCGGTTGCCACGGAATTTTGATGCGATCAAAAGTCCGTCGCAATCACGTAGCGTACGCGGATACTCGCCGGGTAAACTTAATAGACAGCTACATCCCATAGCCCCGACCAAGTGACTGTAGGAGAACCCCGTCGCCGAAAGCATCCGTTCGGGTGCTCCCGGTAGCGGTGTTCCGCCTTGGTGCACTTCGTCGACGGTATCGGGGGTGCGACCGTCTACTGAAGTTTGCGACGAGCATTCGATCAGGATGTCGGCAATCTTGTTGAATTGCCCGACTTGATATTGAAAAGAGTTTTCGATTTTGAGACTAAAATGCGGGGTTTATAATCGTTAGGCATGCGATGTCTAAGTAATTCATTTGGTCAGGCATGCGATGTCTGAGGTGATTGCGGATTCCAACTGTTGTAGTTTTACACTTTCTTTTCTGTGACCGTAAGTGTAATATGTGATATCGCCGGTTTCGTTGCTATATGTCAACGACAATTGGGATGCGCAAATTTACTTACGTTGATGACATGTGATGTTATGTGTTGCTGGATATGTTATATTGGATCGTCGTGTTTGAATAGCCCGGGTTTTTTTTATGTGAGATGAGTGTTTTTCATTTTCATTCATGTAAAAACTTGTATGTAATATTCTTTTATTGGGGCACTTCCAGGTTGCGGAAGATGTCACCCTTTGTATATTATTTACTTGTCCGCACTAGGATAGACCCAAGGAGGAGGGCACAAGTAACTGGGTTCTAGAGTCCAGTGGGAGACCAACTCGAGGAGTCGAGTCCGGGTCTCCTAACTCCATAATTGGTAGGGTTGCTTGCCGCTCTCGTAGGGGTCTTAGGGTGTGGGTTTGGCTATTCATCACGACCGTGGAATCCGTGTTTTATACTGGCTCGTATCGAAAACACGGACGTCCTAGTATATCCAATATTTCATATGATTCTTCTGCTGCGATATCTGTGATGTGATCATGTGATGTTCTGTGATAGATACAGTATATAGTATATATGATATATTATATAGACGTTACTTATGTTTTACACCCGTGCTAGCCCTGCCCCGCTCTGCCGTTAGTTACTTAACCTAACGGTGCACGAGGGGACATCGAGGCGAATGCGGATGGCATAAGTGTACGTCGTATTTATCTGTGATGTTTAGGTACTTAAATGATGGGACTTCATTAATGAGATTAATGAAATAAAATAAACCTAAGATGTTGTAGAATCGAATTTCAAAATAAACAGGTAGCTACAGTTCTTGCTTTGCACAGCGGTATATACGATATATCCTGCACCTTATTCGATAAGGAAAGGACCGAGATCCCTTCACCGGGAGTGACTCCTTTAGCAATAACTGGCAGATGCTACACACTCGGTTTGTCTTTTGATAGCTTTTAAGTGTTTTTGCTTTGCACAGTGATATATATGATATATCCCGCACCTCATTCGACGAGGAAAGGACCGACGATCCCTTCATCGGCAGTGACTCCTTTAGCAAAACTAGAAAAGCCTAAAAAACACTCCATTTTAAAATCATTTGATTCTACAACGATATCAAGTTCATTATGCAATAGGTTTTTAGAAAAACCTGTCGTAGCCCTCCGTCATTTCAGATAAATCCTGTTTAGTATTCGTGCTGCGCTTGTTGACCTTGTCAAGGCGCAGTGTGCGGTAGCTAACCAGTATTTATCTACTTATGCATATGATGCAGATTGGGTTAGGGTAGTCGTGCGGCCTTGTTGACCTTGTCAAGGGTCGTGCGGGTGGGTTTGATTCAATCAAGAAATGACGGGTTGAACTTGACTTGCGGTCTATGGTTTGTTGACCTTGTCAAGGTCATAGATCGTTCGGGGCAAAACATTATCGGGAATTTCAAGTGTTGAAATTTGCAATGAGATTGCATACCTTCTATGAGATAGTTGGATCCCGATACCCGCTGCGAGTAAGAGTTACTCCTGGGAGAGTTTTACACATTACAATTAGCCGATCAAGTAGGTGTCTAGAAAGGTGTCAACGAGGTTACGCCTATGGGAAAACGAGGTTTACATTAATTAGGTTCGTGCGAAAGCACGGGGGACCTCCCTCAAAGTACCGACACTGGCCTGGCTGAAAGATTGGCGAACTTATAGTGTGTAATTAATCCCGGCTAGTCTTTCCTTTTAGGGTTTGAAGGAAGATTTGATAAAAAGCAGTGGGAGCCATCCTGATTAGATAAAATAATAACCAATCTATTCTTGAAAGAGCGCACGCTGAGTGTTTTCTTCTCTCTCTCTCCTGGTAGCGACCATATCACGCCTTAATCAAGATAATAAAACGGAATTTTGACCGAACCTGCTTGTTATACTGAGCTGGGGAACGTTGGTCCCGCTCCAACTTATAATTGTTATAAGACAGAGCAGGAAATTGGGGAATACCAGATTTCCAGTGCCGCCCAAACGAAGAGAGTGCATGTTGATGCATCATCTTCGGGTGTGTTCATTATACAGAACTGTTTCTCAGTATCCTCCGAATCCTGGATATATGATACTGGATCAGGATCCCAGATATGTAATCTGTTACATAGGGCTACAAAAGGGTAGAAAAACTGAGAACGGATGATAAGTTTCATGAGACAGAAAACGGGGCAAGAGTTGCAGCCAAGTCTGTCGGTCACTGTCACCCTGTATTACCAATACATTGATTCTGAACGAATGTTATTAGATACCGAACCTGATGTACAAAATCATATCAATCTCTTTATTAGCAAAGAAATGATAAAATTCTGTACTGTTGGATAATGTTTTGAACATTTTCTATATCAAAAGTTGATCGGTTCAGGCACGTTATCTAAAAGCGTTGATGTTCTAAATCAAACTACAGTTCTTAGTATACAGAACACACACAAGAAGAAGAGTTCAGAAATGAACGAATCCTTCTTGAAGTATTGTAGACTAGGTCATATCAATGCGACCCGACTGGCTGAAGTTACATATAGATGCATATTTAAATCAGTTTGAATTTACATCTTGTGAAACTTGCCAATCATGTCACAAAGATTTAATGACACCAGCTCTGTTTATTGAAAACAGAGAAAGAGTTAATGAACTCTTGGGATGATACATGTTGATGTATGTAGGTCCCCAGTCTACACATGCCAAGACCGGTTCTTATTACTTCATTATATTCTCTGATAATCTCTCAAGATTCAGTCATATGTTCCTGCTGAAACATGAGTCCGAACCTTTTGAGATATTCACAGAATATAAGCGAGAAGTAGAGAACCAAAATACGGGTATAAGTATACTGTCCTATGATGAGATCAGGGAGGAGAATACTTGTGCATGGAATTCCTGGACTATTCTAAAGGAGAATGAGATTCTCTCTCAGCATTACTTCTCTGTATACACCATAGCACGATGGTATATCGGGGCGGAGCAGATACACCCTATTTGATATGGTGTGCTCTACGATGAGTACTACTGAGTTACCTATTTCCTTTTGGGAGTTATGCACTTGAGAAGCTGCATACCTATTGAATAGGGTTCCAATCAAATCAATTGCCTACCACTTCATATGTGATATGGAAAGGGAATAGCCCATGTCTTAAGCTAGTTAAGATTTGGGGTTGACCGGCCTATGTCTAAAAGCAAAATCCGGACAAACTCATGGCAAGGTCTGTAATGTAGAACTGGAAAGGTTCCAGCTATACAAGCTACAGCAGATGATTTGGTAGAACCAAAGGATTCAGTAGATTCCAACGAACCTCAGCCTCTCTGCCGATCTAGTAGGGTTCCTCACCCACCTGAGAGATACTTCTATTTCTCTATGATAGTGGGAGCGAGGATTGTGTCATGAGATGATAACCCAACTAGTTTCGAGCTGGCCATTAGGAGTAAGACTCTATGAGAATGGCTGGATGCTTAGCGATCTGAGATGGAATCCTTATACACCAACAAAGTATGGACTTTGGTTGCTATATCTGAAGGGTTAAATCCCCATCATGAGCAAGTATATCTTGAGAAGATTACTTGGTGTAGATGGAAAAGTTGAGACTTTCAAAGCTAGACTTGTTAAAGGTTTTCGTCATCGACCAGGCGTGGATAATGATAAAACCTTTTCCAGTACCTATGCTTAAGTCCATCCAGATACTACTTGCCACGGCTACATACCATGAATACGATATCTGGCGGTTGGGTGTCATGACTGCTTTTCTAAATAATGTTTTAGAAGAGTGCGTCTATAAGTACACAGCCAGAGGGCCTCATAGACAGTGGGAGCAGTGGAAATGTGTGCAAGATGCTTTATAGGATAAAGCAGGCATCGCGGAGTTGGAACATCTGTTTTGATCAAGTAGTCAAAGAGTTTGACATCATCAAAATGAGATGAACCTTGTATATACAAAAAGGTAGTAGGGAGTATGGTGGTGATCCTCGTAGAGTATGTGGATGACATACTCTTGATAGGGAAGGAGTTTCCTATGCTACGCTCGATCAATCTCCGCTTATCACAAAGATTCTCCATATAGGATCAAAATGATACCTCCTAAATCCTAAGCTTTGGATCTATGAGATAGACCTAAAAGGATGTTAGGATACTCACTAGCTGTAGTGAGATGGTATCAGTTGATCCTGGGGAGAATCACTGGAAGGGTTCCAGGGTGATAAAGACGACTGAATGTCAGTCACAGGCATTGTCTTTACCCTCAGTAAAGGGACGGTATATTGGAAGAGTTCCAAGCTAGATACCGTGGCATACTAGAAGATAAAGGCAAGATACATCGCTACTTAAGATGCTACCAAAGAGGCTGTTTGGGTGTATATTAGTTCATGAGATGAACTACGTTCCTACCATTGTGAGACAATGGAGTTGTGGCTTATGCCAAGGAACGCCGGTCCCATCAGTGATCCAGACTTATTCTAAGGCAGTATCACCTGATCATGGAGATGGTTGATCTCCAGGGTGATCGAGGCAAGGAGAGCAGACTCAGAGGATAACACGGCGGATCCACCCACGAAGGCCTATTCCCAGAGAGAGACTTTTATGGGATAGTTGAGTATGAGATACTACAACCACTGCTACAGATGGCCCTAGTGCAAGTGGGAGATTGTTAGTTATATGTATGCCCTAGAGGCCATTACTGTACATTGGATGTATATTGTAGTGGATGCTGGGACATATATAGGGAGGACTTTCTTGCTCGACATGATAGTATGCTATCTGGTTGCTCTTTACCTTAACGTGTACACAGATTGTCTCTCTATTACATGTTGGTAAAGCCCTTAGGATGTGTACTTGACTACCTGGACTATGATGCGGATCATACTAGTGGGGACATGGTAGTCCATAAGTACATCCTTCAAGGTCCCTAGTCGTGGGTGTATCGAGATGGGGCATCGATATTCCAGAGTAGACTAGCGTGTACCTTCTCGACCCATACAGATGGGCGATGGATGATCCCATATCCATCGGTGTTTGACATCAGAGATGATATACGGGTGCTCAGTAGAGACTGGGTACACTGGACGGACTCGCCGAGAACTCCCAGATGGTATTATACCTTACGTCAGATGGCAGTTCTCTGGTGACACTGGTACAGAGTAGTCTGTTGACCCGAGATCGTCATAGAGTCTTGTGTGGTTCCCACTGTGCTTTGATTTCCATCTTACCACGTCCAAGAGGGCGTGCAAAACGGTGGTTTTTGGGTACAGTCCCGAGTCACATGGAGGCAATGAGCGATAGGAGGGGATTCGTCTCTCCCGGTATAGGGGGTTGATGTTGCGCTGTGTTCGATTGGCTATAACAGGAAATCCCTGGCCAGGGTTGCTGAGATATACTGGTAAGTGTTACCAGTAGTTTCTCGAGTTGTTATAGACCTCATATCGACACGACTTATCGAGCTATTGGGGTCTGACGTTTACCACCCCTAGGCGAGATATGCGACATATCAGACGACGAGACCGGACTGTACGGTAGTGTTACTGGTTGGATTCACTGGAGTGTGAGCGGGCTTGCTCGTCGATCTTCTGATCGCTCAATACCCGGGTGGCCGTTACGTTTAGCAGACCGCTTGCGGCTTATGGATGCTTGATATGATCATCATCTGCTGCCGGCGTATTGACGAGTCTTTAGAGTCCTACACAGAGGTTTCCTGGCTCAAGCGAAACAAAATAGGAGCGCATATGAGATATGTGCGGGACCGAGAATAATGCGTATATATGATACCGTATTTCATTCTCGCGATGAATGTGTCGAATGGTTGTATGCGATATAACCTAGTTATCGAATCAATGATTGATTCGATAAGCCGATACATTGGATACTAGTCGGTTATATGTGATATGACCGGATCGTTAAATCAAGTGTTGATTTAATGATTTAATGCATAATTATATATTTGATATATTACTTTGCATTAACTAGTATTGGTTCACTTTAAATGGATTTTCTCGCTCGTTTGTGCACATGATTGTATCATGTTTGATGATACATGCCTTTTGGTTAAGTGTAAAGAATTAAACTATGGTTAAGTGGATGATTAGGGTTTTTGATTTCCTTATTCATTTTGTAATCTTTTTCTTTTTTGGAAAAATAAAATGGCATGAGAAAAATGGTGGCATTCTTTTGTTCTTTCATGAAGCTTCATGAATACTTTGACTTTGTGACCATTTTGTCTCATGCTTAACCCTAACCATTCCACTTAACCCTAATTAATTCTCTACACCTAACTATGGTTAGTTTATGATAAGAATTCATTTTCTTTTCTTTTTGAATTATTCTTATCATAACATTCTTCTTCTTCTTCATTTTCTTCACATGAAGAAAACTTGCTCCATTAATGGCAAGTGATGAAAGAGAGTGAGAAATCCAATTCTAAAGTGAACCCACTTCCTATTTCTTCATCCTCTACCTCTTGCCAAGTAGTATAGGGTGTTTCCTTCATGAGTTTTCATGGCTTGGTGAAGGTGGAGCTTGATCTAGCGATGCTTCGACGTAGATCATCTTCGGCATGGACATCGACGACCTAGCTCGCCTATTCTCCGATGAAGCCGACGCTAGAGCCCGGGATTTGTTTTGGACAGCGAGAGGACTTCATTGCGGAGCTATGGAGGTGGAGCACCGTATCTACAAAGGTTGTATTTCCGTTTCCTTTTAGTTAAGATGTTAACTAGTTTCCTGTTTCGCCTAGAATTCTAGCCGACGATCCGTAGTCTAGGGTTTCTCGGCACCGTAAAATTTCAAATTGGCATGGTTGATGCCTTGTGAGACCTCCTTGGAGTGCCTAGGAACCTTTCAGCACACCTATCCGTCCAAACGAACGGTACCTCTTTTCGCTTAAGCTTGGTCAAAGGATCAGCCAATCGAGCAAAATTCTCTACGAATCTTTTGTAATATCAGGCAATTCCAAGAAAACTTTTGATCTCTGCTACGTTCTTCGGAGTCGGCCAATCTTGAACTGCTGCAATCTTCTCAGGGTCAACGGCGATTCCATCTCCGGATATGACATGCCCCAAAAACTTTACTTCATCAAGCCAAAACTCGCATTTGCTCATCTTTGCATACAATCTTTCATGCCTCAATATCTGCAGTGCGATCTTCAAGTGTTCTGCATGCTCTTCTAGGCTCCTCGAGTAGACCAGAATATCATTGATGAACACCACTATAAACTGGTCCAAGAACGGTGAAAAGATTCGGTTCATCAAGTCCATAAATATCGCCGGTGCATTCGTGACTCCAAATGGCATCACTAAATACTCGTAATGTCCATATCTAGTTCGGAACACAGTCTTGCAAATATCCTCTGATTTAACTCGAATTTGATGATATCCAGATCGCAAATCCAGCTTCGAGAATACCCTCGCGCCACTGAGTTGCTCGAATAATTCGCCAATGCGAGAGATCGGGTGGTCGCACGCTTTTGGCGTGTCGGATGTTCAAAGTTCTAAAGTTATAACCGCGATCAGGACGGTGTCGCTTTGCTGCTAACCGGTTGAGCACGGGTCGATCCACAGGGAGATAGTTGTATGCCCGTTCGTGTTTTAGACGAGTCAATAAAGAATTTGTATATGTTTGTTCAAATCTAACCTATGTGTTTTATATGCAAGTATAAAGTTGTTAAGAAAAAGATACGAAAGTGTAAGCTAAAGAAATCAACACTCAAAACCTTTGAGCCGAGTCTTGACCAATTGAAGTTAGAGCAATCGGCAGCAATGTGGATTAGGGGATTTAAGCACGGTATTCGTGGAATCCGGCTTATTGACCCTTGTCCTTCCGTTTTTGTCTCTTGCTTTCGCCTCCGGCCAAACCGAACGCAACCGGTCGCGATTAGGAATCACCGTTACCTTGGTAGGGCAGGGTGCCTAACGGAGCGCTTGCGTAACGTTTGGGCGGAGTTCAAAGGAAAATAACGGGAAAAGGAAATGAGCAAAGAAACATTAACTTACAATATTGTATTTATTCTTAACAACAACATATTAACAACCATTCACAAAACGAACCAAAAAGAGCAAAAGAAAAGATAAACAAAGAAAAGAAAAGATTACAAGCAAGTAATTAAAAGTGCATGGAATTTAAGTGCATGAAAGTAAAGCATGAATGTAAAGCAAGTAATAAAAAGTAAGAAAGAAATAAGCAAGAAAGAGAACTAGAAACCATGGAACAAGTTACAAGACATGGGTTTAATAACCAAATTTTAAACTTGCAAGCTCAATTAAGAGGTTGCAAGATCAAGAAGAGGCAAAGAACTCATGGTGAATGAAGCACAAAAGAGAAGACTTTATTGATTCCAAGATGATACAACCCTTGAGATCAAATACCGACCCTTAAACCTTCAAGCTCAATGAAGAGGTTGAAAGATCAAGAGAAAGCAAGGATCTCAAGGGGAAGCTAAGCAAAAGAATGATACAAAATAACCCTCATCTTCATTTAACATCCACTCAAAAGCTCTCACAACAATTTCATGGAGGAAAGAATGAAGAAGAAGTTAAACTAAAAACTAACAAAAAGTGGGCATAAGAAGTGATCCCATGGCTTGGCAAGTTGTGGACTATTTATAGGCAGGTAACAGAAACTCTAGGGCAACTTTCAGGCATTACAGGAAGTTACAAAAATGCCTCTAGAAGATGACCCTCTGCTGAGTCAGCATGGCCGCGGTTCCGCGGCCTAAGCGCGCTTATGCCGTGGATCCGCGGCCATTATGGGGATTTGGGCCTTCAGGTTTTGTCGGTTTCCCTGGTTTAATGTTGTCTGCAGTGTGGTGTATGTTTTTTCTCAAAAACTCTTCACAATGTTTCCAGAATTTCAGCAGATCAAAAGGTGATTTGATGTGGATCTTTTGCCATGATTTCCTTGAGCTCCGCGTAGATTTCTTGGATTTTGTGTTGCCATTGTGCTTTGTGCATGAAAATGACATCGATTTGCCATTTTGTCCCTTAAACTGGTGTGCGGCAACATACGGATAGAGAGCGGAGACCCGTGTTTTATCTGTGGTTGGCAGTAATCCGGAATTTGTCGTGCTTTTTCATGAATTTCACTGTTTAGAGCTGAGAACCTGTATCCTGCAATTAACTAGCAAACACGGCTCAAGAGTACCTACCTATAAACAAACGAGCATAAGAATGGGCGGTATTAAATGCAATATTCTGGTATGAACAAATACCCCCAAACTTAACTTTTGCTCATCCCGAGCAAAACCAATTATTCACAAAAAAGAATCCTAATCGCACTTTCGCAGGGAACGCGATTGCACTGAGCTCGTGCAACAAGCCGTTAAAGCTCTAGGTGTCCCTAGTAGGAGGAGTGTTGTCTCCTAAGGGTTTTCAGCGGATTACACCCACAAAATCCCGTCAAGCTAGTGTCATAAGTTAATATCGATTCTACTCCTACAGTTTAGTATCTACGTTAGAAACTCTATCATCCTAAGTTAGAAATATCCAACCCTAATGCTTCACACCACCTTTCTATTTAACTTCAGATCTTATATGTTCCAAAAAAGTTTAGAAAGATGTTGGTATCTCCTGAGTTTTCCTTCTAAAGTGCGGTCTTAAATCAGGGATTTTTATCAACTTTACAAAAAACACAAGTCTTATTCTTCATTTCTATCTTTTATCCAAACATCGATTGTATACCCCTACGTGTGTATGTATTTGCACCCCTACACTCAAGAATTCAATTCAAGCTATAATACCCTTGCCCTAATACCTAATACGAGTTCTTTTCATTAATGATGGACGGTGTTGCTCACACACCTTTCATGCGACTATTAATGCTTCTTGAGGCACTAACAGCCGATTACTGAATGTGTGAGCTTAAAGCGTAAATAGCAGTTTCCAAGTCTTGACTTTATTCTATTTTTCTTTTTCTTTTTCTTTTTCTTCTTTTTCAAGACCGGATATATTTTTCAATATGCTCTTTTGGTGTTTAGCTTTAAATACCGTTTTTTCTTTCATACTAGGCTTTCAGGCAAGAGTATTTCTAGGTATCCTTTACTATCCCAAGTTTCAAGATGCGTGCATGTGCAGTTTATAGGGTATATACTTACTAAATTTGGATTCAAGAATAGAAACTATTTTTCAAACTTATCCTTCAGTAAGGCATCAATACTTTCCCTTCATCTTGACTTAACTTAAGAACTGAACTCAAGATTACCTATTTCTCAAAAAAAAACTGTAAGGACGTATACTTACCAAGGTTAAGCAGAATGAGGGTTATTTTTAGGGTTTTCAATTCCTAAGCCTAGGATTTAGTTATTTCTAACGTATCAACTAAACTTTTAGAATAAAAATCTAAGTACCCTATTAGCTAACTTGACGACAAAGTTTTTATATTTTTGGAAATTTTTCGATTTTTATGGGATTTTTAAATAAGGTATGCAAATGCAGAATATACAAATAAATGCGAAGGAAGAAAGCTTACCGAGCACACCCCCAAACTTAAACTTGACAGTGCCCTCACTGTTAGGCTACACCAAGAGGGTCAAAATTGTCGGCGCTCCCTAAAAACAAATTATATACAAAACAAAAAAGGAAAACAAAAAATATATACAAAAAGGTTTCCCCCCAAACTTAAGTAAAACAGTGTTTCCACTGTTAAGCGTTGAAGTTCAGGATCGGGGGGAAAGAACAGTTATCAAGCTATACAAGGCTTTACACAGGCCAAAAGTGAGCACCAACCATTCAAAGATTTTATCGCTATAATGTACAGGTTGGTGGAAGAAGGCGTAGAGAAAAGAAATAGAGAATACGCGAGACCGTATGGAGATAGAAGCGGGATACGGTCTCGGTATATGAGAAGAAGAATGACGGAAGGGAGAAAGAAGTGGAATACGAACTTGAGGGTGGAAATGGATTGAATAAATTAGTACAATCTGTAATGATCGATGTGAAAAGATGGATTGTACTAATCTATCAATATGGCGAGAAATTGGGTCAAATCCCTCAAGATTCGTGAGAAACCATGGGTAAGCCGAACTTGGTAAACCAGACACAGGAAGTGAAAATGATACGGTTTCTTGCAATGTCGGAACGATGGAAAGGATGGGAGGAAGTGATTGAGGAAGGGTATCGATTAAGGGTTCAGGAGGGTGTACACAGTTAATGACAGGGACAGGATGAATTGGGAAATCCGACTCATCGAGCAAAACTGGTTCATCCTCAAAACTATCCTCAAAATTCAGCACATCCATGCATTTATCCTCAAAATCCAGACTTATATGGGGTTCGGGAAAAACATTTAATGACTCGGGATGATGAATTGGAGAGAAAAACTCAGCCAAAACTGTGGGTTCGTCATCCGAAATATTTCCAGCGTCAACATCCTTAATCAAGTGAAAATCAATTTTCTCAGACACCTCATCAAGAGCATGGATTTCAATCAATTCTGGTTCTAAGATGGAGGTGTAGAGATCAAAAGGTTTGGGATAGGTTTCACTTGAAAGGGACCCTTCACAATCGGGTAAACCAAACACTACAAAGTCACACAACTCAATAATCCTTCTATCTTTAATTGGTGAATCGTTTGAAACGCTAGATAGACATTCAAAATTGGAGTTGTGTGATTCAATTGGTAATGGGTATGTTTGATTAGGAAGGGTGTACAGCTCACTCTCACCACTCAAATTCTCAACCTGTCCTACCGCCTCATTATACATTGGAAAATTAGGAGCTAGTTGGAAACTAGCTACCGTGTCACTAGGTTGTATGAGGGTGGCCATGGACGCATTCAAATCCATCATCTGTTGGTAAGATGCTACCCTAAAGTCTTCCAACGACTGTTCAAGACTAGACATGGGTTGTGAAGGGGTTTCAGTAAAATATTCAAAGTTGTTTGGATACTGAAAACCCCCAAATGGCGGTTCAGAAGCAATGTCTAGGGAAGGTGCAAAAGTCGGGTAGGACTGGTAGGAATTGAATGGTTGGACAGGAGTAGAATCAACATTTGGATAAGAAGGTGAATGAAATTGTTGATCCCAAGAATTTGAAGTGGTGAAAGGAGTGAAAGATCGGCTATGAGATTGTTCAATATGTTCAGCGATGGACAAATGACGACTTGCAAAAGGGATATCAACATAAGCGGGTGCGGGAGGTTGAAAAGGTTGATACAAAGTGGAATGCGGAATGCAAGTGTTTGTCCTAGACGCTTCTATGCGATCTTTCAGTGAAATTTTGGGCATGGAGGGGTCGTTCGAAATTCGACCAAAGAAAGAACCGTAGGAAGTTATGTCTGGTTGTGGGTACCAAAGTTCGGTAAGAGTTTTGCGAGGTGGGGTACCCATGATATGAAGAGAGAAAGAAACAAAGGCAGAGAAAAGGAGGGGAAAAAGAATGTGATTTTTTTTAAAAAATTATTTAGTTAGTTATTAACAAAAGAATGAAATACACACACAAAAAGAATCTGGACCAAAAACAATCACGACACAAAAATACCACACACCTAATCGGTCTAGGGTTCACCTAGGTCAACTAGACCTGCTCAAGAACTTGATTGTCGAAGTAAAACTGTGTCGAGAAACGAGCTCAAGATATACTGATCACGAGGCCAGGTAAGTGCAGAGATAAGGGGAGGTTTTCCAACGCTTTCGCGAAGGTCCTTAATTAAATAACCCTTTCTCTTTTGGCGGTTTCGCCGTGAACACTTTCCTAGACACCCCGTAAACAATATACCGTTAAGCGGTATTCTAAACACAGTTAACTTCTCCTAGCGAGCGCAGAGTCCTTAAGGCTTAAAGTCTAATTTCTTTTAAAATTTGTGCGGGTAAACGTTATGCTCAAGTTCGTGATTTGTGGGCCACGGAAAAGGTGATGAAATCCTTTACCGTATATTGTGGGGTTCGCTTGCCCTTAAGTCCGTATTAATGTATGCAATGCGCAATTTAATAAAAAATTCTATAAAGAATCAAACAATCATTTTTTATATTAAGCACGGCACTGCAACAAATACGGGTTAGTCAATTTTTTTGCGTTTGGTAGCGACTTGCAAAGAATCCGGCAAAGATATTATAGTGGATGCGTCGGATTTGAGAAGAAGGTGTTAGTAAAGTACGTACCGTTAAGTTTTCGGGTTTAGAAAACCCCCGTTGAATCAAATCCAGTAAGCTTGAAAAGTTCGCTTGCGCGGGTCAAACAACCCGGATCTTTGGCACTGTACTTTGCAATCACCTTAGCCTTGAACGTACACTTTGCTCCCCACAATCGCAGTTCGCAAATCCGCAAAAATCTGCAGAAAATACAGTATGGTGGAATGCACAGAGAAGATAAAAGAAAAGAAAAAGGGGTGGAGAAACAAATTGGGCACAGAGGCCTCAATAGGACCGCGGAACCGCCGCTCAAGGCACCTTTTGACCGCGGTTCCGCGGTCAAAATGTTGACTTGGGGATTTGTCTTTGGTCAACGAACTCCACTTCTTCTCTTCTTCAAAATAAAAACCTCTGTTTTCTTTTTGGATTACTGTACTTGCTCCAGATTAGCCTGCACACTTGCTCACAAAAATTATCAAAAATAACAAAAAGATTTTATTTTTTATTTATAAATATATACAAAAAGAATATTAACCCGAATAACAAGAAAGAAAATACGCTACCGTCTCCCCGGCAACGGCGCCATTTGGTCGCACGCTTTTGGCGTGTCGGATGTTCAAAGTTCTAAAGTTATAACCATGATCAGGACGGTGTCGCTTTGCAGCTAGCCGGTTGAGCACGGGTCGATCCACAGGGAGATGGTTGTATATCGGTTCATGTTTTAGACGAGTCAATAAAGAATTTGTATATGTTTGTTCAAATCTAACCTATGTGTTTTATATGCAAGTATAAAGTTGTTAAGAAAAAGATACGAAAGTGTAAGCTAAAGAAATCCGCACTCAAAAACTTTGAGCCGAGTCTTGACCAATTGAAGCTAGAGTAATCGGCAGCAACGTGGATTAGGGGATTTAAGCACGGTATTCGTGGAATCCGGCTTATTGACCCTTGTCCTTCCGTTTTTGTCTCTTACTTTCGCCTCCGGCCAAACCGAACGCAACCGGTCGCGATTAGGAATCACCGTTACCTTGGTAGGGCAGGGTGCCTAACGGAGCGCTTGCGTAACATTTGGGCGGAGTTCAAAGGAAAATAACGGGAAAAGGAAATGAGCAAAGAAACATTAACTTACAATATTGTATTTATTCTTAACAACAACATATTAACAACCATTCACAAAACGAACCAAAAAGAGCAAAAGAAAAGATAAACAAAGAAAAGAAAAGATTACAAGCAAGTAATTAAAAGTGAATGGAATTTAAGTGCATGAAAGTAAAGCATGAATGTAAAGCAAGTAATAAAAAGTAAGAAAGAAATAAGCAAGAAAGAGAACTAGAAACCATGGAACAAGTTACAAGACATGGGTTCAATAACCAAATCTTAAACTTGCAAGCTCAATTAAGAGGTTGCAAGATCAAGAAGAGGCAAATAACTCATGGTGAATGAAGCACAAAAGAGAAGACTTTATTGATTCCAAGATGATACAACCCTTGAGATCAAATACCAACCCTTAAACCTTCAAGCTCAATGAAGAGGTTGAAAGATCAAGAGAAAGTAAGGATCTCAAGGGGAAGCTAAGCAAAAGAATGATACAAAATAACCCTCATCTTCATTTAACATCCACTCAAAAGCTCTCACAACAATTTCATGAAGGAAAGAATGAAGAAGAAGAAGAAGTTAAACTAAAAACTAACAAAAAGTGGGCATAAGAAGTGATCCCATGGCTTGGCAAGTTCTGGACTATTTATAGGCAGGAAACAGAAACTCTAGGGCAACTTTCAGGCATTACAGGAAGTTACAAAAATGCCCCCAGAAGATGACCCTCTGCCGAGTCAGCATGGCCGCGGTTCCGCGGCCTAAGCGCGCTTATGCCGCGGATCCGTGGCCATTATGGGGATTTGGGCCTTCAAGTTTTGTCGGTTTCCCTGGTTTAATGTTGTCTGCAGTGTGGTATATGTTTTTTCTCAGAAACTCTTCACAATGTTTCCAGAATTTCAGCAGATCAAAAGGTGATTTGATGTGGATTTTTTGTCATGATTTCCTTGAGCTCCGTGTAGATTTCTTGGATTTTGTGTTGCCATTGTGCTTTGTGCATGAAAATGACATCGATTTGCCATTTTGTCCCTTAAACTGGTGTGCGGCAACATACGGATAGAGAGCGGAGACCCGTGTTTTATCTGTGGTTGGCAGTAATCCGGAATTTGTCGTGCTTTTTCATGAATTTCACTGTTTAGAGCTGAGAACCTGTATCCTGCAATTAACTAGCAAACACGGCTCAAGAGTACCTACCTATAAACAAACGAGCATAAGAATGGGCGGTATTAAATGCAATATTCTGGTATGAACATCGGGTACTTGTTCTTAATAGTCACCCGGTTTAATTCTCGATAATCGATGCACATCCTCCTTGTGCTATCCTTCTTCTTGACTAGAAGAACTGGAGCTCCCCCAGATGAATTGCTGCTACGAATCCAACCCTTCTCTCACAATTCGGTAACCTGCTTCTTGACTTCTTCCAACTCTACTGGTGCCGTCGGATAGTACGCCTTTGAGATCGGCGCTGCACCAGAAACAAGATCGATCGCGAACTCCACATCTCGTTTTGGCGGTAAACCTGAGATGTCCTCGAACACGTCCATGAACTCTTGAACTACAGCTGGCGCTTCCTCCTTATCAACTTCCATTGACGAAAGAACGGCGTCCGTCGGCCTACCCTAAACTCGACTGGCCCGACAGAACTGCTACCTCCAGCAAAAACAAACTCCGAATGTCTGGGAATCTGGAAAATCATTTTCTTTGCCCTACAATCAATGTGAGCATGGAAAGTGCCGAGAAAGTCCATTCCCAAGACAACATCATAACTGCCAGTTTCGATCACCAAGAAATCTGCAAATAACACTTGTCCGCAAATAACAACAGATCAATCCTTGCACTCACTACTAGATATGATCTTCCCATTCCCAGTGTGTATGTCCCAACAACTAGACAGGGTCATGCAAGCAATCAAGTGTGCAGCAATAAACTTGGACGACAAAGAACAATGGGATGCACCGGAATCGAATAATTCTAATGCAGGAAAAACATGAACAAGTAGGATACCAGAAACGACTTCATCTGAAGCCAAGATACTGAAGAAGATAAGTATGGTAAACAGGATTCAAGCTTGCGATAAAACATGAACTGGTAAGTAATGAAACCGAGAGAAGCAAGGTAATATAACGACCATGAAATAAGGAAATGAATCAAGACTAGGACTCCAAATTACTTAAATAGAGTACCGCATTGTAACCATGCTGCAGTTCATAGTTACAATCACATAACTCTATTCAAGTCGCCCAAATCCTAGTATCAGAATCGAAAGAATAAGTAGGGAGAAACAATAGGGAACCAAAAAGTTTCAAGCCAAGATGCAAAGTTGTTTACATATCGTCAAGACAAGGGTCAAGAGAAATATATGATTCAAGAATTGTAAGTCCACGGTAGCGCCCCGGCCATCTAACAGACGCCAAATGCGGAATAAAAACATTTTACAAACTGGCGCTATCGTGTACCGTAACCCGGATCTGCCATTAAAGCTAAACTAACAAACTACAAAGTGGGTAGAAGTGTTATACCGAACGATCCGAGTCCTTCGGTCTTCAACCATCATCCCACGCTTGTTGCGGCTGCTCCGATCTCCTGAATCTCCAATCTTCTCGTCCAGGTGGCACCACGTCGACGGATATTTAAACGGGCTCCCGCCTCTGAACCGAGGCAACTCGATCGTCAAGTTTGCTAAAAGAGACGACCAAGATGATGTAGAGAATGAGTAGAACACTTTGTCTCGTTACGTCCAAGGCTATGGACGAACGGTTAATGAAGTTGCCATTTGGAATCGGGTGAAAAGAGAAACCGATCACATCTAATTTCTATGCACCAAATCTTATATCTTTTCAAAACAATAACCATAAGCTTTCATCAAGGGGCGACCGGCCATTTAAGGAGGGGGGGAGATGAGTGTAAGAGAGGGAGGGTGACTATAACAATGAAGCTTATCATGACTCACTAATGACACCTAGTGTGAACACAATAATGAAAGTGATGATTCATAACCATAGTCATCAACACATTTAAAGCGCCATTAATGACCAAATGACTCACTAGCCTTGTCACCCTCACTAGAACCTTCTAGAACACTGACTCACCTCATCAAGAAAAGATAAATCCGTATTTAACCGACTGTTAAATACGGCTGATAGAAAACTGGAAACTGGCAACTTCCAAAAGTGATCCTGAAACGAATTTCAGGATAACCCCGTATGAGTATAAACATACCCACATTTGTATTACGACCGAATACAAATGCAACCGAGACAAAGATATTATATCTACACAGTATAATACTGGGTTCCGGCTTAAACCAAAGCCTACCGGTATTATCTGCCCGAAAAACGACACGTGCGAAAACGCACGTGTTTTTTCCGAACCTTGCCATATCACCATACGGCCTCTACAACGTTTCTCCCGAACTTGGGAAAGTGTCTGTGGGGGACTCTAATGACTCATCAACACACTGGCACTGGGTATAACCCCTAGCACGTCAGAGGCACAAGCTGTACGTAACGGTTTGCCTATGTATTGATTGGAAGGGAAGCTTGTTGGAGATAGTGCCCTCAGAGTCAATTATTGGATCACAGGCATGTGATTGCAATGATTGAGGGAGGACCTATCCCGGTAGAGCCCCTAGGATTCTTGCTTGACTACCAGCAGTATGAGGACGATCATATACGTGGGAGCTGGTAGTCTATAAGCACATCCTTAAAAGGTCCCCAGTCGTGGGAGTTTCGAGACAGGGCATCGATTCTCCAGAGTAGACTAGTGTATACAGTCGAGACCCCGACGAGGGGCGGTGGCTGGTCTCACAAGCCACTGGTGTCAGTTGGATCACCTAAGATGTATACAGGTGCTCATTGGGTTATGAGTACACCGGACAGGACTCGCTAGGAACATGCTAGTTGGTCTTATACCTGACGTCAGATAGCAGTTCCCTGGTGACATGTGTACATGTTAGTTCATCGACCTGAGATCGTTATTTGTCTCGTGTGAGTTCCCACTGTACTTTGATTACTACCCTACCACGCTCAAAGGAGACGTGCAAACATGTTTTAGTTGGGTACAGTCCCGAGCCACATGGAGGCAGTGAGCGGATCTGCAGGGGTTCGTCTCTCCCGGTATTGGGGGTGAGGTCGCGCTGTGTCTAGGAGAGCCCTTACACGAAGTCCTTGGCCAAGGCAGGAGATTTACTGGTAGGTATTCCAGTAGTATCTTAGGGTGTTCTGGGTTGCACTCCGACACGACTTGTACCGCTTTTGGGGGTCTGACTTTTACCAACCCCCTAGGCCCGCCATGCGATGCTCATAGACGAACGGACCGGATTGTACGGATATTGTCACTGACAGGCTCAGTAGGGTGTCAGGATGAGTTCGCTCATCGACGTCCCTTTTGGACAATACCTGGTAGCCCGTCACGTATTGGCTAGTACCTCTGACGTGCTAGTGGTTAAATCCACAGCCAAAATATTGACGAGTCTTTAGAGTCCCCCACAAACTAGTTTCTCAAGTTTCGGGCGAAACGCTGTAGAAGCCGTATGGAGATATGGCAGGGTTCGATCAGATACGTGCGGTATTGCACGGATCATGATCGGACGGTTAATACTAGCGGGCTTTGGTTTAAGCCGGATCCTAGTATAGTACAGTGTAGATTTTGTCTCATTGCATTTGTATTTCGGTCGGAATACAAATGCGGGTATGTATATACAGTAGCGGGGTTTTCCTGTAATTTATTACAGGATCAGTTTTTTGGAGTTGCCAGTTTGTTTTCCGTTTCGGCCAATTTTCTTTGTATCTTTCATTGGCTGAAGATTGGTGGTGGAGGGCTTATTTGCATTTGTGCAAATAAGCATTTTGGAGGGTTGTCTTTGCATATTGTTGCTTCATGATAGCTCTTGTTTGACCTTGACTTCTTGACTTCATCATGGCATGACTTTTGTTTTGATGGGTTCATGATGGTTGATTTAGAGTGTGGACTTTTGGTTGTGATCATTGGATTTTCTCATCATAACCTTTTCTCTCTTGATTATTCATCCACCCCTCTCTTGGACTTTTGCCCATTCCCCTCACCACTTGAGGCCGGCCATGATAGGGCTTGGGGCTGTCCCATTTTTGTAGTGGGGATGGTTCTCATTTAGTTTGCACAAAATTCCATTTTGTTCATCAAAACACTTAGATATCATTCCTCCACAAAAGGCAACTTCTAGTGACCCCAAATGAGACATAGTTCCACACTATTCTATAGCAAACCTTGGGCACGTCGGCTCGCCAACTTCATGCCCGATTTGCCTCGGTCTAGAGGTGGGAGCCCGTAAAAGAAGCCGGCGACGTGGTGCCCTTCCGGCGAGGAGGTGAAGACCGGAGATTCCGCGGGGAGATCGGGACGACGACGAGAAGACCGGACGACACGGATCGCTCGGTATATCTCTCTGCCCGTTCTTTAGTTAGCTAGGACTAGATTAATGGCCCGATCCGGGATTTTTGTGCGTGGTGGTGCTAGTTCAAAAGTTAAAGAAAATCATCGCTTCCGCATTTTGGCCTCGGATTGACGACCGGGGCGCCGCCGTGCACTTACAAAGCTGACGAGCGAACTCATCTATAAACCCTACCGAGCCTGATAGTGACAATGTATATACAGTCCGGTCCATTCGTCTAAAGAGTATCGCATATCGAGTCTAGGGGGTGGATAAAATCAGACCCCTAATAACGCGATAAATCGTGTCGGCATGAAGCCCATCACCACCTGAGAAACTACTGATCCAAATCAGTAATTCTCCACTACCTCGGCCGAGGATACCTAGTGATGGCCACCCGTGCACTGCGCGACATCAACCCCCAATACCGGGAGAGACGAATCCCCGACGATCCGCTCACTTGCCTCCAATGTGGCTTGGGACTGTACCCAACTAAAATCTGTTTGCACAACTCCTTTGAGCGTGGTAGGGTAGTAATCTAAGCACAGTGGGAACTCACAGGAGACAAATGACGATCTCAGGTAGATGAACTAACCTGTACACATGTCACCAGGGAACTGCTATTTGACAATATGTATAATACCAACTAGCAGATTCCCGGCGAGTCCTGTCCGGTGTACTCATAACCTAATGAGCACCTGTATACATCTTAGGTGATCCTACTGACACCAATGGCTTGTGAGACCGGCCATCGCCCCTCGTCGGGGTCTCGACTGTATACACTAGTCTACTCTGGAGTATCGATGCCCTGTCTCGAAACTCCCACGACTAGGGACACTTTAAGGATGTGCTTACAGACCCCAGCTCCCACGTATATGATCGCCATCATACTGCTGTTAGTCAAGCAAGAATCCTATGGGCTCTATCATCATGCAATAGTGAACTAAAGTATGTATATGATGATAAAGACAAACCAGATAGCAAACTATCATCTCCAGCAAGACTGTCATATCGGTATAGGTCCTGCCTCAATCATTGCAATCACGTACCTGCGATTTAATAATTGACTTTGAGGGCACTATCTCCAACAATCTCCCACTTGCACTTAAGGCTAATTATTGTGATGTCGCATACTCACAGCCCGTGTGATACCGAACATCCAACTCCTCTACTAATCAGTTTCACAAAGCAAGTTTGTAAAACTCTTGTGTTCGAGAAGTAGCCTTAGTGAGTGGATCCGCCCTGATGTTTCTTTCTATATCTCTCTAAATCTAAAATTCGCGGAGAAAACCATCTCCCGAATCGAGTAATACCCGTCTTAGAATATGTCTGGATATCTGATGGGACCCAGTTCATAAATGAACTCCAAATCCAAACTTCTTAGACTGTATCGATAACTGAACTTAGTCAGTATCCAGCACCATGCCTCCCACAGTATTTTCTTGGACCACCTGTCCATAACACTGTCCCTTGTCAGAGGGAAAACTATAACTCTGACAATTACTCTGTCATCCATGTTACCTTTGAAGCCTGGAATGATAACCGTCTCCCAAAGGAGGCTGCCGTCATCAAATCCGTAGAACATGCACTTATGTTTTAAAACTGCTTCCTTATGTTTCTCCAGGATTGGATTAATATAAACTTATCACATCTAGTGCAAAAACAACATTTGGTGTGGTACTTGACATCTCATGATTGACTCAATTTCCTAAGCAAGTGATCTGCCAATCATGCACTTCCCTCTCCCCTTTAGTCTGTAAGACACCTTTAGAGAGGGTGACTCCATCACCTGCAGGTACACCACCATGCCAGGAGTCATCTATTCTAAAATGCTATTAGAATACTGTCAAAGTACCCACATTGGGATACTACCCAAATCTAGATCTAAAACCATAAATCTAGAAACCAGAATGTCCAATATTATATCCATATCCTGTGTGAAGAAACAACTGTGTGACGACCACAGTACAACCGATCGTAGTATAGGAATTTTACTCCCTACTCTGTGTATGTCATCCAAACACCAAGACATCACACCCTACTACCTTCTTAACAGATCCATCCCCTATTCTGATGAAGTCAAACCCATGACTGTCACATCAAAATTAGATGATCTTATCTCCGCTATATCTGCTCAAGCCTATAAATAGACATAAGCTACTTGCCCACTATGCTTCTGCAGCTCCCACTGACTACGACAACCCTCTGGCAGAATAATATATACGTACACTTCTAAAGCTAGTTTAGAACGACGCTATACTTATCCTCCTGCCGGGTCTCACAGTCTGGAACAACAGTAGTGTCAAGTCTGGGTAAACAAGAACCTCCCTGTCACCGTCCTTGAGGCTACCTGAGTATCTCTCGGGTGTCTGAGGTTACCCACCATATCTGCGGAGTGGCTATTGGAATGTCAAACCCGATTGAATATATAGGTCCTATTAAATTTTCCGTAATCGTTTGCGGTTCTGGAATCACTTCCAGTTCTACCATACTCCCACTACTGTTTTCTGAAAAAATCCATTTTAATAAAACTGTGGCGAGTCTAGAACAATATCACTATTGATCTCCCAGATGGTAGAAATGTCAACCCTCGTCAAAGCCAGGGTCAACCCACAAACAGCCATTACAGAAACGCGCCTTGATTTATCCAGTGTCTGGTTTTAAGCATAAGCTGGACAACTTCCCGTATCTTAACATCGTTACGATATGAACCATTCTATATACTATAGAAATAGAGGCCCTAATTTAATTGGAACCAAATTCAAAACATGCAGCTATGTCTAGTGCATATCGTTTTAATGGAGAGAGGCTAATCAGTATTACTCAACTTAGGAATCCATCCAATTATGAGTATCCTGAAAGAGAAACAAGTTTTCTCAAAACCATTACTATCAACTGAATACCAATCACAAGAATCTTCATCTTCGATCTCTTTGAAGAATCCCGATACTTGTGACATCTGGTTCTCTACTTTATTCTTATACCCACAACTTCTCAAAACTTAGACATCGTATTTCTACGAAACACTTGTCTAAAAACTAGAGAAGTCATAAGTAAACAGAACATAGTACGAGGACCTACCCCTTTGTCCTGACGGACACTGGACAACATACAATACTCTGTATAAGTCCGCTGAGTTGAATAACTCAAAAACCTGTGTATCGTAGGTTGAAAACTGTACGCAGGCGATTTCCTCAAATATCACCAATTACAACGAATTCCGATATAATGAGGATGATCACCTAATTCCCAATAACTTACTCCTACTCATCATCTGTAAAAGCCATACAGATATGAGAATGAAACCTGGTAAATACATACCCTGGAGTAAGTATCTAATCGGGAAAACAGTTTTCTTTTAACAATGCGCAGTGAAACTGAAACATTAAAATGTCTTGTAGGGGTATCCTGGTATTCTTAGTAATGCCTCTTCCATAAACCAATTCATGACTATAACCGTATATTTCTTTGCCATCTGTCCAAATCCTTTTATTTGTCTTTAGTCGTTACCTTCTGTACACCTTCGTTAGGCTAAATGGTTTTCTTCCTTCCCTACCGTTCGGCACCAGCCTATGGTTTGTCAGAAGACTATCCAGTAAGCATAATAGGTGTACCCTCCTAATCCTAGGAGTACTCACAACTTGAGAGAAGGTGATGATAAAAGATAACTGAATAATACCTTATTCTATTTGTCCCGAACTGGGGAAAAAACAAAGGTGAAATAGGAGCGGCGATTAAGTACGTGGTTTGGTCGTGAATGATAACAGTCGCAATTTACTTTGCCCTCTTTCTAATCCCTCTATCTTGTCTTTACATATTACCTTCTGCACACCCTACTTAGGCTAATTGGTTTTCTTCATTCCCTACCTTTCGGCACCTGCCTATGGTTTGGAATAAGACTATCCAATAAGCGTAATAGGTGTACTCTCCTAAACTAAGGAGCTCTCGCAACCTGAGAGAAGCTGATAATAAAAGACAACTGAATAATCCAATTCTATTTCTCCTGAACCTGGATCCATCCTAGAAGAAATCCCTTCGAGTTCGTATATAACCATACGATGGATCCATCCAATGGAAGTGGATGTCCGTAATAATACGGGGTGTTCTGAGAACTACAAAGGGTAAAAGAAGGAGCGACAATGACTTATGCAACTCAGACAATCCAAAAGTCAGTATTTTAAGAAGGTTCGGTCAACTTGGTCATTGAGTCATAGTCTAGGGTCGGTCAAAGGTCGCTGCCAAAGTGAGAGAGAGAGAAAAGAAACATTCTGCGTGCACTCTAACCTAGATCAGAATGGTTATCACTTTATCTAATCAGGAAACCTCCCACTGTAATCTCAAATTCTCCTCCAAACCTGAAAGAAGAATTAGTCGGGATCACCCGAAGAGTATACCAACTCATCAGTGAGAATCGGGATCCAACTATCATCGCATGATAACTTGATGGAAGCCACTCAAGTTATCAAACTCCAGAAGGTATGCGCATGCCTGGCAAGTTTCCTGTGTGTTTGAAACTCCCGATATGATTTTTGCCCCATGCTCTTATGACCTTGACGAAAGCCAACAAATCATAAGTCACATGTCAAGTTCTTCCCGTCATTGTCCAGGTTAATTTGAACCCACCCGTACATACCCTTGACGAAAGCCAACAAGGTAATACGACTGTCCCAAACCAACACATCTATCTATTCAACAAATGAATACCCAGCAGCTACCAAACACTATGCCTTGGCGAAAGTCAACAAACATAGCTTGAATACTACTGACCATCCATAAGATACGACGGAGGGCTACGACTGGTTTTTGGCGAAAAACCTTTAACGTAATGAACTTGATCTCGTTGAAGGAACCTGATAGCTTTTTATAAAAATATAGTGACGAAAAACCTTTTGCTAAAGAGGTCACTCCCGGTGAAGAGATCTCGGCTCTTTCCTCATGGAATGAGGTGCAGGATATTCCAACTGAATACCGCGATGCAAAGCAACTTGTAATCGACTATATTGAAGTTATTACCCTGACGTAAACTTCTGCCCAAGGGGTCACTCCCGGTGAAGGGATCTCAGCCCTTGCCTCGTCGAATGAGGTGCAGGATATTTTGACTGAATATCGCTGTGCAAAACAAAAAGAAACGTCTTTGTAATAACACCTTTTAAAATTTGTTCAAATATAGGTTTGTTTTATCCTTGCATTGATAAGAATCAATGCAGTCCCATCAATCAATCACACCAGAAAAGAACGAAAATAAAATGTACGTATATGCTATCCGCATTCGCCACTGGGTCCCGTCATCACCCGTTAGGTTACTTAACTAACGACAGAGCGGGGGCTGGACTAGCGCGGGTGTAAAACATATACAGCATCTAATAGTATATATGCCAATATACAATAATCGCTCCAAGCGTGATAATATGCAACATTACAGAAAGTAATAAGCATCACAAAATAATACAGATAATCTGGAATCCCCGGGTTTCACAGAGCCGCTACTGAAACCCGACGTTTCCCTGGTCGTGTAGATAGCCTGTGCAATGAAACCTAGACCCCTACGGGTGCGGCAAGTTACCCGCCAAAACCTGAAGCGAGGTAGTCCCCCACAACATAGTGAATGGAACACCCGGCACTTCACGGAATCCGGTAAATTGAGCACCCCTCCTTGGGTCAACCTGTACCCCCTACGAGTACGACGAATAGTCTGCCAATTCTAGAGTAAGGTCCCTTTGCCTCTCAAAGCCATGAGATACGGACCTGTTGCCCTCTAGAACCCGGCTATCCGTACACCCCTTCGCGGGATAGACCTAGTACAGAAATAAAAATATGTACAACGGGTACATCGACCTCGACCCGGTCGTGCCCCAAAAGAATATTATACAACAGGCAGTGACGGCAGTCCACATGTTGGACGCTCGCCCCGCAATAACAAATGTACAAATAAATCCAAACTGCACTATCATTGCACCCTGCTATCCACCACGACAAATCCGCAATATCACAGCACAACACAGAACATCAACGCGAATGTCACGTTCACAAACCCATCTAAAAGAACTATAGCAATCAGACGCGGTTTACCGATCAAATGACATTCCCGGTCGGAGATATAATGTAAATACTGCATACTAACCAGTTTAAAATTTCGATCGACTAAATTTCCCGAAGTGGGCCCCACGTACATCTGCTGTACAGTAACAAAATCTGGGCCCAAATAAACTATTCCAGAAGCCACAATTTCCAACAAAGAAACACCAGAAGAAACTTGAACCTTTGAAGCTCCAAGATGGCCGCGGATCCGCGGCCAAAGCATGGCTTTGGCGGCGGTTCCGCGGCCGTACGGACGATTCAGAGGATCGTATTTCTTCTGTTTTCTTAAAAAAGCCTGCTTGTTTTTCTGTAATGGTCAAAATAATTTTTAGACACCTTTTAAAATCGACAGAAACTTTAAAACTGAAAATTGTGATTTTCGAAAATCCGTTCGATCGATATTTTAAACGCGTTAGCACAAGTTAGTATAGCTTAATGGTGAGGCTCTGATACCACTGTAAGTCACGGTAGCGCCCCGGCCGTCTAACAGACGCCAAATGCGGAACAAAAACTTTTTACAAACTGGCGTTATCGTGTATCGTAACCCGGATCTGCCATTAAAGCTAAACTAACAAACTACAAAGTGGGTAGAAGTGTTATACCGAACGATCCGAGTCCTTCGGTCTTCAACCATCATCCCACGCTTGTTGCGGCTGCTCCGATCTCCTGAATCTCCAATCTTCTCGTCCAGGTGGCACCACGTCGACGGATATTTAAACGGGCTCCCGCCTCTGAACCGAGGCAACTCGATCGTCAAGTTTGCTAAAAGAGAGGACCAAGATGATGTAGAGAATGAGTAGAACACTTTGTCTCGTTACGTCCAAGGCTATGGACGAACGGTTAATGAAGTTGCCATTTGGAATCGGGTGAAAAGAGAAACCGATCACATCTAATTTCTATGCACCAAATCTTATATCTTTTCAAAACAACAACCATAAGCTTTCATCAAGGGGTGGCCGGCCATTTAAGGAGGGGGGAGGTGAGTGTAGGAGAGGGAGGGTGACTATAACAATGAAGCTTATCATGACTCACTAATGACACCTAGTGTGAACACAATAATGAAAGTGATGATTCATAACCATAGTCATCAACACATTTAAAGCACCATTAATGACCAAATGACTCACTAGCCTTATCACCCTCACTAGAACCTTGTAGAACTCTGACTCACCTCATCAAGAAAAGATAAATCCGTATTTAACCGACTGTTAAATACGGCTGATAGAAAACTGGAAACTGGCAACATCCAAAGGTGATCCTGAAACGAATTTCAGGATAACCCCGTATCAGTATAAACATACCCACATTTGTATTACGACCGAATACAAATGCAACTGAGACAAAGATATTATATCTACACAGTATAATACTGGGTTCCGGCTTAATCCAAAGCCTACCAGTATTATCTGCCCGAAAAACGACACGTGCGAAAACGCACGTGTTTTTTCCGAACCTTGCCATATCACCATACGGCCTCTACAACGTTTCGCACGAACTTGGGAAAGTGTCTGTGGGGGACTCTAATGACTCATCAACACACTGGCACTGGGTATAACCCCTAGCACGTCAGAGGCACAAGCTGTACGTAACGGTTTGCCTATGTATTGATTGAAAGGGAAGCTTGTTGGAGATAGTGCCCTCAGAGTCAATTATTGGATCACAGGCACGTGATTGCAATGATTGAGGGAGGACCTATCCCGGTAGGACAGTCTTACTCAAGATGATAGTATGCTATCTGGTTTATTTTTATCATCGTGTACTGCTTTAGGTGACCTTACAGGTCACTATTGCACTTTGATAGAGCCCCTAGGATTCTTGCTTGACTACCAGCAGTATGAGGGCGATCATATACGTGGGAGCTGGTAGTCTATAAGCACATCCTTAAAAGGTCCCTAGTCGTGGGAGTTTCGAGACAGGGCATCGATTTTCCAGAGTAGACTAGTGTATACAGTCGAGACCCCGACGAGGGGCGGTGGCTGGTCTCACAAGCCACTGGTGTCAGTTGGATCACCTAAGATGTATACAGGTGCTCATTGGGTTATGAGTACACCGGACAGGACTCGCTGGTAACATGCTAGTTGGTCTTATACCTGACGTCAGATAGCAGTTCCCTGGTGACATGTGGACAGGTTAGTTCATCGACCTGAGATCGTCATTTGTTTCGTGTGAGTTCCCACTGTACTTTGATTACTACCCTACCATGCTCAAAGGAGATTTACTGGTAGGTATTCCAGTAGTATCTCAGGGTGTTCTGGGCTGCACTCCGACACGACTTGTACCGCTTTTTGGGGGTCTGACTTTTACCAACCCCGTAGGCCCGCCATGCGATGCTCATAGACGAACGGACCGGACTGTACGGATATTGTCACTGACAGGCTCAGTAGGGTGTCAGGATGAGTTCGCTCATCGACGTCCCTTTTGGTCAATATCTGGTAGCCCGTCACGTATTAGCTAATACCTCTGACGTGCTAGTGGTTAAATCCACAGCCAAAGTATTGACGAGTCTTTAGAGTCCCCCACAGACCAGTTTCTCAAGTTTCGGGCGAAACGCTGTAGAAGCCGTATGGAGATATGGCAGAGTTCGATCAGATACGTGCGGTATTGCACGGATCATGATCGGACTGTTAATACTAGCGGGCTTTGGTTTAAGCCGGATCCTAGTATAGTACAGTGTAGATTTTGTCTCATTGCATTTGTATTTCGGTCGGAATACAAATGCGGGTATGTATATACAGTAGCGGGGTTTTCCTGTAATTTATTACGGGATCAGTTTTTTGGAGTTGCCAGTTTGTTTTCCGTTTCGGCCAATTTTCTTTGTATCTTTCATTGGCTGAAGATTGGTGGTGGAGGGCTTATTTGCATTTGTGCAAATAAGAATTTTGGAGGGTTGTCTTTACATATTGTTGCTTCATGATAGCTCTTGTTTGACCTTGACTTCTTGACTTCATCATGGCATGACTTTTGTTTTGATGGGTTCATGATGGTTGATTTGGAGTGTGGACTTTTGGTTGTGATCATTGGATTTTCTCATCATAACATTTTCTCTCTTGATTATTCATCCACCCCTCTCTTGGACTTTTGCCCACTGCCCTCACCACTTGAGGCCGGCCATGATAGGGCTTGGGGCTGTCCCATTTTTGTAGTGGGGATGGTTCTCATTTAGTTTGCACAAAATTCCATTTTGTTCATCAAAACACTTGGATATCATCCCTCCACAAAAGGTAACTTCTAGTGACCCCAAATGAGACATAGTTCCACACTATTCTACAGCAAACATTGGGCACGTCGGCTCGCCAACTTCGTGCCCGAGTTGCCTCGGTCTAGAGGTGGGAGCCCGTAAAAGAAGCCGGCAACGTGGTGCCCTTCCGGCGAGGAGGTGAAGACCGGAGATTCCGCGGGGAGATCGGGACGACGATGAGAAGACCGGAGGACACGGATCGCTCGGTATATCTCTCTGCCCGTTCTTTAGTTAGCTAGGACTAGATTAATGGCCCGATCCGGGATTTTTGTGCGCGGTGGTGCCAGTTCAAAAGTTAAAGTAAATCATCGCTTCCGCATTTTGGCCTCGGATTGACGGCCGGGGCGCCGCCGTGCACTTACAAAGCTGAAGAGCGAACTCATCTATAAACCCTACCGAGCTTGACAGTGACAATGTATATACAGTCCGGTCCATTCGTCTAAAGAGTATCGCATATCGAGTCTAGGGGGTGGATAAAATCAGACCCCTAATAACGCGATAAATCGTGTCGGCATGAAGCCCATCACCACCTGAGAAACTACTGATCCAAATCAGTAATTCTCCACTATCTCGGCCGAGGATTCCTAGTGATGGCCCCTCGTGCACTGCGCGACATCAACCACCAAAACCGGGAGAGACGAATCCCCGACGATCCGCTCACTTGCCTCCAATGTGGCTCGGGAGTGTACCCAACTAAAACCTGTTTGCATAACTCCTTTGAGCGTGGTAGGATAGTAATCTAAGCACAGTGGGAACACATACGAGACAAATGACGATCTCAGGTCGATGAACTAACCTGTACACATGTCACCAGGGAACTGCTATTTGACGATATGTATAATACCAACTAGCAGATTCCCGGCGAGTCCTGTCCGGTGTACTCATAACCTAATGAGCACCTGTATACATCTTAGGTGATCCTACTGACACCAATGGGTTGTGAGACCGGCCATCGCTCCTCGTCGGGGTCTCGACTGTATACACTAGTCTACTCTGGAGTATCGATGCCCTGTCTCGAAACTCCCACGACTAGGGACACTTTAAGGATGTGCTTACAGACCCCAGCTCCCACGTATATGATCGCCATCATACTGCTGTTAGTCAAGCAAGAATCCTATGGGCTCTATCATCATGCAATAGTGAACTAAAGTATGTATACGATGATAAAGACAAACCAGATAGCAAACTATCATCTCGAGCAAGACTGTCATATCGGTATAGGTCCTGCCTCAATCATTGCAATCACGTACCTGCGATCCAATAATTGACTTTGAGGGCACTATCTCCAACAATCTCCCACTTGCACTTAAGGCTAATTATTGCGATGTCGCATACTCACAGCCCGTGTGATACCGAACATCCAACTCCTCTACTAATCAGTTTCACAAAGCAAGTTTGTAAAACTCTTGTGTTTGAGAAGTAGCCTTAGTGAGTGGATCCGCCCTGATGTTTCTTTCTATATCTCTCTAAATCTTAAATTCGCGGAGAAAGCCATCTCCCGAATCGAGTAATACCTGTCTTAGAATATGTCTGGATATCTGATGGGACCCAGTTCATAAATGAACTCCAAATCCAAACTTCTTAGACTGTATCGATAACTGAACCTAATCAGTATCCAGCACCATGCCTCCCACAGTATCTTCTTGGACCACCTGTCCATAATACTGTCCCTCGTCAGAGGGAAAACTATAACTCTGACAATTACTCTGTCATCCATGTTACCTTTGAAGCCTGGAATGATAACCGTCTCCCAAAGGAGGCTGCCGTCATCAAATCCGTAGAACATGCACTTATGTTCTAAAACTTCTTCCTTTTGTTTCTCCAGGATTGGATTAATATAAACTTATCACATCTAGTGCAAAAACAACATTTGGTGTGGTACTTGACATCTCATGATTGACTCAATTGCCTAAGCAAGTGATCTGCCAATCATGCACTTCCCTCTCCCTTTTAGTCTGTAAGACACCTTTAGAGAGGGTGACTCCATCACCTGCAGGTACACCACCATGCCAGGAGTCATCTATTCTAAAATGCTATTAGAATACTGTCAAAGTATCCACATTGGGAAACTACCCAAATCTAGATCTAAAACCATAAATCTAGAAACCAGAATGTCCAATATTATATCCATATCCTGTGTGAAGAAACAACTGTGTGACGACCACAGTACAACCGATCGTAGTATAGGAATTTTACTCCCTACTCTGTGTATGTCATCCAAACACCAAGACATCACACCCTACTACCTTCTTAACAGATCCATCCCCTATTCTGATGAAGTCAAACCCATGACTGTCACATCAAAATTAGATGATCTTATCTCCGCTATATCTGCTCAAGCCTATAAATAGACATAAGCTACTTGCCCACTATGCTTCTGCTGCTCCCACTAACTACGACAACCCTCTGGCAGAATAATATATACGTACACTTCTAAAGCTAGTTTAGAACGACGCTATACTTATCCTCCTGCTGGGTCTCACAGTCTGGAACAACAGTAGTGTCAAGTCTGGGTAAACAAGAACCTCCCTGTCACCGTCCTTGAGGCTACCTGAGTACCTCTCGGGTGTCTGAGGTTACCCACCATATCTGCGGAGTGGCTATTGGAATGTCAAACCTGATTGAATATATAGGTCCTATTAAATTTTCCGTAATCGTTTGCGGTTCTGGAATCACTTCCAGTTCTACCATACTCCCACTACTGTTTTCTGAAAAAATCCATTTTAATAAAACTGTGGCGAGTCTAGAACAATATCACTATTGATCTCCCAGATGGTAGAAATGTCAACCCTCGTCAAAGCCAGGGTCAACCCATAAACAGCCATTACAGAAACGTGCCTTGATTTATCCAGTGTCTGGTTTTAAGCATAAGCTGGACAACTCCCCGTATCTTAACATCGTTAAGATATGAACCATTCTATATACTATAGAAATAGAGTCGCTAATTTAATTGGAACCAAATTCAAAACATGCAGCTATGTCTAGTGCATATCGTTTTAATGGAGAGAGGCTAATCAGCATTACTCAACTTAGGAATCCATCCAATTATGAGTATCCTGAAAGAGAAACAAGTTTTCTCAAAACCATTACTATCAACTGAATACCAATCACAAGAATCTTCATCTTCGATCTCTTTGAAGAATCCCGATACTTGTGACATCTGGTTCTCTACTTTATTCTTATACCCACAACTTCTCAAAACTTAGACATCGTATTTCTACGAAACACTTGTCTAAAAACTAGAGAAGTCACAAGTAAACAGAACATAGTACGAGGACCTACCCCTTTGTCCTGACGGACACTGGACAACATACAATACTCTGTATAAGTCCGCTGAGTTGAATAACTCAAAAACCTATGTATCGTAGGTTGAAAACTGTACGCAGGCGATTTCCTCAAATATCACCAGTTACAACGAATTCTGATATAATGAGGATGATCACCTAATTCCCAATAACTTACTCCTACTCATCATCTGTAAAAACGATACAGATATGAGAATGAAACCTGGTAAATACATACCCTGGAGTAAGTATCTAATCGGGAAAACAGTTTTCTTTTAACAATGCGCAGTGAAACTGAAACATTAAAATGTCTTGTAGGGGTATCCTGGTATTCTTAGTAATGCCTCTTCCATAAACCAATTCATGACTATAACCGTATATTTCTTTGCCATCTGTCCAAATCCCTTTATTTGTCTTTAGTCGTTACCTTCTGTACACCTTCGTTAGGCTAAATGGTTTTCTTCC
Organism: Agapanthus africanus; assembly: GCA_030015575.1. Lineage (NCBI taxonomy): Eukaryota > Viridiplantae > Streptophyta > Magnoliopsida > Asparagales > Amaryllidaceae > Agapanthus > Agapanthus africanus. Next base: position 88,700,537 of record JASDDO010000014.1, read on the forward strand.
TTCCCTACCGTTCGGCACCAGCCTATGGTTTGGAAGAAGACTATCCAGTAAGCATAATAGGTGTACCCTCCTAATCCTAGGAGTACTCGCAACTTGAGAGAAGGTGATGATAAAAGATAACTGAATAATACCTTATTCTATTTGTCCCGAATTGGGGAAAAAGCAAAGGTGAAATAGGAGCGGCGATGAAGTACGTGGTTTGGTCGTGAATGATAACAGTCGCAATTTACTTTGCCCTCTTTATAATCCCTTTATCTTGTCTTTACATATTACCTTCTGCACACCCTACTTAGGCTAATTGGTTTTCTTCATTCCCTACCTTTCGGCACCTGCCTATGGTATGGAATAAGACTATCCAATAAGCGTAATAGGTGTACTCTCCTAAACTAAGGAGCTCTCGCAACCTGAGAGAAGCTGATAATAAAAGACAACTGAATAATCCAATTCTATTTCTCCTGAACCTGGATCCATCCTAGAAGAAATCCCTTCGAGTTCGTATATAACCATCGATGGATCCATCCAATGGAAGTGGATGTCCGTAATAATACGGGGTGTTCTGATAAATACAAAGGGTAAAAGAAGGAGCGGCAATGACTTATGCAACTCAGACAATCCAAAAGTCAGTATTTTAAGAAGGTTCGGTCAACTTGGTCACTGAGTCATAGTCTAGGGTCGGTCAAAGGTCGCTGCCAAAGAGAGAGAGAGAAATGAAACACTCTGCGTGCACTCTAACCTAGATCAGAATGGTTATCACTTTATCTAATCAGGAAACCTCCCACTGTAATCTCAAATTCTCCTCCAAACCTGAAAGAAGAATTAGTCGGGATCACCCGAAGAGTATACCAACTCATCAGTGAGAATCGGGATCCAACTATCATCGTATGATAACTTGATGGAAGCCACTCAAGTTATCACACTCCAGAAGGTATGCGCATGCCTGGCAAGTTTCCTGTATGTTTGAAACTCCCGATATGATTTTTGCCTCATGCTCTTATGACCTTGACGAAAGCCAACAAATCATAAGTCACATGTCAAGTTCTTCCCGTCATTGTCCAGGTTAATTTGAACCCACTCGTACATACCCTTGACGAAAGCCAACAAGGTAATACGACTGTCCCAAACCAACACATCTATCTATGCAACAAATGAATACCCAGAAGCTACCAAACACCATGCCTTGGCGAAAGTCAACAAACATAGCTTGAATACTACTGACCATCCATAAGATACGATGGAGGGCTACGACTGGTTTTTGGCGAAAAACCTTTAACGTAATGAACTTGATCTCGTTGAAGGAACCTGATAGCTTTTTATAAAAATATAGTGACGAAAAACCTTTTGCTAAAGAGGTCACTCCCGGTGAAGGGATCTCGGCTCTTTCCTCGTGGAATGAGGTGCAGGATATTCCAACTGAATACCGCGATGCAAAGCAACTTGTAATCGACTATATTGAAGTTATTACCCTGACGTAAACTTCTGCCCAAGGGGTCACTACCGGTGAAGGGATCTCAGCCCTTGCCTCGTCGAATGAGGTGCAGGATATTCTGACTGAATATCGCTGTGCAAAACAAAAAGAAACGTCTTTGTAATAACACCTTTTAAAATTTGTTCAAATATAGGTTTGTTTTATCCTTGCATTGATAAGAATCAATGCAGTCCCATCAATCAATCACACCAGAAAAGAACGAAAATAAAATGTACGAATATGCTATCCGCATTCGCCACTGGGTCCCGTCATCACCCGTTAGGTTACTTAACTAACGACAGAGCGGGGGCTGGACTAGCGCGGGTGTAAAACATATACAACATCTAATAGTATATATACTAATATACAATAATTGCTCCAAGCGTGATAATATGCAACATTACAGAAAAGTAATAAGCATCACAGAATAATACAGATAATCTGGAATCCCCGGGTTTCACAGAGCCGCTACTGAAACCCGACGTTCCCCTGGTCATGTGGATAGCCTGTGCAATGAAACCTAGACCCCTATGGGTACGGCAAGTTACCCGCCAAAACCTGAAGCGAGGTAGTCCCCCACAACATAGTGAATGGAACACCCGGCACTTCACGGAATCCGGTAAATTGAGCACCCCTCCTTGGGTCAACCTGTACCCCCTACGAGTGCGGCGAATAGTCTGCCAATTCTAGAGTAAGGTCCCTTTGCCTCTCAAAGCCATGAGATACGGACCTGTTGCCCTCCAGAACCCGGCTATCCGTACACCCCTTCGCGGGATAAACCTAGTACAGAAATAAAAATATGTACAACGGGTACATCGACCTCGACCCGGTCGTGCCCCAAAAGAATATTATACAACAGGCAGTGACGGCAGTCCACATGTTGGACACTCGTCCCGCAATAACAAATGTACAAATAAATCCAAACTGCACTATCATTGCACCCTGCTATCCACCACGACAAATCCGCAACATCACAGCACAATACAGAACATCAACGCGAATGTCACGTTCGCAAATCCGTCTAAAAGAACTATAGCAATCAGACGCGGTTTACCGATCAAATGACATTCCCGGTCGGAGATATAATGTAAATACTGCATACTAACCAGTTTAAAATTTCGATCGACTAAATTTCCCGAAGTGGGCCCCACGTACATTTGCTGTACAGTAACAAAATCTGGGCCTAAATAAACTATTCCAGAAGCCACAATTTCCAACAAAGAAACACCAGAAGAAACTTGAACCTCTGAAGCTCCAAGATGGCCGCGGATCCGCGGCCAAAGCATGGCTTTGGCTGCGGTTCCGCGGCCGTACGGGCGATTCAGAGGATCGTATTTCTTCTGTTTTCTTAAAAAAGCCTGCTTGTTTTTCTGTGATGGTCAAAATAATTTTTAGACACCTTTTAAAATCGACAGAAACTTTAAAACTGAAAATTATGATTTTCGAAAATCCGTTCGATCGATATTTTAAACGCGTTAGCACAAATTAGTATAGCTTAATGGTGAGGCTCTGATACCACTGTAAGTCCACGGTAGCGTCCCGGCCGTCTAACAGACGCCAAATGCGGAACAAAAACTTTTTACAAACTGGCGCTATCGTGTACCGTAATCCGGATCTGCCATTAAAACTAAACTAACAAACTACAAAGTGGGTAGAAGTGTTATACCGAACGATCTGAGTCCTTCGGTCTTCAACCATCATCCCATGCTTGTTGCGGCTGCTCCGATCTCCTGAATCTCCAATCTTCTCGTCCAGGTGGCACCACGTCGACGGATCTTTAAACGGGCTCCCGCCTCTGAACCGAGGCAACTCGATCGTCAAGTTTGCTAAAAGAGAGGACCAAGATGATGTAGAGAATGAGTAGAACACTTTGTCTCGTTACGTCCAAGGCTATGGACGAACGGTTAATGAAGTTGCCATTTGGAATCGGGTGAAAAGAGAAACCGATCACATCTAATTTCTATGCACCAAATCTTATATCTTTTCAAAACAACAACCATAAGCTTTCATCAAGGGGTGGCTGGCCATTTAAGGAGGGGGGAGGTGAGTGTAGGAGAGGGAGGGTGACTATAACAATGAAGCTTATCATGACTCACTAATGACACCTAGTGTGAACACAATAATGAAAGTGATGATTCATAACCATAGTCATTAACACATTTAAAGCACCATTAATGACCAAATGACTCACTAGCCTTGTCACCCTCACTAGAACTTTCTAGAACACTGACTCACCTCATCTAGAAAAGATAAATCCGTATTTAACCGACTGTTAAATACGGCTGAAAGAAAACTGGAAACTGGCAACTTCCAAAAGTGATTCTGAAACGAATTTCAGGATAACCCCGTATCAGTATAAACATACCCACATTTGTATTACGACCGAATACAAATGCAACTGAGACAAAGATATTATATCTACACAGTATAATACTGGGTTTCGGCTTAAACCAAAGCCTACCAGCATTATCTGCCCGAAAAACGACACGTGCGAAAACGCACGTGTTTTTTCCGAACCTTGCCATATCACCATACGGCCTCTACAACGTTTCGCCCGAACTTGGGAAAGTGTCTGTGGGGGACTCTAATGACTCATCAACACACTGGCACTGGGTATAACCCCTAGCACGTCAGAGGTACAAGCTGTACGTAACGGTTTGCATATGTATTGATTGGAAGGGAAGCTGACGAGCGAACTCATCTATAAACCCTACCGAGCCTGACAGTGACAATGTATATACAGTCCGGTCCATTCGTCTAAAGAGTATCGCATATCGAGTCTAGGGGGGTGGATAAAATCAGACCCCTAATAACGCGATAAATCGTGTCGGCATGAAGCCCATCACCACCTGAGAAACTACTGATCCAAATCAGTAATTCTCCACTACCTCGGCCGAGGATTCCTAGTGATGGCCACCCGTGCACTACGCGACATCAACCCCCAATACCGGGAGAGACGAATCCCCGACGATCCGCTCACTTGCCTCCAATGTGGCTCGGGACTGTACCCAACTAAAACCTGTTTGCACAACTCCTTTGAGCGTGGTAGGGTAGTAATCTAAGCACAGTGGGAACTCACATGAGACAAATGACGATCTCAGGTCGATGAACTAACCTATACACATGTCACCAGGGAACTGCTATCTGACGATATGTATAATACCAACTAGCAGATTCCCGGCGAGTCCTGTCCGGTGTACTCATAATCTAATGAGCACCTGTATACATCTTAGGTGATCCTACTGACACCAATGGCTTGTGAGACCGGCCATCGCCCCTCGTTGGGGTCTCGACTGTATACACTAGTCTACTCTGGAGTATCGATGCCCTGTCTCGAAACTCCCACGACTAGGGACACTTTAAGGATGTACTTACAGACCCCAGCTCCCACGTATATGATCGCCATCATACTGCTGGTAGTCAAGCAAGAATCCTATGGGCTCTATCATCATGCAATAGTGAACTAAAACATGTATACGATGATAAAGACAAACCAGATAGCAAACTATCATCTCGAGCAAGACTGTCATATCGGTATAGGTCCTGCCTTAATCATTGCAATCACGTACCTGCGATCCAATAATTGACTTTGAGGGCACTATCTCCAACAAGAATCACGATAACAATGTGGCAGGACATGTTCCTAATTACAGGTTTTCTGATTCGTGTATTGGGTCCAATACCCAACTACGAAAGAATCAAACCCGATTAACCTAAATCCTATTCCTCTGATACCAAACAAACCCTGTCGCGCCCCGCTTCCCAGAGTGCGCTAAGGTCGGCATGTGACAGAGCCAACCATGCTACCTGTGGTTAGGAAACATCCCTCCACTGTCATATTACGGCTGTCTATAAGATATCAAGAACAGTAGAAATAAAATAAACTATCTAGTACATGTCCATATGCCAGAATAAACGAGTCTAGAAATAATATGCGGAAGCAATAAATCCAATAACAAAAACATCTGGAAAGTACGTACCTAATACGGGCTCACATCAGGAAATGAAAATGCTGAAAGAAAACTAAACTAAACTAGATACTAACAGGACCCTCACTGCTCGGCCCGTCGGCTAAAATACTCCTGGTCAGCCTGCGACAAAGATAGAGGATCTGGGCCATGCAAAACCCAGACATCAGTGCGTCATAATATCAAATAATAAAAATATAATTAGGAGGTAACAATATATGCAGGCATGAGTATGAACAGTAACATGAGTATGGAACAGTGAAGTGTATCAGTATATGTGATGTACGATGAGTAATCTAACTATATTACTGGGTTATCTACTCTCAAGTCTTTGAAATCAATTTAATGAATCGTCGATGTAACTCAATAGTATCCCGTGTGTGCCTGGGACCATAGTCCAGATTCTCGGGCTGAAATCCGAGACATGCCGCTAGGCATTAAACAGGAAACATGTACAGATGAATGATGTCGGCATCATCATCTTGGGGCTGGCCTAGCCCGTAAAACTGATCAGTATAAGTATCGAACTGTCGAGTTACAAGTCAGGTTTCATCATTAATTTCCCCTTACCCCCAAATTATGTGTTCAAGTCAGGTATTGATAAATCTGGAGCTAATGCCAACACAGGATCAAGTAGGTACAGGTTTGTCTATGTAGACAACATGATACATCCGTCAGGACAACAAGTCAGGATTGTCGGCATTAGGAACAGGATCGGGTATCAAGTCAAGCAATGGTATATCAAGTCATGTCAGGTAGTGCACATGTATCAAATGGATGCCCAACAGTAAAATGTAGCAAGTGTCGAATCAGGGTAAAAGTACGGATGTACGGTAAAAATATGGATGCACAGATATTTATTAGGGGTTACATCATGACTATGTAGGATGCACATTATCAAGCATGGGGTACGAATGTAACAGTAATATGAATTAATATGACATGACATGTAACTAGATATGTAGAATTAATGGTATGGATACACAATAAAACATGGATGCACAAATATCTATTAGGGGTTGCATCTACAGCTCCATGACTATGTTGGATGCACATTATCACACATAGGATGCTAATATAACAGTAATATGAAATATTATGATTTAGCATGCAACTATATGTATAATAAATGATACGGATACAAACGGGTATCCGAAAACCTTAAAACGTTAATATGGATGTACAATGCAATCAACATGTGATATTTTTATTCATATGGATGCAGAATATATAACATGGCATGTAGCAAGATAAACTTGCATGCGACTAGATATGTAAATAACGGTATGGATGCATACGGGTATCGAAAAACTGTAAAATTGTAATTTGGATGCACAATGAAATAAATATGTAATATTTTTATTAATATGGATGCAAAATATGTATCATAGCATATAGCAAGATAAACTTGCCAGATCGGATCTCACGTCGGGTGCGTACGGCACGTTCGACGTCGGGTAAACGTCGCAATAACCACACGCGCGCACAGGACAGGACCAAGCAAAGCAAGAACATGACCACGCTGGCTGGGGACGTCTACTGGGTCGCCCGGATCGTCGGCGACGAGCACGGCTTCGGCGATCATCGGAAAATACAAGATTAAGAAAGAGAAAGAGAAAAGAAGAAGGAGAAGAAAGAAGAGATGAGGGAGGTCTGGGTTTAGGCTCTGGGTTAAAGGAGAAGGCGAGGGAGTGACGTCGACGAAGAACCGTCGAAGGCGAGGATGCAGGCGGGTTTTTCGGCGAGGCAGTAGGGTGCTAGGGTTACTCGTCGGGGTGTGCAGGGGAGAAGCTCAGGGTTGGCTTGGGGGTGTTGGTGAGGAGGAGGGAAGGTGATCGAGAAATAGCCGACAACAGCGAGGCAAGGTCGGCGACGAGGTTGGGGCTGCGAGTTCGGGGGTGCAGGGATCGGTGAAGTTAAGGTTGGGGTCGTTGGGAGTGGAAGAGGGAGGTGATGAAGGTGGTGACGTCGACGAGTGACGAATGTGGTGGAAATGTGAGGAGGCGACGATGAGGTCGTCGGCGGAGAGGACTACGACGACGAAGGCAGGGAGCTGAGTTCTGTGAGTTCGTCAGGCATGAGTTTGAGCAGGAAAATGTGGTGAGGAAGAAGGGGAGAGGAGGTGGTCGAGGAGGGGAGATGGCCGCAAGGACGAGGGATCTCCGACGGCGAGGGCGACGGCGATGCACGGTCGTGGGCGTGGGTTCACGAGGAGGCAGCGAAAGCGGGAAAGAAAAATAAAGAAGACGAAGAAGAAGAGAGAGGAGAGAGAGAGACGTGGGGGGGTTTGTAATAAAAAAATGTAATATATAATATAATATAGATATATATAGATATATACAGAGGAGAGAGGGACAGGTTGGTTAGATAAAAAAATATATTTTGTTAAAAAAAAATATATATAACGTTAATATATAAACAGTATATATATAAGGAATATAATATTGAATTTATTTGAGATTTTGGCTAATACAAAAATAGTCCAAAACATATCCGGGTCGGGTCTAAAATTATGCTTTAAAAATACGGATAATGTACGTATTAACCAAAACCAAAACAGGATATCCGTGTAACGAAAAAGCATACCCCCAAGAACGGATGCACGTAGCATGCATGCAGCTATCCAAACGAGTCCGTTTCACTGAACGGATCGAGAACCAGATGTATGGATGCTACGACAGGGTTAGGGGTATGATACAGGCCATGCAAGGTATTTTTAAAATATTTTATTTGACTTTATTTATTTTATTAAAAAATACAGATGCCAGATATAATGCAAGTATGCAGTATAAACAATTTTAAAAGTGCACGGATCTTCGTAACTAGCCGGGATAAATCATAAACAAGAATCAAGATGGGTTTCCAGCAAGCGGGTCGGGTCGGATGCAAATACAGATATCAATTACACTATTCGCACCCAGAACACAGTAAATCAAGAAAAGACCATAAATAAAGAAATACCCAAAATAAAACTGGTATAAATGAACCAGGGTGTTACATCACCTCTCTTAGTGGTACTGCTTCTGCCCACTTAGAAAAGCAGTCGGTCGTTGACAGTATGAACCGATGTCTTTTGGATGATGCTGGTTCGATGTGGCCAATTATGTCGGTTTCCCACATTTCGAACGGCCAGCTAGCTACCGTTGGGTGTAGCGGGTTTGTATGCTAATGAATGAAGTCCCCGTGAATTTGGTACGAGTGACACTGCTTCGCGTATTCGAGGCAGTCCCGAATCATCGTAGGCCAATAATAACCCACTTTTTTGATCTTCAGCTTCATTTTTAGCCCAGCTTGATGAGAACCGCAGAGTCCATCATGGATGACTCTGTTCGCTTCTTTTGGTCCCAGGCATCTTAGCCATAGACAGTCGAACGATCTCTTGTATAGAGTATCATTGACGAAGGTGAAAGACAGAGCTCGTTTCATGAGCTGATGTCTAGATGACGCATTTTTGGGCTTTCGTTGAGACTTGAAGTTGTCTATGAATACTTCCCTCCAATCCTTGACCTTTTCTTCATACTCTATTTGGAGGGCTGCTTGTTTGGTCATTTCTTTTCCATCAGATGGCTTTGTCAAGTCCTCCGAAGATATTTCTGCTGGCGCGAGAACCCGGCGGCTTTGCACGTTGATCTTTACGTCGTCGAGGTCTTCGTTGGCCAATTCCATAACCAGCTTAGCCAATGCATCCGCCTTACTATTTTCTGCCCGCGGTATAATCTCTAAGATGTAAGAGGGGATTTGTGTCAGCAGTAGTTGCACTCTTTCACCATACCTGATCAGTTCTGGCTTGCATATCTGATAGTTGCCGTTTACTTGGCTAACGATCTGCTTGGAGTCTCCGTATGAAGAGGTCTTTGATTCCCATGTCGACAGTGATCTCGAGACCTGCTATCAAAGGTTCATATTCAGCTTCGTTATTAGTCCTTGGCTCCATTAAAGAGAAGGCATAGCGTAGTATCCCTCCTTACAGAGTCACGAAGATAAGGCCTATCCCAGCTTTGATTATGGGGGTGTTGTGCTTCCGCTTTTTCATGGATGATGCTCCATCAAAGTAGAGTTTCCATCGGACATCATTCTCTTCTTCGTTTGCGTCGAACGCATGTTCATCCGGTAACTCACAATTTAATTTGGAGTCGGCGGGTATCAAATGCTCGGCGAGAAAGTCGGCGATGGCCTGACCCTTCTCTGCTTTGAGAGGTCGATACGTTAGTGAGAATTCTATCAAGAGGAGGGCCCATTTGGCAAGCCTTCTTGTTAGTATGGCCTTAGAAATTAGATATTTGAGAGGATTTACCTTTGATATAAGACGGACCTCATGTGCCAAGGCGTAGTGTCTGAGCTTTTTCATCGCGAAGATTAGTGCCAGACAATGCTTTTCGATGGGGGAGTAATTGTTTTCTGCCCCTAGGTGAACTCGACTCAAATAGTACAGAGCTCTCTCCTTTCCCTGGTCATTCTCTTGTGCCCATAGTGCACCCAGAGAACCTTCAAGGGCCATTGTGTATAGGATAAGCGGCTTTCCCTTAACCGTACCGGTCAACACTGGCGGATTTTGTAGGTATTGCTTAATTTCGTCCAGTGCATTTTAGCACTTATGATCCAAGATGAACGGGGTCCCCTTCTTCATTAGATGAATGTAGGGATGGCATTTTCTGAAGAGCTTGGCTATGAACCACTGGATATACGCGAGCTTTCCTTGGAGAGACCGCAGTTGTTTGAGAGTTCTCGGCGTGGGCATTTCCGTAATCGCCTTGATCTTTGATGGGTCTATTTCGATGCCTCGGTGTCGTATGATGAATCCTAGGAATTTGCCCGAAGAGACTCCAAATGCGCATTTTAGAGGATTCATCTTCAGATTATACTTCCGAAGATGTTGGAACATTATATCTAGATGTTCCCAATGCTCCTCATGAGATCTGCTCTTTACCACAAGGTCGTCAATATAACATTCGACAATCTCATGTATGAGGTCATCGAGGATCTTAGTCATGGCCCTCTGATAGGTAGCGCTAGCGTTCTTAAGTCCGAAAGGCATCACTTTGTAACAGAATATGCCCAGCGGAGTCCGGAAGGCAGTATGCTTTTGATCTTCGGGATGCATCTTTATTTGATTGTACTATGAAGATCCGTCCATGAAGGAGAAGACCTCATGGGTAGACGTGTTATCGATCATCAGCTCGGTAACAGGTACTGGGAAATCATCCTTCGGGCAAGCTTTGTTGAGGTCCCGAAAGTCTACGCAGATGCGCACCGTCACATTTTTCTTCATCACTGGAACGATATTAGAGATCCAGTCGGGATATTGAACTTCTTGGATGAAGCTGGAATTAATTAGTTCTTGACATCGGTGTTGATACTCATCTCGAGTTCGAGTCGCATTCTTCTTGGCGCCTGTTTGATTGGTTTGACATCCGGCGATATAGCTATTCTATGCACCGCTATTTTTGGATCTAGTCCCGGCATCTCAGAATAGTTCCATGCGAAGTAGTATTTATATTGCATAAGCACGTCCTTTAGTATGGCCACCTGTTTCTTAGACAATAGCTCACTGATGAACGTAGGCCTCGGCTCATTTTCCGTCCTTAGATCAATTCTTCTTAGGTTGTCCGCCGTAGTATGTATCCTATCTTTCAGCTCTTTTGGCGCTGGTGGAAACTCTGAGATCACCTCCTCCTCGTCCTCATTTGCGAAGCACTTGAAGTAGTTATCCATATTCTCGTGCTCTCCCTCCTTTGAGAGTGTTATTATGTGGCAAGTACGAGTTCGCTTCCATTCTTGGTGTTGAGCTGGTTCCACTTTCGCGATATAGGTTCTTTTTGGCTCATGCTTTTGCGGTGGGGTCACCCTCCAGCTGTCGGATAAAGCGAACCTGCCCTGTTGATATTGGTCTTCGACCCGGTCTTTAAAGGTGAAGTAGTCTTTGAGGGGATGTCCTATTGCTCGATGATAGGAGCAATAATCCGGGTGATGGTCCTCATTTATCTGTTCGGGGTACTGGTGCTCCGGTAGCGTCATCATTTGATGCTTCATGACAAGGTTGAATATTTTCCTTGTCTTGTCTTGAGGGAAAGAATACTCCTGACCCATCTTCTTCATAAAAGACGGGTTCTACCTGACTTTTTCTTGATTGCGTCACTTCTTGGATCTGCTTCGCTGTTTTAGAACATCATTCTCGTTCTTCACCTTGTTTTTGCCCCCGTTTGGGGCTTTTCTCTTGTTGCGAGAACGTACAGCGGGCTGAGGGTGAAGAGCATCGTAATCTTCTCTTTTCCCAGACTGCTGATTGAGACGCTGCGTTCTGGCCTTTTCGTAAATAGCCATTTCGCGGCTGTGATCATCCTGAATCTTTTGACCGGCTTCTCTTATTAGCTTGTCAACTTGTTCTTCGAACGACGGACTTGACGTTCTTATAGTGGGATTTTGCTCTGTTCCAACGCCACAGTTATCTAGAAAAGCATTCCTTTCTACACCAGAGCTATTTATGACGCGGCAGCTATGGAATCGCTCCTATTTCTTGGGCCGAACGTATTCGAGCCCAGTCGCTTCCATCTTCCCGTTGGACATCTTTCGCTGAGTCCCGGGAACATCCTAGATCTTGTCGTAGAACTGGGCATGTCGAGCGGTTTGTTTAAAGAGTATGTCTTGGTATCTTAATAGCCTTTTCAACCCCTCTGCGTAATATCTGGGCAAACGGATTGGTTGAAGCCTGTCAAGCGCAGGCTTGGCACTATGCCAGACTTCTTTCTCCACTTTGGTCTCCAAAGATTGATAGAAGAGGATCGCCTTTTCATCTCTTCGCCTGGGAGGGATATAGAAAGTCTGTAGCTCTTGCATGCCGTATGTACCAAACACATCAAGTTCTTTATAGTGCCGTGGCAGAACCATGGTGATTTGTAAACTCTGATCAACTCCAATAACGGTTTGTGCTGACGGGCAAGTGGAGAATACGACGTTGACCTCGTCTTCAGAGTCATTGCCGAAGGCCAAAATAGGAGTAGATAGCCCGGGCCTATTGCATTAGGGTTGCCCTGAGTAGACTATTTTTTCATCTTCCTCGGTGTCGCTCCTAAAGATTGAGACGGTGGCGACGGGATTCTATTTATCCTCCGGCTTATGACACCTCTCCGTATCTTCGAAGTCTAGTAGGAAGTACTTTGCATCTTCATATTTTTGGACTTCGTTTACCGAGAACGGGTTTAGCTCCCCCGCGACGGTATATTCGAGGCCGTCTTTGATATACTTCATACACTGGTGTTGCGTAGAAGGGATGACATTGTACTCGTGTAACCAAGGCCTACTGAGCAGAGAGTTATAGCAAGTCTTGGCATTAACGACGTGAAATTTGATGTGAGTGACGAGTAAGCCAAAGCGTAACATTAGTATTACGGACCCGAGCGTCCGTGACGACTGCGAATCGAACCCGGAGATGGTAATTTTGTCCCGAGCCAGGTGTTGAACGTTCATGCAAATCTCTTTCAGCACCTTCACGTTAAGGAGGTTGACAGAGGACCCGTTGTCGGCAAGGATATTGCCTATCTTGATGTCATGGCAATACCCAGTGACGTATAACGGACGGTTATACTTGTTGCGCCACGGCAGCGCCCCGGCCTCGTACTCGAGGCCAAAATGCGGAATCAAAAATTTTTCCTTACTCGGAAACCGGCGCTACCGCGGACAATGAAAACCCGGATCGTTTACCATTAACCTAATGCTAGCAATCAAGAGATAGGGTGAGAAGTATACCGAGTGATCCGAGTCCTCCGGTCTTCTCGTCATCGTCCCGATCTCCCGCGGAAAGTGTAGTCTCCATATCGTCGCCTCCTCGCCGGAAAGGGCACCACATCGCCTGCGTCTTTTACGGGCTCCCGCCTCAATACCGAGGCAACTCGAGCATGAAGCCGGCAACTCGACATGCTCAAGATATGCTGTAGAATGTAGTGTAGAAGATGCTTGTCTCATTTGGGGTTTGTTGCCATGGTGATGGAGGAATCAAGAATAGAAAAATGGTGCTTGCATTTTTCTAGCAAGAAAATGAGATCATGAATGAAACTCTCAAGATGAAGCTCTCTTCTTCTTCTTCTCTCTTTCTTTTTCTTCTTCTCTCTTTTCTTTTTCTTCTTCTCTCTTTTCTAATGAAAAACTTATCATCTAAATGAGAATGGTGGAGGAGGTAATATGAAGCATGAAGGGAGGTGAGTGTAGGGTAAAGCAAGTGGTGACCACAACAAGACATAATCATCATCAAACTTACATCAAACTTCATCTCATATCTAATCTTCATAAAGCAAGACAAGATGATAGAAAAGAATGGAATAAAAAGATGCTATCATAATTAATCATCTTACAAATAAAACCTCCACCAAATGTAATTTGCAAAACTGCAAATTACCCCCTCCATCAGAAAAGTCCGGCCGGGAAAGAACAAAGGAAAACCGGCCGGAACGGAATACAAACTGGCAACTCCAGAAAACTGGTCCCGTAATAAATTACAGGAAAAACCCCGATACTGTGCATACACACCCGCATCTGTATTCCGACCGGATACAAATGCAATGAGATAAAATCTACACTGTACTAGACTAGGACCGGCTTAAGCCAAAGCCGGCTAGTAAAATCCGTTCGATCCTGATCCGTGCAATACCGCACGTATCAGATCAAACCCTGCCATATAACTATACGGCCACTAGTACAAAACTGTCCGATCCTGATCCGTGCAATACCGCGCGTATCTGATCGGACCCTGCCATATCTCCATACGGCCTCTACAGCGTTTCGCCCGAAAGCTTGAGTAACTGTAAGTGTGGTGGACTCTAAAGACTCGTCAATACTATGGCTGTGGATTTAACCACTGGCACGTCAGAGGTATAAGCCAATACGTGACTGGCCACCAGCTATTGACCAAAAGGGACGTCGATGAGGAAGCTCACCCCGACACCCAACTGAGCCTGTCAGTGACAATATCCGTACAGTCCGGTCCGTTCGTCTATGAGTATCGCATGGCGGGCCTAGGGGGTTGGTGAAAGTCAGACCCCCAAAAGCGGTACAAGTCGTGTCGGAGTGTAGCCCAGAACGCCCTGAGATACTACTGGAATACCTACCAGTAAATCTCCTGCCTCGACCGAGGGCTTTGCGTAATGGCTCTCCTAGACACAGCGCGACCTCACCCCCAATACCGGGAGAGACGAACCCCTGCAGATCCGCTCACTGCCTCCATGTGGCTCGGGACTGTACCCAACTAAAACCTGTTTGCACGACTCCTTTGAGCCGTGGTAGGGTAGTAATCAAAGCACAGTGGGAACTCACACGAGACAAATGACGATCTCAGGTCGATGAACTAACCTGTACACATGTCACCTGGGAACTGCTATCTGACGTCTGGTATAATCCCAACTAGCAGGTTCCCGGCGAGTCCTGTCCGGTGTACTCATAACCCAATGAGCACCTGTATACATCTTAGGTGAACCAACTGACACCAGTGGCTTATGAGACCGGCCACCGCCCCTCGTCGGGGTCTCGACTGTATACACTAGTCTACTAATGGAGTATCGATGCCCTGTCTCGAAACTCCTACGACTAGGGACCTTTTAAGGATGTGCTTATAGACTACCAGCTCCCACGTATATGATCGCCATCATACTGCTGGCAGTGAAGCAAGAATCCTAGGGGCTCTATCAACGTGTAATAGCGACATGTCAGGTCACCTAAAGCAGTACACGATGATAAAGATAAACCAGATAGCATACTATCATCTCGAGTAAGACTGTCCTACCGGGATAGGTCCTCTCTCAATCATTGCAATCACATGCCGGTGATCCAATAATTGACTCTGAGGGCACTATCTCCAACAATCTCCCACTTGCACTCAAGGCTAATTATTGCGATGCCGCATACTCACAGCCCGTGTGATACGGAACACCCAACTCCTCTACTAGTCAGTCTCACAAAGCTCGTTTGCGAAACTATAGCGTTCGAGGAATAGCCTCAGTGAGTGGATCCGCTGTGATGTTTCTTTCTATGTCTCTCTATATCTCAAGTTCGCGGAGAAAGCCATCTCCCGAAATGAGCAATACCTGTCTTAGAATGTCTGGATGTCTGATGGGACCTAGCTCATAAATGAACTCCAAATCCAAACTTCTTAGACTGTATCGTCAACCGAACTTAATCAGTATCCTGCGCCAAGTCTCCCTCAGTATTGCCTTGGACCACCTGTCCAAAATACTGCCCCTCGTCGGAAGGAAAACTATAACTCTGACAACCTCCTTGTCGTCCATTTCACCTTGGAAGCCTGGAATGATAACCGTCTCCTAAAGGAGGCTGCCGTTATCATATCCCTAGAACATCAACTTATGTTCTAAAACTGCTTCCGACCGTTTCTCCAGGATTGGATCAATGTCAACTTATTGCGTCTAGTGCAAGAACAACATCTGGTGTGGTACTTGACATCTCATGATTGACTCAATTGCCTAAGCAAGTGATCTGCCAATCATGAGTATTCCTCTCCCCTTTAGTCTATAAGACACCTTTAGAGAGGGTGACACCATCAACTGCAGGTTTACTACCGTGCCTGGAGTCGTCCATTCTAAATACTCATAGAATGCTGTCAAGGTACCCAAATTGGGAAACTACCCAAATCTAGATCTAAAACCATAGATCTAGTAACCAGTATGTCTGATATAATGTCCAAGTCCTTTGTGGAGAAACCACTGTGTGACGACCAAAGTATAACCGATCGTAGTATAGGAATATCACTTCCTACTACCTTCTCAACAGATCCATCCCCTATTCTGATGACGTCAAACCTATGACTGTCACATCAGAAATAGATGATCTATCTCCGCTATATTTGCTTTAGTCTATAAATAGACATAAGCCTGATGTCCACCAATGCTTCCGCTGCTCCCACTGACTACGACAACACTCTGGCAGAGTCATATAGACGTGCACTTCTAAAGCTAGTTTAGAACGACGCTATACTCATCCTCCCACCGGGTCTCGCAGCCTGGAACAACAGCAATGGCAAGTGTGGGTAAACAAGAACTTCCCTGTCACCGTCCTTGAGGCTACCGGAGTACCTCTCGGGTGCCTGAAGTTACCCACCGTATCTGCGGAGTGGCCAATGGAATGTCAAATCAGATTGAATCTTTAGGTTCCTTATCAAATCTTCAGTAATCGTCTGCGGTTCTGGAATCACTTCCAGTTCTACCATACTCCCACTGCTGTTTTCTAAAAATTCATTTCTTTTAAAAATGTGGCGAGTCAAGAACAATATCTCTATTGATCTTCCAGATGGTAGAAAGTCAACCCTCGTCATAGCCTGGGTCAACCCGCAAACAGCCATTACAGAAACGTGCCTTGAGTCGTCCAGTGTCTGGTTTTAAGCATAAGCCGGACAACTCCCCGTACCTTAACATCGTTAAGATATGAACTGTTCTATATCCAATATAGAACCAGAGGCACTGATTCAATTGAACCAGATTCAAATCATGCAGGTATCTCAAGTGCATGTAAACTAAATGGAAGGAGGCCGATCAGCGTTACTCAACTTAGGAATGCTTCCAATTATGAGTAACCTGAAAGAGAAGCAATTTCTCTTTATCATTACTATCAACTGAATACCATACACAAGTATCTACATCTTCGATCACTTTGAAGAATCCCGATACTTGCTATACCTGGTTCTCTACTCTATTCAAATACCTATAACTCCTCAAAACTCAGACCCTGTGTTTCAACGAAACACATGTCTAAGAACTAGAGCAGTTAAAAGTAAATAGAATATAGTATGAGGACCAACCCCTCTGTCCTAATGGACACCGGACAACATACAATACTCTGTATAAGTCCGCTGAGTCTAACAACTCTTTCACTGTGCGTCGTAGGTTGAAAACTGTACTTATGGTTAAGAAGAATTACACCGCTGTTTAGTGCTCCTTACCCAACCATCCACTGATATAGGTAAATGTCATAGACATAATTTCAGAAAGGTATATCTCACTCTATAAAAATAGACGTACAGATATATCAATTTGAAATTGGTGCATAAAAGCGGATATTCAAAACCAAATATTTGCTGACCGGCAAACAGCCCAGGTGATCTCCTCAAATATCACCGATTGCAACGAATCCCGATATAATGAGGATGATCACCCAATTCCCAATAACTTACTCCCACTCATCATCTGTAAAACCATACAGATGTGAGAATCATACCTGGTAAATACATACCTTGGAGTAAGTATCTAATCGGGAAATCAGTTTTCTTTTAACATTACACAGTGAACTGAAACATTGAAATGTTTCGATGGGGTATCATGGTATTCTTAGCAATGCTTCTTCCATTATCCAGATTCACAACTGTAACCGTATAATTCTCTGCCACCTCTCCAAATCCCTTTATATGTCTTTAGTCATTACCTTCTGTATACCCCTTTAGGCCAAATGGTTTTCTTCCTTCCCTACCGTTCGGCACCAGCCTATGGTTTGGAAGAAGACTATCCAAAAAGCATAAAGGGTGTACTGTCCTAATCCTAGGAGCATTCGCAATGCGAGAGAAGGTGAAGATAAAAGACACCTGAATGTACTTTATTCCTATTTCTCCTGAACCAAGATCCATCCCCGAACTGGAACAAGTTCCTTTCGAGTTCGTATATAACCATACGATGGATTATCCAATAAAATGGGATCCTCGTAGTGATACGGAGTGTCCTGGAGAAATACAAAGGTGATTTAGGATTGGCGAAGAAATACTTGGTTTGGTCGTGAATATCAGTCGCAATTTACTTTGCCCTCCTACTAATCCCTTGCTTTGTCTTAACTTAATACCTTCTGCACACCATCGTTATGCTAATTGGTTTTCTTCATTCCCCACCGTTCGGCACCAGCCTAAGGTTTGGAAGAAGACTATCCAATCTGCGTAATAGGTGTACTACTCCTAAGCCAAGGAGTACTCGCAACCTGAGAGAAGGTGAAAAGAAAAGACAACTGAATAGTCCTATCCGTTTTCTCCAGAACCAGAAACCATCCTCGAAGTCCTTCGAGTTCGTATATAACCATACGATGGTTTTGTCCAATGGAAGTGGACGTTCGTAGTAATACGGGGTGTCCTGGAGAAAAGGGTAAAAGTAGGAGTGGCAATGAGGTTTGCAACTCTGACAATCCAAAAGCCTGTGTTAAGAAGGTTCGGTCAACTTGGTCACTGAGTCATAGTCAAGGGTCGGGTCAATGGTCGCTGCCAAAGAGAGAGAGAAAAGAAACACTCAGCGTGCACTCTAACCTAGATCAGAATGGTTGTCACTTTATCTAATCAGGAAACCTCCCACTGTATCTCAAATTCTCCTCCAAACCTGAAAGAAGAATTAGTCGGGGTCACCCGAGGAGTAAACTAACTCATCAGTGGGAATCGGGATCCAACTATCACCGCATGATAACGTGACGGAATCCACTCACGTCACCACACTCCAGAAGGTATGCGCATGCTTGGCAAGTTTCAGTTCTTTTGAAACTCCAGATGTGATTTTTACCCCAAGCGGTTTATGACCTTGACTAGGTCAACAAACCATAAACCGCCAGTCAAGTTCAACCCGTCATTATTCTGGATTGCATTAAACCCACCCGCACGTGCCCTTGACTAGGTCAACAAGGCCGCACGACTGTCTCAACCAATCCCACTTATGCAACAAACAAGTACCACTTAGCTACCGAACACTACGTCTTGACTAGGTCAACAAACGCAGCACGAATACCAAATAATACCTGTAGGAAATGACGGAGGGCTACGGCTGGTTTTTGGCGAAAAACCTTTAACGTAATGAACTTGATATCGTTGAAGGAACTGCATAGCCTTTTATAAAATATAGTGACGAAAACCTTTACTAAAGAGGTCACTCCCGGTGAAGGGATCTCGGCTCTTTCCCCGTAGAATGAGGTGCAGGATATTCCAACTGAATACCACGATGCAAAGCAAAAGTAATCGGCTATAGTGAAGTTAATGCCCTGACGCAAACTTCTGTCCAAGGGGTCACTCCCGGTGAAGGGATCTCGGCCCTTGCCTCGTCGACTGAGGAGCAGGATATTCCAAATGAATACCACGATGCAAAACAAAAGTGAACGTCCTTGCAATAACAACTTTTTGAAAAATTGTTCCAACAACATCAGAATAGGTTTGTTTATCTTGCATTGATCCGAATCAATGCAGTCCCATCAATTGATCACACCATAAAGAACGAAAATATACTGACGTACGTATATGCCATCCGCATTCGCCACTGGGTCCCGTCATCACCCGTTAGGTTAGCTAACTAACGGCAGAGCGGGGACTGGACTAGCGCGGATGAAAAACATATACAACATCTACTAATATATATACCAATATATAGTATTTCGCTCAAGGCGTGAATAAAATGCAACATCACAGAAATGTACAACATCACAGAACAATACAGATATCTGGAAGCCCCGGGTTTCACAGAGCCGCTGCTGAAACCCGACGTTCCCCTGGTCGTGTGGATAGCCTGTGCAATGAAATCCTAGACCCCTACGGGCGCGGCAAGTCACCCGCCAAAACCTGAAGCGAGGCAGCCCCTTTCAGTACCGTGAATGGACCACCCAGCACTTCACGGAATCCGGTAACTTGGGCACCCCTCCTGGGTCAACCTGTACCCCCTACGAGTGCGGCGAATAGCCCGCCAATCCTGGAGTGAAGCCCCTTCCGTCCCAATGCCATGAGATGTGGGCTTGTTGCCTTCCAGAACCCGGCTATCCGTGCACCCCACCGCGGGGCAAACCTAGTACAGAAAGTAAAATATACATACACCGGGTACATCGACCGCAACCAGGTCGTGCCCCAAAAGAATAATACAAACAGGCAGTGACGACAGTCCACATGTCGGACGCTCGCCCCGCAACAACAAATGTACATAATACACCAAAACTGTACTAGCATTGCATCCAGGCTATCCCCCACGACCGATCCGCAACAACACAGCATAAACATAGAACATCAACGTGAAAGTCACGTTCGCAAATCCGTCTAACCGGGCTATAGCAGTTAGACGGGATTTACCGATCGAGTGACATTCACGGTCGCAGATATAATGTAAATACTGTGAAAAATGTGTTTAAAATTTTCCGATTGATCAAACTTAACAAGTGGGCCCCGAAACAAAACTGTAGCACTCACAGAAAACCTGGGCCCAATTTTAATATTCCAAAAACCACATTTTCAACTCAGGAATATTCTGCAAAGTTTTGGGAGCATAAACAGTTACCAGAGCCGCGGAAGCGCGGCCCAAGCAGGGGTTTGGCCGCCCTTCCGCGGTGGTATGGTGAGTTCATGGTACCAAATTTTTACAGTATGCTTCTAATTCCCTGCACATCACTTTGAGACAACCTGAAAAATTTTTGGACTCAAAAAAAATTCGACAGAAACTGATGTGGTTGAAATACGTGTTTTCGGGATTTTGTTCGATCGGAAACGTAAAACACATCAAACGAAGCTAGGTAAGGTTAATGGCATGTCTCTGATACCATGTTGCGCCACGACAGCGCCCCGGCCTCATACTCGAGGCCAAAATGCGGAATCAAAAATTTTTCCTTACTCGGAAACCGGCGCTACCGCGGACAATGAAAACCCGGATCGTTTACCATTAACCTAATGCTAGCAATCAAGAGATAGGGTGAGAAGTATACCGAGTGATCCGAGTCATCCGGTCTTCTCGTCATCGTCCCGATCTCCCGCGGAAAGTGTAGTCTCCATATCGTCGCCTCCTCGCCGGAAAGGGCACCACATTGCCTGCGTCTTTTACGGGCTCCCGCCTCAATACCGAGGCAACTCGAGCATGAAGCCGGCAACTCGACATGCTCAAGATATGCTGTAGAATGTAGTGTAGAAGATGCTTGTCTCATTTGGGGTTTGTTGCCATGGTGATGGAGGAATCAAGAATAGAAAAATGGTGCTTGCATTTTTCTAGCAAGAAAATGAGATCATGAATGAAACTCTCAAGATGAAGCTCTCTTCTTCTTCTTCTCTCTTTCTTTTTCTTCTTCTCTCTTTTCTTTTTCTTCTTCTCTCTTTTCTAATGAAAAACTTATCATCTAAATGAGAATGGTGGAGGAGGTAATATGAAGCATGAAGGGAGGTGAGTGTAGGGTAAAGCAAGTGGTGACCACAACAAGACATAATCATCATCAAACTTACATCAAACTTCATCTCATATCTAATCTTCATAAAGCAAGACAAGATGATAGAAAAGAATGGAATAAAAAGATGCTATCATAATTAATCATCTTACAAATAAAACCTCCACCAAATGTAATTTGCAAAACTGCAAATTACCCCCACCATCAGAAAAGTCCGGCCGGGAAAGAACAAAGGAAAACCGGCCGGAACGGAATACAAACTGGCAACTCCAGAAAACTGGTCCCGTAATAAATTACAGGAAAAACCCCGATACTGTGCATACACACCCGCATCTGTATTCCGACCGGATACAAATGCAATGAGACAAAATCTACACTGTACTAGACTAGGACCGGCTTAAGCCAAAGCCGGCTAGTAAAATCCGTTCGATCCTGATCCGTGCAATACCGCACGTATCAGATCAAACCCTGCCATATAACTATACGGCCACTAGTACAAAACTGTCCGATCCTGATCCGTGCAATACCGCGCGTATCTGATCGGACCCTGCCATATCTCCATACGGCCTCTACAGCGTTTCGCCCGAAAGCTTGAGTAACTGTAAGTGTGGTGGACTCTAAAGACTCGTCAATACTATGGCTGTGGATTTAACCACTGGCACGTCAGAGGTAAAAGCCAATACGTGACGGGCCACCAGCTATTGACCAAAAGGGACGTCGATGAGGAAGCTCACCCCGACACCCAACTGAGCCTGTCAGTGACAATATCCGTACAGTCCGGTCCGTTCGTCTATGAGTATCGCATGGCGGGCCTAGGGGGTTGGTGAAAGTCAGACCCCCAAAAGCGGTACAAGTCGTGTCGGAGTGTAGCCCAGAACGCCCTGAGATACTACTGGAATACCTACCAGTAAATCTCCTGCCTCGGCCGAGGGCTTTGCGTAATGGCTCTCCTAGACACAGCGCGACCTCACCCCCAATACCGGGAGAGACGAACCCCTGCAGATCCGCTCACTGCCTCCATGTGGCTCGGGACTGTACCCAACTAAAACCTGTTTGCACGACTCCTTTGAGCCGTGGTAGGGTAGTAATCAAAGCACAGTGGGAACTCACACGAGACAAATGACGATCTCAGGTCGATGAACTAACCTGTACACATGTCACCTGGGAACTGCTATCTGACGTCTGGTATAATCCCAACTAGCAGGTTCCCGGCGAGTCCTGTCCGGTGTACTCATAACCCAATGAGCACCTGTATACATCTTAGGTGAACCAACTGACACCAGTGGCTTATGAGACCGGCCACCGCCCCTCGTCGGGGTCTCGACTGTATACACTAGTCTACTAATGGAGTATCGATGCCCTGTCTCGAAACTCCTACGACTAGGGACCTTTTAAGGATGTGCTTATAGACTACCAGCTCCCACGTATATGATCGCCATCATACTGCTGGCAGTGAAGCAAGAATCCTAGGGGCTCTATCAACGTGTAATAGCGACATGTCAGGTCACCTAAAGCAGTACACGATGATAAAGATAAACCAGATAGCATACTATCATCTCGAGTAAGACTGTCCTACCGGGATAGGTCCTCTCTCAATCATTGCAATCACATGCCGGTGATCCAATAATTGACTCTGAGGGCACTATCTCCAACAATACTCACACGTTCCGAGGAGGAGATCCTCATCATTGAATGTAATGTCCGTTGTGTGAACCTCTGCAAGTTCATTCTTCATCTTTTCTTCGGCTAAGAAAGCTTGGAATTGATCAGGCTCTTGCAATGCTTTGATCAAAGAATCTCGCGCCTCTTTGGACAGGAGGAGAGCATCCAGTATGCTCAGTTGTGAGGGCATCTTCCTCATATGTGCTAGGACATTGTAATCCACCTTGTTTTTCTTAGGCGGGTCCCTGGATGCGAGCTCTTTAACGACTCCATCATCGAGAGCGATTTACTCAGGATTTTTTCTTTCCCTTGTCTCTTTTACTCAAACCTTTATTTGTAGGTCCGAGGTTCTTCTCAGGCAGCGTGTGGTTTCGCAGCTGAATGTTCTCTTAGTTCTTCTTCTCCTCTTCTTTTTCGGAGGTGGAGTTCTTGAAGAGAGGGCCGAGGGTCATTTCTTTCTCAGAATCACTCCCGAAGGTAAGACCTTGGAGTTTTTCGCTTTCCCGACTGGTATCAACCATATGACCATTGCCGGTCATTTTCTCACGCGCACTTGTCGAACTTCTTTGCTGTCGACGAGCATCGCGTTTCATCCTCTTGAAGTGTTGTTGATGGGCAACGTATCCTTACCACCACTTCTTGAAGGCACTGCATTCTTCGGTGGGATGAGTAATCCTCCGATGATATTGGCAGTAGTTTGGATGTATATCCGCTCCGTCGAGGCATATGACCCCAGGAGTGTTTTCCATGAAAGGGGGCAACTTCATTCCCATTGACAGGGCTTTGGCGAACTGCTTCTCTGCTTTGGTACTGCTCTTATTTGTGGCAGGTGTGCTTTGGCTTGGTCGGAGTACTTTACGACTTATCCTTACCGCAGCTTCTTCATCCTGACGCCGACACTTATCCTTTTCGTATATTGCTACTTCACGTTCTCGGTCAGCTCTACTCTTTTGAAAGGCTTCGTTTAATAGCCCGTCGATTGGGTTTTCCGACAGTTTCGAAGATTTTGACGCCGATCCTGCCTCCAGCTTCTTTGACGCTGAGAGATCTTCTTTGTCATTTAACGACGAATGGGAAACTATGTGGCAACTTGCTACATAGTCTTCAGTTTTTGATGAGTCATTTTCCTTATCATTGTCACTCTCTTCGTTCTCAAGAATATGCTTGAGGAATTCTTCGAGGGTGACTGGTGTTCGTGCCTTCTGGTTGTACTCCTCTAGCGCGTCAATGTACCTTTTTATGTCTGTGCGTTTGTCATCATACTTAATAGGTTGCATAGGCTTCTTGGTCTTCTTCTTTTTCTTTGAAGACTTCGAAGGCTTGCCTTGGGGATTTTGCCCTTGGTCGACAGATTTCGGTACGGGACGCGGTTTCAGCATTCCTTCGATGATTTCCGGTTCAAGCGGGCTCTTCCACCTGATTGCTGGACATGCCTGGAGATCCTTTAGCATTCTTTTAATTTTAGCTGAAAGGACGACTTCCCATGGAGTTTCTTCCACAAGCGAGCACGATGCCCCCGGCGTATCCATCTTTTTAGGAGCGTGCTTCTATGGCGGATTCACCTTCCAGCTCTCAGAAAGCGTGAATTTCCCCCCGTTGATACTGGTCCTCGACCCAATTTTTGAAGACGTAACAATCTTCAATTGGGTGGCTCACCATTTTGTGATAAGAGCAGTAGTTGGGGTTGTTGATATTGCCTGGTTGCGGTGGACGTCGTGGGTCCGACAATGTGATAAGCTTATTGCGCACTGCCAGCTCGAACAGTCTCCTCGTCTTGTCATGGGGAAATGAGTAGGCGCGTCCTAGCCTTTCTTCCAGGGATAGGCGTGAACGTGAATTATTTTGGCGAGCAACCGGTTTCGGGTCACCTGGTTGCTGTTGAGTGCTGGCAACGAAACCCACTTTCCCTTTACTCTTAACATTTCAGGTCACCTGGTTGCTGTTGAGTGCTGGTCCATTTTTTAGGAGGAAGGCCCATGGCCCATCTGGTCCATTTGGGCCAATTTGTCGATCAGAGTCTGGAAAGTGGTCGGCTTGAAGAACGTTATGAACTGGGACACCATCGTCTAAGGATCTAGTGTCCCAATGAACATACCCACGTCAGGAGATTCTTCGATGCGTTGTTCGCATTTCGACCATAGGTTCCGCCACCGGATCGCATATTAGACCCAGGATTCTCCTGACTTCACCCTGGCATTGATTAAAGCCGTGATCGGGGTGCGCTCGCTTGCGCTGGAGAACCGCTGTGTGAACAGCAGTTCCATTTCTGTGAATGTCCTCACGGAGTCATTTGGGAGCTCCGAGTACCATTCAAAGGCTGTTTCCGACAGGTTGCCAACGAACTGGCGAAGCAGCAATTTGTTGTCATCTACAGTATTTCCGCACAAAGCTCTGAACTAAGCAACGTGCTGATGAGGATTTCCTGTCCCTTTGTATACATGAAACTTGGGGATCGTATATCCCGGTGGGTACTTGATTTGGTCATACCAGCCCGGATACGGTAACCCAGTTTTGACAGTTTGGCCAGCCGCTTCACTAGTTTGATGAGCTCGTATTTGTTGAGCTATATAGTCATCGAGAGTAGCCTTAGAGATTATTTCCTCCTTAGCTATTGATAGAGCTGGAAGGGGGTTTGATGTTTCCCTTCTGTCATCCTCGATGATTATCGGCGGATCTTCAGCTTGAGTTTCTGGCTGGATCATCATTCCAACCATGTCTTGGAACAAAAGCGCCATTTTCTTTATATTAGCATCTTGTTCCGTGGCCTCCTTGTCTTTTCTTTCTAGCACCCTTCGAAGGAACTCTGTATCGGTCTCCTGCTCCCGGCGCTTTTTAGATGCCGATTCTAGGCTTTCTTTCTGCCCGGTGAGTGCTGACATTTTGATCAGCATTTCCTAGAGCTTTTGTTGTTGCTCCTGGGCTTTTGTCAATGACCGAGTTTGCGGCCGATGACCCATGGAAGCACGGCTTTCCTCTTTCCCGGAAGCCATGTGGACCATATGGATGATCTTGCCCCCAAACTTGGGACGTTTGGGTTCATTGCCTTTGGAATTTGCCGCAGGCAGTGGAATTTTCTCCGGCCTTCTCCTTTTGTGGGAGGTCGAAGTCGAAGGGGCCATTGTAACAGGCACCCATGTGGACAATGCCCTCTGTGGTATGGCGGATGGATGGTCCTCCTCTTGCCGAACCTTCATTTTCTTCAGCCGGCAAGAGTAGTCTTTGTTGATCACAGAATCTTGGACTTTACGCCAGACCCTGTTGATTTGGGAGGAGAGCCGCTGAGGGGGCTACTCTGGTTTTGCCTGCATAATGTTTTCAGCAGGCAGGGGTGATTTCTTTAGCGCCACTATTGGAGAGTTCTTGCTCACCCTCCTAAGCAGATCAAAGCTGTTCCTGGTTGGAACAACAGCGTCAATTTCTACCATTGGAGCTGGTGGGGTGAGTCCAGAGGGGGAATTTCCCCTAGCCTTTCTCACTCGGCATCAGTGGAGATGTCAAGCATGTCTTGCAGACGGGACTACCTTAGTTGTGGAAGCGGTTCCGTCATGCTCCCGGCTTTGGTGACGGGTTGCTGCTGGTGCCAGCCTGTCGAATACTGACGTCCGTTGAGAGAGAATGGTCAATCTTTCGAAGGCCAACTTCCTGGTAGGGGAAGCACTTTTGACAACTTCGCTTGCCGGAGGAGTTGGGAGGACTATCCATTTTAGGATAGCCCCTTCAGGTATCGCCAGTCTCTTTGCGGGCCCACTTGAGCTTCGGCTCAGCCTGTTGAAGATTGAGGTGGCAGACTTGGACGACCCGTTGAGAGGAGCCATGGTGGTTGCAAGTCAATCGAAGACCGACTTCTTGGGAGCTTCCTGTGGTGGCACCAGGGTGCTGAAGCTTGCTGGAGGGAGCATGGTTCCGAAGAACAATCCAGTGGTAGCTTGAGTCACCTGCCCCACCGGCATTGCAAAGGTGGAGGCCGCATTTGGGCCCGTATGTCACTCCTCCAGTTGGGGTGGAGCGGGAGTTGCTGTTGCAGTTTGTGCAGCTGGAAACTATTGACCTTTTTCCTGCATAGGAGTAAGACACCAAATCTTAGTACCTCGAATCCAAGGGTAACCATAGCAAACCGTGATTTGTTCGCGAAACATGACACATGAAGTGTGGAGTGGAAAGAGGAAAAGGTCCCACCGGGCGTGCCAGGATCTGTTTACCGCCGAAAACGGAGACGAACCGGGATGGAACATCTTGCCTGAATTTGGGGGCAGATTCTATTTGGGTTTATCCGTCCACCTCTCCGAAGATACCAAGTTGATTTATGGCACAGTATATCGGAGGTTTGGACGGATGCGGTCGTTGTAGCAGACTTCGTCAGATTTCTCCTCGTTTGCGATGGGTTTTTGATTGTGGGGACGCTCTTCCCTGTAGGCGCAAGCCCCTGCAGTTAATTATGTTACCGCATCCCGATAACCACTTTCTCCTGATCCGGAGGTTCACTTCGTGTCATGTGTTTTTTTTGTTTTTTGTTTTGGGTTGCCTGTGGATTGTATACGGAGACTAATTTATGTCGTCGCCCGTAGGGCGTGGATTAGTCCAAATTTGTATATTTTTAGATTTGGGTTTGGGTTGATTTAAGGATCGTTAATCTGGTTTGAGATTAAGATCGACTTAAATGTATGTGAGCAATTAGGGCTCGATTTGTTTTTTGTTAAGGATACATTAGTCCAATTTGAGACTAAGATCCACTTAATGAGGTTTCAGGATCATTTTTATTTCAGATCCAACAAAAGAGCATTTGGTCTCTATTGTTTTTGGTTTAAGGACGTTTCGGTCCCTTATCGCCATTTGGGAGGCGAGTATTAGTTTAAGGACATTTCGGTCTATTATCGCCATTTTGGAGGCGAATATTAGTTTTAAGACATTTCAGTCTATTGCCAGTTTAAAGACGTAGTGGTCTATGGTTCATCTTGCGCGCACGTGTATTTGTTACGTGACGGAATGAACAAGGGTGATATAGAATGAACCCAGTATGGGATGCAATCTGATTTGAGGTATGCATGTCAGTTTGGACGGTTTAGGAATGCAATGAAGATT
This sequence comes from Agapanthus africanus, assembly GCA_030015575.1. Lineage (NCBI taxonomy): Eukaryota > Viridiplantae > Streptophyta > Magnoliopsida > Asparagales > Amaryllidaceae > Agapanthus > Agapanthus africanus. The sequence goes on from JASDDO010000014.1 coordinate 88,728,848, forward strand.
TGTTGGTTGTCGGGACCCGCTACCTCTCTGAAGACGTTGAAGAATTACAACGACGTATATCAAAGGTATGGAGAGATGTACCCTTGAACCGATTCCCGTATTTGAGGGAAAGGGGGCTGCTGTAGGCCTAAGGATCATTAGTCATTTTTGAGACTAATACTGTTTTAGGAGGTATGGGATGAATACCATTTTGGACATCATCAGTTGAAAGATCATTAGTCATGTTTGGGACTAAAATCAATTTGGGGAATCATGAGCACATGAGCTCAGTTGATTGGAAATCGAAGAAGTTTTGACCTTGGGAAAACTTTGCCAATTTGGGCTAGGTCTGAGTCTCCATAGTTACTCAACAGTGCTAAGCACTGGTAAATGTTGCACTCACATGTATCCCACGTGAGGCACTGTATCAGTGTTAAATACTGAACTTTGGAGGCGCTCACGTGAGGCGCCCCAAAGCGGGCGATATTTTTTGGGTTTTATTCCCCTCTTTTTACATATAAGTGCTAAGCACTTGGTTCTTGTGGCGCTCATGTGTGAACACGTGAGGCGCCCCTAATGTGGGCACCGCCTTTTGGATTTTATTCCCCTCTTTTTATATAAGTGCTAAGCATTTGATTGGGGATCACGTGCAAAACACGTGACTGTGCTAGGAGGCACTTTTTGTTCTTCTTTTAAGTGCTCGCGTGGGAAACACGTGCGGTCCTCATTATAGTGTTTAAACGCTAATGAATCATCAGTCTTTCCTTCTGCGTGTTTGGAGATTTTGATCTCATGTTAATGACACTAGGATTTGGAGGATCTCATGTCTTTTGTTTTGTAAGAATTAAATTCTTTTTATAGGGTTAAATCCTAGTTTTCAGAGGAATTAAATTTCCATGTGTTTTGTAAGAATTAAATTCTTTGAACTCAATTCTTTCCCCTAGGTTTTGAATCTGCATGACAGAATCTCCCCGATGAGAATTAAATTCTCAACTTGTGGGGAGATCCACTTCTGCAGATCTCAACCAGAGAAAGAACTAAGTTCTTATACGAAGGGTTAAACCCTTAGAAAGGCCAAAGAGAGATAGAACAATCTCTGTATTTTTTTTACCTAGTGTGTTATGAAGAAACAAGTCTTTAATGAGAATTAATTTTTTTTTCTACTCCTGTCTTCTCTGTCTCTGTGTGGATGTTTCTCTCTGCTTTTTTGAGACTTGAAGTCTCAGGCTCTTTATATAGTGGAGAGAAGTTTGTTTAATTTTCAGAAAATCTCTCATTGAGAGATCCTAATTGATTTAATTGGTTTCAGAATTGATTCGGGGAATTTTCACCCACCGTTGGATCTTTGATCCAAGGACTTCTGGTTTTATAGAAGATATTGTTCTTGTTTTTAACAAGATTGGAGATATTCTCCCATATATAGAATAAAATTCTATCGAGCGGTGATATTTTATTCACCATTGGATTTTTAATCCAATGGTGCTCAGTTTAACAGAGTGTAATCTTTCTCTGTTTAGAAAGATATAGGAAATACTTTGGATCTTTGATCCACTATCTCTCTGTTTAACAGAAAATATTCTCTCCAATAGAATTTAATTTTATGTTTAATCACTGTTGGATGCTTGATCAAACAGTTTATTAAGTTATTAAGTAGAATTTAATTCTACGCAAGGAGGTGGTCTCACGTGTTAACATGTGAGGCTTGCGATTTAATTGCAGCGCTTAGGTGCTCACGTGTTGGCACGCGAGGCTGGTTTAGCCTAGTTGTAGTTTAATTGCAGCGCCTATTTATAGGCGCTCACGTGTTGGCACGTAAGCCTTGTTTAGCCTTCTTATAGTTTAATTGCAGCGCCTATATGCTTTGCATATAGGCGCTCACGCGTTTATCACGTGAGGCTTGTTTATCCTATCAGTAGTTTAATTGCAGCGCCTACATACTCTGCATATATAGACGCTCACGTGTTGACATGTGAGGCTTTCATAACGGGCAATTTCCCCTCTTTCTTTTCATATATATATATTTTTATAAGGGAACAGTAGCCCCTGTGTTCGAATCCCCTCAGCTCCATATTATTTGTAACAACCCTAATTTTTCTATACAAATTTTTTTCAAATATTTTTTTTCAAAATCCATAAAGGGGTATTTTAGCCTGAGCACAAGTTATAAGTAATTATTTTGCTTTTTAATTACAAGTTAAAAGAATGTAACAACTCCATTTTTAGTGTACAAAAATTTGCTTGAAAAATTAATGTATACTTGGGGTATTTACATTTTCTGTAACTACTTTAAGTAATTAAAGAACTCCATAATTACAAGAAGGAGCTTGTAGCTCATTGGTAATACTTTGCATTGCTGAACCAAGCCACCAGAGTTCAAATCCCATACCCCACATTATTTTTTAATATTTATTTGTTTTAAAATTTTATAGAAGCCCAACAGTCCACACAAGATAACTCCCAATTTTTCTACTACACCCACAAATATAAATGCACCAGAGCCTACACCTTGAGACCCCCCACCTCCCGACACTTCGACTCGGCCGAGTCGGCCGGCAGACCGGCCGACTCGGGCCGGCGCCGCCGGCCGGACTCACCTGAAGGAAAATTGTGGCCTTTCAACTCCCCCACTCCCCTGCATACTTCAATTTCTGATATCAATTCCAGAGAGCCCATTAACTCTCATTTACTTCATTTTTAATACATTTTTCACACATTTTTACTTTTTTTTAATTAAAACCCTACATCTACCCTAACCCTATAAATACACCCCTACCCTTTACCCTCTTACCCCAAAACTTTGAGCTAACGCTCTAAAATTCTCAAGAAATCTTGTGTACTTTGAAAACGAGCACGAAGCGAAGCTACGGCGAAATTCCCGGTGAACTTCCGGCGATCGTTCTAGGAACTCTCGGCGACGAATCGACGCACCGGCGATTCCTTTTCTTCCATTTCACTCTCGTTATTGTCCAAAACCCGTAAGTCCCATTTTCTATCTCTCTTTTCTATTCTAAAAATACGGATTTATAAAACCCGACGGAATCGGAACAAATCCGATTTCCGATTCGGTTTTCTTATAAAACTTCACTTCTCGTTAATACAATTATGATTAAACTCCCTCATGTTGACTATTAAACACTAATCAACCAAATTGATCAAGTTTCATTTCATAAAATGATGGCTATTTCACTTTATCGTATTTTTCATTTAAATACCATATTGTTTCAATTATACATTTAACTTCATTAAACTTGCTATACTTTTAAGTAGACCATGGGGTAATGACCTACCTCCTCACACACTCATATACAATATAACACGATAACCTCGAGAACTTAGAATACGGGAAAACAAACATTTTCATTTAAATACCCTTTACTTAATAAAACCATTTCTAAAAGATTTAGTATTGATATATCTTTACAAATAAATAACCTTTGAGCTAATAATAAAAATATCTAGACTAAGCCAATTAAGGACTGTCGCACTCATTTGGACAGAGCAAGGTTGTGGGCATTCAGTCGTTTATCTAAACATGACTTTGTGGTGCCTAAGCTAGACTAGTGAGAAAGGTAACTTTAAAAAGCCCGTCTCACGGTGATTCGTGAGCGGATCTCTCCTTTCTTCACTTGTACTTACCTGGCCACAATTGGCGGTGAAGAGACGATTTGAGAGATATCTTACAACTTGTTGCTTTAGACCAGTTAGGAGCAGTCTAGTTGACTTAAGAGACCCTAGAGCATAAAATACGAGAAATTGACATCCTTACAAATAAATACCATTTACTTAATAAAACCGTTTTCTAAAATATATAGTATTTATACAATCTTTGCAAAGCGCCGCTACAACCCATTTTGGGGAACCCGTTCGGGATGGTGCGGATTATCGCACATTCTCGGGCTTAGTAGTGCGAGATTCAGACCTCCGCAAGGAGCATTCGGTCTCGAAAGATTTAAAATACGACATCTTGAGAAAATGAGATTTTTAGAATATAGAATATATATTAAAATTATTTTTGTATAAATATATGTATATTTATCATTAAAATACATATTTTGTTATGTTATAAATATTCCACTTTTTTCTAAAAATCACAAGAATCATATTTTCACTAAAATACCATGAATTCCATACAAAACCAATATTACCAATAAATACCATTTATTATGAAATTAGGATATTTTCATTAGAAGTATCACAATATAAAATTCACATTCATTATAACTCTAAAGACGAATAATAAATACTTGGGGTGTATTTTGAAAAGTATATAAAAGTATTTCTACATAAAACCCCCTCAAGTTCTATAAATTACAATAAGGACCCTAGTAAATATAGGTTTAAGCGGGACCAATCTCTTGAGCCTCGGAGAGCCGGAGAAGTGGGTGCTTGCCTATCTAAGGTAGACAACTTAACAATGGTGTTATTAAAAAGGTAATTGTCTTTGAAAAAGACACAAATCCTGCCGCCCATGTGCAGCGGTTACCGATAACAACAAAACAATCAGGACTTCAATTTACTTTGAGTTTCATTATAATCTGACTTGAATATGATTCAAGTACAATCTACAACCTACAATTTATAATCTACAATTTACAATCTACAATATTCCGATTCAACATGAATCCCTATATTCAATCTATTCAATACATTCAATCTACATTGACCGAACCGAACCATGGATATACATCCATTTACATGATTCTCCAGATATTCCATTTACATGATTATACAGTTACATCCGTTTACTGATATCATGGTTTTGGTCAGTCATTCAACTATACAATCTATCCAACACAATACAACAATACAATCAAAACACTACGGGGTTTAAGGGGTAGATTGGTACGGAAGGTGTTAGAAGTGGCACGAGACTGCAACTATAAGACACCTAACCTATATTCCGTTGCTGTTGTACCGTGGCCCAACGGTTCCTTGAGTTTCTGATACCTTAGTCTCCGGGGTAAGTGAGACTCCTCTCGTATACACTGGCATCCTTCTGTACCAAGCTACAAACAACAGTGTTAACACAACATTATAACAATATAATACAACTATAAAAGTTACCTCTTATTCTGTCTACTTCTCCCTAATCTTTGGGACTTAACGAGCGATCTGTTCGTTGATGACATTCTCTTTCTTTCTTCTATGAATGTCGTCAGGTGATTTGGACACGTCAGGGATCGAGCCCACTGCTGAAGACTTGGACCAATTCAGTGAAGACCCCGAGCTCTAGTTCATTGTACACTTTCCATTCAGTACTTTTCATTTCTGTTATGCCATTGTTTAGGCATTTTTTTTATCAGTTGTATTTACTTTCCATGTATTGTACAGAAAGAATGTGAATAAATAAAGTTGCTGTTTTATTATATTTTGTCTCTTGTGATTTTACTTTTATATTGCTTAGATACGCTTAGCGTATTTACTTCAGAGTAAATACGCAGCGGCCTCGTCGCGTCCTCTGTCCGTATACTGGGAAGCGGGGCGTGACATTATCTTTATTGATTTTCTTATAAACTTTTAGAAGCTCAAAAGTTTGCACATGTACTGCACGTAAAATGAAAAGTCACAATAAAATCAAACATATGTACTGAGGTATATGAGACGACTAGGACACGTGACAGCAATCCAGACCCCAACCCACCGATTTGGACCGGTGAGATTAAGCTTGGAGCCGGCGCCGCCGGCCCCCCCGTGCCTAATACTTCAATTTCTCTTTGCCCTAGTCTCTTGGCCTCCCCCTTAACTCCCATTATGTTTGTTTACTCTACAATTATCCAGAGAATTAAAAACCACCATTAAACTAAATTTTAATGCATTTTTAATTTTCAATTCATTATCCTAAACCCTAATCCTATCCTATAAATACCCTCTACACCATAGTCATCTCCATTCTGAAAATTATCACAAAAACTCTCTAAAATTTCCAAGTCCAAAGTGATACAAGTGGAGTTAGCAAAGGTCGAAGTTCTGACGACGTTTTGGGAAGAATCCGGCGAAGAAACAACTTTCCGACGATCCCAAAATCTCCCCCTACCTCTTCTCTCTAATTCCAATCTGTAAGTCCCCTCTCCCCTTCTCAATCTCTTGTCTAAAACTTCCACTTTTCAAAACTCGTCCGAAGCGGAGTTATCCCAACTTCCGACTCTCTTTTCTTTAAAAAATCAAATTTTTCTTAAACAACAAATTACCATCTCTTCTTATATTATTTAACAAACATAAAACAATATCCACAACAAGTTTCAATTCAAATTAATATGTATTGCAACTTCTATTTCATTTTTACGGTAAAATACTATCATGTTTACATACGATATTGCTTATTCATTTTGATCATATTACCTTTAGAAAACTCATGAGGTAATGACCTCCCTCATCACAACATTCATTTTGACATAGCACTATGACTTTTGGAACATTAGTTTGTGAGAAAACTACGAGTTTATATTTAAATACCATAAACATTCAAAAACCATTTTCTTTAAAAGTGTATTATTTAATTCCTTACAAATGCGCCTCTACAACCCATTTTAGGGAACCCCGATCGGGATGGTTCAAGTTATCGCACATTCTCGGGCCTAGTAGGGCGAGATGCAGACCTCCTCATGGAGCATCCGATCTCGATGGAATTTTTAGTGCAATTTTTAAGAAAAATGAGATTTCTACTTAATAAATAAAATTTATTTTTATTAAATATATTATATATATATAATATATATATATATAATATATATATATATATATATATATATTATCAAAATACCTATTTTAAATATATTATATATATATATATTCCATGTTTTTCTAAATCAAAGGAATCACAAATTTCATGAAACCACCACTACAAATTAATACAATTCCAATATTACACTAAAATATCATATACAATAAAATCTAGGTTCTATTCACTAGAAAACTTCATTTTATAAAAACTACATCTATGAAAACCCTAAAGATGATAAATAAATACTTGAGCTTTATTTTGAAAATATATCAAAACTATTTTTCATAAACCCCCCTCAAGTTATATTAATTTACAATAAGGACCTTAGTAAACATAGGTTAAAGCGGGACCGGTTCTCTTTGTTGGAGATAGTGCCCTCAGAGTCAATTATTGGATCACAGGCACGTGATTGCAATGATTGAGGGAGGACCTATCCCGGTAAGACAGTCTTACTCGAGATGATAGTATGCTATCTGGTTTACCTTTATCATCGTATACTGCTTTAGGTGACCTGACAGGTCGCTATTGCACGTTGATAGAGCCCCTAGGATTCTTGCTTGACTGCCAGCAGTATGACGGCGATCATATAAGTGAGAGCTGGAGTCTATAAGCACATCCTTAAAAGGTCCCTAGTCGTGGGAGTTTCGAGACAGGGCATCGATTCTCCAGAGTAGACTAGTGTATACAGTCGAGACCCCGACGAGGGGCGGTGGCCGGTCTCACAAGCCACTGGTGTCAGTTGGTTCACCTAAGATGTATACAGGTGCTCATTGGGTTATGAGTACACCGGACAGGACTCGCCGGGAACCTGCTAGTTGGGATTATACCAGACGTCAGATAGCAGTTCCCAGGTGACATGTGTACAGGTTAGTTCATCGACCTGAGATCGTCATTTGTCTCGTGTGAGTTCCCACTGTGCTTTGATTACTACCCTACCACGGCTCAAAGGAGTCATGCAAACAGGTTTTAGTTGGGTACAGTCCCGAGCCACATGGAGGCAGTGAGCGGATCTGCAGGGGTTCGTCTCTCCCGGTATTGGGGGTGAGGTCGCGCTGTGTCTAGGAGAGCCATTACGCAAAGCCCTCGGCCGAGGCAGGAGATTTACTGGTAGGTATTCCAGTAGTATCTCAGGGCGTTCTGGGCTACACTCCGACACGACTTGTACCGCTTTTGGGGGTCTGACTTTTACCAACCCCTTAGGCCCGCCATGCGATGCTCATAGACGAACGGACCGGACTGTACGGATATTGTCACTGACAGGCTCAGTAGGGTGTCAGGATGAGTTCGCTCATCGACGTCCCTTTTGGTCAATAGCTGGTGGCCCGTCACGTATTGGCTTATACCTCTGACGTGCTAGTGGTTAAATCCACAGCCATAGTATTGACGAGTCTTTAGAGTCCACCACACTTTCAGTTACTCAAGCTTTCGGGCGAAATGCTGTAGAGACCGTATGGAGATATGGCAGGGTCCGATCAGATACGTGCGGTATTGCACGGATCAGGATCGGACAGTTTTGTACTAGTGGCCGTATAGTTATATGGCAGGGTTCGATCAGATACGTGCGGTATTGCACGGATCAGGATTGGACGGACATTACTAGCCGGCTTTGGTTTAAGCCGGTCCTAGTTTAGTACTGTGTAGATTTTGTCTCATTGCATTTGTATCCGGTCGGAATACAGATGCGGGTGTGTATGCACAGTATCGGGGTTTTTCCTGTAATTTATTACGGGACCAGTTTTCTGGAGTTGCCAGTTTGCTTTCCGTTCCGGCCGGACTTTTCTGATGGAGGGGGTTATTTGCAATTGTGCAAATAACATTTGTGGAGGGGGTTTTCTTGCAAATGTATTCATTATGATAGAATTACCATCCTTGCTTTTTCATGATGATTTTTGCATTAATTGAGATTGGAAAGGGTATGGAGGGTGAAGCATGGTTGATGTTTCCTTGCTTTATGATATGGTCACCTTCTCTTTCTCCTACACTAACCTCCCTCTTGATTTTGTTTCATATCCCTTCACCATTCTCATTTGGAAATTGGCCGGCCACATTTGGATGAAGGATGAGAGAAATTTCCAATTTTGTGTGACACATATTTCTTCACCTCATTCTTCTTGTTTTGGGAAAAATGAAAGCACCATTTTTCCTTAACTCCATTCCTCCATCAATGCAACTAAAACCCCATTGAGACAAAGCGTTTTCTACACTACATTCTACAGCAAATCTTGGGCGCGTCGGCTAGCCAACTTCGCGCCCGAGTTGCCTCGGTATTGAGGTGGGAGCCCGTAAAAGATACAGACGATGTGGTGCCCTTCCGGCAAGGAGGCGACGACCGGAGTTTCCGCGGGAGATCGGGACGACGACGAGAAGACCGGAGGCCTCGGATAGACGGCCGGGGCGCTGCCGTGGCGCAACATGGTATCAGAGCCACGCCATTAACCTTGTCTAGTTTGTTCTAATGTGTTTTGCATTTCCGATCGACCAAAATTCCAAAATCTACATTTTTGTAAGCATCAGTTTCTGTTGAAATTTTTTGGTCTCCAAAAATTTTTCAGGTTGTCTCAGAATGATGTGCAGGGAGTTCTAAGAACACTGGGAAAATTCGACAACATAATCCCTCAGTAAGAGCGCGGATCCGCGGCCATTAACCTTTCTCAGGCCGCGGATCCGCCGCAGTAATGAGGGATCATGTCATCAATTTTTTGCAGTGGGCTTTTGGGCTTAAGATAGGGGTTTTGGGATATTAAATTTGGTCCCAGATTTTCTGTGACTGCTACAGTATTGCTTGGGGGCCCACTTGTTAATTGTTTGATCGATCGGATATTTTAAACACATTATTTCACAGTATTTACATTATATCTGCGACCGTGAATATCACTTGATCGGTAAATCCTGTCTAACTGCTATAGCCCGGTTAGACGGATTTGCGAACGTGATTTTCACGTTGATGTTCTGTGTTTATGCTGTGTTGTTGCGGATCGGTCATGGGGGATAGCCTGGATGCAATGCTAGTACAGTGTTGTTGTATTATGTACATTTGATATTGCGGGGCGAGCGTCCGACATGTGGACTGCCGTCACTGCCTGTTTGTATTATTCTTTTGGGGCACGACCTGGTTGCGGTCGATGTACCCGGTGTATGTATATTTTACTTTCTGTACTAGGATTACCCCGTGGAGGGGTGCACGGATAGCCGGGTTCTAGAGGGCAACAGGCCCGCATTTCAGGGCATTGAGACGGAGGGGGCTTCAGTCTGGAATTGGCGGGCTATTCGCCGCACTCGTAGGGGGTACAGGTTGACCCAGGAGGGGTGCCCAAGTTGCCGGATTCCGTGAAGTACTGGGTGGTCCATTCACGGCGATGAAGGGGGCTGCCTCGCTTCAGGTTTTGGTGGGTAACTTGCCGCGCCCGTAGGGGTCTAGGTTTTCATTGCACAGGCTATCCACACGACCAGGGGAACGTCGGGTTTCAGCAGCGGCTCTGTGAAACCCGGGGCTTCCAGATATCTGTATTGTTCTGTGATGCTGTATATTTCTGTGATGTTGCATTTTATCACGCCTTGAGCGAAATACTATATATTGGTATATATATTAGTAGATGTTGTATATGTTTTTCATCCGCGCTAGTCCAGTCCCCGCTCTGCCGTTAGTTAGCTAACCTAACGGGTGATGACGGGACCCAGTGGCGAATGCGGATGGCATATACGTACGTCAGTATATTTTCGTTCTTTGTGGTGTGATCAATTGATGGGACTGCGTTGATTCGGATCAATGCAAGATAAACAAACCTATTCTGATGTTGTTGGAACATTTTTCAAAAAGCTGTTATTGCAAGGACGTTCACTTTTGTTTTGCATCGTGGTATTCATTTGGAATATCCTGCTCCTCAGTCGACGAGGCAAGGGCCGAGATCCCTTCATCGGGAGTGACCCCTTGGACAGAAGTTTGCGTCAGGGCATTAACTTCACTATAGCCGATTACTTTTGCTTTGCATCGTGGTATTCAGCTGGAATATCCTGCACCTCATTCTACGGGGAAAGAGCCGAGATCCCTTCACCGGGAGTGACCTCTTTAGTAAAGGTTTTCGTCACTATATTTTCTAAAAAGGTTATCCAGTTCCTTCAACGATATCAAGTTCATTACGTTAAAGGTTTTTCGCCAAAAACCAGTCGTAGCCCTCCGTCATTTCAGATTAGTATTACTTAGTATTCGTGCTGCGTTTGTCGTGCATTGCCGTGGCGTAGTGTTCGGTAGCTATGTAATGCTTTTCTGTCACATGGATAAGTGGATTGGTTAGGACAGTCATACGGTCTTGTTGGCATTGTCAAGGACTCGTACAGGTGGGTTTAACGCAATCAAGATAATAAAGGGTATAACTTGACTAGGACTCTTTGATTTGTTGGCATTGTCAAGGTCACTTGGGTCCTAGGGGTAAAAACCTACATCGGGAGTTTCAAAAGAACTGAAACTTGCCAGATATGCGCATACCTTCTGGAGTGTGGTGACTTGAGTGGATTCCGTCAAGTTATCATGCGATGATAGTTGGATCCCGATTCCCACTGATGAGTTGGTTTACTCCTCGGGTGATCCCGACTAATTCTTCTTTCAGGTTTGGAGGAGAATTTGACGGTACAGTGGGAGGTTTCCAGATTAGATAAAGTGATAACCTTTCTGATCTTGGTTAGAGTGCACGCTGAGTGTTTCTTTTCTCTCTCTCTTTGGCAGCGACCATTGACCCGACCCTGGACTATGACTCAGTGACCAAGTTGACCGAACCTTCTTAACACTGGCTTTTGGATTGTCAGAGTTGCAAACCTCATTGCCACTCCTACTTTTACCCTTTTCTCCAGGACGCCCCGTATTACTACGAACGTCCACTTCCATTGGACAAAACCATCGTATGGTTATATACGAACTCGAAGGACTTCGAGGATGGTTTCTGGTTCTGAAGAAAACGAATAGGATTATTCAGTTGTCTTTTCTTTTCACCTTCTCTCATTGCGAGTACTCCTTGGTTTAGGAGATAGTACACCTATTATGCAAATTGGATAGTCTTCTTCCAAACCTTAGGCTGGTGCCGAACGGTGGGGAATGAAGAAAACCAATTAGCATAACGATGGTGTGCAGAATGTGTTAAGTTAAGACAAAGCAAGGGATTAGTAAGAGGGCAAAGTAAATTGCGACTGCTATTCACGACCAAACTGAGTATATCTTCGCCAAACCTAAATCATCTTTGTATTTCTCCAGGACACTCCGTATCACTACGAAGATCCACAGTTTATTTGGATACTCCATCGTATGGTTATATACGAACTCGAAAGGAACTTGTTCCAGTTCGGGGATGGATTCTGGTCCAGGAGAAATAGGAATAAGGTTTATTCGGTTGTCTTTTATCTTCACCTTCTCTCGCATTGCGAGTGCTCCTAGGATTAGGACAGTACACCCATTATGCTTATTGGATAGTCTTCTTCCAAACCATAGGCTGGTGCCGAACGGTAGGGAAGGAAGAAAACCATTTGGCCTAACGGGGTGTGCAGACGGTAATGACTAAAGACATATAAAGGGATTTGGAGAGGTGGCAAAGAATTATACGGTTATAGTTGTGAATCTGGATAATGGAAGAGGCATTACTAAGAATACCGGAATACCCCAACGAAACATTTCAATGTTTCAGTTTCACTGTGTAATGTTAAAAGAAAACTGATTTCCCGATTAGATACTTGCTCCAGGGTATGTATTTACCAGGTTTGATTCTCACATTTGTATGGTTTTACAGATGATGAGTGGGAGTAAGTTATTGGGAATTGGGTGATCATCCTCATTATATCGGGATTCGTTGTAATCGGTGATATTTGAGGAGATCACCTGGGCTGTTTGCCGGTCGGCAAATATTTGGTTTTGAATATCCGCTGTTGTGCACCAATTTCAAATTGATATATCTGTACGTCTATTTTCATAGAGTGAGATATACCTTTTGATATTATGTCGATGACATTTACCTATATCAGTGGATGGTTAGGTAAGGAGCATCAAACAGCGGTGTAATTCTTCTTAACCATAAATACAGTTTTCAACCTACGGCGCACAGTGAAAGAGTTGTTAGACTCAGCGGACTTATACAGAGTATTGTATGTTGTCCAGTGTCCATTGGGACAGAGGGGTTGGTCCTCATACTATATTCTGTTTACTTTTAACTTCTCTAGTTCTTAGACATATGTTTCGTAGAAACACAGGGTCTAAGTTTTGAGGAGTTATAGGTATTTGAGTAGAGTAGAGAACCAGGTATAGCAAGTATCGGGATTCTTCAAAGTGATCGAAGATGTGGATACTTGTGTATGGTATTCAGTTAATAGTAATGATAAAGAGAAGTTGCTTCTCTTTCAGGTTACTCATAATTGGAAGCATTCCTAAGTTGAGTAACGCTGATCAGCCTCCTTCCATTTAGTTGACATGCACTAGTGATAGCTGCATGATTTGAATCTGCTTCATTTAAATCAGTGCCTCTGGTTCTATATTGGATATAGAACAGTTCATATCTTAACGATGTTAAGGTACGGGGAGTTGTCCGGCTTATGATTAAAACCAGACACTGGACAACTAAAGGCACGTTTCTGTAATGGCTGTTTGTGGGTTGACCCAGGCTATGACGAGGGTTGATTTTCTACCATCTGGAAGATCAATAGTGATATTGTTCTTAACTCGCCACATTTTAAAAGGAAATGGTTATTTTTCAGAAAATAGTAGTGGGAGTATGGTAGAACTGGAAGCGATTCCAGAACCGCAAACGATTACTGAAGATTTGATAAGGAACCTAAAGATTCAATCTGATTTGACATTCCATTGGCCACTCCGCAGATAAGGTGGGTAACTTCAGGCACCCGAGAGGTACTCCGGTAGCCTCAAGGACGGTGACAGGGAAGTTCTTGTTTACCCACACTTGCCATTGCTGTTGTTCCAGGCTGCGAGACCCGGTGAGAGGATGAGTATAGCGTCGTTCTAAACTAGCTTTAGAAGTGCACCTCTATATGACTCTGCCAGAGGGTTGTCGTAGTCAGTGGGAGCAGCGGAAGCATTGGTGGACATCTGGCTTATGTCTATTTATAGACTAAAGCAGATATAGCGGAGATAGATCATCTGTTTCTGATGTGACAGACATAGGTTTGACGTCATCAGAATAGGGGATGGATATGTTAAGAAGGTAGTAGGGTGTGATGTCATGGTTTTGGATGACATACACAGAGTAGGAAGTGATATTCCTATACTACGATCGGTTATACTTTGGTTGTCACACAGTGTTTTCTCCACACAGGACTTGGATATTATATCAGACATTCTGGTTACTAGATCTATAGTTTTAGATCTAGATTTGGGTGGTTTCCTAATCTGGGTACCTTGACAACATTCTATGAGTATTTAGAATGGACGACACCTGGCACGGTAGTACACCTGCAGGTAATGGAGTCACCCTCTCTAAAGGTGTCTTACAGACTAAAGGGGAGAGGGATACGCATGATTGACAGATCACTTGCTTAGGCAATTGAGTCAATCATGAGATGTCAAGTACCACACCAGATGTTGTTCTTGCACTAGATGCAATAAGTTGATATTGATCCAATCCTGGAGGAACAATCGGAAGCAGTTTTAGAACATAAGTGAATGTTCTAGGGATATGATAACGGCAGCCTCCTTTATGAGACGGTTATCATTCCAGGCTTCCAAGGTGACCTGGACGACAAGGAGGTTGTCAGAGTTATAGTTCTCCCTCTGACGAGGGACAGTATTCTGGACAGGTGATCCAGGTAGATACTGAGGGAGGCATGGCGCTGGATACCGATTAAGTTCAGTTGACGATACAGTCTAACAAGTTTGGATTTGGAGTTCATTTATGAACTAGGTCCCATCAGACATCCAGACATTCCAAGACAGGTATTGCTCATTTCGGGAAATGGTTTTCTCCGCGAACTTGAGATATAGAGAGACATAGAAAGAAACATCTAGGCGGATCCACTCACTGAGGCTTTTCCTCGAACGCAATAGTTTCGCAAACGAGCTTTGTGAGACTGACCAGTAGAGGAGTTGGGTGTTCGGTATCACACGGGCTGTGAGTATGCGACATCGCAATAATTAGCCTTGAGTGCAAGTGGGAGATTGTTGGAGATAGTGCCCTCAGAGTCAATTATTGGATCACAGGCACGTGATTGCAATGATTGAGGGAGGACCTATCCCGGTAAGACAGTCTTACTCGAGATGATAGTATGCTATCTGGTTTACCTTTATCATCGTGTACTGCTTTAGGTGACCTGACAGGTCACTATTGCACGTTGATAGAGCCCCTAGGATTCTTGCTTGACTGCCAGCAGTATGAGGGCGATCATATAAGTGAGAGCTGGAGTCTATAAGCACATCCTTAAAAGGTCCCTAGTCGTGGGAGTTTCGAGACAGGGCATCGATTCTCCAGAGTAGACTAGTGTATACAGTCGAGACCCCGACGAGGGGCGGTGGCCGGTCTCACAAGCCACTGGTGTCAGTTGGTTCACCTAAGATGTATACAGGTGCTCATTGGGTTATGAGTACACCGGACAGGACTCGCCGGGAACCTGCTAGTTGGGATTATACCAGACGTCAGATAGCAGTTCCCAGGTGACATGTGTACAGGTTAGTTCATCGACCTGAGATCGTCATTTGTCTCGTGTGAGTTCCCACTGTGCTTTGATTACTACCCTACCACGGCTCAAAGGAGTCGTGCAAACAGGTTTTAGTTGGGTACAGTCCCGAGCCACATGGAGGCAGTGAGCGGATCTGCAGGGGTTTGTCTCTCCCGGTATTGGGGGTGAGGTCGCGCTGTGTCTAGGAGAGCCATTACGCAAAGCCCTCGGCCGAGGCAGGAGATTTACTGGTAGGTATTCCAGTAGTATCTCAGGGCGTTCTGGGCTACACTCCGACACGACTTGTACCGCTTTTGGGGGTCTGACTTTTACCAACCCCCTAGGCCCGCCATGCGATGCTCATAGACGAACGGACCGGACTGTACGGATATTGTCACTGACAGGCTCAGTAGGGTGTCAGGATGAGTTCGCTCATCGACGTCCCTTTTGGTCAATAGCTGGTGGCCCGTCACGTATTGGCTTATACCTCTGACGTGCTAGTGGTTAAATCCACAGCCATAGTATTGACGAGTCTTTAGAGTCCACCACACTTTCAGTTACTCAAGCTTTCGGGCGAAACGCTGTAGAGACCGTATGGAGATATGGCAGGGTCCGATCAGATACGTGTGGTATTGCACGGATCAGGATCAGACAGTTTTGTACTAGTGGCCGTATAGTTATATGGCAGGGTTCGATCAGATACGTGCGGTATTGCACGGATCAGGATTGGACGGACATTACTAGCCGGCTTTGGTTTAAGCCGGTCCTAGTTTAGTACTGTGTAGATTTTGTCTCATTGCATTTGTATCCGGTCGGAATACAGATGCGGGTGTGTATGCAAAGTATCGGGGTTTTTCCTGTAATTTATTACGGGACCAGTTTTCTGGAGTTGCCAGTTTGCTTTCCGTTCCGGCCGGTTTTCCTTTGTTCTTTCCCGGCCGGACTTTTCTGATGGAGGGGGTTATTTTCAATTGTGCAAATAACATTTGTGGAGGGGGTTTTCTTGCAAATGTATTCATTATGATAGAATTACCATCCTTGCTTTTTCATGATGATTTTTGCATTAATTGAGATTGGAAAGGGTATGGAGGGTGAAGCATGGTTGATGTTTCCTTGCTTTATGATATGGTCACCTTCTCTTTCTCCTACACTAACCTCCCTCTTGATTTTGTTTCATATCCCTTCACCATTCTCATTTGGAAATTGGCCGGCCACATTTGGATGAAGGATGAGAGAAATTTCCAATTTTGTGTGACACATATTTCTTCACCTCATTCTTCTTGTTTTGGGAAAAATGAAAGCACCATTTTTCCTTAACTCCATTCCTCCATCAAGGCAACTAAAACCCCATTGAGACAAAGCGTTTTCTACACTACATTCTACAGCAAATCTTGGGCGCGTCGGCTAGCCAACTTCGCGCCCGAGTTGCCTCGGTATTGAGGTGGGAGCCCGTAAAAGATACAGACGATGTGGTGCCCTTCCGGCAAGGAGGCGACGACCGGAGTTTCCGCGGGAGATCGGGACGACGACAAGAAGACCGGAGGCTCGGATAGACGGCCGGGGCGCTGCCGTGGCGCAACACTCTTGAGCCTCAGGGAGCCGGAGAATATGGGTGTTTGGCTATCTAAAGTAAACAATCTAAAAAACGGTGTTATCAATACAGTAATTGTCTTGGAAAAAGACACAAAACCTGCCGTCCATATACAACAGTTACCGATAACATCAAAACTAACTCAGGACTTTAATTCGTTGTAAAGTGTCTGACTCAGACAGAGTCTCAGTCTAATATGAAACCAATCTATCCTTGAATATGATTCAAGATAACTCCATTTCAACATAAATCCGTTTATACCAGAATTTCCGTCTATATCTATATCAACATGACTCAACCAAACTGAATCATGGATATACTCTGATTACATGACTATCCATTTATATCCATTCCGTTTACATGAACGACTGATATCATGGTTTCGGCAAGTCATCTATCTACAATTCAATAAAATCAATAAAACAATACATTACGGGGTTTTTAAAGGGGTTGACCGGTACTGAAGATGTTAAAAGTGGCATGAGGTGGTCATTAAAAGACGTACTATATATCCATTGCCGTTGTTCCATGGTTTTATCGACGGAGCCTTATACTAGGGGTTACCATAGTCCACGGTGTAAGTTGGACTCCTCTCGTATACACAGGCATATTCTGTACCAAGCTACAAACAACTACGTTAGTATAACAAATATAGCATTATCTACTTCACCTGTTCTATTCTCTGTCTATTCTTTCCATTCTCTCTTTGGGACTTACCGAGCGATTGTTCGCTGACAACATTTCTATTTCTTTTTTCTTTGGGATGTTGTTCGGAGGACCCGACTCTGAAGAGTTCAAGACCAGCCAGGAGCACTTGGAGCAGTTCACAGAAGACTCGAGCATTGACTTTACTTTCAGTTCATGCCATTGTTTAGGCATTGTTTTCCATTCCTATATTTACATTATTCAGTTGTATTGTAAAGAAATGTTTAATATATAAAAGTTGCTATTCATTTATATTCATGTCTCCTGTATACTTTATTATATGCTTATATACGGTTAGCGTGTTTCCTTCTAAGTAAATACGTAGCGGGCCCAGTTACGTCTCCTACCGTACACTGGGAAGCGGGGCGTGACAAACTCCACCGAGTTTCCTTTCACAACCCATACACGAGACTTTCATCGCCGTTAGCCACCATCGTCACCTGCAACACCCTTAGCCCATCCCCGTCTCCTCTACTGCCGACCGCCTCTCTCAACCCAACACCACTAACTTCCTTCAGCCCTACCGACCTCCTCAAAGTCGTCGTTTCCTCATCGTTGTGGTCAGTACCACCACCCACCATCATCGTCTACGCCAAAGCTCAACTTGATCGCTGCTGCCGAAGCTCCTCGATCGTCACCCACAATCACCGCCGTTGCCAATGATCACCGCCATCGACTCCATCTTCTGCTTCAACCTAACCCATCGAACCTCGTCGAGCCTCACCGCAAGCCTTCCGGCAGACCCCCGGCATCACCCCAGCACCACCTACGATCACTCCATCACTGATAACCTCCATCATAAACCACCACCAGTTGCGACAGATCGCCATCGCCAATGAACCCTGGACCACCTCTTTGCCACTGCACCGTGCCCACCACCGTGCCAGGATCGCATCATCCCATGCCAGGACCGCATCATCCCGTAACCATTCCCGTGTCCAGCATTGTGTCACACCGTATCGCACCGCCACCCTACTCTGCACACCTGAACTCTCCTTGCTGCATTGCGCCGCCGTCTTATGTCGCGACCGTGCCATGCCGAGCCAAGCAGTGCCCAGACCGCATCTTAGCACTGTGTCCTCGCCGTGCCTAGCTCCGTGCCTCATCGACGCCAAAGTCGAGTTCCGTCATTTCATCGAGCACTTGCATCGATCGCCAATCACCGCTGTTCTGGTAGCCGTCATCACCGTCTAAGCCGTGGCCTCAGTCTCTGTAGCTGTCACGGTTATCAATGCAGTCTCTATCGCAACACCGCACACGTCCATTGCAGTCCGTATCGCGCTTGAGCCTCGCGTCGCGCCATGTCCGATTCCGCAACGTTCGTAGCCGCCTCGTGTGTCGAGACGAATACTCGTCATGTGGTGTCACTTCTATATCAACGAATGAGGCAAGTGAACTCTCTCACTTGCTTAATCATGCTATATATATAGTTACATTAAATGGTTTGTTAAATGTTAATTGTGATGATATATATCTTTATATTCCAAGAGTTATACGCGATTGCCATTACTAAAACCCTATGTAAAATCCTTATATTTTATGATCAATAGTTTCCCTTACTGTTAATTAGTTATTTGGACACAAAATAAAGTAGTTTGGCCCATGTAATGACATTTCCGATAACTGATGCGAAATCTGGAATTTACTGAACCTATCTTCGTATTAAATTCATAATAAATTGCATATAAATCTTATCATGGCGTTCTTGGGCTCATATCAAAATCAACGGAATAATATACATATCTATGTAATTATTTACCAGATATTAACATGTAATGAAAACTGGATGGAAATACGGCTCTGGACTGCACTCTACAACAGTATTTTCTGACGACACTTGTTCTTATATATCTGTACATCCCTGTGTAAATCTGAAAATATGCGAGGTCCTATATCGTTGCACATATAATCAAGATAGATAACTGAAGGTGTTGGTTTCATTTAATTTAAATATTGTTTGCTATTTTAAAAGTATTTTAGAACGTCGACATGTCTGGCTGTTTTCTGCAGTGACAGTTCCTACCCTTTGACCTTAAACTGAACACATCTCCCTGTAAAAAGGGCTATTACTGATCCGTTTATTGCTTTGAAAACTTAACCGATAAATCTAGATTTTATTCAACTGTAGCGATATCTGAATCTGATCACAATCTATAAAAAATGCGCTTGAAATTAGACTTTCAGTTCTGAAACTGGAATTCCAGCTGCACGTCCCTGTTTTAAAATGAACACAACTCTTAAACCAGTTTGCTTATTGATATGAAACAAATTTTACTGCTTAGATAATCAAGTATACTTCCTATTCCTTTTATATTGTTTTGCCCAATTCTGCACATATAATTTATTATGAATTTTGTAAACTGCATGACACCGGATGCCCTTATTTAATTGAATTGTATTTACCGCATTCCTATAATATCGTGTGATTACTTTGCTTTCATTGATTAGTGACCACTTACTTTGATACCCTAGTGACCATTTTTACATTACCGAGTAATAAGTGTTAGTGATTGAATTGTGGCAAGTATGTTAGTGTAAAAGCGTGATTGAATAGTGGAAGTGACACGTACTTCTACACAATCAGCTGAACCATTTAGTTATTGCATAGTTGACATCTATGGGGCATATACAAGTGTAATTATAACTGGAATGAGACGGATATAGAAGCACTTATATTAGTGTCATAGGTAAGACATCGAGAACTGTTCACTTATCTTAGATACCAATCGAGACATGTTTGATGGAGACCCTGTCTTCAATTCTCACGTAGGCTTGTCATGGAACGACTAGTATATAGATTCATGGTCGGATCTTGATGTAGACCGTGAGGTGTGGGGTAGTTTGAGTGTGAGTTCGATCAACGGAATCTCAGGAGTCCCTTTACCGGTATATTTAGTGATTATGTGTTGCTGTGATACCGAGCTGGAACGGTATATTTCGTGATTTCGTGATATTGTTACTAATCGTGATTCAGGCCCGTGTTTCCTTGCCCCTGAGGTTTACCCTTTGGTTGGGAATACTCCTGCGGCGGTTGACGCTCACACTCGAACTGACGATAGGTTTAGTGATATGGACCTTGAGACTTAAAGACTGATTGGTTTAATGACATGGATATTGCATTGATTACTGATCTAATACTAAACTGTTTACCTGTACCGGTTATTTCATGCTCATGTCATTACTCTATACTTGTTATTTCATGTTTATCATTAATGCACATATTATATATATTGCTATATTGTATCGTCCTGACGACCTGAGTATGCATGCTCAGAGAGAGAGAAGTGGACTTAGCTCAGATAAGGACCTACCTTACTTCGAGAATATTGCGGAGATTCAGATCAGCGACATCAGAGCTATCTTTCCTTTATCACTATCTAGCTAGTTATTTCTTTTGCTTGTATCCATTGCACTCTGATTCGTTTAAATGTGATAAATTTAGTGATTGTGATTCTCATTACTTGTTGTAATACCCAGTTCCGATATACCGTAACCGTATTTTAATAGATAATTTCCAAATATTTTCCCTAAATTTTCCTATATAATTTTCTAAAATTTTCTAAAACCTAAACCTTTACCCTAATTAAACCCTATCCACTTTCTATATTTTTCCTAACCAAAACCTAAAACCTAACCCTTTTATTTTTCCAAATTCTTTTCCTAATCTACCCAAAAACCAAGCCCATAGCCCCGGCCTATGAATCCTAAACCGACCCCTACCCGACCCGGCCCACTTCCCTACTTCTCCTTTTTCTTCATTCTCGTTGCTTTCCCCCTCTTTTCCCTCGTTTCCCCCTCAACCCACGCCCGCGCCACGACGTCCGCGCCCCCGTCGCTAATGAACTCCCCGTGATCCCCTCCACTAAATCTCCTCCCTCCAACGGCTCCCTTCTCTCTTTCTCGCCGACGTCTCCACGAGACTCGCTCCCCCCAACGGCCATAACAACCCAATCTCCACTCTCCTACCTCCCCGCTATCCCCGACGATCCCTCGTTCTCTCTCCCTCGTCTCTCTCTACCACTCCCTCTCGCTCTCCCTCTCTCACTCTTCCTCACCGACAACCCACCAAACTCAACGATCTCTACCTTGTCGCCTCCACCAACCCACACCAGAACACCTATAGCCGGCCGCTGCATCCTCCCCGACGAGCACCGCTGCCCGAGCCCACCTCCGATACAACTCCCCTACCTCACCCCAGCAGTTCATCTCCTCCTTCGCCGTCGAGATCACCGGCGAGCTACCGCCTCGCAGCTGCGACTACACCCTCGTCTCCTCTTCTGACCGTGGGGGACTCCACCACTGACTTCCAACAACGCCGCCGATCTCCTCCTCGTCACCAACACAACACCGCCATCATCACCATCGTTGCCTCCTCCACCGACCTCATCGCCGCAACCCCCACTGCACCGAGTCCCCCTACCTACAAACCCACCTCCTCTCCTCATCTCAACTGAGCACTTCCAGCTGCCAACGACACTACCCCCATCACCACCCCCTCTGCCACCGCGATCACCACTCTATCATCACGGCATCCTCCTTCTCCCTGCAGCCGGACCCCAGCACCACCAACTCCTCCTCTGCAACCCCCTTCGCCCCTGCACCCAAGCACCGACTACCCCGCCAGCACACCTTTTGTCTCATCACCGTTGTTACCGCGCTGGAACTCCCGTGAACCGACGATGCCACCATACCACTACCATCTCCACCACTACGTCGCCATAGCTCACCTCCCTGCTGCACAACGCTACGCCGAGCCCTCCGTCGACGTTTCATCGAACACCCATATCGTGGTCGTCGACTTTATCTACCTCCGTGACGTCGCCACTGTTCGTCTCTCATGGTCGGATCCCGCCAGTTAACTGTCGTTAGGCAAGTGTCCTCACTTGCTTATATGCTATGTGAAAAATATACATATTAACATATGTAGTTATTTTACATCGGACATTTCCTTAGTGTTTTTCATAATACTCCATGACAAATAGTCGTTTGAGTTGAGAGACATACGAGTATGAAACCTAGTAATAACGTCATATGGGAATCGTAGAACCAAACCGTATTGGTTTAGTTAAAGAAAACGAACGTTCGATCACTAATCTTATACTTAACATAGATGTTTGATGCGAACCCTAGGCAAAATCTCATGTTAAAATAGCGGAACTGGTTATATATAGATCCATTTACCGATAAAGAACATCATGTAGGAATTTGGGTTGCAAATAGTGAAGTTTATATTATGTAACGACGCCCCCAAAAGGCGACGTCGAATATGAAATTCACCGCACATGTTTTAGGGCTCGTATCAAAGTCAACAGATGAACCTACAGTATCTCATAGTTGATCTCTGAATTTTATTAAGTTATAGCAACGAAAACTGTGGCGATTCATGGCTCTGGACCTCTGTCCAGAGCAAGGATCTTTACCTTTACCCGTTTTGGAATGCATGTTTCTCCCTTTTTAGGTGCGCAAGTGTGCGGAACCATACATATAAGTGTAGATAATCGAATTATTTTTCTAACGGTACTGGTCTCATTGCATTCCAGTGTCGTTTGATATTTATGACATCTTTTAAACGGTCGTTGTGTTCTGCAGTTTCATGCAGAAACAGAATGTATATCTCAACATTAGACGGTGTATATCTCACTGCATACAACTGATATCATTGATCCGTCTAATGCGTTGCAAACATAGCCGATAAATCTAAATATTATCTAACTGTAGCGTTGCCTAATTATGTTTCCAACAGGAATTAAAAGGTGTTATGAAACGGACTCCCAGTTCAGAAATTGGATTTCCAGCAGTAAACACTTAAAATGGAATGACTATAACTCGTAAATCTGATTACTCGATTGATTTGAAACCAATTTTTCTGTACGTATAATTAAATATACTGCCTACTCCTTTTATATCATTTTGCTTAATTATGCACGTGTGATTTTATATGATTTTTCTAGTCCAACCGACACCGGTTGCTCATATGTTTTAGTAGTGCATTTACTATGTCCCCATTATGTGCATGATTGTAAT
The DNA here is from genome assembly GCA_030015575.1 of Agapanthus africanus. Classification (NCBI taxonomy): domain Eukaryota; kingdom Viridiplantae; phylum Streptophyta; class Magnoliopsida; order Asparagales; family Amaryllidaceae; genus Agapanthus; species Agapanthus africanus. The sequence continues at coordinate 88,752,508 of JASDDO010000014.1, forward strand.
ACTCTTGTAAATAGTGTTCATTTGCATCGATAACCTAGTGACTATGTTACATTACCAAGTGATAGTGTTAGTGATTGGATTGTGGAAAGTACGTCAGTGTAAAAGCGTGAATGAATAAGTGAAGTGACACGTACTTGTACACAATCATCAGAACCAATTAGTTATTGCATTGTCGACGCCTATGTGACATATGTAAGTGTAATCATAACTGGAATGGGACAGTTATGGAAGCACTTACATTAGTGTCATAGGTAAGACGTCGAACACCGTCCATTTATTTTGGATACCAGTCAAGACATGCTTGATGGAGACCTTGTCTCCAGTTCTCTCGTAGACTTGTCGTGGAGCGACTAGTATTTGGATTCATGATCTGTATTTGATGTAGACCACGGGTGTGGGGTAGTTTGAGTGTGAGTTCGATCAACGGAATCTCAGGAGTCCCACTGCCGGCATATATAACTATTTCGGGAGTCGTATGGATGGTATTACTGATTATTAGCGAGCGTGATTTGGGCCCGTGTTCCTTTGCCCGTGGGGCCTACCCTTGGGTTGGGGATACTCCTGCGGTGGTTAACGCTCACACTTGGACCGATGATAGGTTTAGCATCCTGGACATTGAGACTTAGAGACTGATAGCTTTAGTGACATGGACATTGCATTGATTACTGATCTGATACACTTGCTTTATCGTTACCTGTACTGGTTATTTCATGCTCGCGTCATTGTTCTATATTTACTGCTTCATGTTTATCATCATTGCACATTATATATGTATATATTGCTATTGTGTTGCTCTGACGACCTGAGTATGCATGCTCAGAGTGAGAAGTGGACTTAGCTCGGATCAGGACCTTTCTTATCTTGAGGATACTGCAGACATCTAAATCAGCGACGCCAACACTATCTTTTCCTTGGACTCTATCTGGTTAGTGTTATATCTGTTTTGATAGAATTAGTGATTGCATTCCTCATTATCTATGCATTGAGTATTGATTACCACGTAATGTTAGAAGCTGAAGTGTGACTACGATAGGATATTTCCTTGACCGTAGGAGCATGGCTGGCCTTGTCACTCTTCGTATTCCGTATTTTGGGAAGCGGGGTGTGATATGGTTTTGTTGGTATCAGAGCGCCAGCTTTAGATTGCGATTACAGTTTCCGGCTAGGGCTTGACAATTTAAGTCGCCCATACGGTCTAGATTATAAACTTGTTATTCTTGACTAAGATCCCTACAGTTTGTCAAGCTACATTTTTGACTCCATCCGCTAGAGTTTTGGGTGACTTAGTAGAGTTATGTGATTGTAACTATGAACTGCAGCATAGTCACAAGGCAGCACTATGCTTGAGTGACTTGGAGTTCTACATTCGATTTTCATTCGATTGAGTTTCACCTCACCACATATTCTTGTTTCGTTCTATATCTTATTCTGATTCTTATACCTTGTACCTTATGTCGTCCTAAAATTTGTTGTTTCAGGACCATGACTTCCAACAACTCTCCGTCCTCCTCCACTACCCAGAGTCAGACTGTCGAGATTTTGGGTGTACTGTAAGGTTTGATGGAAGCCTAGGAGCGAACAAACGATCTCTTAGCTGAAGGACTAAGAAGGCAAATGGCTCAGGCACCAGCGGGAGCCCCCAATCGTAGGGGAATCCCTATTAAACAAAAAGGTGATGTGCAGATGAAGCGCCAATTTGTTCCTCAGCAACAGAAGCAGCGGAGAACTCAACGTTGTGGTTATTGCAAGAGGTCAGGACACTTTCAGAGGGACTATCACCAGGCCAAGGGACAGTGCTTGATTTGTGGATCCGATGAGCATCTTATCGATGGTTTCCCTTGAAGAAAAGAGCTACAAGGAGGAGATTCGTCAACGCTCTCCACTTCTGCTGAGTAACTTGGTTGTTTCATAGTTCGAAATTCGAGGATAGTATGAACCCAACACAGGATTCAAACTCGCTTCACTAGATCGCAGCGATCTAGATATCAACGTGGAGTTATCACCCTTCCTGCTTTCAATAAAGACCTTGTTATTTTATTTAGTAATCATTTCTTTTCGTTTGAACCTTGTATTTTGTTGAACCACTTGGTTTAAATGAATATGTGAGTTATGATTTATATATCGTTCCCTTGCCACTCACTTTCTTATACTACTTACTGCATCATCACTCAAGTTTATGATTATAGATTTTTGTCCACTTTATATTTTTCCATGTGTTCCACCTCTTTAGTTATTCTGTGTGTTTCACTATCTAATCATGACTCGCTCTTTTTAGGCTATGGTCAATCCTGGGGCAGCGCCGCCTTTCGATGGGGACACCCGGTCATGCGTTTCTTTTGACTGCATACTAGTGAGTTCAGATGACGAGGTCGATCGCTCACAGGTTATTTTCGACAACAGCGATTCCGAGGATGAGAAAGTCGTAGACGTAGCTCCAGAAGTCAACATGATCAGTGACTCTGATGATGAAGAAGAGGACCCCGAAGAAGACCCGATAGAGGAAGATCCTGAGGAGGACCCAGTAGAAGAGAATCCAGAAGAGGAACATCCCGAGGAGGACTCAGTGGAAGAAAACCCAGTAGAAGAGAATCCGGAAGAGGAAGATCCTGAAGAGGACCCAGTGGAAGAAGATTCAGAAAAGGCGGATCACGTGGAAGAGGACCCCGATGAGGAAGCTCCCGCCGAGGAAGAAGGACCAGCAGAAGAAAACCCTATGGGAGAAGAGCCCGAAAACGAGGCCCCAGCCGAGGAAGAGTCGGAGGATGAAATCTCGAGTGAGGAGGAATTCGAGGCGGAAGAACCTCTAGTAGCAATCCCTGTGAGGCGATATGGGAATGGGCGCCCTTATCTTAGTGTGAGAGCTTATCGTAACCTGTTAAACCTTCATAATCACGACTGACACGACTTGTTTTTCTGTTCTTCTGGCCAAATAAAACTATGTATAGCTTAAGGCCACTTTTATCTTTCAAGTGTGCTTTGTTAAAACTTTTCTGAAATATAAAGTGTCTGATCATGCAAATCTTCTGTTAGTATTGTACCTTTAAGGTCCGCATGATGTATTGATTGTTCCTTCTTATAATAATTTCCTTCCCTTCTTGAGATTCATTATCATTACTTCATTCTTGAACCCTTGTAGTAACCTGACCTCCAGCCCCCATCGACACTATAGTTGAGCACCACCTTCCCGACTTCTTTTCGTTTAGGCCGTATCTTACCGTAAATCCATGCCCAGACCAGTCTCTTATACATTACTAGTATTGCTTCCTATTACTGAAATTACATTCAGGGACGTTGTTATTCGAAATTTAGTTTTCTTTATTTTTGGTATTTATCTAATTGCGTATTATTAAACTACTTTTGTTTTACTTATTTTAAATGCTTTACTATTTTTCCCATTTTCAATAGTGCAAACTTACATCACATATACTATTTTGATTTATTTTCTCTTGTATTTTACCTTATGGGTTTTCTCAAATTATTTTAAATTGCTTGATATGTAGTTCTACTAAAATATTTTTGGCTTATCAGCAAATCCTTCACTATTGTTTATCAATGTTATTATATCTTTCATTGTGTTTGTATATATATAGTCTATTACTACGAATGGTTATGCCTCGTGCTTAGTTATGACTATTCTTTTAGCTACGCTATTTCTTTTATATATATATATATATATATATATATATATATAAATCTTTAAAGTTCATCTAGTTGCTTTTACGTAAATCGCTATATAGTAGTATTGGACTTTTGTTGCTTTTCGCATGGCATTTTACAGCTTATCGCATAATAAATTTCGAGGACGAAATTTTATATAAGTGGGGTATGATGTAATACCCAGTTCCGATATACCGTAACCGTATTTTAATAGATAATTTCCAAATATTTTCCCCAAATTTTCCTACATAATTTTCTAAATTTTTTTAAAACCTAAACCTTTACCCTAATTAAACCCTATCCTCTTTCTATATTTTTCCTAACCAAAACCCAAACCCAAACCCTAAGCCTTTTATTTTTCCAAATTCTTTTCCTAATCTACCCAAAAACCAAGCCCATAGCCCCGACCCAAGAATCCTAAGCCGACCCCTACCCGACCCGGCAAACATCCCTACTTCTCCTTCTTCTTCGTTCCCGTTGCTTTCCCGCTCTTTTCCCTTGTTTCCCCCTCAACCCATGCCCACGCCACGATGACCACACCCCCGTCGCCAAATCACTCCCCGTGATCCCCTCCACAAAATCTCCTCCCTCCAACAGCTCCCCTCTCTCGTCCTCGCCGACGTCTCCGCGAGACTCGCTCCTCCAACGGTCACGACGACCCAATCTCCACTCGCCTACCTCCCCGCTATCCCCGACGATTCCTCGTTCTCTCTCTTCTTCGCTCTCTCTCCCTCGTATCTCTCTACCATTCCCTCTCGCTCTCCCTCTCTCACTCTTCCTCACCGATAACCCGCCAAACTCGACGATCTCCACCTCGTCGCCTCCACCAACCCACACCCGAACACCTATAGCCGGCCACTGCACCCTCCCCGACGAGCACCGCTGCCCGATCCCACCTCCGATACATTTCCCCTACCTCACCCCAGCAGCTCATCTCCTCCTTCGCCGTCGAGATCACCGGCGAGCCACCGCCTCGCAGCTGCGACTGCACCCTTGTCTCCTCTCCGACCATGGGGAACTCCACCGCTGACTTCCAACAATGCCGCTGATCTCCTCCTCGTCACCAATACAACACCACCATCATCACCATCACCGCCTCCTCTACCGACCTCATCACCGCGACCCCCACTGCACCGAGTCCCCTCACCTACAAACCCACATCCTCTCCTCATCTCAGCTGACCACTTCCAGCTCCCAACGACACTACCCCCTCTGCCACCGCGACCACCACTTGATCATTGCAGCATCCTCTTTCTCCCTGCAGCCGGACCCCAGCACCACCAACTACTCCTCTGCAACCCCCTTCGCCCCTGCACCCGAGCACCGACCACCTCGCCAGCACACCTTTTGTCTCATCACCGTTGCCACTATGCCGGAGCTCCCGTGAACCGACGACGCCACCACACCACTACTATCTCCACCACTATGTCGCCACAGTTCACCTCCCCACTGCACAACGCCATGCCGAGCCCTCCGTCGACGTTTCATCGAACACCCATATCGTGGTCATCGACCTTCTCTGCCGTGGTGGCATCGCCGCTGTTCGCCTCTCACGGTCGGAGCTCGCCAGTTAACCACCGTCAGGTAAGTGTCCTCACTTGCTTACATTCTATGTGAAGAATATACATACCCCACTGCACAACGCCATGCCGAGCCCTCCGTCGACGTTTCATCGAACACCCATATCGTGGTCATCGACCTTCTCTGCCGTGGTGGCATCGCCGCTGTTCGCCTCTCACGGTCGGAGCTCGCCAGTTAACCACCGTCAGGTAAGTGTCCTCACTTGCTTACATTCTATGTGAAGAATATACATATTAACATATGTAGTTATTTTACATCTGACATTTCCTTAGTTTTTTTCATAATACTCTGTGACAAATAGTCGTTTGAGTTGAGAGACATACGAGTATAAAACCTAGTAATAACTTCATATGGGAATCGTAGAACCAAACCGTATTGGTTTAGTTAAAGAAAACGAACGTTCGATCACTAATCTTATACTTAACTTAGATGTTCGATGCGAACCCTAGGCAAAATCTCTTGTTAAAATGGCGGAACTGGTTATATATAGATCCATTTGCCGATAAAGAATATCATGTAGGAATTTTGGTTGCAAATAGTGAAGTTTATATTATGTAACGATGCCCCCAAAAGGCGACGTCGAATCTGGAATTGACCGCACATGCCACGTTCTAAAATCTATATTAAATTAAATACAACTCGCAACTTAATATTTTAGGGCTCGTATCGAAGTCAACAGATGAACCTACAGTATCCCATAGTTGATCTCTGAATTTTATTAAGTTATAGCAACGAAAACTGTGGCGATTCGTGGCTTTGGACCGCTGTCAAGAGAAAAGATCTTTACCTTTATCCGTTTTGGAACGCATGTTTCTCCCTGTTTAGGTGCGCAAGTGTGCAGAACCATACATAACAGTGTAGATAATCGAATATCTTTCTAACGGTTCTGGTCTCGTTGCATTCCAGTGTCTTTTGATATTTATGACATCTTTTAAACCGTCGTTGTGTTCTGCAGTTTCATGCAGAAACAGAATGTATATCTCAACATTAGACAGTGTATATCTCACTGCGTACAGCTGATATCATTGATCCGTCTGATGCGTTGCAAACATAACTGATAAATCTTAATATTATCTAATTATAGCGTCGCCTAATTATGCTTCAAACAGGGAGTAAAAGGCGTTACGAAACGGACTCTCAGTTCAGAAATTGGATTTCCAGCAGTAAACACTTAAAATGGAATGACTATAACTCGTAAATATGATTACCAGATTGATTCGAAACCAATTTTTCTGTACATATAATTAAATATAATGTCTACTCCTTTTATATCATTTTGCTTAATTATGCACGTGTGATTTTATATGATTTTTCTAGCCCAACCGACACCGGTTGCTCATATGTTTTAGCAGTGCATTTACTATATCCCTATTATGTGCGTGATTGTCATACTATTGTAAATAGTGTTCATTTGCATCGATAACCTAGTGACCGTGTTACATTACCAAATGATAATGTTAGTGATTTGATTGTGGCAAGTACGTCAGTGTAAAAACGTGAATGAATAAGTGAAGTGACACGTACTTGTACACAATCAGCGGAACCAATTAGTTATTACATTGTCGACGCCTATGGGACATATGTAAGTGTTGTTTCCTCAAAAAAAGGGCAAAGCTCTATTCAAAACTCAAGAGGCAGCGCCTCAAGTGTCTGCCACGTCGGCGCCAGCGCCAGAGTTAAAAACTCTTATTGGCGCCGCACGTGCACACCACGTGAGTGCCGACGCCTTATAGAATTAAATTCTACTCTCTGTTAAAAAGAGCCGTTAGATCAAATCATCAGAATGCATAATTAAATTCTTTTGAGGAAATCTTTCTCAAATCTTTCTAAACAAGAAAGATTACTCTCTGTAAAACAGAGTACCGATGGATTAAAAATCCAATGGTGATTAAAGAATCACCGATCTACAGAATAAATTCTGTGTGGGAAAATATTTCCCTAATCTTGTTAAAAACAAGAAAAATGCCTTCTGTAAAACAGAAGTCCTTGAATCAACGATCCAACGGTAAATAAAATCCCCAAATTAATTAGGATCTCTCAATGAGAGATTTCTTCAACTAATCAGCAGAATTGCCTCTACTATATAAAGGACTTAAGGATTCAAGTCTAATACAGAGGAACCCCCATAAGCTTTGAAAAAAAAACAAAGCAGAAGCCTTCATAAAAGAAGAAAGAAGAAGATCTCCCTTCTCAGATAAAAAAACTCTAGGTAAATAAAAAAGAAGAGAGATCAAAGCATCTCGTTTACCTATTGAAGGGTTTAACCCTTTTAAAAAGAAGAACTTAGTTCTTTCTCTGGATGTAAGATCTATAAGACAAGTCTCCCACAAGTTGAGAATTTAATTCTTATCGGGACGAACTTGTTCTTGGAGATCAAACATTCAGAAAAGAACAAGGAAATTGAACTCCTCAGAATAAAATATACAAGGAAAAATCAGCGCCCAGCGCCTCACATGCCCCTCAAGTGGGCGCTAAAAAATAAGGAGTGTTTAGCGCTCTGTGGCTGACACTCAGCCCAGCGCCTCACGTGCCCCTCATGTTGGTGCTACAAAATAAGAAGTGCTTAGCACTCAGTTGCTGGCGCTCAGCGCCTAGCGCCTCACGTGCCCCTCACGTGGACGCTTCAAAATAAGGAGTGTTTAGCACTCAGTGGTGCGGCGTCCAGCGTCCCACGTGACCCTCACGTGGGCGCCACAGAACATAAAAGTACTTGACACTCATCATTTAGCACCTAGCGCCTAGTGCCTCGCGTGCTTTGCACGTGGGAGCTATAAAGAATGCTCAGCACTCTATAAAGAGACAAAAAAGCAAAGTAAAGTGTGTGCGTCAGAACTTACATAAGTGCTCAGCACTGTTTGCACGAAAAGAGGGACTGAGCCCTAAAAAGTGCTTAGCAATTCTTTCAAATAAAAGAAAACTGAGTGGGCCAAGCCCAAGTTGGTTAGGTCTCTAATTCAGATCAACTAAGCCCATGGGTTCATTGCTTCCCAAACATGACTCATGATATCCAAAATGATATTCATCCTATATTTCCTAAGTTAATCTTAGTTCCCCAAAAATGGCTAATAATTCTTAAAGGGTCCACCATGATCTCTTCCCTCAGACATGGGAATTGGTTCAAGAGTACATCTCTCTATACCTCTAACGCATGTCGTTGTAATTCCTCAACGTCTTCAGAGAGGTGGCGGGTCCTGACAACCAATTGCTTTTGGGTGCACTTCCCAAGCTGACGTGCACACCTTAAACCAAACCACACCCCAAATGGGTGTGTCCCACATCATTGCCGTACATCCCGTCAAGCAACAAATACACGGGCATAAAATGGTGATCTACGGACCGTAACGTCCTCAAACTACTACGGACCAAAACGTCCTTAAACTAAACCCCCACCTTAAAATGGATGATCTATGGACCGTAATGTCCTCAAACTCCTAAGGACCGAAACGTCCTTAAACTAAACCCTCACCTTAAAAAGGGTGATCTATGGACCGTAACTTCCTCAAACTACTACGGACCGAAACGTCCTTAAACTAAACCCTCACCCAAAAAAGGTGATTTACGGACCGTAACGTCCTCAAACTACTACGGACCGAAACATCCTTAAACTAAACCCTCACCTCAAAAATGGTGATCTATGGATCGAAACGTCCTTAAACTAACAACGGAGCGTAACGTCCTTAAACTAAAACAATAGAGCCAAACTGCTCTTTTGTTGGATCTAAATGATCCTAAAACCCTGTTAAGTAGATCTTAGTCTCAAATTGGACTAACGTATCCTTAACAAAAAATTATGTTGATCTTAATCTCAAACGAGATTAATAATCCTTAAATCAACCCAAACCCAAATCTAAGATATACGGATTTGGACTAATCCACGCCCTACGGGAGATAACATAAATTAGTCTCCGTATACAATCCATGGGCAACCAAAAATAAAAAAAACACACACAACACGAAGTGAACTTATAGAGCAGGAGAAAGTGGTTATCGTGATGTGATAACGTAATTAACTGTAGAGGCTTGCGCCTGTAGAGAAGAGCGTCCCCATAATAAAAAACCTCTCACAACGAAGGGGAATCTGACGAAGTCTGCTACAATGACCACATCTGTCCGAACTTTTGATATACGGTGCCATGAATCAACTTGGCATCTTCGGAAAGGTGGACGGATAAACCCAAATAGTATCTGCCCCCAATTCAGGCAAGACGATCCATCCCGGTTCGTCTTTGTTTTCGGCGGTAAACAGATTCTGGCACGTCCGGTAGGACCTTTTTCTCTTTCCACTCCACACTTCGTGTGTTGTGTTCGCAAACAAATCATGGTTTACTATGGTTTCCCCTGGATTCGAGGTACTAATATTTGGTGTCCTTCTTCTGTGCAGAGAAAGAAGATCAATGGCATCCAAGTGTACCTGCAACAGCAACTCTCGCTCCGCCCCGACTGGAGGAGTGACTTATGGGCCCAATGCGGCCTCCATCTTTTCAATACCGGTGGAGCAGGCGACTCCGCCACTACTGGATTGTTCTTCGGGACCATGCTCCCACCAACAAGCTTCAGCGCCTCAGTACCACAAGGGAAGCTCCAAAAAAGTTGGTCTTCGATCGACTTGCAACCACTACGGCCCCTCTCAATGGGTCGTTGAAGTCTGCTACCTTAGTCTTCAACAGGCTGAGCCAAAACTCAAGTAGGCCCGCAAAAATGCTCGCAATACCCGAAGGGGTTATCCCGAAACGGATAGCCGTTCCATCTCCGGCAGGTGAAGTTGTCAAAGGGACTTCTCCTACTAAAGGATCGGTCTTCGCAAGATTGGCCGTTCCAATTCCTGTTATGGGCCAAGTCATCAAAAGAGCTTCCCCTACCAGAAAGTCGGCCTTTAAAAGATTGGCCGTCCCCTTTCAACGGACGTCGGTCTTCAATAGGCTGGTACCAGCAGCAGCCCTTAATCAAATCAGGGGGTATGACGGAGCCGCTTCCACAACTAAGGTGATCCTATCTGCAAGGCATGCTCGACGTCGCCACTGGCGCCGAGTGAGGAAAGCTGGGGGCAACACTCCCTTTGGACTTACTCCACCAGCTCTAATGGTGGAAGTTGATGTTGCTGTTCTAACTGGGAACAACTTTGAACCGCTAAGGAGGGTGCGAAAGAACTTTACGACCGCAGTGATGAAGAAATCTTCCCCATCTGTTGAAAATATGATACAGGCAAAGTTGGAGCAGCCCCCTCAGCGGCTGTCCTCCCAAGTCTACAGGGTCTGGTGGAAGGTCCAAGATTCTGTGATCAACAAAGATTACTCTCGCCGACTGAAGAAAATAAAGGCTTGGTAAGAGGAGGACCATCCCTCCATTATGCAGCGAGGGACTTCTTCTACGAAGGCGCCTATTACAATTGTTCCTTCAACTTTGACTTCTCACAAAAAGAGAAAGCCAGAGAATCTACCATCACCGGCGGCAATCCCAAAGGTGATGGATCCAAACGCCATACGTTTATATGGCTTCCGGAAAAAAGGAAAGCCGTGCTTCCGTGGCTCATCATCCTCAAACTCAGTCGTTGACGAAAGCTCAGGAGAAGCAACAAAATCTCCAGGAGATGCTGACGAAAATGGCAGCACTCACCAGGCAGAAAGAAATCCCGAGAGCAGCGTCTGAACAACGCCAGAAGAAGGAGACCGATACGGAGTTCCTGTGAAGGGTGCTGGAGAGAAAGGATAAGGAGGCCGCGGAACAAGCGGGTAATATAAAACAGATGGCGCTCCTGGTCCAAGACATGGTTGGAATGATGATCCAACCAGAACCTCCAGGCAAGGATCCACCGATAATCATCGAGGACGACAGAGGGGAAACATCAAACCCTCTTCCAGTTTTGTCTACAGCCAGGGAGGAAACGATCTCCAAAGCTGCTCTTGATGACTATATAGCTCAACAAATGCGAGCTCATCAGGCGAATGAAGCGGCTGGCCAAATCGTCATAACTGGACGACCGTATCCAGGCTGGTACAATCAAATCAAATACCTGCCGGGATATACGATCCCCAAGTTCCACGTATACAAGTGGTCAGGCAATCCACACCAGCATGTAGCTCAGTTCAGAGCTTTATGTGGCAATACTGGAGGCGGCGACAAATTGATGCTTCTCCAGTTCGTCGGCAGCTTGTCGGAGACGTCATTTGAATGGTATTCGGAGCTCCCAAATAACTCCGTCAAAACATTCACAGAAATGGAGCTGCTATTCACACAGCGGTTCACCAGCGCAAGAGAGCGCACCCCGATCACAGCATTAATGAATGCCAGGGTGAAGCCAGGAGAGACCTGGGTTCAATACGCAATCCGGTGGCGGAACCTATGGTCAAAATGCGAACAACGCATAGAAGAATCTCCTGCTGTGAGCATGTTCGTAGGGACCCCCGATCCTCAAGTGAATGTATCCCAATTTATGATGTTCTTCAAGCCGACCACCTTTCAGGCCTTGATCGATAAGCTAGCCCAAATAGACCAGATAGACCATAGGCCGTCCTCTTCAAAAACAGATCCACGGAATGAAAAGGGCAAAGGAAAAGCGACCTTCGTTGCCAACGCTCAACAACTACCGATTGACCCGAAACCGGTTACTCGCCAAAAAACGCTCGCCCGCGCCAATCCCTGGAAGAGAAGCTAGGACGTGGTTACTCGTTCCCCCATGATAAAACGAGGAGATTGTTCGAACCGGCAATGCGCAACAAACTCATCACACTGCCGGATCCGAGACGTCCACTGTAGCCTGGTGAAGTCAACAGTCCCAACTACTCCTCCTACTACAGAGTAGTGGACTGCCCAATTGAGGATTGCTACATCTTCAAAAATTGGGTTGAGGACCAGTACCGTCAAGGGAAATTCACGCTGTCCGAAAACTGGAAGGTGAAACCGCCATAGAGCCACGCTCCTAAAAAGGTGGATATGCCGGGGGCATCATGCTCGTTTGTAGAAAAAGCTCCTTGGGAAGTGGTCCTTTCAGCTAAAACTAAAAGAATACTGAAGGATCTTCAAGCGTGTCCGGCGATCCAATGGAAAAGCCCGCTGGAGCCCGAGATCATTGAGGGGATGCTTAAACCGCTCCCAACACCGAAAGCTGTTAACGATGGGCAAGACCTCTAGGCCAAGCTGTCTAAGTCTTCGAAGAAAAAGAAGAAGTCCAAGAAGCCTGCGCAGCATGACGACAAGCGCACGGACCTGCAAAAATACATCAACACGCTGGAGGAATACAACCAGAAGGTGTGGACCCTAGTCACACTCGAAGGATTTCTCAACCACATACTTGAGAACGGAGATGGTGACGATGATGAAGGAAATGGATCGTCGCGAGAAACCGAAGATTATGTAGCAAGTTGCCATATGGTTTCTCATTCATCGTTAAATAACGAAGAAACTCCCTCGGCGTCGGAAAGCAACGCAGAGGATCTGGGGGCAGGATCGGCGCCAAAATCCCTAGAACTGTCAGAAGACCCAATTGACAGGCTGCTAAACAAAACCCTTCAAAAGAGCAAAGCTGACCGAGAACGTGAAACGACCATATACGAAAAGGCCAAGCGTCGGCGTCAGGATGAAGAAGCTGCGGTAAGGATGAGTCGTAAAGCACTCCACCCAAGCCAAAGCACACCTGCTGCAAACAAGAGCAGGATCAAAGCGGAGAAGCGGTTCGCTAAAGCCTTGTTAATGGGAATGAAGCTGCCCCCACTCATGCAAAACACTCCCGGGAGTACATGCTTCAACGAAGCGGATGTACATCCGAACTACTGCTTATACCATCGGAGGGTCACGTACCCCACCGAAGAGTGCAATGCCTTCTAGAAGTGGTGGCAAGGATACGTTGCTCACCGGCAACACTTCAAGCGGATGAAGCACAAAACCCGTCAACAACAAAGGTGCGTGACAGACGAGCGTGAAGGAACGGCTGGCAACTGTCATATGGTTGATACCAGTTCGACAAAAGGAAAATCTTAAGTACTTACATTTAGGAGCGATTCTGAGGAAGAAAGAACCCCCGACCCTCTCTTCAAAGTATTCACCTTCGAAAAAGAAGAAAAGGTGAAGAACTGTGAGAACATTCAGCTGCGTAACCGTACGTTGCCTGAAAAGAACCTCTGGCCTACAAATAAAGGTTCGAGCAAAAAGACATGGTGAAGGAAAAAGATCCTGAGGAAATTTCCCTCGATGATAGAGTCGTCAAAGAACTGCAGCCAAGGACCTGCCTAAGAAAAATAAGGTGGATTACAATGTCTTGGCACATCTGAGGAAGATACCCTCACAACCGAGTATACTGGATGCTCTCCTCCTGTCTAAAGAAGCAAGAGATTCTCTGATCAGAGCACTATAGGAGCTCGATCAATTCCAAGCTTTCTTTGCAGAAGAAAAGATGAAGGACGAGCTGGCAGAAGTTCATACAGCCGACATTACATTCGGCGATGAAGATCTCCTCCTCGGAACGTGCGAGCACAACCATCCTTTATATGTCACCGGGTACTGCCACGACATTAAGATAGGGAAAATCCTGGTCGACAATGTGTCCTCCGTCAACCTTCTCAACGTGAAGGTGCTGAAGGAGATTTGCATGAACGTTCAACACCTGGCTCGAGATAAAATTACCATCTCTGGGTTCGACTCGCAGTCATCACGGACGCTTGGGTCCGTGATATTGACATTACGCTTTGGGATGCTCATCACCGACATCAAATTTCATGTCATTGATGCCAAGACTTGCTACAACGCTCTGCTCGGCCGGCCGTGGTTACACGAGTAAAACATCATCCCTCTACACAACACCAGTGTATGAAGTATTTCAAAGACGGCCTCGAGTACACAGTTACAGGGGAGCTAAATCCATTCTCCGTAAATGAAGTCCTCAAATATGAAGACGCTAAGCACTTCCTGCTAGACTTAGAAGACACGGAAAGATGTCATAAACCAGAGGATAAATAAAAAGCCATCGCCACTATCCCGATCTTTGGGAACGATACCGAGGAAGATGAAGAAATAGTCTACTCGGGGCAACCCTAAGACAACAGGCCAGGACCAACTACTCCTATTTTGTGTAGGATTGCTAGGCACGATAGCAAGGTTTCGGGAAGTATCGTCCATGCCATTTTCAAAAATTTGCCATGCTTAGCAATACTAACCCTAGAATCTTAACTAAAGATTTAGAAAATACGATGTGTAAACTACTTTACATCTAAGTGAGTAGGGATTACAACCTTTGTAGTCCGGTCCTTCACTTCTTTAGCTCCTTGTAGTAGTCCCTTTGCTCCAAGTTGTGATCTTGCGGACTCTCGAACGGCTCCACAAGAAGAAAGATGCATGCTTGCTTGAAGTCTTCAAAGCCGAAGATGATCTACGTCGAGGAGTCACAAACCCAAGCTACCCTCTTCACTAATGTGGGATTAGTGAAGCTAACACCTTATACTAAAGTGCTAATCTAGTAGAGGATGATGAAGTAGGATTTTTGCTCACTTTAGAATTTATTTTCTCACTCTTTTTCTTCTTCTCTCAAAAACCTAGAGAGCTCTCTCTTGCTCTTGATGAAGATGAAGCAAATAAAAGATGAGAGAGAGAATGACAACCATGGGTGAGAAAATATCTAATATAACTCATGTAGAGACTTAACCATGGGTTTAGATAATGGTTGGGTTAATAAATATCTAGTGTAAGACAAAACTAGTGGACTAAGTCAATGGGTCTCCAAGATTCATGAAGTTTCATGCCATGTGACAAATTTCCAACTAATAATTGTTTTACTCTAAATAAATAAATCCTTCATTATCATTATCATGGTGTAGGTCTCATACACCCATGTTGCATATATCATCAACCATGACACATAAAGTAAACACAATATACATCACATATATATTAAGTGTGCACATGTGAGAAAAAGAAATGCTTAAGTGAGCTAATATTAGTTAATGTAAATTAATATATCATATATATATAATTATACATTAAATCATTAAATCAACACTTGATTTAATAATCCGGTTATATCTCATATGACCGACTAATATAATTTGTATCAACTTATCGAATCAACAGTTGATTCGATAACCCGACTATCTCTCATATAACTGACCGATACTGTATTGACTTATCGAATCAACATTTGATTCGATAACCCGGCTATATCTCATATAACCGATCGATACTATATATCGCGAGAATAGAATACGGTATCACATACTCGTATTAATCTCGGTCCCGCACATATCACATATGTGCTCCTACTTCGTTTTGCCCGAGCCAGTGAAACTTCTGTGTAGGACTCTAAAGACTCGTCAATACGCCGGCAGTAGGTGATGATCACATCAAGCACCCACAAGCCGTCATTGGTACTAGCTGGACGTAACGGCTACCCGAGTATTGAACGATCAGAAGATCAGCAAGCTAGCCCGCTCTAACTCCTGCAAAAGCCTGTCAGTAACGCTACCGTACAGTCTGGTCTTTTCGTATGATATGTCGCATATCTAGTCTAGGGGTGGCAAACGTCAGATCCCAATAACTGATAAGTCATGTCGATGTGAGGCTCATAACGGGTTGAGAAACTACTGATAACACTTATCAGTAAATCTCCATAGCAGCCCTGGCCAGGGACTTGTCGTTATGGCCAATCGAGCACAGCGCAACATCAACCCCTAATACCGGGAGAGACGAATCCCTTCCTATCGCTCATTGCCTCTATATGATTCGGGACTGTACCCAAAAGCCACCGTTTTGCACGTTCTATTGAACGTGGTAAGGTGGAAATCAAAGCACAGTGGGAATCACACAAGACTCTATGACGATCTCGTGTCTACAGACTAACCTGTACCAGTGTCACCGGAGAACCGTTATCTGACAATAGGTATAATACCAACTAGGAGTTCTCTGCGAGTCCATTCAGTGTACCCAGTCTCCAATGAGCACCCATATACCATCTTTGATGCCAAACACCAATGGATGTGGGATCATCTATCACCCATCATATGGGTTAAGATGCGTATATGCTAGTCTACTCCGGAATATCAATGCCCTATCTCGATACACTCTCGACTAGGAACTATTTTAGGGTGTACTTGTGGACTACCCTTGGCCCTACTAGTATGATCTCTATCATAGTCCTGGTAGTCAAGTACAAAACCTAAGGGTTTTATCAACATGTGAGAGTAAAACAGCATCACATATACAAGTCAACATGTTAAGATAAAGAGCAACCAGATAGCATACTATCATGTCGAGCAAGAAATTCCTCTCTATATATATCCAAGCATCCATTATAATATACATCACATGTACAATAATGGCCTCTAGGGCATACATATAACTAACATTTTGGTCTTTGGCAGTGACTCTGAAGACGAAGTCAACGCAGTGTTCTCTGTCCACCCGTTAATGCAGACCTTCACTGGAGCTGATCAGAGTTTACAAATTACCATGGTTCCGCAACGGCATTATAGGGAACTTGATGCGCTCAATACATACGGCGTGTAAGAGCTGACCTTCTACATTCCTCTCAGGCGAAGAGGTGAAAAGGTAATCCTCTTCTATCAGTCTACAGAGACCAGAGTGGAAAAAGAAGTCTGGCATGGTGCCGAAATTGCGCTTGACAAACTTCAACCAATCCGTCTACCCAGATATTACACAGAGGGATTGAAAAGGCTATTAAGATACCAAGGCATACCCTTCAAACAAACTGTTCGACAAGCCCAGTTCTACAAAAAGATTTGGGACGTCCCCGGGACTCAGCGAAAGATGCCCAACGGGAGAATGGAAATGATTGGGCTCGGATATGTTCGATCAAATAAATGAGAGCGATTCCATAATTGCCGCGTTATAAATGGCTTCGGTAAAGAAGGGAACATTTTTCCAAATGGTCATAACATTGAACCAGAGCGGGATCGCGCTATAAGAGTGTCAAGTCCGTCATTTGAAGAACAAATTGACAAGCTAATGAGAGAAGCTGGTCAAAAGGTTCGGGATGACCACAGCCGCGAAATGGCTATTTACGAGAAAGCCAGGACGCAGCGTCTTACTCAGCAGTCTGCGGAAAGAGAACACTGTGATGCCTTTCTCCCTCAGCCCGCCGTGCACTCTTGTGGCAAGGAAAAAGCCCGACGTAGAGGCAAAAACATGGTAGAGAATGAGAATGACGTTCTAAAATAGCAAAGCGGATCCAAGAAGCCACGCAATCGAGAAAGAGTCAGCTGGAATTCGTCTTTTATGAAGAAGATGGGTCGGAAATATTCTTTCCCACAAGACAAGACAAGACAAGGAAAATATTCGACCTTGTCATTAAGCATCAAATGATGACGCTCCCGGAGTCTCGGCACCCCGAACAAATAAACGAGGTCCATCACCCAGCTTATTGCTCCTACCACCGAGCAGTAGGACATCCTCTTGAAAACTGCTTCACCTTCAAAGATTGGGTCGAAGACCAGTATCAGCAAGGCGGGTTTGCTCTATCCGACAGTTGGAGGGTAACCCCATCACGAAAGCATGAGCCAAAAGCAACCTATATTACGAGGGTAAGTCCAGATCAACATCGAGCTTGGAAACGAACTCGTACCTGCCACGTGATAACATTCTCAAAGGAGGGGGAGAGGATGGACGACCTCTCCCAGTGCTTCGCAAATGAGAATGAGGACGAGATGATCTTAGAGTTTCCACCGGCGCTAAAAGAGCTGGAGGATGGGATACGCACCACGGCGGATAATTTAAGAAAAATTGACTTAGCGTCGAAAAACGATCCAAAGCCAATGTTCGTCAGCGAGCTGTTGTCTAAAAAACAGGTGGCCACACTAAAGGACGTGCTTATGCAATATAAAGACTGCTTCGCATGGAACTATTCCGAGATGCTGGGACTAGATCCAGAAATAGCGTTACATAAACTGGCTATATCGCCGGACGTTAAGTCAGTCAAGCAAGCGCCAAGGAGATGCGGCTCGAACTTGATATGAGTATCAATGCCGATATCAAGAAACTAATTTACTATGGCTTCATCCAAGAAGTTCAATATCCCGACTGGATTGCCAACATTGTTCCAGTGATGAAGAAAAATGGAACAGTGCGTATCTGCGTGGACTTTCGGGATCTCAACAAAGCTTGTCCGAAGGATGACTTACCAGTGCTTGTTACTGAGCTTATGATTGATAACACATCCACTTATGAGGTCTTCTCCTTCATGGATGGATCTTCAGGCTACAATTAAATAAAATTGCATCCTGAAGACCAAAAGCACACCGCCTTCTATACTCCGCTAGGCATATTCTGCTATAAGGTGATGCCCTTCAGTTTGAAGAACGCTGGCGCTACCTACTAGAGGGCTATGACGAAGATCTTCGATGACCTCATACCTGAGATTGTCGAATGTTATATCGACAACCTTGTGGTGAAAAGAAAATCGTACGAGGAACACTGGGAGCATTTGAACATAATGTTCCAGCGTCTTCGGAAGTACAATTTGAAGATGAATCCTCTGAAATGTGCGTTTGGAGTTTCCTCAGGCAAATTCTTAGGATTCATCATATGACACCGAGGCATCGAAATAGACCCATAAAAGATCAAGGCGATTATGGAAATGCCCACACCAAGAACTCTCAAACAATTGCGGTCTCTCTAAGGAAAGCTCGCATATATCCGACGGTTCATAACTAACCTCTCCGGAAAATGCTGTCCTTACAGCCATCTAATGAAGAAGGGGACCCCGTTCATTTGGGATCATAAATGCCAAAGTACACTGGATGAAATCAAGCAATATCTGCAAAACCCGCCGGTACTGACCGCTCTGGTCAGGGGAAAGCCCCTCATCCTGTACACAACAGCCCTTGAAGGTTCTTTAGGTGCGCTATGGGCACATGAGAACAACTACAGGAAGAAGAGAGCTCTGTACTATTTGAGTCGAGTTCTTCTGGGGGCAGAAAACAACTACTCCCCTATCGAAAAGCAATGCCTGGCGCTGATCTTCACGATCACGAAGCTTCGACATTATGCCTTGGCACACGAGGTCCATCTTATATCAAAGGTGGATCCTCTCAAATATTTGATGTCAAGAGCCATACTAACAGGAAGGCTTGCCAAATGGGCCATCCTCTTGATGGAGTTCTCAATAACGTATCGACCCCTCTAGGCAGTGAAAGGCCAGGCCATCACCGACTTTCCCCCAGAGCATCCGATACCAGCCGAATCTTCCTTAAATTGCGAATTGCCAGACGAACACGAGTTTGACACAATCGAAGGGGAGAAGGAAGGAAATAATGCCCGATGGGAACTATACTTCAACGGAGCATCTTCCTTGAAGAAGCGAAAGCAAAGCACCCCCATAATCAAAGATGGGGTGGGCCTTAGCTTCATGACTCCACAAGGAGGGATAACGCGTTTCGCCCTCTCCTTAACAGAGCCAAGAACAAACAACGAGGCTGAATATGAAGCTTTGATAGCGGGTCTTAAGATTGTTGTCGACATAGGAATCGAATATCTCTTCATATATGGAGACTCCCAGCTAGTCGTTAGCCAAGTAAATGGCGAATATCAGATGTGTAAACCGGAGTTGGTAAAATATGGCGAAAGAGTGTATCAACTGCTGACTCAAATTCCCTCCTACATCCTGAAAAGCATACCGCGAGTGGAAAATAGCAAGGCGGATGCGTTAGCCAAGCTCGCTAATGAACTGGCCGACGAAAACCTCGATGACGTAAGGATCATTGTGCAAAGCCTCCGGATTCTCGCGCCAGTGGAAATACCTCCAGAGTCGTCTGAAAGAAAGGAAGTGATCAAACAAGCAGCCTTCTAAGTAGAGGATGAAGAAAAGGCTAAGGATTGGAGAGAAGTCTTCATAGACTACTTCAAATCCCATCGAACGCCCGAAAACGCATCTTCAAGTCATCAGCTCTTGAAACGAGCACTGTCTTTTGCCTTCGTCAATGATACTCTATATAAGAGATCATTCGACAGTTTGTGGATACAGTGCCTGGGACCAGAAGAAGCAAAAAGGTTCATCCAAGACATTCACGACGGACTCTGCGGTTCTCTTAAAGCCGGACCAAAGAGGAAGCTGAAGATCAAGAGAATGGGTTGTTGGAGATAGTGCCCTCAGAGTCAATTATTGGATCACAGGCACGTGATTGCAATGATTGAGGGAGGACCTATCCCGGTAGGACAGTCTTACTCGAGATGATAGTATGCTATCTGGTTTACCTTTGTCATCGTGTACTGCTTTAGGTGACATGACATGTCGCTATTGCACGTTGATAGAGCCCCTAGGATTCGTGCTTGACTACCGGCAGTATGAGGGCGATCATATACGTGGGAGCTGGTAGTCTATAAGCACATCCTCAAAGGTCCCTAGTCGTGGGAGTTTCGAGATAGGGCATCGATACTCCAGAGTAGACTAGTGTATACAGTCGAGACCCCGACGAGGGGCGGTGGCCGGTCTCACAAGCCACTGGTGTCAGTTGGTTCACCTAAGATGTATACAGGTGCTCATTGGGTTATGAGTACACCGGACAGGACTCGCCGGGAACATGCTAGTTGGTCTTATACCTGACGTCAGATAGCAGTTCCCAGGTGACATGTGTACAGGTTAGTTCATCGACCTGGGGATCGTCATTTGTCTCGTGTGAGTTCCCACTGTACTTTGATTACTACCCTACCACGGCTCAAAGGAGTCGTGCAAACAGGTTTTAGTTGGGTACAGTCCCGAGCCACATGGAGGCAGTGAGCGGATCTTCGGGGGTTTCGTCTCTCCCGGTATTGGGGGTGAGGTCGCGCTGTGTCTAGGAGAGCCATTACACGAAGACCTTGGCCAAGGCAGGAGATTTACTGGTAGGTATTCCAGTAGTATCTCAGGGTGTTCTGGGCTACACTCCGACACGACTTGTACCGCTTTTGGGGGTCTGACTTTTACCAACCCCCTAGGCCCGCCATGCGATGCTCATAGACGAACGGACCGGACTGTACGGATATTGTCACTGACAGGCTCAGTAGGGTGTCAGGATGAGTTCGCTCATCGACGTCCCTTTTAGTCAATAGCTGGTGGCCCGTTACGTATTGGCTTATACCTCTGACGGGCTAGTGGTTAAATCCACAGCCATTGTATTGACGAGTCTTTAGAGTCTACCACACTTTCAGTTACTCAGCTTTCGGGCGAAACGCTGTAGAGGCCGTATGGAGATATGGCAGGGTCCGATCAGATACGTGCGGTATTGCACGGATCAGGATCGGACGGTTTGTACTAGTAGCCGTATAGGTATATGGCAGGGTTCGATCAGATACGTGCGGTATTGCACGGATCAGGATCGAACGGATATTACTAGCCGGCTTTGGTTTAAGTCGGTCCTAGTTTAGTACAGTGTAGATTTTGTCTCTTTGCATTTGTATCCGGACGGAATACAGATGCGGGTGTGTATGCACAGTATCGGGGTTTTCCTGTAATTTATTACGGGACCAGTTTTCTGGAGTTGCCAGTTTGCATTCCGTTCCGGCCGGTTTTCCTTTGTTCTTTCCCGGCCGGACTTTTCCGATGGAGGGGGGTTATTTGCAATTGTGCAAATAACATTTGTGGAGGGGGTTTCTTGTAAAAGATTGATTATGATAGCATCATTATCTTTTCCACCATGCTTTTGTTTTTATTGTGACATGAAAGGGTATGGTTTGAAAAAGGTAAAGCATGGTTGTTTGTTTTCTTGTCTTGGGTTGTGGTCACCTCCTTCTTCTCCTACACTCACCTCCCTCATATGATATATGTTGTTTTCCTCCACCATTTTCTTGAGGAGAATGGCCGGCCACTAATTGGGGAGAAGAGAGAAAATGAGAGGTTCATTTTTGTATCATTTGTTCATCTCATTTCCTTGCAAAAATTGGTAGCTTCATTTCCCTCCAAAGTTCAATCTTCATTCCTCCATCCAAAGGCAACAAACCCCAAAGAGACAAGTAGCCTCTACACTACACTTCCTACAGCAAATCTTGGACGCGTCGATTCGCCAGCTTCGCGCCCGAGTTGCCTCGGTATTAAGGTGGGAGCCCGTAAAAGCTACAGGCGATGTGGTGCCCCTTTCCGACGAGGAGGAGACGGACGGAGATCCCGCGAGCAGATCGGAGTGGAGATGAAGACCGGAAGACTCGGATCAGTCGGTACATCTCTTTCCCTTCTTCTTGTTAGCTAGACTAGTTTAATGGTTACGATCCGGATGTTTAGTGCGCGGTGGTGCCGGTTTGCAAAGTCCGCAAAATTAAAGTTTATCACCGCTTCCGCATTCCGGCGTCGGATTGACGGCCGGGGCGCCGCCGTGCACTTACAGTGGTATCAGAGCCTCGCCATTAACTTAGTCTAGCTTTGTGTAATGTGTTTGCATTTTCGATCGATCAGAAAGTCCAAAAACCCGTATTTTTTGCACATCAGTTTCTGTCGAATTTTTTTTGAGTCCAAAAATTTTTCAGGTTGTCTCAGAGTGATGTGCAGGGAATTTTAAGGTCACTGTAAAAATTTGGTTCAACGAGCTCATCATACCGCCGCGGAAGGGCGGCCAAACCCCTGTTTTGGCCGCTCTTCCGCCGCGGATGTAACTGTTCACCCCCCCAAATTTTTGTAGTGTGTTCCTGAGTGATAAATGTGGTTTTTGGAATATTAAAATTGGGCCCAGGTTTTCTGTGGTTGCTACAGTTTTGTTTGGGGGCCCACTTGTTAATGTTTAATCAATCGGAAAATTTTAAACACATTTTTCACAGTATTTACATTATATCTGCGACCGTGAATGTCACTCGATCGGTAAATCCGGTCTAACTGCTATAGCTCGGTTAGACGGATTTGCGAACGTGACTTTCACGTTGATGTTCTATGTTTATGCTGTGATGTTGCGAATCGGTCGTGGGGGATAGCCTGGATGCAATGCTAGTACAGTTTTGTTGTATTATGTACATTTGATATTGCGGGGCGAGCGTCCGACATGTGGACTGCCGTCACTGCCAGTTTGTATTATTATTTTGGGGCACGACCTGGTTGCGGTCGATGTACCCGGTGTATGTATATTTTATTTTCTGTACTAGGTTTATCCCGCGGAGGGGTGCACGGATAGCCGGGTTCTGGAGGGCAACAAGCCCGCATCTCATGGCATTGGGACGGAAGGGGCTTCACTCCAGGATTGGCTGGCTATTCGCCGCACTCGTAGGGGGTATAGGATTTCATTGCGCAGGCTATCCACACGACCACGGGAACGTCGGGTTTTCAGTAGTGGTTCTGTGAAACCCGGGGATCCCAGATATCTGTATTGTTCTGTGATGCTGTACATTTCTGTGATGTTGCATTTCTTTTCACGCCTTGAGCGAAATATAATATATTGGTATATATATTAGTAGATGTTGTATATGTTTTTCATCCGCGCTAGTCCAGTCCCCGCTCTGCCGTTAGTTAGCTAACCTAACGGGTGATGACGGGATCCAGTGGCAAATGCGGATGGCATATACGTACGTCAGTATATTTTCGTTCTTTGTGGTGTGATCGATTGATGGGACTGCGTTGATTCGGATCAATGCAAGTTAAACAAACCTATTCTGATGTTGTTGGAACACTTTTCAAAAGGCTGTTATTGCAAGGACGTTCACTTTTGTTTTGCATCGTGGTATTCATTTGGAATATCCTGCTCCTCAGTCGACGAGGCAAGGGCCGAGATCCCTTCACCGGGAGTGACCCCTTGGACAGAAGTTTGCGTCAGGGCATTAACTTCACTATAGCCGATTACTTTTGCTTTGCACCGTGGTATTCATTTGGAATATCCTGCACCCCATTCTACGGGGAAAGAGCCGAGATCCCTTCACCGGGAGTGACCTCTTTAGTAAAGGTTTTCGTCACTATATTTTCTAAAAAGCTATCCGTTCCTTCAACGATATCAAGTTCATTACGTTAAAGGTTTTCGCCAGAAACCATTCGTAGCCCTCCGTCGTTTCATATGGATAGTCAATAGTATTCAAGCTGTGTATGTTGGCCAAAGTCAAGGCACAGTGTTTGGTAGCTGTTGGGTATTCATATGCAGCATAGATAGATGCGTTGGTTTGGGACAGCCGTACTACCATTTTGGCCAAAGTCAAGGGTATGTACGGGTGGACTCAAATTAACCTGGAGAATGACGGGTTGAACTTGACATGTGACTTATGATATGTTGGCCAAAGTCAAGGTCATAAGAGCATGGGGTAGAAATCATTTCGGGAGTTTCAAAATTACTGAAATTTGCCAGATATGCGCATACCTTCTGGAGTGTGACACCGTGAGCGGATTCCGTCACGTTATCATGCAGTGATAGTTGGATCCCGATTCCCACTGATGAGTTGGTTTACTCCTCGGGTGACCCCGACTAATTCTTTTTTCAGGTTTGGAGGAGAATTTGAGGTACAGTGGGAGGTTTCCAGATTAGATAAATTGGTAACCATTCTGATCTAGGATAAAGTGCACGCTGAGTGTTTCTTTTCTCTCTCTCTCTGGCAGCGACTATTGACCCGACCCTATGACTATAACTCAGTGACCAAGTTGACCGAACCTTCTTTACACTGGCTTTTGGATTGTCAGAGTTGCAGACCTCATTGCCACTCCTACTTTTACCCTTTTCTCCAGGACACCCCGTATTACTACGAACGTCCACTTCCATTGGACAAAACCATCGTATGGTTAGATACGAACTCGAAGGGATTTATTCGAGGATGGTTTCCGGTTTTGGAGAAAACGGATAGGATTATTCAGTTGTCTTTTCCCTTTTACCTTCTCTCAAGTT
Source organism: Agapanthus africanus (assembly GCA_030015575.1). Lineage (NCBI taxonomy): Eukaryota > Viridiplantae > Streptophyta > Magnoliopsida > Asparagales > Amaryllidaceae > Agapanthus > Agapanthus africanus. The sequence continues at coordinate 88,777,497 of JASDDO010000014.1, forward strand.
GTGAGTACTCCTTGGTTTAGGAGATAGTACACTTATTACGCAAATTGGATAGTCTTCTTCCAAACCTTAGGCTGGTGCCGACCGGTAGGGAATGAAGAAAACCAATTAGCCTAAACGGTGTGCAGAAGGTATTAAGATTAAGACAAAGCAAGGGATTAGTAAGAGGGCAAAGTAAATTGCGACTGATATTCACGACCAAACCAAGTTTTTCTTCGCCAATCCTAAATCACCTTTGTATTTCTCCAGGACACTCCGTATCACTACGAAGATCCACGGTTTATTGGATACTCCATCGTATGGTTATATACGAACTCGAAAGGAACTTGTTCCAGTTCGGGGATGGATTCTGGTCCAGGAGAAATAGGAATAAGGTTTATTCGGTTGTCTTTTATCTTCAACTTCTCTCGCATTGCGAGTGCTCCTAGGACTAGGACAGTACACCCATTATGCTTATTGGATAGTCTTCTTCCAAACCATAGGCTGGAGCCGAACGGTAGGGAAGGAAGAAAACCATTTGGCCTAAGGGGTGTGCAGAAGGTAACGACTAAAGACATATAAAGGGATTTGGAGAGGTGGCAAAGAATTATACGGTTATAGTTGTGAATCTGGATAATGGAAGAGGCATTACTAGGAATACCAGGATACCCCATCGAAACATTTCAATGTTTCAGTTCAACTGTGTACTGTTAAAAGAAAACTGATTTCCCGATTAGATACTTACTCCAGGGTATGTATTTACCAGGTATGATTCTCACATCTATATGGTTTTACAGATGATGAGTGGGAGTAAGTTATTGGGAATAGGGTGATCATCCTCATTATATCGGGATTCGTTGTAATCGGTGATATTTGAGGAGATCACCTGGGCTGTTTGCCGGTCGGCAAATATTTGGTTTTGAATATCCGCTGTTGTGCACCAATTTCAAATTGATATATCTGTACGTCTATTTTTATAGAGTGAGATATACCTTTTGATATTATGTCGATGACATTTACCTATATCAGTGGATGGTTAGGTAAGGAGCATCAAACAGCGGTGTAATTCTTCTTAACCATAAGTACAGTTTTCAACCTACGACACACAGTGAAAGAGTTGTTAGACTCGGCGGACTTATACAGAGTATTGTATGTTGTCCAGTGTCCATTAGGACAAAGGGGTTGGTCCTCATACTATATTCTGTTTACTTTTTACTTCTCTAGTTCTTAGACATGTGTTTCATAGAAACACAGGGTCTAAGTTTTGAGGAGTTATAGGTATTTGAATATAGTAGAGAACCAAGTGTAGCAAGTATCGGGATTCTTCAAGTAATCGAAGATGTAGATACTTGTGTATGGTATTCAGTTGATAGTAATGATAAAGAGAAATTGCTTCTCTTTCAGGTTACTCATAATTGGAAGTATTCCTAAGATGAGTAACGCTGATCGGCCTCCTTCCATTTAGTTGACATGCGCTGGGGACAGCTGCATGATTTGAATCTGGTTCAATTAAATCAGTGCCTCTGTTTCTATATTGGATATAGAACAGTTCATATCTTAACGTTGTTAAGGTACGGGGAGTTGTCCGGTTTATGATTAAAACCAGACACTGGACAACTCAAGGCACGTTTCTGTAATGGCTGTTTGTGGGTTGACCCAGGCTATGACGAGGGTTGACTTTCTACCATCTGGATGAACAATAGCGATATTGTTCTAGACTCGCCACAGTTTTATTAAAAATGGATTTTTTCAGAAAACAGTAGTGGGAGTATCATAGAACTGGAAGTGATTCCAGAACCACAAACGATTACTGAAGGTTTGATAAGGAACCTAAAGATTCAATCTGATTTGACATTCCATTGGCCACTCCGCAGATAAGGTGGTTAACTTCAGGCACCCGAGAGGTACTCCGGTAGCCTCAAGGACGGTGACAGGGAAGTTCTCGTTTACTCACACTTGCCATTGTTGTTGTTCCAGGCTGCGAGACCCGGCAGGAGGATGAGTATAGCGTCGTTCTAAACTAGCTTTAGAAGTGCACGTCTATATGACTCTGCCAGAGGGTTGTCGTAGTCAGTGGGAGCAGCGGAAGCATTGGTGGACATCAGGCTTGTGTCTATTAATAGACTAAAGCAGATGTAGCGGAGATAGATCATCTATTTCTGATGTGACCGTCATAGGTTTGACGTCATCAGAATAGGGGATGGATCTGTTAAGAAGGTAGTAGGGTGTGATATCCTGGTATTTGGATGACATACACATAGTAGGAAGTGATATTCCTATACTACGATCGGTTATACTTTGGTCATCACACAGTGTTTTCTCCACATGGGACTTGGACATTATATCAGACATACTGGTTACTAGATCTATGGTTTTAGATCTAGATTTGGGTGATTTCCCAATCAGGGTACTTTGACAGCATTCTAAGAGTATTTAGAATGGACGACTCCTGGCATGGTAATGTACCTGCAGGTAATGGAGTCACCCTCTCTAAAGGTGTCTTATAGACTAAAGTAGAGAGGGATACGCATGATTGGCAGATCACTTGCTTAGGCAATTGAGTCAATCATGAGATGTCAAGTACCACACCAGATGTTGTTCTTGCACCGAATGCAATAAGTTGATATTGATCCAATCCTGGAGAAACAGTAGGAAGCAGTTCTAGAACATAAGTGGATGTTCTAGGGATATGATAACGACAGCCTCATTCGGGAGGCAGTTATCATTCCAGGCTTCCAAGGTGACATGGACGACAAGGAGGTTGTCAGCGCTATAGTTTTCCCTCTGACGAGGGGCAGTATTTTGGACAGGTGATCCAGGTAGATACTGAGGGAGGCATGGCGCAGGATACTGATTAAGTTCAGTTGACGATACAGTCTAAGAAGTTTGGATTTGGAGTTCATTTATGAGCTCGGTCCCATCAGACATCCAGGCACTCTAAGACAGGTATTGCTCATTTCGGGAGATGGCTTTCTCCGCGAACTTGAGATATAGAGAGACATAGAAAGAAACATCAGAGCGGATCCACTCGCTGAGGCTATTCCTCGAACGCAAGAGTTTCGCAAACAGGCTTTATGAGACTGACTAGTAGAGGAGTTGGGTGTTCGGTATCACACAGGCTGTGAGTATGCGACATCGCAATAATTAGCCTTGAGTGCAAGTGGGAGATTGTTGGAGATAGTGCCCTCAGAGTCAATTATTGGATCACAGGCACGTGATTGCAATGATTGAGGGAGGACCTATCCCGGTAGGACAGTCTTACTCGAGATGATAGTATGCTATCTGGTTTACCTTTGTCATCGTGTACTGCTTTAGGTGACATGACATGTCGCTATTGCACGTTGATAGAGCCCCTAGGATTCGTGCTTGACTACCGGCAGTATGAGGGCGATCATATACGTGGGAGCTGGTAGTCTATAAGCACATCCTCAAAGGTCCCTAGTCGTGGGAGTTTCGAGATAGGGCATCGATACTCCAGAGTAGACTAGTGTATACAGTCGAGACCCCGACGAGGGGCGGTGGCCGGTCTCACAAGCCACTGGTGTCAGTTGGTTCACCTAAGATGTATACAGGTGCTCATTGGGTTATGAGTACACCGGACAGGACTCGCCGGGAACATGCTAGTTGGTCTTATACCTGACGTCAGATAGCAGTTCCCAGGTGACATGTGTACAGGTTAGTTCATCGACCTGGGGATCGTCATTTGTCTCGTGTGAGTTCCCACTGTACTTTGATTACTACCCTACCACGGCTCAAAGGAGTCGTGCAAACAGGTTTTAGTTGGGTACAGTCCCGAGCCACATGGAGGCAGTGAGCGGATCTTCGGGGGTTTCGTCTCTCCCGGTATTGGGGGTGAGGTCGCGCTGTGTCTAGGAGAGCCATTACACGAAGACCTTGGCCAAGGCAGGAGATTTACTGGTAGGTATTCCAGTAGTATCTCAGGGTGTTCTGGGCTACACTCCGACACGACTTATACCGCTTTTGGGGGTCTGACTTTTACCAACCCCCTAGGCTCGCCATGCGATGCTCATAGACGAACGGACCGGACTGTACGGATATTGTCACTGACAGGCTCAGTAGGGTGTCAGGATGAGTTCGCTCATCGACGTCCCTTTTAGTCAATAGCTGGTGGCCCGTTACGTATTGGCTTATACCTCTGACGGGCTAGTGGTTAAATCCACAGCCATTGTATTGACGAGTCTTTAGAGTCTACCACACTTTCAGTTACTCAGCTTTCGGGCGAAACGCTGTAGAGGCCGTATGGAGATATGGCAGGGTCCGATCAGATACGTGCGGTATTGCACGGATCAGGATCGGACGGTTTGTACTAGTAGCCGTATAGGTATATGGCAGGGTTCGATCAGATACGTGCGGTATTGCACGGATCAGGATCGAACGGATATTACTAGCCGGCTTTGGTTTAAGTCGGTCCTAGTTTAGTACAGTGTAGATTTTGTCTCTTTGCATTTGTATCCGGACGGAATACAGATGCGGGTGTGTATGCACAGTATCGGGGTTTTCCTGTAATTTATTACGGGACCAGTTTTCTGGAGTTGCCAGTTTGCATTCCGTTCCGGCCGGTTTTCCTTTGTTCTTTCCCGGCCGGACTTTTCCGATGGAGGGGGTTATTTGCAATTGTGTAAATAACATTTGTGGAGGGGGTTTCTTGTAAAAGATTGATTATGATAGCATCATTATCTTTTCCACCATGCTTTTGTTTTTATTGTGACATGAAAGGGTATGGTTTGAAAAAGGTAAAGCATGGTTGTTTGTTTTCTTGTCTTGGGTTGTGGTCACCTCCTTCTTCTCCTACACTCACCTCCCTCATATGATATATGTTGTTTTCCTCCACCATTTTCTTGAGGAGAATGGCCGGCCACTAATTGGGGAGAAGAGAGAAAATGAGAGGTTCATTTTTGTATCATTTGTTCATCTCATTTCCTTGCAAAAATTGGTAGCTTCATTTCCCTCCAAAGTTCAATCTTCATTCCTCCATCCAAAGGCAACAAACCCCAAAGAGACAAGTAGCCTCTACACTACACTTCCTACAGCAAATCTTGGACGCGTCAATTCGCCAGCTTCGCGCCCGAGTTGCCTCGGTATTAAGGTGGGAGCCCGTAAAAGCTACAGGCGATGTGGTGCCCCTTTCCGACGAGGAGGAGACGGACGGAGATCCCGCGAGGAGATCGGAGTGGAGATGAAGACCGGAGGACTCGGATCAGTCGGTACATCTCTTTCCCTTCTTCTTGTTAGCTAGACTAGTTTAATGGTTACGATCCGGATGTTTAGTGCGCGGTGGTGCCGGTTTGCAAAGTCCGCAAAATTAAAGTTTATCACCGCTTCCGCATTCCGGCGTCGGATTGACGGCCGGGGCGCCGCCGTGCACTTACATGGGTTACTATTGGCCCACAATGATTTAGGATTGCCTCGAATATGCGAAGCAGTGTCACTCGTGCCAAATTCACGGGGACTTCATCCACCAACATCCAAATCCGCTCCACCCAACGGTAGCCAGCTGGCCGTTTGAAATGTGGGGAACCGATATAATCGGCCCCCTTGAACCAGCGTCATTCAAAGGACATCGGTTCATATTGGCAACAATCGATTACTTCTCTTAGTGGGCAAAGTCAGTACCGCTAAAGGAAGTAAAGACGGAGAACATCCTCCATTTCTTCAGGATACATGTCATCTACCGGTCCGGCACTCCGCGACGGATCATCTCGGATAATGGGCCGGCCTACAGAAGCCATAAGATCACCCGCTTCGCACAGCGGCATAATATAGACTGGAGATACTCTTCAGTTTATAATCCCCGAGCTAACGGTCTAGCTGAGGCTTTCAACAAGACCTTGACGAAGATCATAAAGAAAACGTTGTCCAGAAATAAAAAGGACTGGCACGAGAGACTGCATGAAGCTCTCTGGGCTTATCGAACCATGTTCAAAACGGCCACGAATACAACGCCATTCGCGTTGATATTCGGCACGGAAGCGGTACTTCCCTTGGAGATAGAGCTACCTTCTCTACGAGTGGCAGTTCGATATGAGCTGATGGATGAAGAAAATGCCCATCTTCAGTTTGAGGAGCTCGACGCTCTCGATGAAACTCGTCTCATGGCGCAGCAAAACCTGAAAGCTTACAAAGTAAGGATGACACACTCATACGAAAGACTGACTAGGCCGAGAATATTCCGCCAAGGCGAACTCGTGTTAGTCGTAAAAAGACCTATGATCCCCAACCGTGCAAATCGGGGGAAATTCGAGCCGAACTATGAGGGCCCGTACATCGTAGACAAGGTCTACCAAGGTGGGGCCTACTTGCTCATGGATATGCATGGCGAAAGACCCTACCGGCCAATAAACGGCCGGTTCCTTAAGAAATACTACGCTTGACATATCATGACTCAGGTTAGTGATAGATGACGACGTTCATGTCCGCTCGCTGTCTTCCTGATTCAAGACTCTATAAGTATTATCCAACGAAACCATCGCCTCCAAACACGGCAACAATGGACCGAAATGTCCCTAAACTAGTACTCCGCCTCAAACATGGCGTATCGCCCCAAATACGGTAATATCTTCTCTTGGGATCTATGTTGCAATCAGAGCTCCAACGGCAAAGACTGCAACCCAAGTTAAAAAAAAACGGTACGTCCACAAGCGAAATGTGCACGGATGAAAACCCGAAAGGGCGCTGTGAGTAAAAACAGCAGGGCTACTGGCGAGCTTGTGGAAACCTGAAAGGGCGCAATCTCGTAAAATTTTCACTTACGAGATCCTCTCGACTCGTAAGGAGAACCCCCCTACGAGACCCTCACGGCTCATAGGATTCAAAGTCTTAAGTTACAGGGATCCAAACCTGTCCTTAAGCCGTCATAATCCCCAAGTTTCCCTACAGGCGGTCCGATATTAGCCCTTGTATACAATCCACGGGCATAAATAAATGTTTCCCTCACCAAGTTCCACCAATCACGAGGGATGTCTTCATATGGTGTACGACATTTGTAAGTCCTCTCGACTTATAAGGAGAAAATACTCTTATGAGATCCTTATGACTTATAAGAGAACACACACTTAGAGATCCTCACGATTCCTAAGGAGAAAATACACCTACAAGACCCTCACGACTCGTAGGGAGAAATACCTTTATGAGACCCTTACGGCTCATAAAGTCAAAAAGTCTTAGTCAGCAGGACCCTAACCCTGCTTGCTAAGCCATCTTTTTCACATTAACAAAGGCAAATGATGATTCGCTCCTGGCAATACCCCAGTTGCAGCGATGCTGATACCTAAATCGGTATCAAATTCCAAGTCTTTTCACGGCAAATGATGATTCGCTCCTGGAAATATTCCAGTCGCAGCGGTGCTGATCCCAAGATTGGTATCAGATCTCAAGTTCCATACTCGCAACAAAAATCAATGAGCAAAAATAAATTCATATGAAATAGACGAAATGTTTGGGCAACTCGCAATAAAAAGCAGTGAGTAAAAAGAAGAGAACAACCGAAATGATTGGGCACCGCGAAAAAAAACTGAAATGATTGGGCAATCGCGACTTTCGCGATATAAAAAGCTGAAATGATAGAGCATCGAGGAAATAAAAAAAATGATGAAACTTTTGCCCTGCAGGTGAGTCCATGTCAATCCCTGTATACAATCCATGGGCACAAACAGGGAACCACATTTCCCCACTTGGCTTCATCAAAGGGAGAGCCGAGTCTTGACGGTTCACAAAATAACCTAAAGACTATCTCGACACTCGTCTCGTTATAGCAGACATAGTGTCAACAACGGCGTTTCTTCTTACTCCAGCAGGGTGCAGACGCGACGTCAACAAAGCGGAGCCATGGAAAAGTCCCTATTTCCAAGTCTCGACGGTTCACAAACAACCTAGAGACCACCTTGACACTCGTCTCGTTACTGCAGACATAATGTCAATAACGGCGTTTCTTCTCACTCCAGTAGGGTGCAGACGCAACGTCAACAAAACGGAGCCATGGCAAAATCCCTAGTTCCAAGTCCCGACGGTTCACAAACAACCTAGAGACCACCTAGACACTCATCTCATTACAGCGGACATAGTGTCAACAACGACGTTTTTTCTCACTCTAGCAGGATGCAGACGCGACGTCAACAAACGACCCCAGGGTCAAAAAAAATAGAGCCATAACAAAGTCCCTAGTTCCAAGTCTCGACGGTTCACAAACAACCTAGAGATCACCTCGACATTCGCCTCATTACAGCAGACGCCGTGTCGATAAAGGAAGCGAATGCCAAATTCCTAGCTATAGGGTCTTGACGGCAACTCAAATAAAACCTAAAAGTCTATTGGAGATCATCCCACACCAGCGCGGAGTGGCTATGACTCATCGGGGCTCCCAAACTGAGCTTAATCTCAAGTAAAATCGGCATGGCAAAATTCCTACCGCTTGCTCTCTCGACGGTAATATGACCTAAGGAGATTACTTGAAGATGTCTTGTCCAGCCCCCGAAGGGAACAGAGACATGACAGTCGCGGGGTTACTTGAACAGTAGCGTAAAGTCAGCATATCGGGGAATGCATCATCCAACGCGACGGTACGACGGACAAAAACCCTAGTACCACAGACTCTAACGGACCTCTGTCGTAAAGAGCAGAGGTTAACCGTGACGTTAGGACATGTTTGCCTACAAGCCCAAGGAAGGTAAACTAAACAAGCTCCGAAATGAGTTCATAAACTAGAGACTCCGGAATGAGTAAATAAACTACAAACTCCGAAATGAGTATATAAACCACTTCACACCAGATCAAGACATCGAAGAAAAGAGAAATGCCAGTATAAAATAAAATATGTCTTATTCATGAATCAGAAGAATACAATCAGTACAATGAAGGGGGTACAATGACATTTATTAAGGAGGAGGCGTCTTCAACAAACCGACGAACCGCTCGCGCGCTCCCCTCAATTCCTTCTCGTGTTCAGCTACAGCGGCCAACTCCGCTTCGATTTGAGTCCGTTGCTACAAACAGGATGAAAGCTTTTCATCGATTTCTTGGCAGTTTCGCAGTCCTGAGTGACTCGCTCGGTGAAGTCAAGCTTCTGCCTTATCGTCAACCCATCCGAAATACATCGTTGGAGGTTGTCGAAAATAGCTTTTAGCTTCGTAGCATTTGCTTCAACCTGGGCACGTAATTGGATGGATTCGCCGGAAGCCGCCTCATGTTCCTTTTGCCTCAGGGCCGCCTCTTGTTCAAAATAGCGAATGAAAAGGACACTCTGCTCGACCCACGCAGCACGATGAGAGTTCGAAGCCAACACCTCAGGAGCGAGATGCTTAAGCTCAATCTCATGCAGGCAAGCCTCGATCTTCCTGCAATAATCAACCCAAAAACCGACGAGATCTTCATTATGGAAGTTCACGAGCGTCGCCATCATTGGATTGACTTCGTCAGTAAAATCCGTAGCAGAAGTGAGGGACTCAACATTGAGATCTTCGATAAACTTGCTTAACGTTCGCCGGCTATTCGCTGTGCCCCTAGAGGATGTACGTTTAGCGAAGGGCCCCGCGGGCATGGGAATGCGAGACTCAAAAGGAGCTGGAGCCGGTGTAATCGCTGCAAAATGAATTACGGTCAAATTTAAACTCGGAAGACAAAGAAAACACCCGAGGGATGGAATCTATCGTACCGGCTATTGCAGGCGGCAGAACAGGGAGTACCGAAGGCGTGGCTATTCTTTCGCTTCCTCCTCCGACCCGTGATACTGTGGTCAATATAAGGAAGGCTTAGCAACAATAAGTCTACTCATAGAAAAAGAGAGAAACATTAAGTGAAAAATATACTGACCAATACCAGAAGGTGGAACGATTTCCGAAAGAATGGAAAAATGCGGGTTTAACACCTGGTACTGGTGGAAAATTACTCCTGCAGAATCGCGACAAGATACAGTCAAAACAAGGAGGATTGTATCCACAGTGAAGCAAATAAGTGAGAAACCCATACCTTCCAAGATTTGAGGAGGCGCAGAAGAAAGCAAAGGGACCGCAACCGTCAAAGTGGCGGCTGGCGGCACTTCTTCAGCCGGCACAGCTTCAGCGTTTACCGCTGTTCCCTCATGGGAACTGAATAAAACACATAAATAAAGCAGCAAGCAAAACCCCCAAATGGGGCATCACGTGCTAACACGTGACCGGGCCTTATGTGCAAACACGTGACCTTTTATGGGCAGTATCTATCTACGTTTGAATGCCTAATTGATAAAGCCACGTGCCCACACGTGATAGGCTCTTGAACCCACTGAATTAATAGAATTAAATTCTAATTAAAAGGAATTAAAAGCATTTGTTCCCTCATGGGAACTGAATAAAATACAAATAAAGCAGCAAGGAAAACCCCCAAAGGGGGCATCACGTGCCCACACGTGACCGGGTCTCATGTGCAGGCACGTGACCTTTTACAGGCAAAGCCTATAGGCGCTGAATGAAATAAACAATTGGAAATGCTTAATCAGTGGGGTCACGTGCCAACACGTGATGGATTCCTGAGCCCTCTGAACTAATAGAATTAAATTCTAATTAAATGCTTAATCAGTGGGGTCACGTGCCAACACATGATGGGTTCCTGAGTCCTCTGAACTAATAGAATTAAATTCTAATTAAATACTTTATCAGTGGGGTCACGTGCCAACACGTGATGGGTTTCTGAGACCTCTGAACTAATAGATTGAAATTCTAATTAAATACTTAATTAGTGGGGTCACGTGCCAACACATGATGGGTTTCTGAGCCCTCTGAACTAATAGAATTAAATTCTAATTAAATGCTTAATCAGTGGGGTCACATGCCAACACGTGATGGGTTCCTGATCCCTTTGAAGTCTGAACCAATAGAATTAAATTCTAATTAAATACTTAATTGGTAAGGTCACGTGCCAACACGTGATAGACACTTAAACCCTCTGAACTAATAGAATTAAATTCTAATTAAAAGGAATCAAAAACCCTAATTGGAAAAATATTTCCCTAGATCTTTCCAAACAAAAAAGATTGCACTCTGTAAAAGGGAGCACCGTTGGATTAAAAATCCAATGGTGATTAAAAAATCACCAATTTATAGAAAGATTCTGTACGAGGAAATATTTTCCTAAAATTTGCCAGGAACAACAAATAAAATATCTTATGGATTAAAAAATCCAATGGTTAATAAAATTCACCGAATGATCTAAAAGATCATGTTGGTTATAAAATCAATCAAAATCTCTCAATGAGAGATTGGCTGAACAAACTGATTCTTTCCTTTCTCCTATAAATAGGAGCCAAGAAGAGAAGAGAAAGGAGGATACAACAAAAAGAGAGAGAAGACAGAAGAGAAAGAAAAAAGAAAAAAAGAATTTAATTCTCCAGAGAGAAGAAGATCTCTTCAGAGAAAAAAAGAAAACTCTGGGTAAGAGAAGGAAGGAGTTCATTCTATAAACTCCCACAAAACAAAAGAGAATCTAATTCTCAAACCAAGAGTTTAACTCTTCTAAATAAGAACTCAGTTCTTCCTCTGGTTAAAGATCTGCAGAAGCAGATCTCCCCATAAGCTGAGAATTTAATTCTCATCGGGGAGATTCTGCCATGCAGATCTAAAACCTAAGGGAAGACCTAAGTTCAGAGAATTCTATTCTCCCACAAAGCATATAGGAATTTAATTCCTCCAACAAAGATAGGGTTTAACCCTTAATACAAGAACTTAGTTCTTCCTTATGGTAATAGATCTGCAGAAGCGGATCTCCCCATAAGTTGAGAATTTAATTCTCATCGGGGAGATTCTGCCATGCAGATCCAAAACTTAGAGGGAGAATTGGGTTTAAATAATTTAATTCTTTCAAACACATAGGAATTTAATTCCTCTAAATAAAATTAGGGTTTAACCTTATAAAAGAATTTAATTCTTAAACAAGGGATTTAACTCTCCATGCACGTAAAAGAGATCAGTACCCAACATGATCACGTGTGTCCATGTGACTCCCCCCTCAATGATCAAAAGAGAACGAATGAAATTAGGTCACGTGCTTCCACGTGACCCTTGAACAAACTTCTCAAAATAAAAAGGGAGTAAAACCAAGGCAGAACAGATTTTGGGCGTCTCACGTGTTCCCACGTGACCCTTAGCAATTATCAAACAAAAGAAGGTTTCTACCCAAAGTCAATGCCCGCCTAAAGGATGCCTCACGTGTCTCCACGTGACCCTTGACAAACACTTTTTTAAAGAGAAAATAGGGGAAAACTGATGATTAATATCCAACTCATGGGTACCCTCACATGTCCCCACGTGATGATCATCAAAGATCAAGTTTCTAATACTTATATGCATATTCTGGGAGCAAAAATAGAAGAAGTAAGGCCCAATATTCAGGCGCCTCATGTGACCCCACGTGAGCGCTTCATTCCTAGTGCTTAACACTACTTTAAGCGCATCACGTGGGAACACGTGATCGTCAAGTATACTCTAGTGTTTAACACTATATTCGAGCTAATCTTAGCCCAATTTAGCTAAAGTCTTCCAGAGGCAAGATCTCTTGAAACTGAACCCCAATTATACTCTTGTCTTCCAAAATTGATCATCCCACATGACATTCAAAGTAATTCTCAGAGCCTTTCAATCAACATTGGTTCAAGGGTACATCTCTTCATACCTCTGATATATGTCGTTTTAATTCTTCAACGTCTTCAGAGAGGTGGAGGGCCCCAATAACCGATAATTTTTGGTGCATCCCCAAACGGTTGAATTAAAACCACACAGACTATGACGTCTTTAAACTGGACTATGATGTCCTTAAACTTTATGGACTGTGGGGTCCTTAAACTCATGGACTATGATGTCCTTAAACTTTATGGACTGTGAGGTTTTTAAACTCATAGACTATGATGTCTTTAAATTTTATAGACTATGATATCTCTAAACTCCATGGACTATGATGTCCTTAAACCCACTGGACCGCAATATCCCTAAACTAAAACAATCGAGCCTAAATGCTCTTTTGTTGGATCTAAATGATCCTGTTTAGTTGATCTTAGTCTAAAATTAGACTAACATATCCTTAACAAACGTTTAAGTTGATCTTAGTATCAAATAAGATTAACGATCCTTAAACCCAAACCAAAACCCAAATCTAAGAAAATATGGATTTGGACTAATCCACGCCCTACGGGCGACAACATAAATTAGTCTTCGTATACAATCCACGGGCAACCAAAAATAAAAAAAACACATACGACACGAAGTGACCATCTGGAGAAGGAGAAAGTCGTTACCGCGATGCGGTAGCGTCTGCAGGGGCTTGCGCCTGCAGGGAAGAGCGTCCCCACAATAAAAAACCCCTCAAACGAGGGGGAATCTGACGAAATCTGCTATATTGGCCGCATCCATCTAAACCTCCGATATACGGTGTCATAAATCAACTTGGAATTTTCGGAGAGGTGGACGGATAAAACCAAATAGCATCTGCCCCCAAAATTCAGGCCAGACGTCCCACCGTCCCGGTCGCGTCTTTTCGGCGGAGAACAGATTCTGGCACCCTCGTTGGGACCTTTTCCTCTTTCCACTCCACACTTCGTATGTCGTGTTTCGCGAATGAATCGCGGTTTGCTATGGTTGCCCCTGGATTCGAGGTACTAAGATTTGGTGTCTTGCTTCGTGCAAAGAAAATGGCTTCTAACTGCATAAACTGCTACAACTGCAACAACTCCCACTCTGTCCTCGCCGGAGGAGTGACCTACGGGCCTCAAGCGGCCTCCCTTTTTACGATGCCGGTGGACCAGGAGACGCAAGCCACCACAGGCCTATTCTTTGGGACCATGCTCCCACCAATGAGCTTCAACGCCCCATTGCCGTCGCAAGAAGCTCCGAAGAAGTCTGTCTTTGATCGGCTTACAACTACCGCGGCCCCTCTCAACGGGTCACCCAAGTCCAGTGCCTCAGTTTTCAATAGACTGAGCCAAAGCTCATGTGGGCCCATGAAGAAGGCCGCGATACCTGAAGCGGCCATCCCAAAGCGGATAGTCATTCCTTTTCCTGAAGTCATCAGAGCGACTTCCCCTGCTAAGGAGTCGGTCTTTGCTAGACTGTCCGCTCCAACTCCCGCTTCAGGCGAAGTCAACCAGGCTGCTTCCCTTGCTCGGAAGTCTGCCTTCGACAGGTTGGCCATCTCCACTCAACGGACATCAGTTTTCAATAGGCTGGCACCAACGACAACCCTTCACCAGAACAGGGGGCATGAGGGAGCCACCCCCCATAGCTGAATCAATACCGTCTGCAAGGCGTGCTCGACGTCACCACTGGCGCCGAGTAAGGAAAGCTGGGGGCAGTTCCCCTTCTGTACTGACTCCGCCAGCTCCGATGGTGGAAATTAATCCTGCTGTTCCAACTGGGAACAATTTTGAACCACTCAGGAGGGTCCGCAAGAACTCTCCGACTGTCGTGCTGAAAAGATCTCCTCCACCTATAGAGAATGCTACAAAGACAAAGCCAAAGCAGCCCCCTCAGTGGCTGTCCTCTAAAATTCACAAGGTCTGGCGACAGGTCCAGGACTCGGTGATAGATCAAGAATACTCCCGCCGACCGAAGAAGATGAAAGTTCGGCAAGAGAAGGACTGCCCTATCGTCCCACAGAAAGTGTCATCCACTTGGGTGCCTACTGCAACGGTCCCCTCAACTTCGACCTCCCACAAAAGAAGAAGGTCGGAGAAAATCCCCGTGTCTGCGACAAAGCTCAAAGGCATTGAATCCAAACGCCCCAAATCTGTGGGCATGGTGGTGCACATTGTCTATATGGCATCCGGAAAAGAGGATAGCCGTATCTCTACGGGCCATCGACCACTCACCAGATCCGTAACAAAGGCCCAAGAGCAACAACAAAATCTCCAGGAAATGTTAACACAGATGGCAGTACTCACTGGGCCAAAAGAAAGCCCGGAAACGTTGTCAGAGCAGCGTCATGAACAAGAAACCGATGCTGAGTTCCTCCGCAGAATCCTCGAGAAGAAGGACAAAGAGGCAGCGGAACAAGCTGCCAATATAAAACGAATGGCGCTTTTATTCCAAGACATAGTTGGGATGATATTCCAGCTGGATCCTCCAGCTGAAGACCCTCCGATTATCCTTGAAGACGATTAGGGAGAGACATTGAACCCTCTTCCGGCTTGTTCAGCAACCAAGGAAGAGACCATTTCCAAAGCCGCCCTGGATGACTATATCGCTCAACAGATATGAACTTATCAGGCGAACGAAGCGACCAGCCAAATTATTAAGACTGGACGACCATATCCAGATTGGTACGACCAAATAAAGTACTCGCTGGGATATGTGATCCCTAAATTCCATGTATATAAGGGGACGGGGAATCCACACCAACACGTTGCTCAATTTAGAGCCCTGTGCGGTAATACTGGGGGTGACGACAAACTGCTGCTTCGCCAGTTTGTTGGCAGCTTGTCGGAAACAGCGTTTGAATGGTACTCCGAGCTCCCGAATGACTCCATTAGGACATTTGCAGAAATGGAGTTACTGTTTACACAGAGATTCGCAAGCGCTAGCGAGCGCACCCGATCACTGCACTAATTAACGCCAGGGTGAAGCCAGGCGAAACATGGGTCTAGTACGCGATACGATGGCGGAATCTATGGTCAAAATGAGAACAGCGCATAGAAGAGGCTCCTGCAGTAGGCATGTTTGTAGGAACCCTCGATCCGCAGGCAACCATATCCCAATTCATGATGTTCTTCAAGCCGACCACTTTCCAGGCTTTGATCGATAAGCTGGCCCAAATGGACTAGATGGGCCATAGACCGTCCTCCTCAAAGACGGATCCTTGGAACGAGAAGGGGAAGGGGAAAGCGACCTTCATCGCCAATGCTCAACAACAGCCTAGTGGTCCGAAACCAGTTGATCGCCAAAGTGATAGACAACGACTCTTCAACGAGAGGCTAGAACGCCCTTATTCGTTTCTTCGGGATAAGACGAGAAGACTGTTCGAGTTGGCGGTGTGCAACAGGCTCATCACCCTACCGGATCCAAAATGCCCATTGCAATCCGGTGAGGCCAATAATTCCAATTATTCCCCCTATCACCAAGTGGTAGGCCATCCAATCGAAAATTGCTTCGTCTTCAAAGGCTGGATTGAGGACCAATACCAACAGGGAAAATTCACACTGTCCGAGAATTGGAAAGTAAGCCCGCCTCAGCCGCACGCTCTTTAAAGGGGGGACACACTGGGGGCATCATGCTCTTTTATAGAAGAAGCTCCATGGGAGGTCGCTCTTTTAGCTAAGACGAAAAGAATGCTGAAAGATCTCCAAACATGCCCGGCAATCAGGTGGAAAAGTCCGCTGGAACCCAAGATCATTGAGGGAATGCTGAAGCCGCGCCTGAATCTAAGAATTGGTAGCGATAATCAAAACGCTCAGGCCCAGCCGTCAAAGTCTTCGAAGAAGAAGAAAACCAAAAAGCCTGTGAAGCCTGATGACAAGCGCACGAACCTGCAAAAACATATTGATGCGCTGGAAGAATATAACCAGAAGGCGCGAACCCCGGTTACACTCCAAGAGTTTCTCAACCACATCCTTGAAGATAGAGATGGCGATGAAGATGAGGGAGAAGGCTCGTTAGATAAACCTGAAGATTATGTGGCAAGCTACCACGTGATCTCTCACTCGTCAATAGACGGTGAAGAAGCTCCTGATACAGAGAAACTGGGGGCAGATCCCGAACTGGAACTCCTAGGACCGTCAGACGAGATGATTGACGTATTCCTGAACGAAACTCTTCTGAAATGTAGAGCTGATCAGGAGCGTGAAATCGCCGTATACGAAAAAGCTAAATGTCGGCGACTGAACGAAAGGATTGAAATACCCCAACCGGATAGGAGCACTTCGGCCGCCAGCAAAAGCAGGTTCAAGATAAGGAAAAGGTTCGCCAAAGCCATATCGATGGAAATGAAACCGCCACCCTCCGAAAGAAACACTCCTGATAGGATACACCTTAACGAAGAGGATGCACATCCAAACTACTGCTTATATCATCGGAGGATCGCGCACCCTACCGAGAAATGTATGGCCTTTAAAAATTGGTGGTAGGGATACGTTGCTCATCGATAGCATTTCAAGCGGATGAAGCGCAAAACTCGTCGGGAACAAAGAAGCACGACCGATGAGCATAAAAGAACTACCGGCAACTGTTACATGGTTAATTCCGGGGGATCACAAGTTCTCACTTTCGGGAGTGATTCTGATGAAGAAATAGCCCTCGGTCCTCTCTTCAAGGAATCCATCTCTGAAACAGAAGAAATGAAGACCTACGAGAACATTCAGCTGCGCAATCGCATGCTACCTGAAAAGAATCTCGGACCCGCAAACAAGGGATCGAACAAAAAGATTAAGGGGAAAGAAAAGGTCCCTGAGGATATCACCCTCGATGACCGAGTCGTCGAAGAGCTGGCAGCCAAGAACCCGCCTAAGAAAAACAAGGTGGATTACAATGTCCTGGCACACCTGAGGAAGATACCCTCGCAGCTAAGCATTTTGGACGCCCTTCTGCTATCCAAAGAAGCGAGAGATTCTCTAATCAAGGCATTACAAGAGCTTGACCAGTTTCAAGATTTCCTCGCCGATGAAAAGATGAAAGACGAGCTGGAAGAAATTCACACAGCTGACATCACTTTCGGCGATGAAGATCTCCTCCTCGGAACGTGTGAGCAAAACCGTCCCCTATATGTCTCTGGGTATTGCCATGACATTAAGATAGGGAAGATCCTAGTTGACAATGGGTCCTCTATCAATCTCCTAAATACGGGGGTGCTAAAAGAAATCTGCATGAACGTTCAACACCTCGCTCGGGATAAAATCACTATCTCCGGGTTCGACTCCCAGTCATCACGGACGCTCGGGTCTGTGATACTGACGTTACGCTTTGGGCTGCTCGTCACTGATATCAAGTTCCACGTCATTGACGCCAAGACTTGCTACAACGCTTTGCTTGGCCGGCCTTGGTTACACGAGTACAACATTATCCCTTCTACACAGCATCAGTGTATGAAGTACTTCAAAGATGGGCTTGAATACACTGTGACAGGGGAGCTGAACCCATTCTCCGTAAATGAAGTCCGAAAGTACGAAGATGCAAAGTACTTCTTACCAGACTTTGAAGACACGGAAGGATGCCATAAACCTGAGGATAAGCAAAAAGCTATCACCACCATTCCGGTCTTTGGGAGCGATACCGAAGAGGAGGAAGAGATAGTTTATTCAAGACCACCCCAATGCAACAAACCGGGACCGTCTACCCCTATTCTGGTTTTTGGCAGTGACTCTGAAGACGAGGTTAACGCAGTATTCTTGGCTCGTCCATCAGTGCAAGCCTTCATTGGAGATGATCAGAGTTTGCAGATCGCCATAGTTCCGCAAGAGCATTACAAAGAGCTCGACAAACTTGATACCTACAGTGTGCAAGAACTGCAGACGTTCTACGTCCCTCCCAGGCTAAAAGATGAAAAGGCGATCCTCTTTTATCGATCCGCGGAAACCAAAGTGGAGAAAGAAATCTGGCATGGCGCCGATTTTACGCTTGACAGGCTCCAGCCTATCTGTCTGCCCAGATACTACACAGAAAGATTAAAAAGGCTGTTGAGGCGCCAAGGCGAACCCTTGAAACAGACTGCTCAACAAGATTAGTTTTATAACAGGATCTGGAATGTCCCCGGAACTCAGCGAAAATTGCCCAACGGGAGAATAGAAACGATCGGGCTTGGATATGTTCAATCCAAGAAACGGGAGCGATTCCATTGCTGCTACGTTATACATGATTTCGATGAAGAAGGAGATGCTCTGGTAGAATACGCTAACCCTGAACCAAAACGAGGTCTCTCCATGAAGGTGCCAAGTCCGTCGATCGAAGAACAGATGGATAAGCTAATAAGGGAAGCGGGTCAAAAGGTCCGGGATGACCATAGCCGCGAAATGGCTATCTATGAAAAAGCCAGAACGCAGCGCCTCCTTCAGCAGGCTACGAAAAATGACGATACCCTTCGTCGTCAGCCCGTCATACGGAAGACTCGACGCGGAGGCAAAAATAAACTGAAGAACGGAAAAAATGTTCGACAGCAGCAAAGCGGGCCCAAGAAGCCTCGCGATCGAAAATTGAGCAGCCGGGATCCGTCTCTTATAAAGAAGATGAGTTGAGCATATTCTTTTCCCCAAGACAAGACAAGAAAGATATTCAGTCTTGTCATTAAACATCAGATGATTACCCTCCTGGAGTCCAAGCACCCTGAACAAGCAAGTGAGGTTCATCACCCAGATTATTGCTCCTATCATCGAGCGATAGGGCATCCTATTGAAGACTGCTTCACATTCAAAGACTGGGTAGAAGACCAGTATCAGCAAGGCAGGTTCTCTTTATCCACCAGTTGGAGGGTAACCCCGCCATAGAAGCATGAACCGAAAGCCACGTATGCAGCGAGAGTAGAACCAGATCAACATCGGTCTTGGAAACGATCTCGTACCTGTCATGTAATAACGCTGACGGGAGGAGTGTCCGAAAATATGGATGATCTCTCTTGGTGCTTCAAAAACGATGATGATGAAGTAATCTCAGAATTTCCACCGGCGCCAAAAGAGCTGGAAGATGGGATACATACTACTGCAGATAACCTAAGGAAAATCGACTTTGGGACGGCAGACGATCCATGGCCTACGTTCGTCAGCGAGTTGCTGTCTAAAGAACAGGTGACTACACTCAAAAACGTGCTCATACAGTATAAAGACCGTTTCGCTTGGAACTACTCCGAAATGCCGGGACTAGATCCAGAAGTAGCTGTGCACAAATTGGCGATATCTCCGGACGTCAAGCCAATCAAACAAGCACCGAGAAGAATGCGGCTCGAACTTGAAATGAGCATCAACCCCGAGGTCAAGAAGCTAATCAATTCCGGCTTCATCCAAGAGGTTCAGTACCCTGACTGGATCGCCAATATCGTCCTAGCGATGAAGAAAAATGGGTCGGTGCGCATTTGCGTGGACTTTCGGGACCTTAACAAAGCCTGTCCGAAGGATGATTTTCCCGTACCAGTCACCGAGCTGATGATAGATAACACGTCCACTCACAAAGTTTTCTCCTTCATGGACGGCTCATCAGGGTACAATCAAATAAAGATGCATCTCGAAGACCAGAAGCATACCGCTTTCCGGACTCCTCTGGGAATATTCTGTTACAAAGTGATACCTTTCGGCTTGAAGAACGTTGGCACCACCTATCAGAGGGCCATGACAAAGATTTTCGATGACCTTAAATACGAAATCGTCGAATGCTATATTGACGACCTTGTTGTAAAAAGCAAATCACACGAGGAGCATTGGGAGCATCTGAAGATCATGTTTCAGTGCCTTCGGAAGTACAACTTGAAGATGAACCCTCTTAAATGCGCGTTCAGAGTCTCCTCAGGTAAATTCCTAGGATTCATTGTACGACACCAAGGCATCGAGATAGACCCGTCGAAGATCAAGGCGATCATGGAAATGCCCCCGCTAAGAACTCTCAGGCAACTGCGGTCTCTCCAAGGAAAGCTCGCATATATCCGACAGTTCATAGCCAACCTCTCCGGCAAATGTCGCCCCTATAGTCACCTAATGAAAAAGGGAAACCCGTTCGTCTGGGATCATAAATGCCAGAGTGCACTCGACGAAATCAAGCAATACCTGCAGAATCTGCCCGTGCTGACTGCTCTAGTCAAGGAAAAGCCTCTCATCCTGTACATAACTGCCCTCGAAGGTTCCTTAGGCGCGCTATGGGCACAGGAGAACGACCAAGGGAAAGTGAGGGCTCTCTACTATTTGAGTTGAGTTCTCCTGAGGGCAGAAAACAATTACTCCCCTATCGAAAAACACTGCATGGCATTAATCTTCGCTATAACGAAGTTTCGGCATTATGCTTTGGCGCATGAGATCCATCTCATATCAAAAGTGGATCCTCTCAAATATTTGATGTCAAGAGTAGGGGTGGTAATTGAACGAGCCAGCTCGGGTTCGATTAGAGTTCAGCTCAGTATTAGTTCATTCAAGCTCGGTTCATTTATTAATGAGCCGAACATGAGCCTGAAAGCCTGGCCCGTTTATTAAACGAGCTGAACTCGAGTTCAGCCAGGCTCGTTCGGTATTAACTCGAGTTCGGCTCGGTTACACAGTTTAGGAAAAAAAAACAGTAATATGTAATATAGGACAGACTCTATACAACTCTCAGGACACTTAATTCAATCAAGGGACAATATATGAAAGTGCAACTCAGATGAATATAAAACCCAACACTTAGACCCATTAAATGCTCTTGATGTTAATTTTTTTAATCTTTCCATACCTCAAACCCCAGAGTCTTAGGCTCTATGATTGTTGTCCCCGGCCTAACCTCTTCCAGAATACTTTCATATTTTCTTCTAAAACACCTGTAATAGCCATTGACCTATCATCATCCTCCACCAAACGCCTCTTTGACATTTTCCTTTCAGAGATCACCTAATAGTAGATCCATCCGAGCTTGACTTTAGCTCATTTAAAGCTCGGTAAGCTAACGAGCTGAACATGAGCCAAACCTGCTCAGCTCGAGATGAACTCGAGCTGAGCTTGAGCTAGAATAAACTAAGCCGAGCCGAGCTTGGACAAGGGACAGCTCGTTCAAGCTCGGCTCGGTTACACCCCTAGTCAAGAGCCATACTAACAGGACGGCTCGCTAAATGGACCTTACTCTTAATGGAGTTCTCGATAACATATCGATCGCTCAAGGCAGTGAAAGGCCAGGCCATCGCCGACTTCCTCGCTGAGCATCCTATACCTGCCGATTCACCCCTAAATTGCGAATTTCCAGACGAGCACGCGTTTGACACGATCTATGGGGAGAAAGGAGAGAGTGACACCCGATATGAACTCTACTTCGACGGGGCATCTTCCATGAAGAAGCGAGAGCACAGCACCCCCATAATCAAATCTGGGGTAGGCCTCATCTTCGTGACTCCACTAGGAGGGATAATGCGCTTTGCCTTTTCCTTGACAGAGCCGAGGACAAACAATGAAGCCGAATATGAAGCTTTGATAGCAGGTCTTGAGATCGCTGTCGACATGGGAATCGAAAACCTCCTCATATACGGAGACTCCCAGCTGGTCGTTAGTCAAGTAAATGGCAACTATCAAATGTGCAAACCAGAGTTGGTAAAGTACGGTGAGAGAGTGCAACAACTGCTGACTCGAATTTTCTCCTACAGGCTGGAGAGCATACCACGCACAGAAAATAGCAAAGCTGATGCACTTGCCAAGCTCGCTAAAGAACTGGCTGCCGAGAAGCTCGATGACGTAAGGATCGTTGTGCAAAGCCGTTGGGTTCTTGCACCGGCAGAAATATCTCCGGAGTCGTCCGAAGAAAAGGGAGCGACCGAGCAAACGACCCTACAAATAAAAGACCAGGAAAAGGCTAAGGATTGGAGAGAAGTCTTTATAGACTACTTCAAATCCCGTCGAACACCTGAAGATGCGTCCTCAAGACATCAGCTCATGAAACGAGCTCTATCCTTCGCCTTCGTCAATGACACTCTATATAAGAGATCATTTGATTCTCTATGGCTAAGATGCCTGGGACCTGAAGAAGCAAGGAGAGTCGTCCAAGAAACTCACGACGGACTCCGCGGTTCTCACCAAGCCGGACCGAAGATGAAACTGAAGATCAAAAGGATGGGCTACTATTGGCCCACAGATCAAAAGGATGGGCTACTATTGGCCCACAATGATCCAAGATTGTCTCGAATACGCGAAGCAGTGCCACTCGTGCCAGATTCACGAGGACTTTATCCACCAGCATCCAAATCTGCTACATTCAACGGTGGCTAGCTGGCCATTCGAAATGTGGGGAACCGATATAATCAGGCCCTTCGAACCAGCGTCATCCAGAGGACACCGGTTCATATTGGCGACAACTGATTACTTCTCTAAGTGGGCAGAAGCAGTACCGCTAAGAGAAGTAAAGACGGAGGACATCCTCCATTTCTTCAAAACACACGTCATCTATCGGTTCGGCACTCCACGACGGATTATCTCCGATAACGGGCCAGCCTACAGAAGCCACAAAATCAGCCGCTTCGCGCAGCAACATAATATAGACTGGAGATACTCTTCGGTTTATAATCTCCGAGCTAATGGTCTAGTTGAGGCTCTCAACAAGAACTTGATGAAAAGCATAAATAAGACGGTGTCTCAAAATAAGAAGGACTGGCATGAGAGACTGCATGAAGCTATCTGGGCGTATCGGACCACGTTCAAAACGGCCACGAATACAACGCCGTATGCATTGGTATTCGGCACAGAAGCAGTACTCTCCTTGGAGATAGAGCTACCCTTTATACGAGTAGCGGTTTATTACGAGCTAACAGACGAAGAGAATGCTCATCTTCGGCTTGAGGAGCTCGATGCCCTCGATGAAACTCGTCTCATGGCGCAACAAAACTTGGAGGCTTACAAAGCAAAGATGACGCGCTCATACAAGAGATTGACTAGGCCGAGAACATTCCGCCAAGGCGAACTTATGCTAGTGGTCAAGAGACCTATGATCCCCAATTGTGCCAAACGGGGGAAATTCGAGCTGAATTATGAGGGCCCGTACATCATAGACAAGGTCTACCAAGGTAGGGCTTACTTGCTCATGAATATGCATGGGGAACGACCCTTCCGACCAATAAACGGCCGATTCCTTAAGAGATACTATGCTTGACGAGTCACGAACCAGGTTACTGATAGATGATGTCGCCTATGTCCGATCGCTATCTTCTTGAGTCCGGACTTTGAAAATAGTATCCAACGATACCCCATCCCAAACATGGAGTGCTGCGGACCGAAACGTCCCTAAACTAATAGCGGACCGAAACGTCCCTAAACTAACGATGGACCGCAATGTCCTAAAACTAGCAACGGACCGAAACGTCCCTAAAACTACTGCAAACCCGCAGCATCCTTGGGCTGATGCATAAAAAAACGGTACGTCCATAAGCAAAATAGGCACGGATGAAAACTCGAAAGGGCTCCGTGAGTAAAAACAGCAGGGCTACCGGCGAGTTTGCGAAAACTCAAAAGGGCGCAGACTTGTAAAAAAAAAAAGACGGTACGTCCACAAGCAAAATGGGCACGGATGAAAACCCGAAAGGGCTCCATGAGTAAAAACAGCAGGACTACCGGCGAGTTTGTGAAAACCCAAAAGGGCGCAATCTCGTTAAAAGACAGTTGCAAGGTCCTCTCGACCATGTAAGGAGAAAATACCTGCGTGAGATCCTTACGACTCACAAGGGAGCAACACACTTAGGAATCCCCACGATTCCTAAGGAGAAAACACACTTATGAGATTCTCACGACTCGTAAGGAGAATTCCACTTTGAGACCCTCACGGCTCATAGGATTCAAAAGCCTTAAGTTACAGGGATCTGAATCTGTTCTTAAGCCGTCATACACCCCGATTTTGCCCTACAAGCGTTTCAATATTGAACCTTGTATATAATCCACGGGCATGAATAAACATTTCCCTAACAAAGTCCCACCAGCGACTAGGGATATGCTCACACAGTGAACGCCCCTTGTAAGTCCTCTCGACTTATAAGGAGAAAACACTCTTGTAAGATCCTTACGACTTATAAGAGAACATACACTTAAGAATCCTCACGATTTTTAAGGAGAAAACACACTTATGAGATCCTCACGACTCGTAGGGAGAAACACCTTAGTCGACAGGATTTTAACCCTGTTTGCTAAGCCACCTTTGTTCGAACCGATGAAGGCAGATGATGATTCGCTCCTGGCAATATCCCAGTTGTAGCAATGCTGATGCCTAAATCGGTATCAAATTCCAAGTCCTTTCATGGTAGATGATGATTCGCTCCTGGCAATATCCCAGTTGTAGCGATACTGATGCCTAAATCGGTATCAAACTCTAAGTCCTTTCATGGCAAATGATGATTCGCTCCTGGCAACATTCCAGTCACAGCGATGCTGATGCTAAGATTGATATCGGATCTTGAGTTTCGTACTCGAAAAAAAATACATATGAAATAGCCGAAATGTTTGGGCAACTCGCAATAAAATCAGCGAGTAAAATATATGCATATAAAAATAGCCGAAATGTTTGGGCAACTCGCAATAAAAAGCAGCGAGTAAAGAAAAGTAAAATAGTCGAAATGATTGGGCAATCGCGACTTTCGCGATACAAAAAGATGAAATGATAGAGCATCGCAGAAAGAAAAAAATAAAATAATACATATAACATGAAACTTTTGCCCTACAGGTGAGATCACATCGATCCCTGTAGACAATCCAGGGGCACAAACAAAAAGGGAACCATATCATCCCACCAGGTTCCATCAGAAAGGGAGCTAAGTCTCGACAGCCACATCTACAGCCTGGAGACCCACAACAACGTTCCTCCTCATTCCAGCAGGATTCGGACGCGACAATCAATCTCGGAGCCACGACAGAGTCCCTAGTTCCAAGTCTCGACGGCCACATCTACAGCCTGGAGACCCACAACTACAGCCTGGAGACCCACAACAGCGTTCCTTCTCATTCCAGCAGGATTCGGACGCTAAAATCAATCTCTGAGCCATGACAGAGTCCCTAGTTCCAAGTCTCGACGGCCATATCTACAGCCTGGAGACCCACAACAGCATTCTTCTTCATTCCAGCAGGATTCGGACGCGACAATCAAGCGGAGCCATGGCAAAGTCCCTAGTTCCAAATCTCGACGGTTCATAGACAAACTAGAGACCACCTCGACATTCGTCTCGTTACAGCAGACGCAGCGTCAGCAAAGCGGAGCCATGGCAAAGCCCCTAGTTCCAAATCTCGAAGGTTCACAGAAAGCCTAGAGACTATCTCGGAGCCGCGGCAAAGTTCCTAGTTCCATGACTCGGCGGTGCACAGACAACCGATAGTCAACTCCTGACCCCATATGGCCAAAGTCAATCCTGACCTCATATGGCCAAAGTCAATCCTGAACCCGTACGGCTAAAGTCAATCCTGACCCTGGAAAACGGCCAAAGTCAACTCCTGACCCCGTATGGCTAAAGTCAATCCTGACCCCGTATGGTTAAAGTCAACCCCTGACCCCGTAGAACACGGCCAAAGTCAATCCTGATCCCGTGGGAAACAGCCAAAGTCAACCCTCGACCTTCTCGTCGAAGCAATGCTTTGACTCGGGAGCAGGCCAACTCATTAATCACTTACGAGTTCTCTCGACTTGTAAGGAAGAAAATTCTCTTGTGAGATCCTTACGACTCTCAAGAGAAAACACACTTAGGAATCCTCACGATTCTTAAGGAGAAAATACACCTACGAGATCCTCTTGACTCGTAGGGAGAAAAATCTTTATGAGACCCTTACGGCTCATAAAGTTGGAAAGGCTTAGGTGGCAGACCTGAACCTGTTTCCTAAGCCATCACTACCCTACAAAGAGGTCAAGATGGACTATTTACAGACCATATTTTCCAAAATTACATGCCAGAGAAATGGAGGTGCTACTCAAGAGTGCGTAAACTGCTCTGCGTCAAATCGAAATGAAAAAGCATAACCTACGGACGTCAACCACATACTATGAATGACAGTAAGAAGAACATTTGATTCACATCCAGTTAAGCGTTCGAAGCATACCCATTTATGTATTGCGGAAAAGGTTTAGTGCATAAAATAAACACGCGGAAACAAAATTTGTCTATTCATACTTCAGAATACTCTTACAGTGATGAAAATGGTAAACAAAAATATCATTATAATATTTACAATGGAAAGACATCAAATCCAGGACATGGATTGAGAAATTCAAAAGTTAGGCCATCTAAAATGTTTCGGGCCTCTTGGACCATTCTCGTATGCTTCCTCTCACGATCACAAGCGTCAGGGTCCTCACTGATGTCCTCCGCCCTTCGATAGGCAGCGATTATCGTCACCTGTTGAAAAGTTTGGTGAAGAATATCAACAAGATTGTCTCGCCTTTTCTTTGAGATTAGGCCCATTAGATACACCGAGTGTACCTTATTTTCGGCGTCATCCAATACTTTAAGCGGCATGCCATCATAGAATAAAGGAAGTGCTTCCCAGATCGCTCTCACAATGAGCTTCAAAAGAGCGGAACGACGAGGAAGCAGTCGACCATTGTATTCATCAAAGCGACGCATGATTTCGGCGCACTGAGCGTTCGTAAACTCCTGGTTCTGGCAATGGCCTAGTGCGCGAATGTCTCCATAAGAAATAATCTCGTCAAGATCATACAGATGAGCGGCCATAACGTCTGAAAAAGAAAATCAGTGAGAGTTTAGTGGGCAGACTGATTAAGAAAAAGTTTATTGAAACAAACATTGGAATTCAAACAACTCTTGGAAAAACAAGCTCTGATATGACACCTAA
The DNA here is from genome assembly GCA_030015575.1 of Agapanthus africanus. Classification (NCBI taxonomy): domain Eukaryota; kingdom Viridiplantae; phylum Streptophyta; class Magnoliopsida; order Asparagales; family Amaryllidaceae; genus Agapanthus; species Agapanthus africanus. Next base: position 88,804,903 of record JASDDO010000014.1, read on the forward strand.
CAAAATTGAAAATCTGCGCGAATAAGGGTAAAACCCTATAAAAAGATTTTCAAGAACTCCAGTGAATAAAATTCTTGAAGGGTCCCATGTGTTTGCACGTGATGGGCTCTTGAACCCACTGAATTAATAGAATTAAATTTTAATTAAAAGGAATTAAAAGCATTTGTTCCCTCATGGGAACTGAGTAAAATACAAATAAAGCAGCAAGGAAAACCCCCAAAGGGGGCATTGTTTCCCCCAATCAGAGCAAAGCTTTGTTCAAAATTTCAAATTTTGAAATGAAGCAGAGCTTTATAGCAGCGCTAAGAGCGCTGCACCCCAAGCAGCGCACCACGTGCAAAGAACATGTGCGCTAGAGCTAAGAGCGCTGCACTCTAAGCAGCGCACCACGTTCTAAGCACGTGTGCACTAGCGCTAAGTGCGCTGCACTCTAAGCAGCGCACCACGTGCAAAGCACGAGTGCGCTAGCGCTGGAACTAAAAGCTCCCCACCGTCAGATTAAACATCCAATAAAGATGATAAATCATCAATTAACCAGAATAAAATTCTGTTAAGGAAAGATTCCTCAAAATCTTTCCAAACAAGAAGATTGTGCTCTGTAAATCAGAGTACCGTTGGATCACTGATCCAAAGGTGATTAAAAAATCACCAAAATTACAGAATAAATTCTGTATGGGAAAATTTTCCAATCTTGTTAAAAATAAGAAGATTGTCTTCTGTAAATCAGAAGCTCTTGGATCAAAGATCCAACGATGGGAAAATCGCCAAATCAATTGGAGAAAAGATCTCCTTAACTGATTGAACAAATCAGCCTTTCCCTATATAAAGGCCCCAAGACTTCAAGTCTCATATAGAGGAACCCCCCTATAAACTTTGAAAAATCTCAGAAAGAAGAGCAAGCTCTCGGAAGAAGAAGATTTTCTTCAAGGTAAAAGAACAGAAATACGAAATCGTCTCATATAAAAGAAGAATTTACTTCTGTTTTCTAAGATCATAGATCTATAAGACCAAGGTTTTTCACAAAGAGATCTAAGGATCTCATCATAAAAAAAAATAAGAAGAAGAACATAATTCTTCTCACAGATCATAGATCTATAAGACTAAGGAGATCATGAACACCTCATTATAAAAGGGGGGAGGGGAGAATAATTCAATTCTCTTAGGATCATAGATCCATAAAGGCAGAGCCTTTCACCAAAATAAGAGATTGAAATATCTCCTATATAATAAGAACTTTGTTCTTAGAAGCTTGAGACAAAGTCTCTTATAAGAGAGAATTTAATTCTCAGGTGCGCAGAATTGATCAAAGTTGCTTAACAGAAGAGTCTTAGCGCTTCTAATTTAAAAGAGCTTCAGCGCTCCACATCTAGCGCAAACTGCTGCAGAGCCTTAGCACTCATAATCTAAAAGAGCCTTAGCGCTCCAAATTTAAAGAAGCGCTCTGTGCTCAAGACTGGCGCACAGCGCCAAGCGCGCCACGTGCTCCTCATGTGTGTGCTACTTAACAGAAGCGCCTCGGCGCTCCGCATCTAGCGCTGAGCGCCTCAGCGGTCCAAATATAGCGTACTGCGCTCATTAACTGGTGCTAGCGCCAAGCGCGCCACGTGATCCTCACGTGTGCGCTGATAGAATATAAATTGTTCTTTAAATGATAAAGCTCTAGAGCTATGATGAATGTTCAGCATTCAATAAAAGATAGAAAGGCTGTCAGAACCCAAACCAATGCTCAGCATTGTCAAATATTTAACATTTTAACTGAGCGGGCCGAGCCCAAGTTAGCCATAAACCCCTCATTCAAATTAATTGAGCCCATATGCTCATAAATCTCAGATCTTAGTCCCAATTAGACTACAGATCTCCCAACCAAAATTGGTTCAAGGGTACATCTCTTCACTCCTCTGATATTTGTCCTTATAAACCTTCAACGTCTTCAGAGAGGAGACGGGTCCCGACAACCAGACGTTCCATGGAATGTGGGGTCCTTAAACCCATAGAATATGATGTCCTTAACCTCGGACTGTGGGGTCCTTAAACCCATGGACTATGATGTCCTTAACCTTGGACTGTGGGATCCTTAAACCTATGGACTGTAATGTCCTTAAACTAATTATGGACTGCAATGTCCCTAAACTAAACAATAGAGCCCAAATACTCTTTTGTTAGATCTAAACGATCCCGCTAAGTTGATCTTAGTCTAAAAACTAGACTAACGTATTCTTAACAAACATTTAAGTTGATCTTAGTCTCAAATGAGACTAACGTATTCTTAAACCCAACCCCAAACCCAAATCTAAGAAGATACGGATTTAGACTAATCCACGCCCTACGGTCGACAACATAAATTAGTCTCCATATACAATCCACGGGCAACCAAAAACAAAACAAACATCCACGACATGAAGTGACCATCTGGAGAAGGAGAAAGTGGTTTCCGCGATGCGGTAGTGTAATTAACTGCAGGGGCTTGCGCCTGCAGGGAAGAGCGTCCCCACAATCAAAAAACCCCTCAACGAGGGGAAATCTGACGAAGTCTGCTATATCGGCTGCATCCGTTTAAACCTTCGATACATGGTGTCATAAATCAACTTGGCATCTTCGGAGAGGTGGACGAATAGCACCAAATAGCATCTTCCCCCAATTTCAGGCAAGACGGACCTACGCGGCCGCGTCTCTGTATTCGGCGGAGAACAGATTCTGGCATGCCCGGTGGGACATTTTCCTCTTTCCACTCCACACTTCATGTGTCGTGTTTCGCGAACGAATCGCGGTTTGACATGGTTTCCCCTGGATTTGAGGTACTAAGATTTGGTGTCTTGCTCCGTGTAGAAAACAGAAGATCATTGCTTCAAACTGCACTAACTGCAACTGCAGCTCTCGCTCCGTCCCATCCGGAGGAGTGACTTACGGGCCACAAGCGGCCTCCATCTTCGCTATGCCGGTGGAACAGGTGACTCAGGCCACCACTGGATTATTCTTCGGGACCATGCTCCCGCCAACGAGCTTCAGCGCTCCTGTACTATCGCAAGAAGCTCCCAAGAAGTCGGTCTTTGATCGGCTTGCAACTACTGCGGTCCCTCTCAACGGGTCGCCCAAGTCCACCGCCTCAGTTTTCAACAGATTGGGCCGAAGCTCCAATGGGTCTGTGAAGAAGCCCGCGATACCGGAAGAAGTTATCCCGAAGAGGATAGCCATTCCTGCTCCTGAAATCGCCAAAGCAGCTTTCCCTGCTAAGGAGTCGGTTTTTGCAAGACTGACTGTTTCGGCTCTTGCTCCAAACGAAGTCACCAAGGCTGCTTCCCCTGTTCAAAAGTCGGCCTTCGCAAGACCGACTATCCTTTCTCAAAGGACGTCAGTCTTCGACATGCTAGCGCTAATAAAAGTCTCCCCTCAAAGTAAGGGGCAAGAGGAAGCTCATCCAACAGCGGAGGTGATCCCGGCCACACGACATGCTCGACGTCGCCACTGGCACCGAGTGAGGAAAGCTGGGGGCAGTTCACCCTCTGGACTTACTCCGCCAGCTCCAACTGTGGAAGTTGATGCTGCTGTTCCAACTGGGAACAGCTTTGAACCACTCAGGAGGGTCTGCAAGAACTCTCCGACTGCTGTTCTGAAAAGGTCTCCTCCGCTTGTGGAGAATGCCACAAAGGCGAAGCTTGAACAACCCCCTCAGCGGCTGTCCTCCAAAATTTACAAAGTCTGGCGTCAAGTCCAAGACTCGGTGATTGATCAAGACTACCCCCGCCGACAGGAAAAGATGAAAGTGCGGCGAGAAGAGGACTACCCTGTCAAGCCATAGAAGGTGTCAGCTGTTTGGGTACCCTCTGCAACGGCTCCCTCAACTTCGACCGCCCACAAAAGAAGGAGGCCAGAGAAGATCCCCGCGTCTTTGGCAAATAGCAAGGATACTGAATTTAAACACCCCAAGTCTGGAGGCATGGTGGTGCATGTTGTTTATATGGTTTCCGGAAAAGAGGATATACGTATCTCTATGGGTCACCGACCACTTACACGGTCTGTGACTAAAGCTCAGGAGCAACAACAACAAAAGCTCCAAGAAATGTTGACAGCCATGGCTGCACTCACTGGACCAAAAGCAAGCCCAGAGACATCCTCGGAGCAGCGTCATGAGCAGGAAACGGATGCCGAATTCCTTTGGAGAATACTTGAGAAGAAGGACAAAGAGGCTACGGAACAAGCAGCCAACATAAAACAAATAACCCTCCTATTCCAAGATATGGTGGGCATGATGATCCAGCCGGACCCTCCAGCCGAAGATCCTCCAGTAATAATTGAAGATGATAGAGGAGAGACATCAATTCCTCTACCGGCTCTGTCAGCATCCAAGGAGGAGACCATCTCCAAAGCCGCCCTAGATGACTATATTGCTCAACAGATACGAGCTTATCAGGCTAGCGAAGCTGCCGGGCAAATTGTTAAGACTGGACGACCCTATCCGGGTTAGTACGATCAAATAAAGTACCCGCCAGGATATACGATCCCTAAATTTCACGTATATAAGGGGACGGGAAATCCACACCAACACGTGGCTCAATTCAGGGCTCTGTGTGGCAACACCGGAGGTGATGATAAACTGCTGTTTCGCCAGTTTGTTGGCAGCTTGTCGGAGACGGCCTTCGAATGGTATTCAGAGCTTCCCAACGACTATGTCAAAACATTCACGGAGATGGAGTTGCTATTCACTCAGCGTTTCGCAAGCGCCAGCGAACGCACCCCAATCATGGCATTGATCAATACCAGGGTAAAGTCAGGCGAAACATGGGTTCAGTATGCTATACGGTGGCGCAACCTATGGTCGAATGCGAACAACGTATAGAGGAAGCTCCTGCTGTGGGCATGTTTGTGGGTACCCTTGATCCGCAGGTGACCATATCCCAATTCATGATGTTCTTCAAGCTGACCACCTTTCAGGCCTTAATTGACAAGCTGGCCCAAATGGACCAGATGGGCCATAAGCCGTCCTCGTCGAAAACGGAGCTTCGAAACGAAAGGGGTAAAGGGAAGGCTATCTTCATCGCCAACGCTCAACAACAACCGAGTGGCCCGAGACCGGTTGTTCGCCAAAGCAACAAGCGGCAATCCCTCGATGAGAAGTTGAGACGTCCTTACTCGTTTCCCCGGGATAAAACAAGGAAACTGTTTGAACTGGCAGTGCGCAATGGGCTCATCACTCTACCGGAGTCGAGACACCCACCACGACCGAACGAAGTCAACGATCTAATTACTTCCCCTACTACCGAGTATTGGGCCATCCGATCGAAGACTGCTACGTCTTCAAAAACTGGGTTGAAGACCAATACCAATAAGGCAAGTTCACGCTATCTGAAAACTGGAAGGTGAATCCCCCTCAACAACACACTCCTAAAAGGGTGGACACACCGAGGGCATCGTGCTCTTTTATAGAAGAAGCTCCATGGGAGGTCGTTCTTTCAGCCAAGACGAAAAGAATGCTGAAGGATCTTCACACATGCCCGGAAATCATGTGGAAAAGCCCGCTAGAGCCTGAGATCATTGAGGGAATGCTAAAACCGCGCCCGACGCCGAGAATTGGCAGCGATGGTCAAAACGCTCAGGCTCAGCCGTCAAAGTCTTCAAAGAAGAAGAAGAAGCTCGTGAAGCCTGATGGCAAGCGCACGAACTTGCAAAAGTATATTGACGCGATGGAGGAATACAACCAAAAGGCGCGAACCTCGGTCACACTCCAAGAATTTTTCAACCATATCCTGGAGGGCGGAGATAGCGACGATGATGAGGGAGACAACTCGTCACAGGAACCAGAAGATTATGTGGCAAGTTGCCACATGATCTCTCATTCGTTGCTAAATAACAAAGAAGCTCACTCGACATCAGAAGATAATGTAGAGGAGCTGGGGGCAGGATCAATGCCAAAATCCTTGGAATCGTCAGACGAGATGATCGACAGGCTACTGAACGAAGCCCGTCAAAAGAGCAAAGCTGATCGAGAACGCCAAATGGCTCTATTCGAAGAGGCCAAGCATCGGCGTCAAGTTGGAGAGGCCGTGATAGGGATGGGTCACAATACACTCTAACCATATCAAATCACACTCTAAATGGGTGTATTCCACATCAGCGTCATGTACCCCGTCACGTGACAAATGCACGTGCATACAGGATAAACAACGGACCGAAACGTCCCTAAACTAACGACGGACCGCAATGTCCTAAAACTTGCAACGGACCGAAATGTCCCTAAACTAACGATGGACCGCAATGTCCTAAAACTTGCAATTGACCGAGACGTTTATAAACTTCTATGGACCGCAGGATCTTAAGGCTGACAAAAAAAACGGTACGTCCATAAGCGAGATGGGCACGGATGAAAACTCAAAAAGGCGTCGTGAGTAAAAACAGCAGGACTACCGGCGATGTTTGTGAAAACCAGAAAGGACGCAGACTCTAAAAAAAAGGTACGTCCATAAGCGAGATGGGCACAGATGAAAACCCGAAAGGGCTCCGTGAGTGAAAAGAGCAGGACTACCGGCGAGTTTGTGAAAGCCCGAAAGGGCGCAGACTCGTAAAAAGAACGGTATGTCCATAAGCGAGATGGGCACGGATGAAAACCCGAAAGGACTCCGCGAGTAAAAACAGCAGGACTACCAGCGCGTTTGTGAAAACCCGAAAGGGCGCAATCTCGTTAAAAGACACTTGCAAGTTCCTCTCGATCTAGTGAGGAGAAAATACCTGCGTGAGATCCTTACGACTCACAAGGGAGCAACACACTTAGGAATCCTCACGATTCCGAAGGAGAAAATGCACCTACGAGATCCTCACGACTCGTAGGGAGAAATAACTTTATGAGACCCTTACGGCTCGTAAAGTCAAAAAGCCTTAGTCAACAGGATCCTAACCCTGTTTGCTAAGCCACCTTTGTTCGAACTGACAAAGGAAAATGATGATTCGCTCCTAGAAATATCCCAGTTGTAGCGATGCTGATGCCTAAATCGGTATCAAATCCCAAGTCCTTTCACGGCAAATGATGATTCGCTCCTGGCAATATTCCAGTTGTAGCGATGCTGATGCTAAGGTTGGCATCAGGTTCCAAGTTCCACACTCGCGATAAAAATTCAGCGAGCCAAAAATGCATACAAAATAGCCGAAATGATGGGGCAACTTGCAACAAAATCAGTAAGTAAATGATATGCATACAAAAATAGCCGAAATGATTGGGCAACTCGCAATAAAAAGCAGTGAGTAAAAACAAAAATAGCCGAAATGATTGGGCACCGCGAAAAATAGCCGAAATGATTAGGCAATCACGACTTTCGCGATATAAAACGCTGAAATGATAGAGTCACGGAAAGAAATAAAAAATGAAATGAAATAAAACCTTTTGCCCTACAGATGAGATCGCATCGATCCCTATATACAATCCAGGGGCACAAACAAAAAAGCGAAACGTATTTTCCCACCAGGCTCCGTCAAAAGGAGAGCCAAGTCTCGATGGTTCACAAAACAACCTAGGGACCACCTTGACACTCATCTCGTCACAGCAGATATAGTGTCAACAACGGTGTTTCTTCTTACTCCAGCAGGATGCAGATGCGACGTCAACAAGCGACCCCAGGGTTAAAATCAATCGGAGCCACGGCAAAGTCCCTAGTTCCAAATCTTAACGGCAACATCTGCAGCCTAAAAATCAGCAATGGTGATCCTCCTCATTCCAATAGGATTCGGAAGCAACATCACCAAACGGAGCCACAACAGAGTCTCTAGTTCTAAGACTCTACGGTCCATAGACAACCTAGAGTCAACCAATGGCCTCCCAACCGGATCAACACTCCGTCTCGGAAACAAGTCAACCAACCCCAGGGAAATCAGCATCCTTGGCAAATACCTCCATTCAGGGAAATCAGCGTCCTTGACGAGAGCATCTCGATTCGCCTCGACCCGTAAGGAAATTAGTGTCTTTGCAGGAATCTCTCGATTCGTCTCAATTCCGAGAAAATCAGTGTCCTTGGAAAAAAACCTCGATTCAGGGAAATCAGCATCCTTGACGAGAGCATCTCGATTCGCGTCGACCCGTAAGGAAATCAGTGTCTTTGCAGGAATACCTCGATTTGTCTCAACTTCGAGGAAATCAGTGTCCTTGGCGAAAACCTCGATTCAGGGAAATCAGCGTCCTTGACGAGAGCATCTCGATTCGCGTCGACCCGCAAGGAAATCAGTGTCTTTGCAGGAATACCTCGATTCGTCTCAACTTCGAGGAAATCGGTGTCCTTGGTGAAAACCTCGATTCAAGGAAATCAGCATCCTTGACGAGAGCATCTCGATTCGCGTCGACCCGCAAGGAAATCAGTGTCTTTGCAGGAATACCTCGATTCGTCTCAACCCCAGGGAAATCAGCGTCCTTAGAAAATACCTCGATTCAGGGAAATCAGCGTCCTTGACGAGAGCATCTCGATTTGCGTTGACCTGCAAGGAAATCAGTGTCTTTGCAGGAATCTCTCGATTCGTCTCAACTCCGAGGAAATCAGTTTCCTTGGCAAAAAACTTCGATTCAGGGAAATCAGCGTCCTTGACGAGAGCATCTCGATTCGCGTCGACCCGCAAGAAAATCAGTGTCTTTGCAGGAATCTCTCGATTCGTCTCAACTCCGAGGAAATCAGTGTCCTTGGCGAAAACCTCGAATCAGGGAAATCAGCGTCCTTGACGAGAGCATCTCGATTTGCGTCGACCCGCAAGGAAATCAGTGTCTTTGCAGGAATACCTCGATTCGTCTCAACTCTGAGGAAATCAGTGTCCTTGGAAAATACCTCGATTCAGGGAAATCAGCGTCCTTGACGAGAGCATCTCGATTCGCGTCGACCCGCAAGGAAATCAGTGCCTTTGCAGGAATACCTCGATTTGTCTCAACTCCGAGGAAATCAATATCCTTGGCGAAAACCTTGATTCAGGGAAATCAGCGTCCTTGACGAGAGCATCTCGATTCGCGTCGACTCGCAAGAAAATCAGTGTCTTTGCAGGAATACCTCGATTCGTCTCAACTCCGAGGAAATCAGTGTTCTTGGTGAAAACCTCGATTCAGGGAAATCAGCATCCTTGACGAGAGCATCTCGATTCGCGTCGACCCGCAAGGAAATCAGTGTCTTTGCAGGAATATCTCGATTCGTCTCAACTCCGAGGAAATCAGTGTCCTTGGCGAATACTTCGATTCAGGGAAATCAGCGTCCTTGATGAGAGCATCTCGAATCGCGTCGACCCGCAAGGAAATCAGTGTCTTTGCAGGAATATCTCGATTCGTCTCAACTCCGAGGAAATCAATGTCCTTAGAAAATACCTCGATTCAAGGAAACCAGCGTCCTTGACGAGAACATCTCGATTCGCGCCGACCCGCAAAGAAATCAGTGTCTCTGCAGGAATATACGACGGAGCTACGGCAAAGTCCTTAGTTCCAAGTCTTGACGGCCACATCTACAGCCTGGAGACCCACAACAACGTTCCTCCTCATTCCAGCAGGATTCAGACGCGACAGTCAATCTTGGAGCCATGGAAAAGTCCCTGTTCCAAACCTCGGCGGTTCACAGACAACCGAGAGAGCAAATCCTGGTCCCATAGAACACAGCTAAAGTCAATCCTGACGCTGTGGGAAATGCCCAGACCACCTCCTGGTCCCGTAGAACACGGCTAAATTCAATCCTGACCCCGTAGGAAACGCCCAGAGCACCCCCTGGTCTCGTAGAACATGACTAAAGTCAATCCTGACCCCGTGGGAAACGCCCAGAGCACCCCTGACACCGTAAAATGCGGATAAAGTCAACCCCTCCTGGCCCCATAGAACACGGCCAAAGTCAATTCTGACTCCGTGGGAAACAGCCAGAGTAAACTCTCGAACTCCCCGTCAAAGTAATGCTCTGACTCGGGAGCAGGTCAACTCATCAACCACTTACAAGTCCTCTCGACTTGTAAGGAAGAAAATTCTCTTGTAAGATCCTTACGACTCTCAAGAGAAAACGCACTTAGGAATCCTCACGATTCCTAAGGAGAAACCACACCTGCGAGATCCTCTCGACTCGAGGGAGAAAAGTTTTTATGAGACCCTCACGACTCATAAAATTGGAAAGTCTTAGGTGGCAGATCCTAACCCTGTCTCCCAAGCCATCATTGCCTCGCAAAGAGGTCAAGGTAGATTTTCTACAGGCCACACTCTCCTAAGTCAAATATCGACAAGAAAGGAAGCAACCACTTACGAGTTCTCTCGACTTGTAAGGAGAAAATTCTCTTGTGAGATCTTTATGAATCTCAAGAGAAAACACACTTAGGAATCCTCACGATTCCTAAGGAGAAAATACACCTACGAGATCCTCTCGACTCGCAGGAAGAAAAGTCTTTGTGAGACCCTCACGGCTCATAAAGTTGAAAAGTCTTAGGCAGCAGATCTGAACCTGTTTCCTAAGCCGTCACTACCCTGCAAAGAGTTCAAGATGAACTATTATCTACAGACCACCTTTGCCGAAATTACATGCTGGGAAAATGAAGGTGCTACTCAAGAACGCGTATACTGCTTCGCGCCAAGTCAAAACAAAAAGCATAACCTACAAGCATCAACCACATACCATGCAAGACAATAAAGAGAACATTCGATTCGCATTCAGTTAAGCATTCAGAGCGCGCCCATTCATGTATATATGAGAAGGGTTAACGCAGAAAATAGAAGAACGGAAATGCTAAATTTGCCATTCGTACTTCAGAAAATTCTTATATTGATGAAAACAGTAAGCAAAAGCATCGTTAAAATATTTACAATGGCGAGACATCAGATCCAGGACATGGATTAAGAAATTCAAAAGTAAGGCCATCTAAAATGTTTCTGGCCTCTCTGACCATTCTCGTATGCTTTCTCTCACAGTCACAAGCGTCAGGGTCCTCACTGATGTCCTCCGCCCTTCGATAAGCAGTGATTATCGTTGCTTGTTGGAAAGTTTGATGCAGAATATCAACAAGATTGTCTCGCCTTTTCTTTGATATTAGGCCCATCAGATAGACTGAGTGTACCTTATCTTCGGCGTCATCCAATACTTTAAACGGCATGCCATCATAGAACAAAGGAAGTGCTTCCCAGATCGCTCTCACAATGAGTTTCAAAAGAGCGGAACGACGAGGAAGCAGTCGACCATTGTATTCATCAACGCGACGCATGATTTCGGCGCACTGAACGTTCGTAAACTCCTGGTTCTGGCAGCGTCCTAGTGCGCGAATGTCTCCATAAGAAATAATCTCGTCGAGATCATACAGATGAGCGGCCATGACGTCTGAAAAGGAAAAATCAATGAGAGTTTGGCGGACAAACTGATCAAAACATGGGGATCCAAACAACTCTTGGTATCCGCATGAAGAAAACAAGTGTTGATTAAAACACCCAACAGATTCAAGTTTGGGCAATTAAGGGGGGATCCTAAAAAGGATTTTCATTTAATAAGAGACTCGTCGAGTCAGGGAGTTAAACTCCTCGAGAGCAACGTTCTGCAGATATAAGTGACACCTGTCAAAATCAATTATGAAGGGAACAAAATTCCCCAAAAATCCTAAAGAGCTTGCTCTGTAAAAGTGATGGAATAACCCACCAGAAAACTTAAAATAAATTTTTTAATGAATTAAAATTCCATGATCTTCAAGATCCATGAACAAACTCTTAAGAGTTCTTTATGAAAGATTAATAAATCTACATGATTTGAAAAGAGCAAAGCTCTGTTAATGGGCTGAGAAACCCCAGGAAAGATCCCTTCAGATCTATGATTTCAAGAGAGCAAAGCTCTGTTAATAAAACCCTAAATTTTTTTTTTAGATCGACGATCTATGAAGAGCAAAAGCTCTGTTAATGGGTGAAACCCAAGATTATTAAATAATCCTTTAAAAGATTTAATCTTTACCTAAGTTTTTACAGAGTTCTGTCCTTAAGAAAGTTCTTAAAACAAAGAGTTATACTCTGAAGGAGAATAAAATTCTTAGAAAAGAAGGAAGATGAACAGAAATCATCTTAAGGGCCAAGGGTCCTATTTATAGGCACTGAGATACCGTTTCAACTTCTGAGTTGATCCAAGGGCGCAAATGTTGTCACCGCTGCACTCACGTGTAGGCCACGTAAGCGCAACGGTGGGGGGACATTTGTTTCCCCCAATCAGAGAAAAGCTCTGTTCAAAATTTCAAATTTTGAAATGAAGCAACGCTAAGAGCGCTGTACCCCTAGCAGCGCACCACGTGCAAAGCACGTGTGCGCTAGCGCTAAGAGCGCTGCACCCCAAGCAGCGCAGCACGTGCAAAGCACGTGTGCGCTAGCGCTAAGAGCGCTGCACCTCAAGCAGCGCACTACGTGCAAAGCACGTGTGCGCTAGCGCTAAGAGCGCTACACTCTAAGCAGCGCACCACGTGCAAAGCACGAGTGCGCTAGCTCTGGAACTAAAAGCTCCCCACCGTCAGATCAAAGATCCAATAAAGATGATGAATCATCAATTAACCAGAATAAAATTCTGTTAAGGAAAGATTCCTCAAAATCTTTTCAAACAAGAAGATTGTGCTCTGTAAATCAGAGCATCGTTGGATCAATGATCTAAAGGTGATTAAAAAATCACCAAAATTAAAGAATAAATTCTGTATGGGAAAATTTCCCAATCTTGTTAAAAACAAGAAGATTGCCTTCTGTAAATCAGAAGCGCTTGGATCAAAGATCCAACGATGGGAAAATTCCCAAATCAATTGGAGAAAAGATCTCCTTAACTGATTGAACAAATCAGCCTTGCCCTATATAAAGGCCCCAAGACTTCAAGTCTCATATAGAGGAATCCCCCTATAAACTTTGAAAAATCTCAGAAAGAAGAGCAAGCTCTCGGAAGAAGAAGATTTTCTTCAAGGTAAAAAGAACAGAAAGACAAAACCGTCTCATATAAAAGAAGAATTTCTTCTGTTTTCTAAGATCATAGATATATAAGACCAAGGTCTTTCACAAAGAGATCAAAGGATCTCATCATAAAAAAAATAAGAATAAGAATATAATTCTTCTCACAGATCATAGATCTATAAGACTAAGGAGATCATGAACATCTCATTATAAAAGAGGGGGGAGAATAATTCAATTCTCTTAGGATCATAGATCCATAAAGGCAGAGCCTTTCACCAAAATAAGAGATTGAAACATCTTCTATATAATCAGAACTTTGTTCTTAGAACCTTGAGAAAAAGTCTCTTATAAGAGAGAATTTAATTCTCAGGTGCGCAGAATTGATCAAAGTTGCTTAACAGAAGATTTTTAGCGCTCCTAATTTAGAAGACCTTCAGCGCTCCACATCTAGCGCAAAGTGCTGCAGAGCCTTAGCGCTCTTAATCTAAAAGAGCCTTAGCGCTCCAAATTTAAAGAAGCGCTCTGCGCTCAAGACTCGTGCACAATGCCAAGCGCGCCACGTGCTCCTCACGTGTACGCTACTTAACAGAAGCGCCTCAGCGCTCCTCATCTAGCGCAAAGCGCTGCAGCGCCTCAGCGCTCCAAATATAGCGCACCGCGCTCATTAACTGGCACTAGCGCCAAGCGCGCCACGTGCTCCTCATGTGTGCACTGATAGAACATAAATTGTTCTTTAAATGATAAAGCCCTAGAGCTATGATAAATGCTCAGCATTCAATAAAAGACAGAAAGGCTGTCAGAACCCAAACCAATACTAAACATTGTCAAATGTTTAACATTTTAACTGAGTGGGCCGAGCCCAAGTTGGCCATAAACCTCTCATTCAAATTAATTGATCCCATATGCTTATAAACCTCAGATCTTAGTCCCAATTGGACTACAGATTTCCCAACCAAAATTGGTTCAATGGTACATCTCTTCACTCCTCTGATATTTGTCGTTGTAATCCTTCAATGTCTTCAGAGAGGTGACGGGTCCCGACAACCAGACGTTCCATGGACTGGACCGTAATGTCCTTAAACTAATTATGGACCGCAATGTTCCTAAACTTAACAATAGAGCCCAAATACTCTTTTGTTGGATCTAAACGGTCCCGCTAAGTTGATCTTAGTCTAAAAACTAGACTAACGTATTCTTAACAAACGTTTAAGTTGATCTTAGTCTCAAATGAGATTAACGATCCTTAAACCCAACCCCAAACCCAAATATAAGAATATACGGATTTGGACTAATCCACGCCCTACGGGCGACAACATAAATTAGTCTCTGTATACAATCCACGGGCAACCAAAAACAAAACAAATATCCACGACACGAAGTGACCATCTGGAGAAGGAGAAAGTGGTTACTGCGATGTAGTAGCGTAATTAACTGCAGGGGCTTGCGCCTGCAGGGAAGAGCGTCCCCACAATCAAAAAACCCCTCAACGAGGGGGAATCTGATGAAGTCTGCTACATCGGCTGCACCCATTTAAACCTTCGATACATGGTGTCATAAATCAACTTGGCATCTTCGGAGAGGTGGACGGATAGCACCAAATAGTATCTGCCCCTAAATTCAGGCAAGACGGACCTACGCGGTCGCGTCTCTGTGTTCGGCGGAGAACAGGTATCACGTGCCCACACGTGACCGGGTCTCACGTGCAGGCACGTGACCTTTTACAGGCAAAGCCTATAGGCGCTGAATGAAATAAACAATTGGAAATGCTTAATCAGTGAGGTCACGTGCCAGCACGTGATGAGTTCCTGAGCCCTCTGAACTAATAGAATTAAATTCTAATTAAATGCTTAATCAGAGGGGTCACGTGCCATCACGTGATGGGTTCCTGAGCCCTCTGAACTAATAGAATTAAATTTTAATTAATTGCTTTATCAGTGGGGTCATGTGCCAACACGTGATGGGTTTCTGAGCCTTCTGAACTAATAGAATTAAATTCTAATTAAATGCTTAATCGGTGGGGTCAAGTGCCAACACGTGATGGGTTCCTGATCCCTTTGAAGTCTGAACCAATAGAATTAAATTCTAATTAAATGCTTAATTGGTAAGGTCACGTGCCAACACGTGATAGACTCTTAAACCCTCTGAACTAATAGAATTAAATTCTAATTAAAAGAAATCAAAAACCCTAATTGGAAAAATATTTCCCTAGATCTTTCCAAACAAAAAAGATTGCACTATGTAAAAGAGAGCACCATTGGATTAAAAATCCAATAGTGATTAAAAAATCACCAATTTATAGAAAGATTCTGTACAAGGAAATATTTTCCTAAAATTTGCCAGGAACAACAAATAAAATATCTTATGGATTAAAAAATCCAATGGTGAATAAAATTCACCGAATGATCTAAAAGATCATGTTGGTTATAAAATCAATCAAAATCTCTCAATGAGAGATTGGCTGAACAAACTGATTCTTTCCTTTTTCCTATAAGTAGGAGCTAAGAAGATAAGAGAAAGGAGGATACAACAAAAAGAGAGAGAAGACGGAAGGGAAAGAAAAAAGAAAAAAGAGAATTTAATTCTCCAGAGAGAAGAAGATCTCTTCAGAGAAAAAAAAGAAAATTCTGGGTAAGAGAAGGAAAGAGTTCATTCTATAAGCTCCCACAAAACAAAAGAAAATTTAATTCTCAAACCAAGAGTTTAACTCTTCTAAATAAGAACTCAGTTGTCACTCCCCGTTTCCCAGAGTGCGCTAAGATCGGCACGTGACAGAGCCAACCATGCTACCTATGGCTAGGAAACATCCTTCCATAGTCACATTGCAGCTGTCTAGAAGATATCAAGAACAGGAAAATAAAATAAACTATCTTGGTCAATCGATCAACAATCACCCAAACTGCATTATTGCCCTTTGGACTCCGCGGTAGAGCTGTCACGAAATCCATGGTTATATATTCCCACTTCCATTGAGGAATCAGAAGTGGTTACAATAAACCAGCTACTCTTTGATGTTCAGCCTTAACTTGCTGACACACCAAGCACTTCGCTACAAAGCGGGCAATCTCCCTTTTCATACCTTCCCACCAGAAATGTTGTCTTAGATCACGGTACATCTTCGTGCCTCCTGGATGTACGGAATATGCGGAACTGTGTGCCTCCTTCATAACTTCTCCATGAATATCTCCTTTCGGCACACACAAACGGCTACCATAATCCAATGAACCATCTTCATGAATTAACAAGTCCGTTCGAAGTCCCGCCTCAACCTGTTCTCGAAACTTCTGCAATATTGGGTCCTGTGACTGCGCTACTTTAATATTCTCGATCAACGACGACTGTACTTGCAGCTGCATCAACTGTCCCGAAGGGTGCGGTAGCACGATCTCTAACTCGAATCTTCGAAAATCTTCAATAAGCTCCTTCTGTGCAGTCATCATATGAATTGCTGATAACCGACTAAGCTTATCCGGCACTATATTAACTTTCCCCGGATGGTACTTAAGATCAAGTTCATAGTCAGCCATCAGCTCCAACCATCTATGTTGCCTCATGTTAAAATCTTTCTGCGTGAACACATACTTTAGTCTTTTGTGATCGGTGAATACTTCGACCTTTTCGCCCAATAAGTAGTGTCTCCAAATCTTCAGAGCGAAAATCACTGCTGCAAGTTCCAAATCATGAGTTGGGTAATTCTTCTTATGGGTCTTCAACTGTCTCAATGTGTAAGCTATAACTTTCCCATGCTGCATCAAAACACATCCCAAACCTTTCCCGGATGCGTCGCTATGAATCACCAATCCTCCAGAACCGTTTGGTACGGTCAAAATAGGAGCGGTTATCAATCTTTGATTCAACACCTCAAAAGCTGACGCACACCTATCCGTCCATATAAATGGTACCTCCTTTCGCGTAAGCTTGGTCAAAGGCT
The DNA here is from genome assembly GCA_030015575.1 of Agapanthus africanus. Classification (NCBI taxonomy): domain Eukaryota; kingdom Viridiplantae; phylum Streptophyta; class Magnoliopsida; order Asparagales; family Amaryllidaceae; genus Agapanthus; species Agapanthus africanus. The sequence continues at coordinate 88,821,702 of JASDDO010000014.1, forward strand.
CAGCTAAACGAGCAAAATTCTCCACGAACCTTCTGTAATATCCGGCAAGTCCAAGAAAACTTCCGATCTCTGCTACGTTCTTCGGAATCAGCCAATCTTGAACTGCTGCAATCTTCTCAGGGTCAACAGCGATTCCATCTCCAGATACGACATGCCCCAAAAACTTCACTTCTTCAAACCAAAACTCGCACTTGCTCATCTTTGCATATAATCTTTCTTGCCTCAACTTCTGTAGTGCGATCTTCAAGTATTCTGCATGCTCTTCTAGGCTTCTCGAGTAGACCCGAATATCATCGGTAAACACCACAATAAACTGGTCCAAGAACGGTGAAAAGATTCGGTTCATCAAGTCCATAAATATCGCCGGTGCATTCGTGACTCCGAATGGCATCACTAAATACTCGTAATGTCCATACACATCCTCTGATTTAACTCGGACCTGATGATATCCGGATCGCAAATCCAGCTTCAAGAATACCCTCGCGCCACCAAGTTGCTCGAATAATTCGCCAATGCGAGGGATTTGTTACTTGTTCTTAATAGTCACCCGGTTCAATTCTCGATAATCCATGCACATCCTCCTTGTGCTATCTTTCTTCTTGACTAGAAGAACTGGAGCTCCCCAAGGTGAATTGCTGCTACGAATCCAACCCTTCTCAAGCAATTCGGTAACCTGCTTCTTAACTTATTCCAACTCCACTAGTGCCATTGGATAGTACGCCTTTGAGATTGGCGTTGCATCAGAAACAAAATCAATCGCGAACTCTACATCTCGTTTTGGCGGTAAACCCGAGATGTCCTTGAACACGCCCATGATCTCTCGAACTATAGCTGGTGCTTCCTCCTTATCAACTTCCATCGACGAAAGAACACTGTTTGTCAGCCTAGCCCTAAACTCGACTGGCCCGACGGAACTGATACCTCCAGCAAAAACAAACTCCGGATGTCCGGGAATCTGGAAAATAACTTTCTTTGCCCTACAATCAATGTGAGTGTGGAAAGTGCCGAGAAAGTCCATTCCTAAGACAACATCATAACTGCCGGTATCGATCATCAAGAAATCTGCAAATAACTCTCGTTCGCAAATAACAACAGAACAATCCTTGGACTCACTACTAGATATGATCTTCCCGTTCCCAGCGTGTATGTCCCAACAACAAGACAGGGCCGTGCAAGCAATCAAGTGTGCAGCAATAAACTTGGACGACATAAAACAATGGGATGCATCAGAATCGAATAATGCTAATGCGGGAAAATCATGAACAAGTAGGATACCAGAAACAACTTCATCTGAAGCCAAACACTGAAGAAGATAAGCATGATAAACAGGATTCAAGCTTGCGATAAAACATGAACTGGTAAGCAATGAAATCGGGAGAAGCAAGGTAATATCATGAACATAAATCAAGGAAATGAATCAAGACTAGGACTCCAAGTTACTTAAATAGAGTACCGCATTGTAATCATGCTGCAGTTCATAGTTACAATCACTTAACTCCGCTCAAATCACCCAAATCCTAGTATCAGAATAGAAAGAAACAATAGGAAACCAGAAGGTTTCAAGTCGAGATGCAAAGTTGTTTGCATATCGTCAAGACAAGGATCAAGAGAAAGATATGATTCAAGAATCACGATAACAAATTGGCAGGACATGTTCCTAATTACGGGTTTTCTGATTCGTGTGCTGGATCCAATACCCAACTACAAAAGATTCAAACCCGATTAACCTAAATTCTATGGCTCTGATACCAAACAAACCCTGTCACGCCCCGCTTCCCAGAGTGCACTAAGATCGGCATGTGACAGAGCCAACCATGCTACCTGTGGTTAGGAAACATCCCTCCACAGTCACATTATGTCTGTCTAGAAGATATCAAGAACAAGAAAATAAAATAAACTATCTAGTACATGTCCATATGCCAGAATAAACGAGTCAAGAAATAATATGCGGAAGCAATAAATCCAATAAACAATAACAATCTGGAAGGTACGTCCCAAAATACGGGCTCACATCAGGAAATAAAAATGCTGAAAGTAAACTAAACTAGAATACTAACAGGGTCCTCACTACTCGGCCTGTCGGCTGAAATACTCCTGAACGACCTGCGACAAAGATAGGGGATCTGGGCCATGCAAAACCCAGACGTCAGTGCATCATAATATCAAACAATAAAATATAATCAGGAGGTAACAACATATGCAGGCATGAGTATGAACAGTGATAAGGGTATAACAGTAACATGAATATGGAACAGTGAAGTGTATAAGCACATATGACGTGCGGTGAGTAATCTGAACTAACTACTGGGTTAATTACTCTCAAGTCTTTGAAATTAATATGATAGAATCATCGATATAACTCAATAGTATCCCGTGCATACCCGGGACCACGGTCCAGATTCTCGGGCTGAAATCCGAGACATGTCGCTAGGCACTAAACAGGAAACATGTACAGATGAATGATGTCAGCAGCATCATCCCAGGGCTGGCCTAGCCCATAAAACTGATCAGTATAAGTATCGAACTGTCGAGTTACAAGTCAGGTTTCATCATTGATTTCCCCATACCCCCAAGTTATGTGTTCAAGTCAGGTATTGATAAATCTGAAGCTAATGCCAACACAGGATCAAGCAGGAACAGGTTTGTCTATACAGACAACAGGATATGTCCATCGGGACAACATGTCAGGATTGTCAGCATTGGAAACAGGATCATGTATCAAGTCAAGCAGTAGTGTAACAGGTCATGTCAAGGAGTGCACAGTGTATAAAAAGGGTGCTTATAACAAACTGTAGTAAGTACGGATGCACGATAAAAGCATGGATGCATAACTATTTATCAGGGGTTACATCATGACTATGTAGGATGCACATTATCAAGTATGGGAAATAATGTAATAATAATATGAGTTAATGTAATATGGCATGCAACTAGGTATGCAGAATTAATGGTATGGATACACAATAAAACATGGATGCATAAATAACTATCAGGGGTTGCAACTATAGTTCCATTACTATGTATGATGCACATTATCTAGCATGGAGTGTTAATGTAGCAGTAATATGAAATAACGTGACATGGCATGCAACTAGATATACAATTAATGGTATGGATGCATAAATATCGATCATGGGTTACATTTACAGCTCCGAGACTAAGTGGGATGCACATTATTAAGCATGGGGTGTTACTACAATAATAACATGAATTAATATGATCTGTGGATGCAGCTACATGTATAATAAATGATATGGATGCATACGGGTAACCGAAAACAGTGAAACTTTGACATGGATGTACAATGCAGTCGATATGTGATATTTTTATGCATATAGATGCAGATATAATAGTATAGCATGCAGCAAGATAAACTTGCCTGATCGGAACATGTGACAGGTGCGTACGGCATGTCCGAAGTCGGGTAATCGTCGCAACGTACACACGGCACGTGGGACGGGTCTAGGCAAGGCAAGAGGGAAACCACGCAGGCAGGGGACGTTCACTGGACTACTCGGATCGTCGGCAGCGGCACGGCTCCGATGATCACCAAAAAAGCGAAATCAAGAAAAGCAAGAAGACAAGAACAAGAAGAAGAGAAGAAGAAGAGGGTGTGGTATAGGGTTGTGGTGTTTGGTGCTCTAGCTTGGAGTCAGAGACGAGGAGGCGAGGGGGTGACGACGAGGTTGTGGGTTTTTCGACGATGGGGGTATGCAGGGGTCTCGCCGAGTTGCGGTTGTTGGGCTCAAGTTCTTGTGCAGGGAGTGAGTCGAGGTTTGTAGGTGTTGTCAGGGATGCTCGGGAGTGGAGAGGAGGAGAGGAGAATGGGGGTGAGGTTGGGATGGTGATCGGTGGTGAGTTGCAGGCGTGGGTTAGGGTGTCGGGTGATGGGTTATGTTGGATTTGGTGAGAGGGGAGAGGGAGAGGGAGGTGATTGTAGTGGAGGATGATGAGGAGGTGGTGAGGGGATGCAGGCGAAGGCGGAGGGGGCAAGGAGACGAGGGCGAAGGTTGTGTCTGGGTTTGGCGTAGTTGCTCGGGTGTTTCTTGGGTCGTCGGGTATGGGTTGCGGGGGTTGTGTGCTCGGGAAAGGAGAGTTGAGGAGGTGGAGAAGGTGGTGATGAGGCGAGGTCTGGGTGGCGATCGGCAGTGATGAGCGCAAGACGAGGGCAGGGGCTAGGGTTCGCGAGGCGAGGACACGAGGCGGCGGGAGAAAGAAGATGAAAGGAGAAAGAAGGGAGGTGAGTGTAGTGAAAGGAGGCGGTGACGGGATTCGGGGAGTGCACAGTGATCGCGAGAGGAGAGAGAGAAAGAGAGACTGAGAGAGAGAGAGAAAGAGAGACTGAGAGAGAGAGAAAGAGAAAGAGAGAGAGAGAGTCTGTTAGTTTGTTTTTTTTTAAAAAGATTTTCTTTTAAAAAATTTAAAAGATTATTTTCTTTAGCAAAATCTTTAATATAACTGTTTAAAAATATATAATATTAGTAAAATATTTAATATTTGGCCAATACAAAAATAGTCCAAAACACGTCCGAGACGGGTCTAAAAATCCAGTTTTAAAATACGAAAAATATACGTGTCGACCAAAACTAAAATTGGATATCCGGGTAACGAAAAAGCATACCCCCAAGAACGGATGCACGTACGTGCGCGTGGCCATCCAAACAAGTCCGTTTCACTGAACGGGATGAGAACAGGGTGCGCGGATGCTACGACAGGGTCAGGGGTATCATGCAGGCTATACAAGATATTCTTAAAATATTTTATGTGACTTTAAATGTTATATTAAAAAAAATGCAGATGCTAGAATTAATATGAGTATGCAATGTACAAATAATGAAAGTGCACGGATCCATATAATGAGCCAGGATAAACCATAAACAGGAATCAAGACGGGTTTCAAGCAAGCGGGTCGGGTCAGATGCAAATACAAATGCCAAATATATTATTCGCACCCAAAACACAATAAATCAAGAAAATACCATAAATAAAGTAATACTAGAATTGGTATAAATGAACTAGGGTGTTATATCAATTCTTCCTCTAGTTGAAGATCTGTAGAAGCAGATCTCCCCATAAGCTGAGAATTTAATTCTCATCGGGGAGATTCTGCTATGCAGATCTAAAACCTAAGAGAAGACCTATGTTCAGAGAATTCTATTCTCCCACAAAGGATATAGGAATTTAATTCCTCCAACAAATGTAAGTCCACGTTGCGACCCCCGGTGCTTACGGGGAGGCGGAAACGGTATAAAAAACAAATTTTTATCGCAAGAGGCAACATGGACTAAACAAGGTCGGGATCGTGTCTAAACTAAACTAGCAAACTTGCTAAAGAGAGTTAGCTACTATGGAAGATGGTTATACCTAAACTTGAACTCTTTCTTCTTCAAACCATGTAGAGGTTGATGGTTCTTGCCTCGTAGCCTTCTTCCTTCGAAGATGGATCCACCTGAGGGTTCAACCTTCGGGCTCTTCCTCGAACTTTGAGTGAACTAGGATCTCCGGCTTGCTAAACCTTGAACCCTAGAGAGAGTAGAGTGTATCTATGGAGTGCTTTCTTTTTCAAGGTGAGGGATTCTCAACACATGAGAAGGAATCACCTTGAGCTTGAGGAAGAAGAAGATGAAGAGAGGAGAGAGAATGGATATGAAAGAATGAGCTCTTTTCTTTTGCAACCATAACATAAAAGAAAAGGAATTATCAAATTAATAATAATAAATCAAAAATGAAATAGTTGATGGTTGTATTTGGAATGACCACTATCATACTTCATTAAATGAATGTAAGCATGAATCAAGGAGTATCTTTTCAAAGCATGATGGTGGTCAACATTCAACCATGGTCAACAAGTCAACCATGGTCAACAAGTCAACAAAATCAACCATAACAATATTTCATTTAATTACTATTATTAATTGATATTTCATAAATCTATTAGGGTTTGGAAAATGACGACTGTCAACTGTGCATACGCACCCGTTCCGAAACCCTAATGAAATACCTCATCCTCCGCCTCAAGCAACTGTGCATACACACCTGCATTCTCGTTCCGAGGAACAAGAATACCGAGATATAAAAGCAACCCCCAAAACATATACCAGCATCAGGCTCAAACTAGAGCCTGCTGGCAATATCCGTCCGGACTCCAAACGTGCACAAGTGCGCGGATGAGAACGAACCCTGTCGCAAAACCATACGACCTCTACTCTGTTTTGCCCAGAGGCGAATACCCTCTGTGTGGGACTCTAAAGACTCGACACTACGCTGGCAGTGGGTTTAACCACAGACCGCAAGCGGCACTAGCTGTGCGTAACGGTCCCCAGGTAGATGCCGACAAGAAGGCTGACGAGGTGAACCCCATCTGAACTCCTACTGAGTCTGAATGTGACATTCTCCGTACAGTACGGTCTGTTCGTCTGATACATCGCATGTCGGGCCTAGGGGGCGGTAAAACGTCAGTCCCCCAATAGCGGTACAAGTCGTGTCGGAGTGAAGCCCAAAACACCCTGAGATAACACTGGAAGCCTACCAGTATATCTCGCTTGCCCTGGCCAGGGACTACTTGTGTAATGGCTCTCCTAGACACAGCGCGATGTCAACCCCCAATACCGGGAGAGACGAATCCTGTCTAACCGTCACTGCCTCCAAGTGCTTCGGGACTGCACCCAACCACTACCTGTTTGCACGACTCCTTTGAGCCGTGGTAGGGTAGTGATCAAAGTGCAGTGGGAACACACTTGAGGCGAAGTGCCAGTGTCAAGTCAGCGGACTAAGCTGTACTCATGTCACCTGGGAACTGATAACTGACGATAGGTATAATACCAACCTGTCAGTTCCCGACGAGTCCTGTCCAGTGTACTCGTAACCTAACGAGCACCCGTATACTATCTCCAGTACGACGTACTGATGGCTGTGGGACAGACCATCTCCCACACTGGGATGAGAAGCGCATACGCTAGTCTACTCCGGAGTATCGATGCCCTGTCTCGATAGTCCTGCGACTAGGGACCTGTATAAGGATGTGCTTATAGATTACCCAGCCCCCACTAGTGTGACTGCCATCACAACGCTGGTAATCAAGCAAAGATCCTAAGGGCTCCACTAATGCGTATAGGTGATATCGCAAAATAAACACATGTACACATTGAAGTAGAAACAAACCAAGTAGCATACTACTATATTGAGCAAGATTGTTTATACAAGGTGAATATCCCAAGCTTCCATTAAGTAATATACAAACTAGTATGATACAGTAATGGCCTCTAGGGCATATACACTAACAATCTCCCACTTGCACTAAGGCCATGTACTGGCGTATCGAAGACCTATCATCTCGATCAGCCGCTCGAACTGAGTCTGGGGTAGGGCCTTGGTGAATGGATCTGCAGTGTTTTCTTCTGAAGCAACCCTCCGAACCTCGATCTCCTTGCGATCCACGATCTCCCTGATCAGGTGATACCGCCTCAAGATGTGCCTGGATCTCTGATGGGACCTGGGTTCCTTCGCTAAAGCTATAGCCCCGTTGTTGTCGCAATACAGAGGTATTGGGTCAACAATGGACGGAACCACCTGAAGTTCTTTCAAGAACTTCCTCATCCAGACAGCTTCTTTTGCGGCATCTGATGAAGCAATATATTCCGCTTCCATCGTCGAGTCTGCAACGGTTTCCTGTTTGGAACTCTTCCAACACACCGCCCCTCCATTGAGGGTAAAGACAAAACCCGACATGGACTTGGAATCATCCTTGTCACTCTGGAAACTGGAGTCAGCAAATGCCTCGATCTGGAGGTCTTTTCCGCCATACACCAAGAACATCTCCTTAGTCCTTCTCAGGTACTTGAGAATGTTCTTTACTGCTATCCAATGTTTCTCCCCAGGGTTTGACTGATACCGGCTTACTACACTCAGTGCATAAGCTACATCCGGTCTGGTACACAACATCGCATACATTATAGAGCCTACCGCAGAAGCGTAGGGTATAATAGACATGCGATCCCTCTCCAAATCAGTCTTGGGAGACATCTCTTTAGAGAGGGTGATCCCGTGACAAGCCGGTAGGTTACCGCGCTTGGAATCTTCCATACTGAATCTTTTCAGTACAGTGTCGATGTACCTGGACTGTGAAAGTCCTAATATCCTCTTGGATCTATCACGATGGATCCGGATCCCCAGGATGTATGAGGCATCACCCAGGTCTTTCATGGAGAACCTGTGTGACAAGAAACCCTTGACAGATTGTAGCATAGGAATGTCATTTCCTATTAAGAGAATGTCATCCACGTATAAAACGAGGAATACTACAGTTCTCGCTACAAATCTACTATAGATGCATGGTTCATCTGGATTTTTGATAAAGCCAAATTCCTTGACCGTCTCATCAAAACAGATGTTCCAACTCCGCGATGCCTGCTTTAGTCCATAGATGGACTTAAGCAACTTGCACACCTTTCCGCTGCTCCCACTCTGAATGAAACCCTCTGGCTGATCCATATAGACACACTCCTCTAAATTTCCATTTAGAAAAGCGGTTTTTACGTCCATCTGCCAAATTTCATAATCGTGGAAGGCAGCAATGGCAAGAAGGATCCGAATGGATTTCAGCATAGCCACTGGAGAAAAGGTTTCGTCATAGTCCAAACCAGGTCTCTGACGGAAACCCTTTGCTACAAGTCTAGCTTTATAGGTCTCAACCTGTCCATCTACACCAATCTTCCTTTTGAAGATCCACTTGCATCCTACGGGTTTTACCCCGTCTGGAGCAATGTCCAACGTCCATACTTTGTTGGTGTACATGGACTCCATTTCGGTCCGCATTGCATCCAGCCATTTTACCGAGTCAACGCTCTGAACGGCCTGCTGGAAGCTAGTAGGCTCATCATAGTCTATGATGCAATCCTCTCTATCCCCGTCTATGAGAAAACCGTAGTATCTCTCGGGCGGATGAGACTGCCTACTACTTCTGCGGAGCGGCATAGGAATGTCCTGTTCTTTTGAACTTTCTGGCTCTTCCAAGTCTTCAGTAATAGCTTGTGGTTCTGGAATCTCTTCCAGTTCTATTGCGTTCCCACTTATCTGGGTTTCCAAAAACTCAGTTTCCAAGAAGCGGGCATGTTGAGAAATAAAAACCTTTTGTTCCTCAGCGGAATAGAACAGATACCCCCTGGAGTTCTTTGGGTATCCCACAAACTTACATTGTACTGAACGTGCCTCGAGCTTGTCCGCATGCTGCTTTTTTACAAAAGCTGGACATCCCCATATCTTAAGGTACTTAAGACAGGGTTTCTTCCCACTCCACATCTGATATGGAGTGGTAGGCACAGTCTTGGTAGGAGCCTTGTTCAAGAGATATGCAGCTGCTTCTAGTGCATAGCCCCAGAAAGATCGCGGTAACTCAGCCTTACTCATCATGGAACGAACCATATCCAATAGGGTTCGATTCCTCCTTTCCGATACACCGTTATGTTGCGGAGTGTATGGAGGAGTACGCTGAGAGAGAGTTCCATTCTCTTTTAAATAGTTCAGGAACTCGGCACTCAAGTATTCACCACCTCGATCCGATCTTAGAATCTTAATACTTTTGCCTGTTTGTTTTTCAACTTCATTCTTGTAATCCCGAAATTTCTCAAAGGCCTCGGATTTGTGCTTCATTAAGAAGACATGTCCATACCTAGAGAAATCGTCTGTGAAAGTAATGAAGTATGAATAACCGTTTCGCGCATGTGTAGACATTGGACCACACACGTCACTGTGTATGAGTCCCAAGAGCTCGCTCGCTCTTTCTCCGTGTCCAGTGAACGGAGTCTTTGTCATCTTTCCCATGAGACAAGATTCACAAGTGGCATAAGACTGATACTCGAACGGATCCAAGTATCCTTCTTTATATAACTTAGTCAACCGTGTCTCATTGATGTGACCCAGTCTACAATGCCATAAGAAAGCCTGATTAATATCTGGAGACTTTCTTTTGTGTGTATTCTGGACATTGAAAATCTGTGGTTGGTTTAATACGTATATACCATTGCTCAATGTACCTGACCCAATCAGAACTTGATTAAGGTGAATGTTTACAACATTACTTACAAACGCAAATTCATAACCTTCTTTAGAAACCAAGGATACAGAAATGATATTACAAGTTGCGTTGGGTACAAAAAAGCAATTACGCAAAACCAAAACATGCCCATCTGACATTCCTAGGTGATAGTCCCCCACGGCTTTAGCATCCATGCTAGCTCCGTTCGCAACTCTGAGGGTCATGTCACCTTCCTTCAAAAACCTACGGTTTCTCAACGCCTGCAAAGAATTACAGATATGAGATCCTGATCCGGTATCCAATACCCAGGAAGTAGAGTTTATAGAAAGACAGTTTTCAATAACATACACACCTGAAGCTGAAGCCGCAACCTGCTTCAGTTCCTGTGTCCTGGCCTTCCAAGCCCTGCAATCTTTCTTCCAGTGTCCACTCTTATGACAATAGAAGCATTCTTCCTTTCCAACAAGCTTCCCCGCAATCTTTGTTGCCTTTTCCTTTCCCTTCGTACCCACTTTACTAACACCGCCTCTTGGTTTGGCGGGGGCTTTCTTCCTCTTTCCCTTGGCTTTCGCCTTGGACCTAGAGGAAGAAGATCCTCCTACAAATAAAGCGGGTGTTTCCCTACCCTTCTGTAGGGTGCCCTCTGCGCTCCTCAGCAGGTTGAGGAGTTCTGAAAGTTCAACTTCCTTTTCTTGTAAGTTGAAGTTCAGTATAAACTGGGCGTAAGTGGATGGAAGGGACTGGAGAATTAAATCCGTATAGAGTTCACTGTCCAACGTGGTCCTAAGTTCCGCGAGCTCCTCAGTGTAGCCAATCATCTTAAGCACGTGGTCCGCTACCGATGATCCGACGGCCAACTTAGTCGAAAATAACTTCTTCGACACTTCGTATCTTGCGATACGAGACTGCTCTCCATACAGTTCTTTTGTATGGAGAAATATGGACTCGAGGTCCATATTCTCATGCCTCCTCTGATGTTCGTTGTCCATAGAGGTAAGCACGAGGCACCTGGCCTTCGCGCAATCAATCTCCCAAGTCTTACGGATTTCCTTATCCGCGACGCTGGAGGTGGGACCTGGGACGGGGGGAGCTTTGGTGGTAAGAAGATACCCCAGCTTGTCGTAAGCGATTGCCAATTTGACATTCCTGAGCCAATCTTTGTAGTTTGGCCCTGTCAGTATGTTTTTATCTAGAAGTAACTTAAGTCCAGTCATTTCGATTTGGTCGCTGCAGGGGGAGAGAAGAAACACTCAGCACGATGCTCTTGCAAGTTTAGAATGGTTTTTAATTTGTCTAAACAGGATGGCTCCCACTGTCTCTCGAATCCCTCCTCAAACCACAAAGGAAGAATTAGCCGGGATCAATCCCACCGCACAATACTTGCTTAACCGTTCAGCCAGGCCAGTGTCGGTACTTCGAGGGAGGTTTTCCAACGCTTTCGCGAAGTTCCTTAATTTAAGAACCTCTTTTCCCTGGGGGCGTAGCCCCGCTAACGCCTTTCTAGGAACCTACTAGGTTTATAGCATTGATCGTTTAGTGAGAAATTTCCCGAGGAGTAGCATATACTCACAGTAGGATCGGGATCCAAATATCATCGCGTGACGAAAATGAAGGAATCCTACCATAATCATCACACTCCAAATGGTATGCAAATCTAGCAAGTTTCAGTACTTATGAAACTCCCGATGTGGATTTTTGCCCCATGCTCTTATGACCTTGACGAAGGTCAACAAATCATAAGTCACATGTCAAGTTCTGCCCGTCATTATCCAGGTTAATTTGAACCCACCCGTATATACCCTTGACGAAGGTCAACAAGGCAATACGACTGTCCCAAACCAACGCATCTATCTATGCTACATATGAACACCCAACAGCTACCAATCTCTATGTCTTGACGAAGGTCAACAAACATAGCTTGAATACTATTGAATATTCATACGAAACGACGGAGGGCTACGAATGGTTTTGGCGAAACCGTGAACGTAGTGAACTTGATATAATCGATGGAACGAGATAGCTTTTAGAAGGAGTGGCTCAAGCTCCGCATTTAAAAGTTAATTTTGAAAAGAACCGAGTGGTTTTTCGAAAGTGTTCCAACGACTTTAGTTTGGTTTATTATCTTGCATTAGTTCTTTTAATGCGTGATATTCTTGCATTAGTTCTTTTAATGCGTCCCATCATTTAATCCTACCATTGCAGAAAACAACCAAAATATGACGTACGCTTATGCCATTCGCATTCGCCACGGGGTCCCGTCATCACTCGTTAGGTTACTTAACTAACGACAGAGCGGGGGCTGGGCTAGCGCGGCTGTAAAACATAAGCAACGCCTAAATATAAAGCAATGATAGACATTACAGATCACAGATGAATACATTGGATATACTAGCAATTCGCAATCCGTTCGAGCCTGCAACGAAAAGCGGATTACACGGTCGCGGTGAATAGCAAATACCCCACCCAAGACCCCTACGGGTGCGGCAAACTACCCGCCAAGTACTCGGCAGTTTGTGCACCCCTCCATGGGTCTATCCTAGGAGCAAAAACAGTAAAAGAATTATACAATGACGGCTACAACCCCGACCCGGTTGTGCGGCCATACAAATAATATTATTACATCAATTTACATTTACAAATGAATGAAAGAAAAACAAAAGCTCATCTCACATCCACCCCGGCTATTCACCCGCGACAGTCCAACACATTCATATACACAATCCAATATCCAACACAGATCATGTATAACCCCGACTAATCGACTTATAGCGATTAGCCGACGTTCAATACATGCAAACATCACAGATATAACCATCATAGTCAAAGTGCAGTGAAGTTCGGAAAAAAAATACGGAATTATAGGACCCCAAAAGTAAATTTCTGCTCTGGAAAATCTGGGCACATATAATATATTTTAAAAATCCCAAAACCAACACAGAGACACACTGCACGAAAGCCGATCACCAGAAGACACTAAACTGCGGCGGATCCGCGGCTCGAAGAATAGGTGAGGCCGCGGATCCGCGGCGGTTTGAACGAATTAGGGGATCGTTTTTCTTGGGTGTTCACACAAAACCCTGAGCCGAATTTAGGTGTATAACAAATCTTGTTTTGACCAGAAATTTTTTTAACAGAAACTAGGGTTTTTGCAAAGTTTGGTTTTTGGATTTTTCGGTTCCGAACTTCGTTACACTTCACTACCAAGCTAGTTTAAGTTTAGTTAGTCTCTGATACCACTGTAAGTCCACGTTGCGACCCCCGGTGCTTACGGGGAGGTGGAAACGGTATAAAAAAACAAATTTTTATCGCAAGAGGCAACATGGACTAAACAAGGTCGGGATCGTGTCTAAACTAAACTAGCAAACTTGCTAAAGAGAGTTAGCTACTATGGAAGATGGTTATACCTAAACTTGAACTCCTTCTTCTTCAAACCTTGTAGAGGTTGATGGTTCTTGCCTCGTAGCCTTCTTCCGTCGAAGATGGATCCACCTGAGGGTTCAACCTTCGGGCTCTTCCTCGAACTTTGAGTGAACTAGGATCTCCGGCTTGCTAAACCTTGAACCCTAGAGAGAGTAGAGTGTATCTATGGAGTGCTTTCTTTTTCAAGGTGAGGGATTCTCAACACATGAGAAGGAATCACCTTGAGCTTGAGGAAGAAGAAGATGAAGAGAGGAGAGAGAATGGATATGAAAGAATGAGCTCTTTTCTTTTGCAACCATAACATAAAAGAAAAGGAATTATCAAATTAATAATAATAAATCAAAAATGAAATAGTTGATGGTTGTATTTGGAATGACCACTATCATACTTCATTAAATGAATGTAAGCATGAATCAAGGAGTATCTTTTCAAAGCATGATGGTGGTCAACATTCAACCATGGTCAACAAGTCAACCATGGTCAACAAGTCAACAAAATCAACCATAACAATATTTCATTTAATTACTATTATTAATTGATATTTCATAAATCTATTAGGGTTTGAAAAATGACGACTGTCAACTGTGCATACGCACCCGTTCCGAAACCCTAATGAAATACCTCATCCTCCGCCTCAAGCAACTGTGCATACACACCTGCATTCTCGTTCCGAGGAACAAGAATACCGAGATATAAAAGCAACCCCCAAAACGTATACCAGCATCAGGCTCAAACCAGAGCCTGCTGGCAATATCCGTCCGGACTCCAAACGTGCACAAGTGCGCGGATGAGAACGAACCCTGTCGCAAAACCATGCGACCTCTACTCTGTTTTGCCCAGAGGCGAATACCCTCTGTGTGAGACTCTAAAGACTCGACACTACGCTGGCAGTGGGTTTAACCACAGACCGCAAGCGGCACTAGCTGTGCGTAACGGTCCCCAGGTAGATGCTGACAAGAAGGCTGACGAGGTGAACCCCATCTGAACTCCTACTGAGTCTGAATGTGACATTCTCCGTACAGTCCGGTCTGTTCGTCTGATACATCGCATGTCGGGCCTAGGGGCGGTAAAACGTCAGTCCCCCAATAGCGGTACAAGTCGTGTCGGAGTGAAGCCCAAAACACCCTGAGATAACACTGGAAGCCTACCAGTATATCTCGCTTGCCCTGGCCAGGGACTACTTGTGTAATGGCTCTCCTAGACACAGCGCGATGTCAACCCCTAATACCGGGAGAGACGAATCCTGTCTAACCGTCACTGCCTCCAAGTGCTTCGGGACTGCACCCAACCACTACCTGTTTGCACGACTCCTTTGAGCCGTGGTAGGGTAGTGATCAAAGTGCAGTGGGAACACACTTGAGGCGAAGTGCCAGTGTCAAGTCAGCGGACTAAGTTGTACTCATGTCACCTGGGAACTGATAACTGACGATAGGTATAATACCAACCTGTCAGTTCCCGACGAGTCCTGTCCAGTGTACTCGTAACCTAACGAGCACCCGTATACTATCTCCAGTACGACGTACTGATGGCTGTGGGACAGACCATCTCCCACACTGGGATGAGAAGCGCATACGCTAGTCTACTCCGGAGTATCGATGCCCTGTCTCGATAGTCCTGCGACTAGGGACCTGTATAAGGATGTGCTTATAGATTACCCAGCCCCCACTAGTGTGACTGCCATCACAACGCTGGTAATCAAGCAAAGATCCTAAGGGCTCCACTAATGCGTATAGGTGATATCGCAAAATAAACACATGTACACATTGAAGTAGAAACAAACCAAGTAGCATACTACTATATTGAGCAAGATTGTTTATACAAGGTGAATATCCCAAGCTTCCATTAAGTAATATACAAACTAGTATGATACAGTAATGGCCTCTAGGGCATATACACTAACAACAAAGATAGGGTTTAACCCTTAATACAAGAACTTAGTTCTTCCTTATGGTAATAGATCTGCAGAAGCGGATCTTCCCATAAGTTGAGAATTTAATTCTCATCGGAGAGATTCTGCCATGCAGATCTAAAACTTAGAGAGAGAATTGGGTTTAAAAAATTTAATTCTTTCAAATACATAGGAATTTAATTCCTCTAAATAAAATTAGGGTTTAACCCTATAAAAGAATTTAATTCTTAAACAAGGGATTTAACCCTCCATGCACGTAAAAGAGATCAATACCCAACATGATCACATGTGTCCACGTGACTCCCCCCTCAATGATCAAAAGAGAACGAATGAAATTAGGTCACGTGCTCCCACGTGACCCTTGAACAAACTTCTCAAAATAAAAAGGGAGTAAAACCAAGGCAGAACAGATTTTGGGCGTCTCACGTATTCCCACGTGACCCTTAGCAATTATCAAACAAAAGAAGGTTTCTACCCAAAGGCAATGCCCGCCTAAAGGATGCCTCACGTGTCTCCACGTGACCCTTGACAAACACCTTTTTAAAGAGAAAATAAGGAAAAACTGAAGGATTAATATCCAACTCATGGGTACCCTCACGTATCCCCACGTGATGATCATCAAAGATCAAGTTTCTAATGCTTATATGCATATTCTGGGAGCAAAAATAGAAGAAGTAAGGCCCAATCTTCAGGTGCCTCACATGACCCCACGTGAGTGCTTCATTCTTAGTGTTTAACACTACTTTAAGCGTATCACGTGGGAACACGTGATCGTCAAGTATACTCTAGTGTTTAACACTATATTTGAGCCAATCTTAGCCCAAATTAGCTAAAGTCTTCCAGAGGCAAGATCCCTTGAAACTGAACCCCAATTATACTCTTGTCTTCTAAAATTGATCATCCTACATAACATTCAAAGTAATTCCCAGAGCCTTTCAATCAACATTGGTCCAATGGTACATCTCTTCATACCTCTGATATATGTCGTTGCAATTCTTGAACGTCTTCAGAGAGGTGGAGGGTCCCAATAACCGATAACTTTTGGTACATCCCCAAATGGTTGAATTAAAACCACACAGACTATGACGTCTTTAAACTAGACTATGATGTCCTTAAACTTTATGGACTGTTGGGTCCTTAAACTCATGGACTATGATGTCCTTAAACTTTATGGACTGTGAGGTCCTTAAACTCATAGACCATGATGTCTTTAAACTTTATAGACTATGATGTCTCTAAACTCCATGGACTATGATGTCCTTAAACCCACTGGACCGCAATGTCCCTAAACTAAAACAATCGAGCCCAAACGCTCTTTTGTTGGATCTAAATGATCCTGTTAAGTTAATCTTAGTCTAAAATTAGACTAACATATCCTTAACAAACATTTAAGTTGATCTTAGTCTCAAATGAGATTAACGATCCTTAAACCCAAACCAAAACCCAAATCTAAGAAAATATAGATTTGTACTAATCCATGCCCTACGGGCGACAACATAAATTGGTTTCCATATATGATCCACGGGCAACCAAAAATAAAACAAACACATACGACACGAAGTGACCATCTGGAGAAGACGAAAGTTGTTACCGTGATGCGGTAGCGTAATTAACTGCAGGGGCTTGCGCCTGTAGGGAAGAGCGTCCCTACATTCAAAAACCCCTCAAACGAGGGGGAATCTGACGAAGTCTGCTACATCGGCCGCATCCGTCTAAACCTCTGATATACGGTGTCATAAATTAACTTGGCATCTTCGAAGAGGTGGACGGATAAAACCAAATAGCATCTGCCCCCAAAATTCAAGCCAGACATCCCACCGTCCCGGTCGCGTCTTTTCGGTGGAGAACAACCGCGCCTATGCTCAAGACAAACGAAATATCATTAGAAGGGCTTAACAGGATTGAAAAACTCAAAAACAACAACCCAAGGTGTACCTGATAGATCAGAGACCGAAACCACGCCGGAAGCGTCACCAAGTGTAACGGCTTCTTCACTCTCTCTCGAGGGAATAGATTCTGCACCCATAACTTCATCCCCTGACTCGACGAGGGCCGTCGTAATTCTTGCAACACCCGCCGATACCAAGGAGCCACAAGGAGAAAGAGCAGCAGTCTGGACAGTCCTAGATTCCCGAGAAAGAGTGGCCACTTCGGGCTCTGTAATCATCGGCGTTTCAACCTGCCATACCATCATCAGGGCTCGACCCTGCTTAAAAGAAAACACGTATGTCAAAATTCAAGGACCAAGTTCTAATAAGGGATTGGGCGTTACATTACCTTGAAGTAGCTTTTCATTTTCTTCCCGAGCTGCATGTGCAACCTGTCTATGGGCAGTAGAAAGGGCAGAAGGAACATCCGCCGAAGGAATGTTAGCAGGCGGAATACTGCTTGAGCTTACACTTGCAGCCAAAACAGCATTGTGTTCCCTCGCTGCATGCTTCCTGCGCTTCCTCTCAGTCTGAACAGTGAGAACTGACCTCTTTAAGACTTCCGACAGCGGGACATCATTGTCCGAGCCGAGCTTTGCCTCCGGAGCCGCTGCGACGTCCATCATCGGCTGCTTCAGCAACGCTTCCTGTGGTGACTTTAGGATGGCTGTGGCCATAGTCGGTGGCTCTGGAAGTTTTGCTGCATCACCGCTTGGGTTTGGCACTACACTTGAAACAACCTGAGTTGCGGTAGTTCCTGCAATAGGGCGAAGAGAAGGGTCAGATCATGAATAAAAAGAGTAAAGGTGTAATGAAACAAATTATATCAAGTCCCAAAGAAGCACGGAGCCTCTCTTCCTCCTTGAACGTCCTGAGGAAAGCCGCAAGAGCCTTTTCGGCAGAAATACCTGTTGAATAAGAAAGCGTTAATAAAAACATAATAAGGGGAGAAAGGATAGGTGCAGAAGAATGTAACTGAAGTATACCTGACTCCGCAATAGAGATCAACGCCGCTTCCTCACGAGCCAGTCGCTCGGAAGCTGTGAGGGCAGCCTGTAGATCGGTATCGGTCGCAGGCGTGTCGAACAAACCTTCATTGGTGCCGTATTCGAACAAGCCCTCACTGTAGGGAGCATGGGGCTCCTGGCCGAATATGACGTCGGCAGAGAATAGAGACTTCTTCTTTTTCTGCGAACGGACACCAACGGCCGACGATAAGAGCTTTCGCTTGACAGGAATCTTCGGACGGCGGGCCTTGATTTTCGAACTAATGCCAGATTTCGGGGATACCACGGCTACCGCAGTTGCAGGAACACCCGATTGAAGCTTCTCAGGGAAGCTCGTGGGACCACAGCCGTAGTAACTTCTCTTAAGGAGGGACGAACGACGGTCCATCGCTTTAAAGGGACCGCTGGATTACCTGCTGGGAATGCATCCTTATGATCAAGCAATAGCAGCCTTTTCTCCCTGATAACAGCACCCGTCGCATGCTGGTACCACGCCACGTAAGAGTTTGAAGCTTTCGGCACATAGCTCGGCTCGCTAATGAGAAAATAGGACCCCATATTTAATCGCATAAAATGGTGCAGCGCGCTGCGAATACCCTCCTCTGTAGCAACCGGCTCGACTAAGAATGCCTTGAGAGGAACACCCTGATTATAACCCGACTGTTGAGCGAAGCGGTGCGGGTTGTACCTCATAAACAGTACCGAGACATTCTGTCTAAATACTAAAAAGCCCAGTCTGATAGAATACAGGTGCAAGATTTCCCAACCCCTCAACGTGGAAGCCCCGCCTTTGAATGTGTCACGCAATGGTTGCACCACCTTAGTAGATTCCTTCCCGATAGTCAAGAATCTATCGACAAAGGTCATGCTGTCCCCAACCATACACGGGCGGAGGACTAGTTGCCGAGCCTCTCGCTGCGACGGGTCTGACGTAGAAGCGTCAACCAGATACATGACCCGAGGAAAGTTGTAGCTTTAGTAGAAGCGGGGTCGTTTGTGAACACCGAAAGCACCTAGTACGTACATCTCGATCCATGACGTGAAGTAGTGCAACGGAAGATGTACGGGCTTTACCCCCGGCTGAGTAGTGTCTGCCGCTAAGCTCAGGCCATGATATTGATGAGCTAGCCCTGCGATCCCAATGGCCACACGTGTCCCTGTGATCATGCGGTGGGCCGGATAAAAGACAGACGGCATCATATAGTGAGGGTGCGTCGGAAGCTCAAACCAACCCAACCACAGCCGATGAACCCCAGAAAGAACGTCTCTTCGTCGACGTCTGGAGCAGCGAGCTCTGCAAAAGGGATGACCGGAATGTCTGGAATGAAGAAATTCTTTAAATCCGCTTCTGCTGTTGGCAAGTTATCCAAAAAAAAACCGAACGGGTCGTCAAGCTTGGCGAATTTTGCAGCTTATTTTGACAAGACTTCTGCGCGAAGAAAGCGGGCGATGAAATTTGCAAAGCCGACTCCGTGCCCTCCAGACTCTAAGAAAAAACTCTCATAAATGTTCAACACCTTGATTAGTCTCGGGAACCGGTGTTGAACGGAATTCTATGGAGTAAGGCCCATCACCACTAATTTGGTGGCAAAGATATACTCATCAGTGGGAAGTATCTCCTCGTAATGTTCCTCTTTGATGGTGTAATACCCAGCCCCTTTTATACCAAAACCTGTAATTTGTTACTCTAGAATTCTATTTATTTTTATTTATAATTTTATTTATTTTTAAACCCCATTTATTCTTTTATCAATAAAAATCCAAACCCATTTTTTTAATTAATTAAACTTAACTTTTTAAAACCCAATTACTTCCTCAGCCCACTCAAATTTTTCCTTAATAAACCCTATATTAAAACCCCGGCCCGGCCCTCTTTTTCTTTAATTCTTTTTATTTTAATTTTCTGGCCCATTTTCCCCCGGCCCGCTCCCGCGTCCCCTCTCCAAGCCCACGCCCGCTCCACACCCGACCCGCTTCCACAGTACCCGTCTCCTTCCTCCAACGGCAACCTCCCAAATTCCCGCTCCCCTGTTCCCCTCGATCCACCATCGCCGCCGCTCCTCGCGCCAACGTTCGCGAACGTTACCCTCCACGACGCGCGCCTCTCTCTCCTCTCATAATTCCCTCCCTCTCTCCCACGTCTTCTCTCTCTCTCCTTCCCTTCCCGTTTCTCCCTCAAACCCACACTCACCATCGCCTTCGTCTTCACGTAGAACCCATCACCACTCGCCCCTCGCCCTGACGGCGACGACCACGAACAATTACCCACCTCCCTCATCTCCTTCCTTCTCAACCCAAAAACCCACAGCACCCCTCGAGCTTCCCATCGCCTCCATTCACCAAGCTCCGACCTCGCAAGCACATCGCCGCCGTCACCTCCGGCCACCTCCTCCCATCATCACCGTCCTCGTCTCCTCACCACATTCCCTCTCTCTCCTCTGCCACCATCACCCAGTACCCTTAAGCCCACAGCCAAGCTCCACCCCCTGCACCCTCTCGCCGGCGGGCCCATCGCATCTCGTCGACACCCGAGGCGACCCTCGACTCATCGCCGTTCAATCACCACCGTCGCCAACATCATCTCTCTCTCTTTCTCAGACCTCAATCTCTCTCTCCTTCTCTTCCTCTGCCTCAATCTCTCTCTTTCTCACTCTGTTCTTTTCTCTCTCTCTCTGTGCCTCTCTCTCATTTTCCTCTCACTGCCTCTCTCTCTTTCCCTCACTGTTTCTCTCTCTCCCACACTGTCTCTCTCTCTCTCTCTACAATCTCACTCTCTGTCTCTCTCTGTTCCCTCTCTCTCAATCTCTCTCTCTCTCTCTAACTCTCTCTCTATCTCAAAACTCTCGAGCAAATCCAACCCAACCGATCTCACCCAACATCTGTGGCCCCACTGGAGCTCTACCGCGACGTCGCCGGTCTCCTCCCTGCCATCTCTGTCACCACCGCTGCACATCAGAGCCCTCAAACTCCACGTCTAGCCGAGGCCAAACCGTAGTTGAGGCCAAATCCTTGCCGTTATTGCAGTGTGTGTCGTGCCCGTGCATATCGTACCATCAATCCATCGTCTCCAGGCAAGTCCCCACTTGCTACATGCTACTTATTATTAATTACAAATTATAATCGTATATATATTCTATGCTTTACCTTCTGTTAAATTATACGACTCAACTGTTCAATGCGTGTTCCCTATGAAAATTCTGGTTTAAATTGACGGCACTCACTTGTATAATTTGGCCTGTAAGCCTATGATTCTGGTGCGGGAATTTCATTAGAAAATATGACCGTTAGTGACTAAAACGACTACCCCCATGTTCACTCGTAAAACTGGAATTTTATTGTACCTGAAAACCGTTAAATTCGCCATAAATTATATACACACTGGATTGATGCGTTCTAGGGCTCAAATCGAAGCCAACTCGACGAAATTTAACTCTAGACTAGTTTCCAGATATTCCTGTACTTAAACTATGATGATATTTGGATCGGAGAGCGACTCTGGACTGCAGTCCAGAGCGACTCAAATTGTTGCTTGCTGTTCCGTAATGAACACCATCCTGTTTCCTTCACTCGTAGGTTGCGGAACTCCACTGTTTATTATAGGTGAATCTGTTATCTAGACAACACAAGTAGTTTCATTCTGTTTCTTTATCGTTTGATATTTATTCCGTAATTTAAAGGATCGGGACGCATAACAGTCACAACAGAATCAGAATTGACATACTAGTAATAAACAGTGTATATCTCCTGATGTACAGATGAGATTGACGATCCGTCTATTGCGTTGAAAACCTTATTGAAGACCCTAGATTTCATTCAACTGTAGTGTCGCTAAAATCTGATCCCAATTGGGATTAAAATGCGTTGCGAAACGGATTTCTGATTCTGAAACCAGATTTCCAGCCGTAAACGCTTAAAATGAAATAGCTATAAATAATGACTCTGGAATCCGATTGGCATGAAACTAAATTCGATGGATAGATAACTGAACATACTAATTATTACCTGTTCATCGTCTCACTAAATTGTAACCGTACGATTTATGATAATTTGTGCAAGTGGTAGGTTATTGATTGATGACATCCTAAACATGCTTTATATACTGCTTATGCATCATATCACACACATGTCATTGCATTGATAACATGGTGATAACGTGCATTTACCCAGTGTTAGGCTTTAGTGATGATTGTGGCAAATACGTCAGTGTTCGTGTATCAGTGAATAAGTAAAAGTGATACGTATTTGTACACAATCAGTGACCCTATTATTCTATTGCATTGTCGACGTCTGTGGGATCCGCTTACGTGTGACTATAAGTGGTATGGGACACTTATGGAAGCTCTTGCACGGGTGTCACAGATAAGGCACCAGACACTGCTATTTATCTTAGGTATTAGTCGGGACGTGCTTGATGGAGGTCCTGCCTCCAGTTCTCGCGCAGACTTGTCACCGACCGATTGGTATTTAGGGTTATGGTTAGCGTTTGATGTAGACCACGGGGTGTGGGTTAGTTTAAGTGTGAGTTCAACAGAATCTCGGGAGTCCCATGCCGGCTTATATATTTAGGGAGATATATGGAGATTTACAGGGTATGTGATTATTACCGTGATATACATGTTGGGCCCGTGGTCCCTTGCCCTTGGGTGGAGGACACTCGCGAGTGGTTGACTCTCACACTTGGACTGACGATAGGCTTAGTGACCTGTACAGTGAGACTTAGAGACTGATAGGGATACTGGCATCGATATACCTTACCTACTGTATTGACATGCGTGGCATATCGTTCTACTGCTCTTACTGTTCCGCTGCATTGATTACCGCGCATTCATATTCATGTTGTTATTGATTTACTGTTATACATATCTATTACCACTGTTAGAATTGTCACATGATTTTATGTATTATATTGCTATTGTGTCACGCTGACGACCTGAGTATGCATGCTCAGTGTGAGGAGAAGATTTAGCCTGGACCAGGACTAGACGTATATCACAGACACCTCGACTTGCTTTCCAGGGTTATACCTTTTGTTCCCATCAGGTCAGTTCTTTATATTGTTTCGTTTCAGTTACTGCATTTCTCATTACCTGCGCATCATTTACTGTTTACCATGAAAAACTAGAAGCCGAAGTGTGACTACGGCAGGACATTTCCTTGACCGTAGGAGCATGGCTGGCCTTATCTACTCCTCGTATTCCGTATTTTGGGAAGCGGGGCGTGACATGGTTTAGTTGGTATCAGAGCCAGGTTTTGTATCGATTGGGATTGCAGTTTTCCATGTATAGCTTGGCAATCTAAGACATTCCTTGGTCTAGGTTGTAAACTTGTCATTCTTGATCCATATTCACATCGTGTGTTCTGCTATCCATTCGCTAGGGTTTCGAGTGACTCGGCAAAGTTACGTGGTTCCAATTGCACTACCATGCTCTGTTTAAGTGACTTAAAGTCATACAGTTGATTCTCCACTTGTAATAAATTCATCACATCTGATACTCTTGAATCTTTGTCCAAACCACACTATATTTTGATTCGTATAGCTTGTGCCTTATATCGTTTTTAAAATTGTTGTTTCAGGATCATGTCTTCCAACGACTCTTCATCTATATCCGCTCCCCAGAATCAGACTGTTGAGATCCTGAGTGTACTGCAAGGTTTGAAGGAAGCACAGGAGCGAACAAACGACTTGTTAGCTGAAGGACTGAGAAGGCAGGTGAGTCAGACACCAGCGGGAGTCTCCAGTCATAAAGGGATCCCTGTTAGACGAAGAAAAGAGAAGAAGATGAAGCGCCAATTTGTTTCCCCGCGACAGAAACAGCAGAAGACCCCATGTTGTGGGTATTGTAAGAGGCCAGGACATCTTCAGAGGGATTGTCGCCGCGCCCAACGGAAATGTCTGATATACGGGTCCAACAAACATCTCATCAACGGTTGCCCAGAAAGGAAGGAACTACAAGGAGGAGACTCGTCCACTCTCCACACTTCTGACAAGTGATGATTATCGCGAAGTTCGAACTTCGATGATAAGGCGGACCTAACGCAGGATTCAACTCACGCGATGAGAATGCAACGTTATAGTAGTCGAAGAAGAATTTTTCATGTTATCTACTTTCAGTAATAATGTTGTCATCTTTTTACGAATATTTCTTTCCGTTTGAAATCTTGTATCCGTTGAAAATTTTAGTTGAATGCAATAAAATTTGAATCGTAATACATGTATCATTCTCCTGTCATTTATCCCTTGTTCATACTGTTCATTAGAACAACATTTTAATTTTGATTTTTCAATCCCTGCCACCGCATATCTTCCCATACTTCGTACACTTAGCCATTTTCCTGTTGTATTCCATTGCCTGATCTTGACTCTTTTTCTTTCAGGCCATGGCCCATCCTGGAGCAGCGCCGTATTTAGATGAGAATGCACAGTCATGCGTTTCCTTAGACCGCACACTGATGAGTTCCGACGATGAGATCAACGGTCCCCAGGACAATTTCGGAAACAACGATTCAGAGGACGAAGGAGTAGCCGCCCCAGAGTTCGACATGATAGGCGATTCCGACGAAGAGGACGGAGAACCTGAAGAGAACCCGATAGAGGAAGATCCCGAGGAAGATCCGATAGAGGAAAATCCAGTGGAGGAAGACCCCATGGAAAAGAACCCAGAAGGAGAGGATCACATGGAATCAGACCTCGATGAAGAAGCTCGATCCGAGGAAGAAGGACCAGAAGATCAAGACCCTGCTGTGGAAGAACTCCCAATGGCAATCCCTGCGAGGCGATATGGGAATGGACGCCCCTATCTGAGCGCGAGAGCCTACCGCAACCTGCTGAATCTCCACAACCGCGACTGACGGGATTCCTTTTCGATGTTGTCTTTCTGGCCAAATAAAACTGTGTATAGTTTAGGGCCACCTTTCATCTTTAAGAATGCTTTGTTTAGAATTTCCTGGAATGAAATAAATTGCGGAGTTCGCTAATCCTTCGATCTTCTTAATTCCCTTAATGCTTGATTATTTCTTCTAAATAATTATTTTCCTACGGAGGTCTGTTCACCCCTACTCCTTACATTGTTCTAGCCCTCACTGAGATTAACTAGTACCACACCCGATCTTTTAGAGGCCCGCCCTCTATCCTCCGTCCGTACTGCGCTTGAGATCCTTCTGAGAGGAGAAATTTTAGGGAAATTTCCGAGTTCGCTAACCCTTCAAATTTTGGTTCGTGTGATGTAACGACTGTTGTTCCCCCATACTTTTCCTCTTGTATTCCTTTGTTGCTCATTTTTATTCCTGTGCTGACCCGATCCCAATCTTCTTAATCTTCAGCCTAAAGCCGCCATACTCCGACTTTCTGACTGAGCCACACTTCCTTGTAATCATTACCCTAGCTAGCCCTATACCTCTTTGTGTTCTTCTTATTACCCTGAATATATATAGGGACTCTATTATTCGAAATTTGGTTTTCAGTATTTTGAATTTATCGAAGAGTGCGTGTTATTGACTAATTAGTTTTATGTATTGTACGCGCACTACTATTATCTTCAGTTTTCAGTAGCGCAACCTTACACCGCGCATATTTTGTTCCATATTCTCATTTTCTTTATGTGAGTTTTCTAGGTTATTTTAAAACTATTCGATCGATAAATTACCTTAAAATGTTTTAACCTACCGACTAAGCTTTCACTACCTCATTGTCGTTACTATATTTTCGGATGTTGTGCCTATGTTTACTATTATAAATGATTGTATCTTATATTTATTATTTCTACCTTGCTACTTTTGATATACTTATTTGAGCACACATTTGGGTTTCGATTTTATTGAACACGCCGTGATTATTTTTGTTCGTTATTGTTATCTATATTCTCGTGTACTTGTAGTACGTCCTTATAGTTGTTCCTGCCTTATACGTAATTAGACCTATCCTTTCGTATGTTGTTCTCCCATATTTTTTTTTCCTTCAAATTTCTTCGTCCGCGTACTGCTAGTAAATCTTTCGTGTTAGTGTGCAATATAATAGCTTTCGCCTATGTTTATATAACTTACCGTTTATTTTAAATTTCGAGGACGAAATTTTTTATAAGGGTGGTATGATGTAATACCCAGCCCCTTTTATACCAAAACTTGTAATTTGTTACTCTAGAATTCTATTTATTTTTATTTATAATTTTATTTATTTTTAAACCCCATTTATTCTTTTATCAATAAAAATCCAAACCCATTTTTTTAATTAATTAAACTTAACTTTTTAAAACCCAATTACTTCTTCAGCCCACTCAAATTTTTCCTTAATAAACCCTATATTAAAACCCCGGCTCGGCCCTCTTTTTCTTTAATTCTTTTTATTTTAATTTTCTGGCCCATTTTCCCCCGGCCCGCTCCCGCGTCCCCTCTCCAAGCCCACGCCCGCTCCACACCCGACCCGCTTCCACAGTACCCGTCTCCTTCCTCTAACGGCTACCTCCCAAATTCCCGCTCCCCTGTTCCCCTCGATCCACCATCGCCGCCGCTCCTCGCGCCAACGTTCGCGAACGTTACCCCTCACGACGCGCGCCTCTCTCTCCTCTCATAATTCCCTCCCTCTCTCCCACGTCTTCTCTCTCTCTCCTTTCCTTCCCGTTTCTCCCTCGAACCCACACTCACCATCGCCCTCGTCTTCACGTAGAACCCATCACCACTCGCCCCTCGCCCTGACGGCGACGACCATGACCTATTACTCACCTCCCTCATCTCCTTCCTCCTCAACCCAAAAACCCACAGCACCCCTGGAGCTTCCCATCGCCTCCATTCACCAAGCTCCGACCTCGCAAGCACATCGCCGCCGTCACCTCTGGCCACCTCTTCCCATCATCACCGCCCTCGTCTCCTCACCACATTCCCTCTCTCTCCTCTGCCACCATCACCCAGTACCCTTAAGCCCACAGCCAAGCTCCACCCCCTGCACCCTCTCGCCGGCAGGCCTATCGCACCTCGTCGACACCCGAGCCGACCCCCGACTCATCGCCGTTCAATCACCACCGTCGCCAACATCATCTCTCTCTCTTTCTCAGACCTCAATCTCTCTCTCCTTCTCTTCCTCTGCCTCAATCTCTCTCTTTCTCACTCTGTTCTTTTCTCTCTCTGTGTGCCTCTCTTTCATTTTCCTCTCACTGCCTCTTTCTCTTTCCCTCACTGTTTCTCTCTCTCCCACACTGTCTCTCTCTCTCTCTCTACAATCTCACTCTCTGTCTCTCTCTGTTCCCTCTCTCTCAATCTCTCTCTAACTCTCTCTCTATCTCAAAACTCTCGAGCAAAACCAACCCAACCGAGCTCACCCAACATCTGTGGCCCTACTGGAGCTCTACCGCGACGTCGCCGGTCTCCTCCCTGCCATCTCTGTCACCACCGCTGCACATCAGAGCCCTCAAACTCCACGTCTAGCCGAGGCCAAACCGCAGTTGAGGCCAAATCCTTGCCGTTGTTGCCGCGTGTGTCGTGCCCGTGCATACCGTACCATCAATCCATCGTCTCCAGGCAAGTCCCCACTTGCTACATGCTACTTATTATTAATTACAAATTATAATTGTATATATATATTCTATGCTATACCTTCTGTTAAATTATACGACTCAACTGTTCGATACGTGTTCCCTATGAAAATTCTCGTTTAAATTGACGGAACTCGCTTGTATAGTTTGGCCCGTAAGCCTATGATTCTGGTGTGGGAATTTCATTAGAAAATATGACCGTTAACGACTAAAACGACTACCCCCATGTTCACTCGTAAAACTGGAATTTTATTGTACCTGAAAACCGTTAAATTCGCCATAAATTATATACACACTGTATTGATGCGTTCTAGGGCTCAAATCGAATCCAACTCGACGAAATTTAACTCTATACTAGTTTCCAGATATTCCTGTACTTAAACTGTGACGATATTTGGATCGGAGAGCGACTCTGGACTGCAGTCCAGAGCGACTCAAATTGTTGCTTGCTGTTCCGTAATGAACACCATCCTGTTTCCTTCACTCGTAGGTTGCGGAACTCCACTGTTTATTATAGGTGAATCTGTTAGCTAGACAACACAAGTAGTTTCATTCTGTTTCGTTATCGTTTGATATTTATTCCGTAATTTAAAGGATCGGGACGCATAACAGTCACAACAGAATCAGAATTGACATACTAGTAATAAACAGTGTATATCTCCTGATGTACAGACGCGATTGAGGATCCGTCTCTTGCGTTGAAAACCTTATTGAATACCCTAGATTTAATTAATCTGTAGCATCGCTAAAATCTGATCCCAATTGGGATTAAAAATGCGTTGCGAAACGGATTTCTGATTCTGAAACCAGATTTCCAGCCGTAAACGCTTAAAATGAAATAGCTATAAATTATGACTCTGGAATCCGATTGGCATGAAACTAAATTCGATGGATAGATAACTGAACATACTAATTATTACCTGTTCATCGTCTCACTAAATTGTAACCGTACGATTTATGATAATTTGTGCAAGTGGTAGGTTATTGGTTGAGGACATCCTAAACATGCTTTATATACTGCTTATGCATCATATCATACACATGTCGTTGCATTGATAACATAGTGATAACGTGCATTTACCCAGTGTTAGGCTTTAGTGATGATTGTGGCAAATACGTCAGTGTTCGTGTATCAGTGAATAAGTGAAAGTGATACGTACTTGTACACAATCAGTGACCCTATTATTCTATTGCATTGTCGACGTCTGTGGGATGCGTGTACGTGCGACTATAAGTGGTATGAGACACTTATGGAAGCTCTTGCACGGGTGTCACAGATAAGGCACCAGACACTGCCATTTATCTTAGGTATTAGTCGGGACGTGCTTGATGGAGGTCCTGCCTCCAGTTCTCACGCAGACTTGTCACCGACCGATTGGTATTTAGGGTTATGGTTAGCGTTTGATGTAGACCACGGGGTGTGGGTTAGTTTAAGTGTGAGTTCAACAGAATCTCGGGAGTCCCATGCCGGCTTATATATTTAGGGAGATATATGGAGATTTACAGGGTATGTGATTATTACCGTGATATACATGTTGGGCCCGTGGTCTCTTGCCCTTGGGTTCTACCCTTGGGTGGAGGACACTCGCGAGTGGTTGACTCTCACACTTGGACTGACGATAGGCTTAGTGACCTGTACAGTGAGACTTAGAGACTGATAGGGATACTGGCATCGATATACCTTACCTACTGTGTTGACATGCGTGGCATATCGTTCTACTGCTCTTACTGTTCCGCTGCATTGATTACGGCGCATTCATATTCATGTTGTTATTGATTTACTGTTATACATATCTATTACCACTGTTAGAATTGTCACATGATTTTATGTATTATATTGCTATTGTGTCGCGCTGACGACCTGAGTATGCATGCTCAGTGTGAGGAGAAGATTTAGCCTGGACCAGGACTAGACGTATATCACAGACACCTCGACTTGCTTTCTAGGGTTATACCTTTTGTTCCTATCAGGTCAGTTCTTTATATTGTTTCGTTTCAGTTACTGCATTTCTCATTACCTGCGCATCATTTACTGTTTACCATGAAAAACTAGAAGCCGAAGTGTGACTACGGCAGGACATTTCCTTGACCGTAGGAGTATGGCTGGCCTTGTCTACTCCTCGTATTCCGTATTTTGGGAAGCGGGGCGTGACAGATGGGTAAGCCGGGAATTTTCGCAAACTCCTCCAAGGAAATTAAGCTCTCACGATCTGATAAAAGAAATGTGTGGTTTGGAATGTTCCACTGTTCCAGAAATGTTTTGACCCACCATACATGAGGCACGGGATATTGAAAAAGGGATGCATAAATTATAAGATACAGCCCAAACTTCAGCAGCAACGACTTCTTGGCTGACAGGATATAACGAGCCCACTACAGGTAGCCGGTTGAATGGCGAGAAGTCAATCCTATCATATAAACTTGCCCTCAAGGGCGCGACTCGCCTTGGCATATGCGTCGCCCTAAAATGTCTAAGACCATCGGTGGCTGTACGGGTATTGATGCCATGGAGGGCTGAAGGTGACCCTCCGAGGTCCAGTTGACCTCTTCACTGACATAAGTCACTTGAGGCGAATCAGCGTAATGAATCGTTGAAATTGGCTCTGAGGGCGCTGCACAAGAAAAACTGCGCCGACCCTAGATAATCTGATTATACCATGACCCCCACAGGTGAAGAGATTTTTGCTCCGGGTCATGATCTTTAATAAGCGCAAAGACTTCTCGATCTATGGACGCGTCGACAAAGGCGCTCTCTGAACGTACGAAAATGAAGGAAGAGTCGAAAGCTATAGCTCCTGCACAAAAGGAGAAGGTTCAGCTATCGACGTTATGTTCAACTTTAACGCACTTTGATAGTTAAAATTTTTGTACTGCATTGCAGTGCAAAAGAAAGGGACAAGGGGGCCCACAAAATTAAGGTAACGCCCCATCAATGATGGGGCAGTCACTCATTAAGAATAGAATCCAAAAGAATTCTCATTTAATGAGAAATATCATTGGACTAAGGAGTTAAACTCCCTCGAGAGCTGTGCTCTACAAACAGATTTCACATCTGTCAAGAAAATTAAGAGGGGAATAAAATTCCCCAAAATTTCTTAGAGCCATGCTCTGTAAAACAATGGGGTAATATACCAGAACCCTCAAAAGCAAAGCTTTTCGACAGGGTAAAACCCCAAGATCTATAAGATCTGCAAGAAGAATCCTGAAAACTCTAAGAATTCTTTATG
Source organism: Agapanthus africanus (assembly GCA_030015575.1). NCBI lineage: Eukaryota > Viridiplantae > Streptophyta > Magnoliopsida > Asparagales > Amaryllidaceae > Agapanthus > Agapanthus africanus. The sequence goes on from JASDDO010000014.1 coordinate 88,852,747, forward strand.
AAAGATGAGCAAAACTCTGATTAACGGGTTAAGAAACCCTAAAACACGTTTTTAAGATCTACGATCTAAGAAGAGCAAAGCTCTGTTAATGGGTTCGATCATAATCCTTACCAAGTTTTTGGCAAAGTTCTGACTCTAAAAGAGTTTCCTTAGGCAGAGATCTTAGCTCTGGAAAGGGAATTAAATTCTCAGAAAGGAGAAGTTTAGGGAAGATGAACAACAGTCATTTCAAGGGCCAAAGGCCCTACTTATAGGCACAGGGAGACGATTCCACTTCCAAGAGATCCAACGGTGGAAAAGATGCCACCGCTGCACTCACGTGTCAGCCACGTGAGCACAGCTGTGGGGGGCATTTGTTTCCCAATAAAAGTGCAAAGCTCTGTTCAAAACTCAAGAGGAAGCACTTCACGTGTCTGCCACGAGGGAGCCAGCGCTAGAGTTAAAAACTCTTATTGGCGCCGCACGTGCACACCATGTGAGCGCCGGCGCCTAGTAGAATTAAATTCTACTCTCTGTTAAACAGAGCCGTTGGATCAAAGATCCAACAGAGATGATAAATCATCAGAATGCAGAATTAAATTCTTTTGAGGAAATATTCCTCAAATCTTTCTAAACAAAAAATATTACTCTCTGTAAAACAGAGTACCGATGGATTAAAAATCTAATGGTGATTGAAGAATCACCGATCTACAGAATAAATTCTGTGTGGGAAAATATTTCCCTAATCTTATTAAAAACAAGAAAAATACCTTCTGTAAAACAAAAGTCCTTGGATCAAAGATTCAACGGTGGTGTTTCCCCCAATCAGAGCAAAGCTCTGTTTTGAATTTCAAAATTCAAAAATTGAAGTAACGCTTCAGATTCTGCGCGCTGCGCGCCCGCGCCACGTGTCAAACACAGACACGCTAGCGCCAGGTGCGCTGCGCCCTAGGCAGCGCACCCCCAATCAGAGCAAAGCTCTGATTTAAAATTCAAAAGTTAGAAGTTAAAGCAACGCTTCAAATCCAGCGCCAGGCGCGCTGCGCCCCATATGTCAAACACGGGTGCTCTAGCGCAGTTGCGCTGCGCTCTGCGCTGCGTGCCATGTGTCCAACACGGGTGCGCTAGCGCTCTGCGCTGCGCGCCACGTGTCGAACGTAGGTGCGCTAGCGCAAGGTGCGCCAGCGCTGGTATTAAAAATTCCCCACCGTTAGATCAAAATATCTAATAACAATAAATTATTAATTAATCAGAACTAAAATCCTGTTTTGGAAAGATCTTTCCAATCTTGTTAAAACAAGAAAATTATCTTCTGTAAAACAGAAGCCTTAGGATCAAAGATCCAACGGTGGGAAATATTCCCAAATCAATCAGAGAAAGATCTCTTAAACTGATTCAACAAATCATTTGGCCCTATATAAAGGCTCCTAGACTTCAAGTCTAAAATATACAGAAAGAGAGAGAAAACCCTCTGCAAACTTTGTGAAAACTCAAAGAGAAAGAAAGGCAAGCCTTTAGGAAAAGAAGATCATTTCTTCATTTTCAATGTAAAGAACTAGTTCTTGAACCACAGAGATGAAATCATCTCGTAAAAAGAAGAACCATCTTCTAAAAAGATCATAGATCTACAAAAGACCAAGGTCTTTAATAAAAAGAAAAAAAAGATCAAAAGATCTAATCATAAAAAAATAAAAGAAGTATTTTACTTCATTCACAGATCTTTGATCTATAAAGGCAGAGCCCTTTTACAAAACAAGAACTTTTGTTCTTGAATCTTGAGGCAAAACCTCCTTTAAGAAGAACATAAATTTATTCTTTGATCTTGAAAGTGCCTTACACTCATGAATTGTGCTCTTGCGCTCATTGGACCGGCGCTCAGCGCCAAACCTGCTACGTGTCGACCAAAGACACAACCTGCGCTTTGCGCTTCTGAAACAGCGTACTGCGCTCATGGGCTGGCGCTCAGCGCCAAGCGCGCCACGTGTCACTCACTGGCGCGCCAACAGACTAGCACAATGTGCTAATAAACTAGCGCTTAGCGCTAAGCGCGACACGTGTCCTCTTCGTGTATGCTACCTGACAGAAGCGCAATGCGCTCTTTAACTGGCGCAAAGCGCCTGGCGTGCCACGTGGCGTATTGTCAGAACACAATTTGTTCTGATGAAGACAAAAGATGTCAGAACCCAATGCTTAGCATTATTAAAAGGGCCGAGCCCAAATAAAGGCTTAATAGCCAGAACAAAAAAAAATGTTAAACATTTTATTTGGACTTAGCCCAATCTGGCCATAAGTCCTCAACTTATCTTGAACTGAGCACATTTGCTTTTTCAACCAACTCACTTTGGTTCAAGGGTACATCTCTTCACTCCTTTGATATTTGTCTTTGTAATTCCTCAACGTCTTCAAAGAGGTGACGAGTCCCGACAACCACACATTTCATAGACTATGACGTCTCTAAACATTGGACTGTGGGGTCCTTAAACTCACGGACTATGATGTCCTTAACCTCGACCGTGGCGTCTTTAAACTAATATCGGACTGTGAGTTCCTTAAACTCATGGACTATGATGTCCTTAACCTCGACCGTGATGTCTTTAAACTAACATCGGACTGTGATGTCCTTAAACTCATGGACTATGATGTCCTTAATCTCGACCGTGATGTCTTTAAACTAACATCGGACTGTGGGGTCCTTAAACTCATGGACTATGATGTCCTTAACCTCGACCGTGATGTCTTTAAACTAACATCGGACTGTGAGGTCCTTAAACTCATGGACTATGATGTCCTTAATCTCGACTGTGATGTCTTTAAACTAATATCGGACTGTGAGGTCCTTAAACTCATAGACTATGATGTTCTTAACCTCGACCGCGATGTCTTTAAACTAACAGCGGACCGTAATGTCCTTAAACTAATCATCGACCGCAATGTCATTAAACTAAACAATAGAGCCCAATTGCTTTCTTGTCGGATCTAAACGATCCTGTTAAGTTGATCTTAGTCTAAAATGAGACTAACGTATCCTTAACAGACGTTTAAGTTGATCTTAGTCTCAAATAAGGCTAACGTATCCTTAAACTCAACCCCTCAAACCCAAATCTAAGAAAGATACGGATTTGGACTAGTCCACGCTCTACGGGTGACAACATAAATTAGTCTCCGTATACAATCCACGGGCAACCACAAACAAAACAAACACCCACGACACGAGTGACCATCTAGAGAAGGAGAAAGTTGTTACCGCGATGCGGTACGTAATTAACTGCAGGGGCTTGCGCCTGCAGGGAAGAGCGTCCCCACAATAAAAAAAACCCTCAAACGAGGGGGAATCTGACGAAGTCTGCTACATCGGCCGCATCCGTTTAAACCTTTGATACATGGTGCCATAAATCAACTTGGCATCTTCAGAGAGGTGGACGAATAGCACCAATTAGCATCTGCCCCGAAATTCAGGTAAGACAGACCTACGCGGTCGCATCTCCGTCTTTCGGAGGGGAACAGGTGGGTAAAATCCCCAACTCAATTAGGATCTCTCAATGAGAGATTTTTTCAACTAATCAATAGACTTGCCTCTACTATATAAAGGACCCAAGATTTCAAGTCTAATACAGAGGAACCCCCCATAAGATTTGGAAAAAAACAAAGTAGAAATCTTCAAAGAGGAAGAAAGAAGAAGATCTCCCTTCTCAAAGAAAAAAACTCTAGGTAAATAAAAATAAGAGAGATCAAAGTATCTCGTTTACCTATTGAAGGGTTTAACCCTTTTAAAAAGAAGAATTTAGTTCTTTCTCTTGATCTAAGATCCAAAAGACAAGTTTCCCACAAGTTGAGAATTTAATTCTCATCGGGACGAACTTGTTCTTGGAGATCAAAGATTCAGAAAAGAACAAGAAAATTGAACTCCTCAGAACAAAATATACAAGGAAAAATCAGCGCCCATCGCCTTACGTGCCCCACACGTAAGCACTATAAAATAAGGAGTATTTAGTACTTAGTGGTTGGCGCTCAACGCCAAGCGCCTCATGTGATGTTCCCTTAAAAGAAAAAAGAAAAAACACATAATAAAAAAAATTCCCCTGATGGAGAATCACGTGTCCATACATGATGCGCCTATAAACAAAATTCATAGGCATTGCGCTTAACAAAAGGCTGAAATTGAGCCTCACGTGCAAGCATGTGAGCATCTATATAGAAAGTATATAGACGTTTTTTTAAACAAATAACAGGCCAGAGAAGCTCACGTGTCAGCACGTGATGCCTTTTTTGGGCTGTTGCACATAAGCAAATGAGTTTAACTCTGTGGGGTCACGTGCTGCACGTGAGTGGTCTTAAATGCCTTCTGAGCCGATAGAATTAAATTCTATGTAAAGGGATCAAAACCCTATTTGGAAAATATTTCCTTGAATCTTTCTAAACAAGAAAGATTACTCTCTGTAAAACAGAGCACCGTTGGATTAAAAATTCAATGGTGATTAAAAATCACCAAGCTACAGAATAAGCTTTGTATGGGAAAATATTTCTCCAATCTTGTTAAAAACAAGAAAAATATCTTCTGTAAAACAGAAGTCTTTGGATCAAAGATCCAACGGTGGGTAAAATCCCCAAATCAATTAAGATCATTCAATGAGAGATTTTTTAACTAAATCAACAAACTTGCCTCTACTATATAAAGGACCCAAGACTTCAAGTCTTACACGGAGAAACCCCCCATAAGATTTGAAGGATAAAAAAAAAGGAAAAGATCTCTCTTTTAGAAAAAGAAACCCTAACTAAGAAGAAAGACCTAGAGATCATTTTATCTCTTCTTCACCATTCCAAGAGTTTAACTCTTTTAAAAAGAACTTAGTTCTCCCTCTGGTTAAGGTCTGCAGAAGTAGATCTCCCCACAAGTTGAGAATTTAATTCTCATCGGAGAGATTCTGTCATGCAGACTTAAAACTTAAGAGAAAGAACTAAGTTTGAAGAATTTAATTCTTCCAAAAAATATAAGAATTTAATTCCTCTGATAAAACTAGGGTTTAACCCTGCGTAAGAATTTAATTCTTATAAAACAAGAGACCTGAAATTCTTAAAACTAAGATCAAGATCTCCATGCACATAAAAGAAACGATTAGCGTACAACTTTATAACAACAGATCACGTGTTCCCACGTGAGCACCTCTGAGGAACAAAAAAGAACAATTGACATTAAGTCACGTGATCCCACGTGAGCCCCTAATAGTTCTTAGCACGTACAAAAGAAAAGGAGAATAAATCGAAGACATTTCCTATCTTGGGGCGCCTCACGTGATCCCACATGACCCCCTAATAGTGCTTAGCACTTATAAAAGGAAAAGGGAATAAATCAAAGACAGTTCCTATTTTTGGGCGCCTTACGTGATCCCACGTGACCCCTAATAATGCTTAGCCTTTATAAAACAAAAAGGGAATAAACCTAAGGAAGCAGCGCCCAATTCTCAGGCGCCTCACGTGCCACATGTGAGCATTCCAAATTTAAGTGTTTAACACTGCTTTAGAGCCTCACGTGGGAGCACGTGAGCACCGAGTAGATATTAGTGTTTAACACTATGAGAGGCCAACCTTAGCCCAAATTAGCCAAGTCTCCTGAGTCCAAAACCCCTTTGATCACCAATCAACCGAGCCCTCCTATGCTCAGGTTTCCCCAAATCGATCTTAGTTCCAAAGATGACCAATAATCTCCTAATAGATGGTATCTAAAATGGTGTTCATTCCATCATGATCTTTCCCTTCAATCTGGAATTCGGTTCAAGGGTACATCTCTCCATACTTCTGATATATGTCGTTGTAATTCTTCAACGTTTTCAGAGAGGTGGAGGGTCCCGAAAACCAACAGCTCTTGGATGCACTCCCAAACCCATGAGCACATCCTAATGGACCGCAACGTTCTTAAACTAGCAACGGACCTCCATGGATTCGAGATATGGTTGCCCTTGGATTCGAGATACTAAGATTTGGTGTCTTGCTCCTGTGCAGATAAAAGAGAAATCGATGGCTTCCAACTGCACTTGCAACGGCAACTCTCGCACCACCCGAACTGGAGGAGTGACTTACGGGCCCCAAACGACCTCCATCTTCGCCATGCCAGTGGAACAGATGACTTAGGCCACCACTGGACTGTTCTTTTAGGACCATGATCCCACCAGCAAGCTTCAGCGCCTCGGTGCCATCATACGAGGGTCCGAAGAAGTCGGTCTTCGATTGGCTTGCAACCACCGCGGCTCCTCTCAACGGGTCGTCCAATTCCAATGCCTCGGTCTTTAACAGGCTGAGACACAGCTTTAGTGGGCCCGTAAAGAGGCTCGCAATACCTGAAGGGTTATCCCGAAGCGGATAGCCATTCCGACTCCAACAGATAAAGTCATCAAAGGGGTTTCACTTGCTAGAGGATCGGTTTTCGTAAGACTGGCCGTTCCAAGTCCTGCTGCGGGCGAGGTCGTTAAAAATGCTTCCCATACCAAAAAGTCTACCTTCGACAGATTAACCGTTCCCTTTCAGCGGACGTCAGTTTTCGACCGGCTGACACCGACAGCAGCCTCTCATCAAAGCAGAGGGCATAACGAAGTCGCTCCAATGATAGAGGTAGTCCCGTATGCACAACATGCTCGATGTCTCTATTGGCGCCGAGTGAGGAAAGCTGGGGGCAGTTCCCTCTCTGGACTTACCCCACCAGCTCCAATGGTGGAAATTGATCCTGCTGTTCCAACTGGGACAGCTTTGAGCTGTTCAGGAGGGTGCGCAAGAACTCTCCAACCGCTATATTGAAGAAGTCTCCTCCGCCTGCTGAAAGCATGACACAGGTGAAGCCGGAACGGCCTCCTCAGCGGTTTTCCTCCAAGATCCACAGAGTCTGGAGGAAATTCCAAGACTCTGTAATTGACAAAGATTACTCTCACCGGCTGAAAAAGACGAAGGCTCGGCAAGATGAGGACCATCCCTCCGTCATACCACGAAAGGTATCATCTGTGTGGGTGCCTGCTGCAATGGCCCCCTCAACTTCGGCCTCCCATAAAAAGAGAATGCATGAGAATCTCCCACCACCGGCAGCAAATATCAAAGGCAGTGGACCCAAATGTCCCAAGTCTGGGGGCATGGTTATGCATACCGTCTACATGGCATCCGGAAAAGGGGATAGTCGTGCTTCCGTGAGTCATCGACTACTCACACAGTCTGTGACGAAAGCCCAGGAACAACAACAAAAGCTCCAGGAGATGTTGAAAAGAATGGCCGCACTCACTGGGCAGAAAGAAAGCCCGGAAGTATCGTCGGAACAACGCCAAGAGCAGGAGACCGACACCGAATTCCTACGAAGGGTGCTTGAAAAGAAAGATAAAGAGGCCGCAGAACAAGCGGCTAATATAAAACAAATGACGCTTCTGTTCCAAGACATGGTGGGGATGATGATCCAGCCGGACCCTCCAGCCGAAGACCCTCCAATAATCATTGAAGATGACCGAAGGAGACATCAAACCCTCTTCCGGCTCTATCAGCAGCCAAGGAGGAGACGATCTCCAAAGCTGCCCTTGACGACTATATAGCTCAACAAATACGAGCTCATTAGGCAAGCGAAGCGGCTGGCCAAGTCGTCAGAACTGGGCGACCTTATCCAGGCTGGTACGATCAAATCAAGTATCTGCCGGGATATACGATCCCTAAGTTCCACGTGTATAAGGGGACGGGCAATCCCCATCAGCACATCGCTCAGATCAGAGCTCTATGTGGCAATACTGGAGGCGATGACAAACTGCGGCTTCTCCAGTTCGTCGGCAGCTTGGCGGAGACAGCATTTGAATGGTACTCGGAGCTTCCAAATGACTCCATCAAAAAATTTACAGAAATGGAGATACTGTTTACGCAACAGTTCGCAAGCGCAAGCGAGCGCACCCCAATCATGGCATTAATCAATGCCAGAGTGAAGCCAGGAGAGACCTAGGTTCAGTACGCAATTCGATGGCGGAACCTCTGATCGAAATACGAACAACGCATAGAAGAAGCTCCTGCCGTGGGTATGTTCGTCGGGACCCTTGATCCTCATGCAACTATATCCCAATTTATGATGTTCTTCAAGCTGACTGTTAGTTATATGTATGCCCTAGAGGCCATTACTATACATAGGATGTATATTATAGTGGATGCTGGGACGTATATAGGGAAGACTTTCTTGCTCGACATGATAGTATGCTATCTGGTTGATCTTTACCTTAACGTGTATGCTGATTGTCTCTCTGTTACATGTTGGTAAAGCCCTTAGGATGTGTGCTTGACTACCTGGACTATGATGCAGATCATACTAGTGGGGACATGGTAGTCCATAAGTACATCCTTCAAAGTCCCTAGTCGTGGGTGTATCGAGACGGGGCATCGATATACCAGAGTAGACTAGCGTATACCTTCTCGACCCATACAGATGGGCGATGGATGATCCCATATCCATTGGTGTTTGACATCAGAGATGATATACGGGTGCTCAGTAGAGACTGGGTACACTGGACGGACTCGCCAAGAACTCCCAGATGGTATTATACCTCACGTCAGATGGCAGTTCTCTGGTGACACTGGTATAGAGTAGTCTGTTGACCCGAGATCGTCATAGAGTCTTGTGTGGTTCCCACTGTGCTTTGATTTCCATCTTACCACGTCCAAGAGGGCGTGCAAAAAGGTGGTTTTTGGGTACAGTCCCGAGTCACATGGAGGCAATGAGCGATAGGAAGGGATTCGTCTCTCCCGGTATAGGGAGTTGATGTTGTGCTGTGTTCGATTGGCTATAACAGGAAATCCCTGGCCAGGGTTGCTGAGATTTACTGGTAAGTGTTGCCAGTAGTTTCTCGAACAGTTATAGACCTCATATCGACACGACTTATCGAGCTATTGGGGTCTGACGTTTACCACCCCTAGGCGAGATATGCGACATATCAGACGATCAGACCGGACTGTACGGTAGTGTTACTGGTTGGATTCACTGGAGTGTGAGCGGGCTTGCTCGTCAATCTTCAGATCGCTCAATACCCGGGTGGCCGTTACGTTTAGCAGACCGCTTGCGGCTTGTGGATGCTTGATATGATCATCATCTGCTGCCGGCGTATTGACGAGTCTTTAGAGTCCTACACAGAGGTTTCCTGGCTCAAGCGAAACGAAATAGGAGCGCATATGAGATATGTGCGGGACCGAGAATAATACCAGTATGTGATACTGTATTCGATTCTCGCGATGTGACATTGATCGGTTATATGCGATATAGCCGGGTTATCGGATCAAGTGTTGATTCGATAAGTTGTTACTGATGATACCAGTCGGTTATGTGCGACATGACCGGATCGTTAAATCAAGTGTTGATTTAATGATTTAATGCATAATTGTATATTTGATATATTACTTTGCATTAACTAGTATCGGTTCACTTTAAAATGGATTTTCTCACTCGGGTGTGCGCATTGCATATGCGATATGATTTTGTGCACTTGCTTGTATCATGTTTGATGATGCATGCCAAACTTGGTTAAGTGTAAAGAATGAACCATGGTAATGAATGGGTTAGGGTTTTGATTTTTATTTATTCATTTATCTTTCTTATTTATTCTTTTTGGAAATTAAGAAAGGTAAATGAATGGTTTGTTTTATGTTGAAGTTTCTTGAAACTTTGACTAAGTCTTCCTTCTTGTCTTATTCTTAACCCTAACCATTTTAACTAACCTAAGTTAATTCTCTACACTTAACTAGAGTTAAAAGTATGATAAGTATTGTTTTATTTTCTATTTTTAATTCAATTCTTATGATATCTTCTTCTTCTTCTTCCTTTCTTCAAGTGAAGAAACCTTCACTCCATCAATGGTGATTGTTGGAAAAGAGTGAGAAATCCAATTCTAAAGTCTACCCACTTCCTATTTCTTCATCCTCTACCTCTTGCCAAGTAGTAGAGTGTGTTTCCTTCACAAGTTTCAAAGCTAGGTGAAGGTGGAGCTTGATCTATCGATGCCTCGACGTAGATCATCTTCGGCATGGACATCGACGACCTGGCTCGCTTATTCTCCGATGAAGTCGACGCTAGAGCCCGGATTTGATTTGGACAGCGGAGAGGACCTCATCTCGGAGCCGTGGAGGTGGAGGACCGGATCTACAAAGGTTGTATTTCCGTATCTTGTAGTTAAGTGTTAACTAGTTAGCTTTTTCGCCTAGTTTTCTAGCAAACGATCCGTAGTTTAGGGTTTCTCGGCACGTTAAAATTTGAAATTGGCATGGTTGATGCCTTGTGAGACCTCTCTAGTGTGTCTAGGAACCCTACAGTGGTATCAGAGCCTAGCTAGAGCCTTAGGCGAAGTCTAGACGGATTTTGAAGTCCGAACGACCCGAAACCCCAACCGGAAAATGCTCTCTGGACGTTTTCAGAAAACGTGGATTTTTTCAAATTAAAAATTTCTAAAAAATTCAGCAGGAAAAAATAAGAATTATGATGCAAAATTTTTCCAATGAACAGTACAAACCGCGGCGGATCAGCGGCATAAGCCTGCCTTATGCGGCGGTTCAGCGGCGGAATGATGACGTCATCGTACACTGTTTGCACAGTAACTCCTATTATTTTATGCTGGATTTTCTGGGTATTTTTAAAATTTATTCCAGAGTTGTATTTTCTGGGATTATTTTGGGGATTCGGTGTTTCGATCGGAGTATCAAATTTTGTCTGTGTGGCTTTCCGGATAATTTTAAAATTTGTTAAAAAGTTCGACCGGATATAAATACCCAATTTTTCCCCTGTCGGGAAATTTCCAAGTGTTGGATTTTTCCGTAGTTTAACGACGTTCTAAGTAGTGCAAGTAACGCAATGGACCCTCTAGAAGACAACAAACCTTAACTCGATTATGTGACCGTCTTGAACTGCCCTTTGAACCTTCGGGTTTGGGGCAGTACGGCGTGCCACATGTGAGGCGTTGGCTTGACCCTTCTACGGCTGGACCGTTGGTACTGAGGCACGAACTGAATGTTGTTAGACTTATTTCCTGTGTTGATCTGTATCGGGAAAACTTGGGTGTTCGAATATTCAATCGGAAAGTTTAATATTTTCTGTTTATCTGGAATGGGATACAATAATTGGAATTCACAATAGTTATGAGATAACTGAATGAATGTTATAAACGTAGCACTTTAGTCTCACTTGATCGGTTGCCACGGAATTTTGATGTGATCAAAAGTCCGTCGCAATCACGTAGCGTACGCGGATACTCGCCGGGTAAACTTAATAGACAGCCTCACTCCATAGCCCCGACCAAGTGACTGTAGGAGAACCCCGTCGCCGAAAGCATCCGTTCGGGTGCTCGCGGCAGCGGTGTTCCGCCTTGGTGCACTTCGTCGACGGTATCGGGGGTGCGGCCGCCTACTAAAGTTTGCGACGAGTATTCGATCAGACTGTCGGGAATCTTGTTGAATTGCCCGACTCGATATTGAAAAGTGTTTTCGATAATGAGACTGAAATGCGGGGTTTATAATTGTTAGGCATGCGATGTCTAAGTAATTCATTTGGTCAGGCATGCGATGTCTGAGGTGGTTGCGGATTCCAACTGTTGTAGTTTTACACTTTCTTTTATGTGACCGTAAGTGTAATATGTGATATCGCCGGTTTCGTTGCTATATGTCAACGACAATTGGGATGCGCATATTTACTTACGTTGATGACATGTGATGTTATGTGTTGCTGGATATGTTATATTGGATCGTCGTGTTTGAATAGCCGGGGGTTTTTATGTGAGATGAGTGTTTTTCATTTTCATTCATGTAAAAACTTGTATGTAATATTCTTTTATTGGGGCGCTTCCAGGTTGCGGAAGTTGTCACCGTTTGTATATTATTTACTTTTCCGCACTAGGATAGACCCAAGGAGGAAAGCACAAGTAACCGGGTTCTGGAGTCCAGTGGGAGACCAACTCGAGGAGTCGAGTCCGGGTCTCCTAACTCTAGAATTGGTAGGGTTGCTTGCCGCTCTCGTAGGGGTCTAGGGGTGTGGGTTTGGCTATTCATCACGACCGTGGAATCCGTGTTTTATACTGGCTCGTATTGAAAACACGGACGTCCTAGTATATCCAATATTTCATATGATTCTTCTGCTGCGATATCTGTGATGTGATCATGTGATGTTCTGTGATAGATACAGTATATAGTATATATGATATATTATATAGATGTTACTTATGTTTTACACCCGCGCTAGCCCTGCCCCGCTCTACCATTAGTTACCTAACCTAACGGTGCACGAGGGGACATCGAGGCGAATGCGGATGGCATAAGTGTACGTCGTATTTATCTGTGATGTTTAGGTACTTTAAATGATGGGACTTCATTAATATGATTAATGAAATAAAAGAAACCTAAGATGTTGTAGAATCGAATTTCAAAATAAAACAGGTAGCTACAGTTCTTGCTTTGCACAGAGGTATATGTGATATATCCTGCACCTTATTCGATGAGGAAAGGACCGAGATCCCTTCACCGGGAGTGACTCCTTTAGCAATAACTGGCAGATGCTACACACTCGGTTTGTCTTTTGATTGCTTTTAAGTATTTTTGCTTTGCATAGTGATATATATGATATATCCCGCACCTCATTCGACGAGGAAAGGACCGACGATCCCTTCACCGGGAGTGACTCCTTTAGCAAAACTAGAAAAGCCTCAAAAGCATTCCATTTTTAAAATCATTTGATTCTACAACGATATAAAGTTCATTACGCAAAAGGTTTTCTTAAAAACCTGTCGTAGCCCTCCGTCATTTCAGATAAGTAATAGTTAGTATTCGTGCTGCGTTTGTTGACTCAGTCAAGGCGTAGTGTGCGGTAGCTGATTATTGCTTATCTGCAAAGCATATGATGCGATTGGATTAGGGTAGTCGTGCGGCCTTGTTGACTCAGTCAAGGGTCGTGCGGGTGGGTTTAATTCAATCGAGAAATGACGGGTTGAACTTTACTTGCGGTCTATGGTTTGTTGACTCAGTCAAGGTCATAGATCGCATGGGGCAAAATATTATCGGGAATTTCAAGTGTTGAAATTTGCAATGAGATTGCATACCTTCTATGAGATAGTTGGATCCCGATACCCGCTGCGAGTAAGTGTTACTCCTGGGAGAGTTTTACGCATTACAATTAGCCGATCAAGTAGGTGTCTAGAAAGGTGTCAACGAGGTTACGCCCCTGGGAAAACGAGGTTTACATTAATTAGGTTCGTGCGAAAGCACGGGGGACCTCCCTCAAAGTACCGACACTGGACTGGCTGAAAGATTGGCGAACTTGTAGTGTGTAATTAATCCCGGCTAGTCTTTCCTTTTAGGGTTTGAAGGAAGATTTGATAAAAAGCAGTGGGAGCCATCCTGATTAGATAAAATAATAACCAATCTATTCTTGACAGAGCGCACGCTGAGTGTTTTCTTCTCTCTCTCTCCAGGTAGTGACCATATCACGCCTTAATCAAGATAATAATACGGAATTTTGACCGAACCCGCTTGTTATACTGAGCTGGGGAACGTTGGTCCCGCTCCAACTTATAAATGTTATAAGACAGAGCAGGAAATTGGGGAATACCAGATTTCCCGTGCCGCCCAAACGAAGAGAGTGCATGCTGATGCATCATCTTCGGGTGTGTTCATTACAGAGAACTGTTTCTCAGTATCCTCTGCGTCCTGGGTATTTGATACCAGATCAGGATCCCAGATATGTAATCTGTTACATAGGGCTACAGAAAGGTAGAGAACTGAGAACGGGTGATAAGTTTCATGAGGCAGAAAACGGGGCAAGTGTTGCAGCCAAGTCTGTCGGTCACTGTCACCCTGTATTACCAATACATTGATTCTGAACGAATGTTATTAGATACCGAACCTGATATACAAAATCATATCAGTCTCTTTATTAGTAAAGAAATGATAAAATTTTGTATTGTTGGATAATGTTTTGAACATTTCCTATATCAAAAGTTGATCGGTTCAGGCACGTTATCTAAAAGCATTAATGTTCTAAATCAAACTACAGTTCTTCGTATACAAAACACACACAAGAGGAAGAGTTCAGAAATGAACGAATCCTTCTTGAGGTATTGTAGACTAGGTCAGATCAATGCGACCCGACTGGCTAGAGTTACATATAGATGTATATTTAAATCAGTTTGAATCTACTTCTTGTGAAACTTGCCAGTCATGTCACAAAGATATAATGACACTAGCTCTGTTTATTGGAAACAGAGAAAGAGTTAGTGAACTCTTGGGATGATACATGTTGATGTATGTAGGTCCCCTGTCTACACATGCCAAGACCGGGTCTTTATACTTCATTATATTCTCTGATAATCTCTCAAGATTTAGTCATATGTTCCTGTTGAAACATGAGTCCGAACCTTTTGAGATATTCACAGAATATAAGCTAGAAGTAGAGAACCAAAATACACGTATAAGTATTATGTCCTATGATGAGATCAAGGAGGAGAATACTTGAGCACGGAAATCCTGGACTTTTCTAAAGGAGAATGAGATTCTCTCTCAGCATTACTCCTCCGTATACACCATAGCACGATGGTATATCGGGGCGGAGCAATCACACCCTATATGATAAGGTGTGCTCTATGATGAGTACTACTGAGTTACCTTTTTCCTCAAGGGGTAATGCGCTTGAGAAACTGCATACCTATTGAATAGGTTCGAATCAAATCAGTTGCCTACCACTTCATATTTGATATGATAAGGGAAGAGCCCATCTCTTAAGATAGTTAAGATTTGGGGTTGTCCGGCCTATGTCTAAAAGCATAATCCGGACAAGCTCGAGGCAAAGTCTGTAATGTAGAACTGGAAAGGTTCCAGCCATACAAACTGCAGCTGATGATTTGATAGATCCAAAGGATTCAGTAGATTCCAACGAACCTCAGCCTCTCCGCCGATCTAGTAGGGTTTCTCACCCACCTGAGAGATACTTCGGTTTCTCTATGACAGTGGGAGCGAGGATTGCATCATGAGATGATGACCCAACTAGCTTCGAGCTGGCCATCGAGAGTAAGACTCTGTAAGAATGGCTGGATGTTTAGCGATCTGAGATGGAATCCATATACACCAACAAAGTATGGACTTTGGTTGCAATATCTGAAGGGTTAAATCCCCATCAGGAGCAAGTATATCTTGAGAAGATTACTTGGTGTAGATGGAAAAGTTGAGACTTTCAAAGCTAGACTTGTTAAAGCTTTTCGTCATCGACCAGGCGTGGATTATGACAAAACCTTTTCAAGTGACTATGCTTAAGTCCATCCAGATCCTACTTGCCACGGCTACATACCATGACTACGATATCTGGTGGTTGGGTGCCATGACAGCTTTTCTAGATAGTGTTTTAGAAGAGTACGTCTATAAGTACACAGCCAGAGGGCCTCGTAGACAGTGGGAGCAGCGGAAACGTGTGCAAGATGCTTTATAGGATAAAGCAGGCATCGCGGAGTTGGAACATCTGTTTTGATGGATAAGTCAAAGAGTTTGACATCATCAAAATGGTAGATGAACCTTGTATGAACAAAAAGGTAGTAGGGAGTATGGTGGTGATCCTCGTAGAGTACGTGGATGACATACTCTTGATAGGGAAAGAGTTTCCTATGCTACGCTCGATCAATCTCCGCCTATCACAATGATTCTCCACACAGGATCAAACTGATACCTCCTAAATCCTGAGTTTTGGATCTATGAGATAGATCTAATCGGATGTTAGGATTCTCACTAGTTGTAGTGAGATGGTATCAATCGACCCTGGGAAGAATCATTGGAATAGTTCCAGGGTGATAAAGACGACTGAATGTCAGTCACAGGCATTGTCTTTAGCCTCAGTGAAGGGACGGTATGTTGGAAGAGTTCCAAGCTAGATACCGTGACATACTAGACGATAAAGGCACGATACATCGCTACTTAAGATGCTACCAAAGAGGCTGTTTGGGTGTATATTGGTTCATAAGATGAACCATGTTCCTCCCATTGTATGACAATGGAGTTGTGGCTTATGCCAAGGAACGCCGATCCCATCAGTGATCCAGACATATTCTAAGGCAGTATCACTTGATCATGGAGATGGTTGATCTCCAGGGAGATCGAGATTAGGAGAGTAGACTCAGAGGACAACACAGCGGATCTACTCACAAAGGCCTGTTCTCAGAGAGAGACTTTTATGGGATGGTTGAGTATGAGATACTACAACCACTGCTATCAGATGGCCCTAGTGCAAGTGGGAGATTGTTAGTTATATGTATGCCCTAGAGGCCATTACTATACATAGGATGTATATTGTAGTGGATGCTGGGACGTATATAGGGAAGACTTTCTTGCTCGACATGATAGTATGCTATCTGGTTGATCTTTACCTTAACGTGTATGCTGATTGTCTCTCTGTTACATGTTGGTAAAGCCCTTAGGATGTGTGCTTGACTACCTGGACTATGATGCGGATCATACTAGTGGGGACATGGTAGTCCATAAGTACATCCTTCAAAGTCCCTAGTCGTGGGTGTATCGAGACGGGGCATCGATATACCAGAGTAGACTAGCGTATACCTTCTCGACCCATACAGATGGGCGATGGATGATCCCATATCCATTGGTGTTTGACATCAGAGATGATATACGGGTGCTCAGTAGAGACTGGGTACACTGGACGGACTCGCCAAGAACTCCCAGATGGTATTATACCTCACGTCAGATGGCAGTTCTCTGGTGACACTGGTACAGAGTAGTCTGTTGACCCGAGATCGTCATAGAGTCTTGTGTGGTTCCCACTGTGCTTTGATTTCCATCTTACCACGTCCAAGAGGGCGTGCAAAAAGGTGTTTTTTGGGTACAGTCCCGAGTCACATGGAGGCAATGAGCGATAGGAAGGGATTCGTCTCTCCCGGTATAGGGAGTTGATGTTGTGCTGTGTTCGATTGGCTATAACAGGAAATCCCTGGCCAGGGTTGCTGAGATTTACTGGTAAGTGTTGCCAGTAGTTTCTCGAACAGTTATAGACCTCATATCGACACGACTTATCGAGCTATTGGGGTCTGACGTTTACCACCCCTAGGCGAGATATGCGACATATCAGACGATCAGACCGGACTGTACGGTAGTGTTACTGGTTGGATTCACTGGAGTGTGAGCGGGCTTGCTCGTCGATCTTCAGATCGCTCAATACCCGGGTGGCCGTTACGTTTAGCAGACCGCTTGCGGCTTGTGGATGCTTGATATGATCATCATCTGCTGCCGGCGTATTGACGAGTCTTTAGAGTCCTACACAGAGGTTTCCTGGCTCAAGCGAAACGAAATAGGAGCGCATATGAGATATGTGCGGGACCGAGAATAATACCAGTATGTGATACTGTATTCGATTCTCGCGATGTGACATTGATCGGTTATATGCGATATAGCCGGGTTATCGGATCAAGTGTTGATTCGATAAGTTGTTACTGATGATACCAGTCGGTTATGTGCGACATGACCGGATCATTAAATCAAGTGTTGATTTAATGATTTAATGCATAATTGTATATTTGATATATTACTTTGCATTAACTAGTATCGGTTCACTTTAAAATGGATTTTCTCACTCGGGTGTGCGCATTGCATATGCGATATGATTTTGTGCACTTGCTTGTATCATGTTTGATGATGCATGCCAAACTTGGTTAAGTGTAAAGAATGAACCATGGTAATGAATGGGTTAGGGTTTTGATTTTTATTTATTCATTTATCTTTCTTATTTATTCTTTTTGGAAATTAAGAAAGGTAAATGAATGGTTTGTTTTATGTTGAAGTTTCTTGAAACTTTGACTAAGTCTTCCTTCTTGTCTTATTCTTAACCCTAACCATTTTAACTAACCTAAGTTAATTCTCTACACTTAACTAGAGTTAAAAGTATGATAAGTATTGTTTTATTTTCTATTTTTAATTCAATTCTTATGATATCTTCTTCTTCTTCTTCCTTTCTTCAAGTGAAGAAACCTTCACTCCATCAATGGTGATTGTTGGAAAAGAGTGAGAAATCCAATTCTAAAGTCTACCCACTTCCTATTTCTTCATCCTCTACCTCTTGCCAAGTAGTAGAGTGTGTTTCCTTCACAAGTTTCAAAGCTAGGTGAAGGTGGAGCTTGATCTATCGATGCCTCGACGTAGATCATCTTCGGCATGGACATCGACGACCTGGCTCGCTTATTCTCCGATGAAGTCGACGCTAGAGCCCGGATTTGATTTGGACAGCGGAGAGGACCTCATCTCGGAGCCGTGGAGGTGGAGGACCGGATCTACAAAGGTTGTATTTCCGTATCTTGTAGTTAAGTGTTAACTAGTTAGCTTTTTCGCCTAGTTTTCTAGCAAACGATCCGTAGTTTAGGGTTTCTCGGCACGTTAAAATTTGAAATTGGCATGGTTGATGCCTTGTGAGACCTCTCTAGTGTGCCTAGGAACCCTACACTGACCACCTTCCAGGCCTTGATTGACAAGCTGGCCCAAATAGACCAGATGGGCCATAGGCCGTCCTCTTCAAAAATGGATCTTCGGAATGAAAAGGGCAAAGGGAAAGCGACCTTCGTTGCCAACGCTCAACAACAATCGAGTGATCTGAAACCGGTTCCTCGCCAAAGTAACAAACCGCGATCCCTCAAAAAGAAGTTGAGACGTCCTTACTTGTTTCCCCGGGATAAAACAAGGAGACTGCTTGAATTGGCAGTACGCAACATGCTCATCATTCTGCCGTATCTGAGACGCCCGCTACAGCCTGGTGACGTCAACAGTCCTAACTACTGCCCCTACCACAGAATAATGGGCCACCCGATTGAAGATTGTTACGTCTTCAAGAACTGGGTTGAGGACCCGTACCAACTAGGTAAATTCGCGCAGTCCGAAAACTGGAAGGTAAACCCGCCTCAGCAGCACGCTCCTAAAAAGGTGGACACGCCGGGGGCATCATGCTCATTTATAAAAGAAGCTCCATGGGAAATTGTCCTTTTATCTAAAACCAAAAGAATGCTAAAAGATCTTCAAGCATGCCCGGCAATCAGATGGAAAAGCTCGCTGGAGCCCGAGATCATTGAGGGGATGCTTAAACCACACTCGGCACCGAACGCCGGTAACAATGGGCAAAATACCCAAGTCAAGTCTTCAAAGTCTTCGAAAGGAAAGAAGAAGACCAAGAAGCCCACACAGCTTAACGATAAACACACGGATCTGCAAAAGTACATCGACGCACTGGAAGAGTATAACCAAAAGGCGCGGACCCCAGTCACACTTGAAGAGTTCCTCAAGCATATTCTTAAGAATGGAGACAGTGACAATGATGAGGGGAACGACTCATCAGAAGAACCTGAGGAATATGTAGCGAGTTGCCACATAGTCTATCACTTGTCGTTAAGAGACAAAGGAGCTCCCTCGGCGTCAGAGAGCAACGTAGAGAAACTGGGGGCAGATTCAGAACCAAAATCTCTGGAACCGTCAGATGACCTGATCGACAAGCTGTTGAACGAAGCCCTCCAAAGGAGCAAAGCTGACCGAGGTCGTGAAACGGCCATATACGAAAAGGCCAAGCGTCGGCGTCAAGTTGAAGAATCTCCGGTAATGAGAAGTTAGAAAGTACCCCAACTGGATCTAAGCGCACCTGCCACCAGCAAGAGTAAAATCAAGGTAGGGAAGCAGTTCGCCAAAGCTCTGTCAATGGGAATGAAACTGCCACCTTTCGAAGGAAATACTCCCGGGAGTATGTGCCTTGACGAAGCGGACGTACATCCGAACTACTGCTTGTATCATCGGAGGGTCACACACCCTACCGAAGAGTGCAATGCCTTCAAGAAGTGGTGGCAGGGATACGTTGTCCACCGACAACACTTTAAGCGAATAAAGCGCAAAGACCATCGGGAGCAGAGAGATGCATGACAGATGAGCATAAAGGAACAGCCGGTAACTGTCATATGGTTGATGCCATCTCAACAAAAGGGAAATCTCAAGTTCTTACCTTCGGGAGCGATTCGGACGAAGAAATGGCCCTCGGCCCTCTCTTCAAGGAATCTACCTCTGGAAAAGAAGAGGAGGTGAAGAAATGTGAGAATATTCAGTTGCGTAATCGTACGTTGCCTGAAAAGAATCTCGGACCCTCAAACAAAGGTTCGGGTAAGAGCGACAAGGGGAAGGAAAAAGCCCCTGAGGAAATTGCCCTCGATGATAGAGTCGTCAAAGAGCTTGCAGCTAAGGACCCGCCTAAGAAGAACATGGTGGATTATAATGTCCTGGCACACCTGAGGAAGATACCTTCACAACTGAGCATACTGGATGCTCTCCTCCTGTCCAAATAGGCACGAGATTCTCTGACCAAGGCATTACAAGAGCCCGATCAGTTCCAAGCCTTCTTTGCGGAAGAAAAGAGGAAAGACGAGCTGGAAGAAGTTCACACAGCTGACATCACATTCGACGATGAAGATCTCCTCCTCAAAACGTGTGAGCACAACCGTCCTCTGTATGTCACTGGGTACTGCCACGACATCAAGATAGGGAAGATTCTGGTTGACAACGGGTCCTCTGTCAACCATCTCAATGTGAGAGTTAGGATATCCTCTTGAAGATTGCTTCACCTTTGTTCCCGCCAAAATTTTGGCTTACAACCTGCGCCCTTATAAAAAAAATAAAATAATAATAATAATAAAATAATAAATAAATAATAATAATAATAATAAAATTAAAAAAAAAGGTCCACATGCAAAGAATGTAAATGTCTCAGCGCTTAGAGTCAAAGACTCTGTTGTAGCGCACCACGTGCAAAGCACGTGTGCGCTAGCGCAGGCTGCGCTGCGCTCTGCACTGCGCGCCACGTGTCAAACGTAGGTGCACTAGCGCAAAGTGTGCTGCGCTCTGAGCAGCGCACCAAGTGCGAAGCACAGGTGCGCCAGCGCTGGAATTATGAAATTCCCCACCGTTAGATCAAAAGATCTAATAATAATGATAAATCATTAATTAATCAGAATTAAAATTTTGTTATGGAAAGATCTTTCCAATCTTGTTAAAAACAAGAAAATTGCCTTCTGTAAAACAGGAGCCCTAGGATCAAAGATCCAACGGTGGGGAAACATCCCCAAATCAATCAGAGAAAGATCTCTTTAACTGATTTATCAAATCAATTTGCCCTATATAAAGGCCCCAAGACTTAAAGTTTGATATAGAGAACCCCCCCTAAACTTTGAAAAAACTCAAAGAAAGAAAAGCAAGCTTTTAGCAAAAGAAGATCATTTCTTCAAGGTAAAGAACATGATTCTTGAACACAGAGATGAAATCATATCATGAAAAGAAGAACTATCTTCTAAATAAGATCATAGATCTACAAAAGACCAAGGTCTTTGATAAAAAAGAGATCAAAAGATCTCATCATAAAAACAAAACGAAGTATTTACTTCATTCACAGATCATTGATCTACAAAGGCAGCGCCTTTTTGTAAATAAGAACTTTTGTTCTTGAATCTTGAGGCAAAGCCTCCTTTAAAAAGAATATAAACTTATTCTCTGATCATAAATGCACTTTGCGCTATTGAAGAGTGCCTTGCACTCATGTACTGCGCCTTTGCGCCCCTTGGATCGGCGCTCAGCGCCAAGACACGCCACGTGTCACTCACTGGTGCGCCAACAAACTAGCGCAAAGCGTTCATAAACTGGAAGCGCAATGCGCTTATAAACTGGCGCTTAGCACTAAGCGCGACACGTGTCCATTTCGCGTGCGCTACTTGGCAGAAGCGCAATGCGCTCTTTAATTGGCGCAAAGCGCCTGGCGCGCCACGTGGCGCACTGTTAGAACACACATTGTTCTGATGAATGCTATGCATTCAATACAAGACAAAAATTGTCAGGATCTAATGCTCAGCATTATTAAAAGGGCCAAGCCTAAATAAAGGCTCAATAGCTCAGAACAATAAAATGTTAAACATTTATTGGGCTTAGCCCTAGATTGGTCGTAAGTCCTCAACTCATATCAACTGAGCCCATATGCTCATAAACCTTTTAACAAAGTTTAGTCCCAAATTGGACTATAGATCTCCCAACCAAAATTGGTTCGAGAGTACATCTCTGAACTCCTCTGATATCTATCGTTGTAATCCTTCAACGTCTTTAGAGAGGTGACGGGTCCCGACAGCCATACATTCCACAGACTATGATGTCTTTAAACCGGACTGTGGGGTCCTTAAACTCATGGACTATGATGTCCTTAACCTCGGACTGTGGGGTCCCTTTAAACCCACAGACTATGATGTCTTTAACCTTGGACTGTAGGGTCCCTTTAAACCTACGGACTACGATGTCCTTAACCTGGACCACCATGTCCTTAAACTGGTAATCGACCGCAATTCCCTAAACTAAACAATAGAGTCCAAATGCTCTGTTGTTGGATCTAAACGATCCCGTTAAGTTGATCTTAGTCTAAAATTAGACTAACGTATCCTTAACAAACGTTTAAGTTGATCTTAGTCTCAAATGAGACTAACGTATCCTTAAACCCAAACCAAAACCCAAATTTAAGAAGATACGGATTTGGACTAATCCACGCCCTACGGGCGACAACATAAATTAGTCTCCGTATACAATCCACGGGCAACCACAAACAAAACAAACACCCACGACACGAAGTGCCCATCTGGAGAAGGAGAAAGTTGTTACCGCGACGCGGTAGCGTAATTAACTTCAGGGGCTTGCTCCTGCAGGGAAGAGTGTCCCCACAATCAAAAACCCCTCAAACGAGGGGGAATCTGACGAAGTCTGCTACATCGGCCGCATCCGTTTAAACCTTCGATACACGGTGCCATAAATCAACTTGGCATCTTCGGAGAGGTGGACGGATAGCACCAATTAGCATCTACCCTCGAAATTCAGGCGAGACGGACCCGCGCGGTCGCGTCTCCGTGTTTCGGTGGGGAACAGATTCTGGCACGCCCGGTGGGACCTCTTCCTCTTTCCACTCCACACTTCGTGTGTCGTGTTCGCGAACGAATCGCGGTTTGCTATGGTTGTCTGTGGATTCGAGGTACTTAGATTTGGTGTCTTGCTCCGTGCAGAAAACAGAAGATCGATGGCTTCAAACTGCACTAACTGCAACTGCAACTCTCGCTCCATCCCGTCCGATGGAGTGACCTATGGGCCTCAAGCGGCCTCCCTTTTCATGATGTCGGTGGAACAGGTGACTCAGACCACCACTGGGCTATTCTTCGGGACTATGCTCCCACCGATGAGCTTCAATGCCCCAATGTCGTCGCAAGAAGCTCCAGAGAAGTCGGTCTTTGATCGGCTTACAACTACCGTGACCCCTCTCAACGGGTCGCCCAAGTCCAATGCCTCAGTTTTCAGCAAACTGGGCTAAAGCTCAAGTGGGCCCATGAAGAAGCCCGCGAAACCTGAAGCGGCCATCCCATAGCGGATAGCCATTCCTGCTCCTAAAGTCGTCAAGGCAGCTTCCCCTGCTAAAGGGTCGGTCTTCACAAGACTGTCCATTTCCGCCCCTACTCCATGCGAAGTCACGAAGGCTGCTTCCCCTGTACGAAAGTCGGCTTTCGCAAGACCGACTATCCCCTCTCAACGGACGTCAGTTTTCGACCGGCTAGCACCAATAACAGCCACTCCTCAAGACAGGGGGCATGAAAAAGCCATCCCCATAGCCGAACCAACACCATCTGCGCAGCGTGCTCGCCGTCGTCACTGGCGCCGAGTAAGGACGGCTGGGGGCAACTTTTCCTCTGGGCTAACTTCACCAGCCCCAACGGTAGAAGTCAATGCTGCTGTTCCAACTGGGAACAGTTTCGAGCTGCTTAACAGGGTGCACAGGAATTCACCCACCGCCATACTGAAAAGATCTCCTCCACCCGTGGAGAATGCACCGAAGGCGAAGCTAGAGCAGCCCCCTCAGCGGTTGTCCTCTAAAATTACAAAGTTTGGTGACAAGTTCAGGACTCAGTGATTGATCAAGATTACTCTCGCCGACAAAAAAAGGTGAATGTTCAGCGAGAAGAGTACCATCCTGTCAAGCCACAAAAAGTGACAGCTACTTGGGTGCCCACTGCAACGGCCCCCTCAACTTCGACCGCTCATAAGAGGAGAAGGCCAGAGAAAATCCCTGAGTCTACGACGAATCGCAAGACCACTGAACCTAAACGCCCTAAGTCTGGGGGCATGGTGGTGCATACTGTTTATATGGCTTCCGGAAAAGAGGAAAGCCGCGCTTCTATGGGTCACCGACCACTCACCCAATCCGTGACGAAAGCCCAGGAGCAGCAACAGAAGCTTCAGGAAATGCTAACGCAAATGGCCGCATTTACCGGGCCAAAAGAAAGCCCGAAGGCGTCATCAGAGCAGCGTCATGAACAAGAAACCGATGCTGACTTCCGCCGCAGAGTTCTCAAAAAGAAGGACAGAGAAGCAGCAGAACAAGCTGCTAATATAAAACAAATGGCGCATCTCTTCCAAGACATGGTCGGGATGATGTTACAGCCGGATCCTCCAGCTGAAGACCCTCTGATCATTATTGAAGATGACCGAGTGGAGACGTCAAATCCCCTTCCGGCTTGTTCAGCAGCCAAAGAGGAGACCATCTCAAAAGCCGCGCTCGATGATTATATTGCTCAGCAAATACGAGCTCACCAGGCGAATGAAGCGGCTGGCCAAATTGTCAAGACCGGATGACCCTATCCGGGCTGGTATTGTTAGTGTATATGCCTTAGGGGCCATTATTGTATCATACTAGTTTGTATATTACTTAATGGAAGCTTGGGATATTCACATGTATATAACAGTCTTGCTAAACATGGTAGTATGCTACTTGGTTTTTCTATCTTAATATATGAGTATACGTATTGATAGAGCTCTTAGGATCTTGCTTGACTACCAGTGTTGTGATGGCAGTCACACTAGTGGGGGCTGGGTAGTCTACAAGCACATCCTTTTTCAGGTCCCTAGTCGTAGGATTATCGAGACAGGGCATCGATACTCCGGAGTAGACTAGTGTGTACGCTTCTCATCCCAGTTGGGGAGATGGTCTGTCCCACAGCCTTCAGTACGTGGTACTGGAGATAGTATACAGGTGCTCGTTGGGTTACGGGTACACCGGACAGGACTCGCAGGGAACTGTTGGTTGGTTTTATACCAGTCGTCAGTTAACAGTTCCCAGGTGACATGAGTACAGCATAGTCCGCAGACTTGACACTGCTACTTCGCCTCGAGTGTGTCCCACTGTTCTTAGATTGCTACCCTACCACGGCTCAAAGGAGTCGTGCAAACAGGTAGCAGTTGGGTGCAGTCCCGAGCACTTGGAGGCAGTAGCGGTTAGACAGGATTCGTCTCTCCCGATATTGGGAGTTGATATCGCGCTGTGTCAGAGAGCCATTACGCAAAGTCCCTGGCCAGGGCAAGCGAGATTTACTGGTAGGTTCCAGTTGTTTCTCAGTATGTAATGGGCTACGCTCCGACACGACTTATACCGCTATTAGGGGACTGACGCTTGCCGCCCCCCTAGGCCCGATATGCGATAGTCTTAGACGAACAGACCGGACTGTACGGAGATTGTCACATCAGGCTCAGTAGGAGTTCGGATGGGTTTCCTCATCGGCCTTCTTATCGATATCTACCTGGGGACCGTTACGTACTGCTAGTGCCGCTTGCGGTCTGTGGTTAAACCCACTGCCAGCGTAGTAGTCGAGTCTTTAGAGTCCCACACAGAGAGTTTCCCTGCTCCAGAAGAAACGATATAGAGGTCGTATGGTTTTACGACAAGGGTTCGGATGCATACGTGTGTTTACGCACGTACGACTTTCGGACAGTTTTTACTAGCCGGCTTTGGTTTAAGCCAGATTCTAGTATCGGGTTATTGGATTTATATAGTCTAAAGTTTTTCCGTGTTTTCACGGATAGGAGGGGCGTTCTCGTAATTTCGCGAGAAGCTTTTAGAAGGATGGTGACTTGGGGGTTTAGGTGGCATAAGCATTAAATGAGATTAGTGACTCATTTGTGTGATTCATCCTTGTTATTAATGCATCATAAATGGTTAATGACTTATGTAGATGAATCACTCATATGTATTTATGAAGCATGGTTGTTAAATCATTTATTTATTTGATAAATAATAATGTTTCATATATATCATGAGAGATCATTATCTCATTCTCATTCTCATGCTCACCTTCTCTCTCCTCAAGCTCTCTCTCTTCAAACCCTAATCCTCCCCCCTCATGTGTTGAGATCAAGGATTAGAATAGACTAATTAATCCATAACCCTTCTCTATATCATCTAGGTACTTTGATTAGCAACTAAAGAAACCTAGTTACCTCAAGTTTAGAGGTGAAGCTTGGAGTATAGCTCTCGGGTGGATCATCTACTACATAGAGAAGGCCGGAGAGGAGGTGGAGAACGAAAAGATGAAGGACATGGTTCATTAGGTATAATCACTTCACATAGTAGTTAACAACTTCTATGTTTCTTGTTAGTTATAGTTTAGCAAAGATTCTTCGGTTAGTCGATGTTTACGCAAAGAACAAGATCGTTTTTCATATTTCCGCCTCCCCGCAAGTCGTGGGGTGTTGTACATCGACTTACAGTGGTATCAGAGCCTCGCTAAACAATAATTAACTAATTAGCAAAGTCGTATGAATTTCGAACGCAAAACGAACCGAAAAAGACATCGATATCACTAAGTTTCTGTCGAATTTAAAACAGGCCCTAAAAATTTTTCATGCAGCTGCAGTATAACCTACAGAGAAAGATAAGAACACTGAAAAAAATTGGGTTCATGAATCGGCCATACAGCCGCGGAACCGCGGCCGATCCCACCGATCCGCCGCGGATCCGCGGCCGAGTTGGAGCCGATTCAGCCCAAGTTTTTCCAGTGGCTCTTTTGTGATATTTTTGTGTTTTCTGGAATATTTATTTTCTGCTCAAGTCTCGGGTGCACAGAGAAATTTTGGGAGTAGAATCTGATGTGTTTGCCCGATCGAAATTTTACGATGTTTGCTAATTTGATTATATCTGTGATTGTATAATGTGTTCGTAAAGCTCCCCTAACTGCTAGTATGTCGGTTAGCAGGGGGTTGCACATTTCTGTAATGGATTTTAACTGTTTGTGATTATGAACTGTATTGGATTGTTGTGATGATTAGCCGGGGTTTTGTGATGGGTTATTATTTTAATTCATTCAATGTAATTGTAATATGTTGTAATATTATTTTGCGGGGCGCATCCAGGTTGCGGTTGTAGCCACCGTTGTATTATTTCATTTTACTGTTTTTGCTTCTAGGACAGACCCAAGGTGGGGTGCACAAACTACCGGGTACTTTGAAGTGTTTAGTGGCATACTCACGTTGTTGAGGAAGACCGCTTCACTTCGGGTACTTGGCGGGTAGTTTGCCGTACCCGTAGGGGTCTAGGGTGGGGTAATGGCAATTCATCACAACTGTGTAATCCGTCTTTCGTTGCAGGCTCAAAAGAAACGCGGATTGCTTGCATATCCAATAATGTTCATCTGTGATCTGGAATGCCTATTATTGCGTCTGACGAATGTACAATATCTATATATGATAGCTATTTAGACGTCACTTATGTTTTACACCCGCACTAGCCCAGCCCCCGCTCTGCCGTTAGTTAAGTAACCTAACGGGTGATGACGGGACCCAGTGGCGAATGCGGATGGCATAAGAGGACATTGTATTTTCGTTGTTTTCTGCGATGATAGGTTAATGATGGGACGCATTATTATTAATGCAAAGAAAATAAAACAAAGTTGAATCGTTGGAACAGTTTAAAAGAAACCACTCGGTTAATTTTAAAACAGAAGATATTTTTAAAAACAAAGTTGAATCGTTGGAACAGTTTAAAAGAAACCACTCGGTTAATTTTAAAACAGAAGATATTTTTAATTGCGGAGCTTTAACCACTCCTTTTAAAAGCTATCAGGTTCCTTCGGTCATGTCAAGTTCACTACGTTCACGGTTTCGCCAAAACCATTCGTAGCCCTCCGTCATTTCATTTGGGTATTCAGTAGTATTCAAGCTATGTATTTTGACCTAACGCCAAGGCATAGTGTTTGGTAGCTGCTGGGTATTCATTTGTTGCATAGATAGATGAGTTAGTTTGGGACAGTCGTATTATCATTTTGGCCGAACGTCAAGGATATGTACGGATGGGTTCAAATTAACAAGATAATGATGGGTAGAACTTGACATGTGACTTATGACATTTTGATCTAACGCCAAGGTCATAAGAGCATGGGGCAAAAATTTATATCGGGAATTTCTAAAGAAACTGAAATTTGCAAAGAGATGCATACCATTTGGAGTTTGATGAATGTTGTAGGATTCTTTCAATATTATCATACGAAGTGACGGCAAAATCCCAGCTCCACCTTAGCATTCGTCTCGTTACAACAGACGCAATGTCGACAACAGCGTTCCTTCGCAGTCCAGCACAATGCAGATGCAACGTCAACAAAAAGACCCCATGGTCAAAACAAAGCGGAGTGATGGCAAAATCCCAGCTCCACCTCAGCATTCGTCTCGTTACAGCAGACGCAATGTCGACAACGGCGTTCCTTCGCAGTCCAGCAGGATGCAGATCCAACATCAACGAAAGACCCCATGGTCAAAATAAAGCGGAGTGACGGCAAAATCCCAGCTCCACCTTAGCATTCGTCTCGTTACAACAGACGCAATGTCGACAACGGCATTCATTCGCAGTCCAGCATGATGCAGATGCAACGTCAACAAAAAGACCCCATGGTCAAAACAAAGCGGAGTGATGGCAAAATCCCAGCTCCACCTCAGCATTCGTCTCGTTACAGCAGACGCAATGTCGACAACGGCGTTCCTTCGCAGTCCAGCACGATGCAGATGCAACGTCAACAAAAAGACCTCACGGTCGAAACAAAGCGGAGTGATGGAAAAATCCCAGCTCCACCTCAGCATTCGTCTCGTTACAGCAGACGCAATGTCGACAACGGCGTTCCTTCGCAGTCCAGCAGGATGCAAATCCAACGTCAACGAAAGACCCCATGGTCAAAACAAAGCGGAGTGACGGCAAAATCCCAGCTCCACCTCAGCATTCGTCTCGTTACAGCAGACGCAATGTCGACAACGGCGTTCCTTCACAGTCCAGCACGATGCAGATGCAATATCAACAAAAAGACCTCACGGTCGAAACAAAGTGGAGTGATGGCAAAATCCTAGCTCCACCTCAGCATTCGTCTCGTTACAGCAGACGCGATGTCACCCCAGCGTTCTTCCTCCAACAGGATTCGGACGCGCCAAAACAGCGAAGCAAAGGCCAAATTCCTAGCTTCAGGGTCTTGACGGCCACTCATATAAAACCTAAAAGACTATCGGAGATCATCTCGCACCGGCGCGGAGTGGTCACCACCTCGACGTTCGCCTCGATACAGCAGACGAGATGTCACTACAGCGTCCTTCCTCCAACAGGATTCGGACACGCCAAAGCAAACGAAGTGAAGGCTAAATTCCTAGCTTCAGGGTCTTGACGGCAACTCATATAAAACCTGAAAGACCATCGGAGATCATCCCACACCAGCGCGGAGTGGTCACCACCTCGACGTTCGTCTCGATACAGCAGACGAAATGTCACTACAGCGTCCTTCCTCCAACAGGATTCGGACACACCAAAGCAAACGAAGCGAAGGCCAAATTCCTAGTTTCAGGGTCTTGACGGTAACTCATATAAAGCCTGAAAGACCATCGGAGATCATCTCACACCAACGCGGAGTGGTCACCACCTCGACGTTCGCCTCGATACAGCAGACGATATGTCACTACAGCGTCCTTCCTCCAATAAGATTCGGACACGCTAAAACAAACGAAGCGAAGGCCAAATTCCTAGCTTCAGGTTCTTGACGGTAACTCATATAAAGCCTGAAAGACTATCAGAGATCATCCCACGCCAGCGCAGAGTGGTCACCACCTCGACGTTCGCCTCGATACAGCAGACGAGATGTCACTACAACGTTCTTCCTCCAGCAGGATACAGACGCGACAATCAAACAACGGAGTGATGGCAAAATCCCTAGTTCCAAACCTCGACGGTTCACCAGCAACCTAGAGACAACCGCGACGTTCGTCTCGATACAACAGATGCAATGCCAGCAAACGAAGCGAAGGCCAAATTCTTAGCTTCAGGGTCTTGACGGCAACTCATATAAAACCTGAAAGACTATCGGAGATCATCCCACACCAGCACGGAGTGGTTATGACTTATCGGGGCTTTCCAAAATGAGCCTAACCTCAAGTAAAAAGCGGCATGGCAAAATTACTAACGCTTGCTCTTCCGACGATCAAACTACCGAGGAGGATTGCTTGAAGACGTCTTGTCCATCTCCCGAAGGGATCAGAGACACGACATGTCGCAAGGCTACTCGAATAGCAAGATTGCCTATCGAGGAATACATCAGCCGACGCGACGGTACGACGGACAAAACCCTAGTACCACAGACCCTAACGAACCTCTATCGTAAAGAGCAGAGGATAACTGTGACGTTAGGACATTCTTGCTGCTCGATTCGTCTCGACTCGTAAGGAAATTAGTGTCTTTGCTAGAACTTCTCGATTCGTCTAGACTCGTAGGAAAAAGGCTTAGGCAATGCGGATAAGGACCTGTTTCCTAAGCACTGGGGCCCTGCAAGTCGGTTCAAAATGGACTCTTGCATACTATTCACGGGCCACACTCTCTAAAGTCGAATCTCGACAAAGAGGGAAACAACTGCTTACATGTCCTCTCGACTTGTAGGAGGGAAAATTCTCTTGTGGAATTCTTACGACTCTCAAGAGAAAATGCGCTTAGGAATCCTCACGATTTCTAAGGAGAAAATACACCTACGGGATCCTCACGACTCGTAGGGAGAAAAGTCTTCATGAGACCCTCATGGCTCATGAAGTTGAAAAGCCTTAGGCAGCAGATCTGAACCTGCTTCCTAAGCCATCACTACCTTTCGGAGAGTTCAAGATGAAATGCTCTTTATTACCTACAGGCCACATTTGCCAAAGCCACATTCGCCGCTGAAGTGAAGAAGCTACTTACGGATCCTCACGATTCGTAAGGAAAAATACCCGAGTGAGATCCTTACGACTCACGGAGGTAATGAACACTTAGAAATCCTCACGATTTCTAGAGAGAATTTGCACCTACGAGATCCTCTCGACTCGTAGAGAGAAAAACCTTCTTGAGAGCCTTACGGCTCATGAAGACGAAGAAAGTCTTAGACTACAAGGATCCTAAACTTGTCTCCTAAACCCTCAATTCTGTGGCCATGCATAACTCTGCACTACTTCACCCACGTACATACTTACGTGGGCAAAGTAGTGGGGGGCATTTGTTCCCGCCAAAATTTTGGCTTACAACCTGCGCCCTTATAAAAAATAAATAAAATAATAATAATAATAATAATAAAATAATAAATAATAAAAAAATAATAATAATAATAATAAAAAAGCTCCACATGCAAAGAATGTAAATGCCTCAGCGCTGAGAGTCAAAGACTCTGTTATAGTGCACCACGTGCAAAGCACGTGTGCACTAGCGCAGGCTGCGCTGCACTCTACGCTGCGCGCCACGTGTCAAACGTAGGTGCACTAACGCAAAGAGCGCTGTACTCTAAGCAGCGCACCACGTGCGAAGCACGGGTGCGCCGGCGCTGGAATTATGAAATTCCCCACCGTTAGATCAAAAGATCTAATAATAATGATAAATCATTAATTAATCAGAATTAAAATTCTGTTATGGAAAGATCTTTCCAATCTTATTAAAAATAAGAAGATTGCCTTCTGTAAAATAGGAGCCCTAGGATCAAAGATCCAACGGTGGGGAAATATCCCCAAATCAATCAGAGAAAGATCTCTTTAACTGATTTATCAAATCAATTTGCCCTATATAAAGGCCCCAAGACTTAAAGTTTGATATAGAGACCCCCCCCATAAACTTTGAAAAAACTCAAAGAAAGAAAAGTAAGCTTTTAGCAAAAGAAGATCATTTCTTCAAGGTAAAGAACATGATTCTTGAACACAGAGATGAAATCATCTCATGAAAAGAAGAACTATCTTCTAAATATGATCATAGATCTACAAAAGACCAAGGTCTTTGATAAAAAAGAGATCAAAAGATCTCATCATAAAAACAAAACGAAGTATTTACTTCATTCACGGATCATTGATCTACAAAGGCAGCGCCTTTTTGTAAATAAGAACTTTTGTTCTTGAATCTTGAGGCAAAACCTCCTTTAAAAAGAACATAAACTTGTTCTCTGATCATAAATGCACTTTGCGCTATTGAAGAGTGCCTTGCACTCATGAACTGCGCCTTTGCGCCCCTTGGATCGGCGCTCAGCGCCAAGACACGCCATGCGTCACTTACTGGTGCGCCAACAAACTAGAGCAAAGTGTTCATAAACTGGAAGCGCAATGCGCTTATAAACTGGCGCTAAGCGCGACACGTATCCATTTCGCGTGCGCTACTTGGCAGAAGCGCAATGCGCTCTTTAATTGGCGCAAAGCGCCTGGCGCGCCACGTGGCGTACTGTTAGAACACACATTGTTCTGATGAATGCTATGCATTCAATACAAGACAAAAATTGTCAGGATCTAATGCTCAGCATTATTAAAAGGGCCAAGCCCAAATAAAGGCTCAATAGCTCAGAACAATAAAATGTTAAACATTTATTGGGCTTAGCCCAAGATTGGTCGTAAGTCCTCAACTCATATCAACTGAGCCCATATGCTCATAAACCTTTTAACAGACTTTAGTCCCAAATTGGACTATAGATCTCCCAACCAAAATTGGTTCAAGGGTACATCTCTGAACTCCTCTGATATCTGTCGTTGTAATCCTTCAACGTCTTTAGAGAGGTGACGGGTCCCGACGGCCATACATTCCATAGACTATGATGTCTTTAAACCGGACTGTGGGGTCCTTAAACTCATAGACTATGATGTCTTTAACCTCGGACTGTGGGGTCCCTTTAAACCCACGGACTATGATGTCCTTAACCTCGGACTGTGGGGTCCCTTTAAACCCACGGACTACGATTTCCTTAACCTGGACCACCATATCCTTAAACTGGTAATCGACCGCAATATTCCTAAACTAAACAATAGAGTCCAAATGCTCTGTTGTTAGATCTAAACGATCCCGTTAAGTTGATCTTATTCTAAAATTAGACTAACGTATCCTTAACAAACGTTTAAGTTGATCTTAGTCTCAAATGAGACTAACGTATCCTTAAACCCAAACCAAAACCCAAATCTAAGAAGATACGGATTTGGACTACTCCACGCCCTACGGGCGACAACATAAATTAGTCTCCGTATACAATCCACGGACAACCACAAACAAAACAAACACCCACGACACGAAGTGACCATCTGAAGAAGGAGAAAGTTGTTACCGCGACGCGGTAGCGTAATTAACTGCAGGGGCTTGCGCTTGCAGGGAAGAGCGTCCCCACAATCAAAAACCCCTCAAATGAGGGGGAATCTGACGAAGTCTGCTATATCGGCCGCATCCGTTTAAACCTTCGATACACGGTGCCATAAATCAACTTAGCATCTTCAGAGAGGTGGACGGATAGCACCAATTAGTATCTGCCCTCGAAATTCAGGCGAGACGGACCTGCGCGGTCGCGTCTCTGTGTTTCGGTGGGGAACAACCTTCAAAGACTGGGTCGAAAACCAGTATCAGTAAGGCAGGTTCGCTCTATCCGACAGTTGGAGGGTAGCCCCGCTACGAAAGCATGAGCCAAGAGAAACCTACACTGCAAAGGAAAGTCCGGATGAACACCGAGCTTGGAAATGAGGTCGCACCTGCCACATGATAACACTCTCAAAGGATGGAGAGCATGAGAATGTGGATGACCCCTCCCTGTCCTTTGCAAATGAGGATAAGGATGAGGTGATCTCAAAATTTCCACCGACGCCGAAAGAGCTGGAAGATGGGATACACACCACAGCAGACAATCTGAAGAAAATTGACTTAGGGGCGGAAAATGATCTGGGGCCAACGTTCATCAGTGAGCCGCTGTTTAAGGAGAAGGTGGCTATACTAAAAGACGTGCTTACATAATATAAAGAATGCTTCGCATGGAATTATTCTGAGATGCCGGGACTAGATCCAGAAATAGTGGTGCATAAATTGGCTATATCACCGGACGTTAAGCCAGTCAAGCAGGCACCAAGAAGAATGCGGCTCGAACTTGAAATGAGTATCAACGCCGAGGTCAAGAAACTAATTGACTCTGGTTTCATCCAAGAAGTTCAATACCCTGATTGGATCGCCAATGTTGTCCCAGTGATGAAGAAAAATAGGACAGTATGAATCTGGGTAGACTTTCGGGACCTCAATAAAGCTTGTCCAAAGGATGACTTCCCCGTACTGGTTACTGAGCTGATGATCGATAACACGTCTACTCACGAGATCTTCTCCTTTATGGATGGATCTTTAGGCTACAATCAAATAAAAATGCATCCTGAAGACCAAAAGCACACCGCCTTCCGAACTCCGCTAGGCATATTCTTCTATAAGGTGATGCCCTTCAGCTTGAAGAATGTTGGCGCTACCTACCAGAGGGCCATGATGAAGATCTTTGATGACCTCATACACGAGATTATCGAATGTTATATTGACGACCTCATGGTTAAAAGCAAATCGTACGAGGAACACTGAGAGCATTTGAAAATAGTGTTCCAGCGTCTTCGGAAATATAACCTGAAGATGAACCCTCTGAAATGCGCGTTTGGAGTCTCCTCAGGTAAATTCCTGGGATTCATCGTACAACATCGAGGCATAGAAATAGACCCATCAAAGATCAAGGCGATTATGGAAATGCCCACGCTAGGAACTCTCAAACAACTACGGTCTCTCCAAGGGAAGCTCGCATATATTCGACGGTTCATAGCTAACCTCTCCGGCAAATGTCGCCCCTACAGCCATCTAATGAAGAAGGGGACCTCGTTCATTTGGGATCGTAAATGCCAAAGTGCATTGGACGAATCAAGCAATATCTGCAGAACCCGCCAGTACTGACCGTTCCGGTCAAGGGAAAACCACTCATCCTGTACACAACAGCCATTGAAGGTTCTTTAGGCGCGCTATGGGCACTGGAGAACGATCAGGGAAAGAAAAGAGCTCTCTACTATTTGAGTCGAGTTCTTATGGGGGCAGAAAACAACTACTCCCCCATTGAAAAGCATATCCTGGCACTGATCTTCACGATAACGAAGCTTCGGCATTATACTTTGGCACATGAAGTCCATCTGATTTCATAAGTGGATCCTCTCAAATATTTGATGTCAAGAGCCATACTAACGGGAAGGCTTGCCAAATGGGCTCTCCTCTTGATGGAGTTCTCGATAATATATCAACCCCTCAAGATGGTAAAAGGCCAGACTATCGCCGACTTTCTCACTGAGCATCCGATACTAGCTGATTCTCCCTTAAATTGTGAATTGCCAGATGAACACGCATTTGATGCAATCGAAGGGAATATGGAAGGAAATAATTCCCGATGGGAACTATATTTCGACGGGGCATCTTCTATGAAGAAGCGAAAGCAAAACACCCCCATTATCAAAGCTAGGGTGGGCCTTATCCTCGTGACTCCACAAGGAGGGATAATGCGTTTTGCCATGTCCTTAACGGAGCCAAGAACAAACAATGATGCGGAATATGAAGCTTTGATAGCAGGTCTTGAGATTGCTATTGATATGGGCATCGAAAACCTCCTCATATATGGAGACTCCCAGCTAGTTGTTAGCCAAGTGAATGGTGACAATTAGACATGCAAACCAGAGTTAGTAAAATATAGTGAAAGAGTGCGGCAACTGCTGACAAAAAATCCCTCCTACATCCTGGAAAGCATACCGCGTGCAGAAAACAGTAAGGCGGATGTGCTAGCCAAGCTTGCTAAGGAGCTGGCCAACGAAAACCTCGATGACATAAGGATCATTGTGCAAGGCCGCTGGATTCTCAGGCCAGCAGAAATATCTCCGGAGCCGTCTGAAGAAGAGGAAGCTACCAAACAAGATGCTTTCCAAGTAGGGGACAAAGAAAAGGCTAAGGATTGGAGAGAAGTCTTCATAGACTACTTCAAATCCGTTCGAACACCCGAAGACGCGTCGTCAAGATATCAGCTCATGAAGCGAGCCCTATCTTTCGCCTTCGTCAATGATACTCATTATAAGAAATCATTCGACTGTGTATGGCTAAGGTGCCTGGGACCGAAAGAAGTAAGGAGAGTCGTCCAAGAAATTCATGACGGACTCTGCGGTTCTCATCAAGCTGGGCCAAAGATGAAGTTGAAGATCAAAAGAATGGGTTACTGTTGGCCCACAATGATTCAGGACTGCCTCGAATATGCGAAGCAGTGTCACTCGTGCCAAATTCACGGGGACTTCATCCACCAGCATCCAAATCCACTACACCCAACGATAGCCAGTTGGCCATTCGAAACGTGAGGAACCGATATAATCGAGCCCATCGAGCCAGCATCATCTAGGGGACATCGGTTCATATTGGCAACAACCGATTACTTCTCTAAGTGGGCGAGGCAGTACCGCTGAGGGAGGTGAAGACGGAGAACGTCCTCCATTTCTTCAGGACACACGTCATCTACCGGTTCGGCACTCCGCGACGGATTATCTCCGATAACGGGCCAACCTACAGAAGCCACAAAATCAGTCGCTTCGCACAGCAGCATAATATAGATTGGAGATACTCTTCGGTTTATAATCCCCACGCTAATGGTCTTGCTGAGGCTTTCAACAAGACCTTGACAAAGATCATAAAGAAAATGGTGTCCAGAAACAAAAAGGATTGGCAAGAGAGACTGCATGAAGCTCTCTAGGGCGTACCGAACCACGTTCAAAACGGCTATGAATACAATGCCATTCGCACTGGTATTCGGCACAGAAGCAGTACTTCCCTTGGAGATAGAGCTACCCTTTCTACGAGTGGCGGTTCGTTACGAACCGACGGATGAAGAAAATGCCCATCTCCGGCTGGAGGAGCTCGATGCCCTCGATGAAACTCGTCTCATGGCGCAGCAAAACCTAGAAGCTTACAAAGCAAGGATGACGTGCTCATACGAAAGACTGACTAGGCCGAGAACATTTCGCCAAGGTGAACTCGTGCTTGTCGAAAAAAGACCTATGATCCCCAATCGTGCCAATCGAGGGAAATTCGAGCCGAACTATGAGGGCCCGTACATCATAGACAAGGTCTACCAAGGTGGGTCCTACTTGCTCATGGATAAGCATGGCAAAAGACCCATCTAGCCAGTAAACGATTGGTTCCTTAAGATATACTACGCTTAAAAAGTCACGGCTCAGGTTAATGAGGGATGACGATGCTCGTGTCCGCTCGATATCTTCCCGAGTCCAAACTCTATAAGTAGTATCCGGCAAAACCTCGCCTCGAAATCCTAGCGAACCGCAACGTCCTAAAACTAGCTGTGGACCGAGATGTCCTTAAATTAACATTGGACCGAGATGTCCTTAAACTAATATCGGACCGAGATGTCCCTAAACTAACAATGAACCGCAATGTCTTTAAACTAAATACGTCACCTCAAACACGGCGACGGTAGAGTCCAGGTCTACAAGTCCCAGCGGCGAGGATTGCAACTTAAGTCCCGCTGGCCGCACAACCTCCCCGGTGGTGAAATCCTCCTAAGTGCCATTGGCAAACGGAGGAGTTAAAAAAGGTACGTTAACAAGCAAAATGGGCATGGATGAAAACCCGAAAGGGCGCCGTGAGTAAAAACAGCAGGGCTACCGGCGAGTTTGTGAAAACCTGAAAGGGCACAATCTCGTTAAAATAAAAACACCCACAAGGTCCTCTCGACCTTGTAAAGAGAAAATACCTGCGTGAGATCCTTACGACTCACAAGAGAGCAACACATTTAGGGATCCCTACGATTCCTAAGGAGAAATTACACTTACAAGATCTTCACGACTCGTACGGAGAATTCCCTCTGTGAGACTATCACGGCTCATAGGATTCAAAAGCCTTAAGATACAGGGACCTGAACCTGTTCTTAAGCCATCACACTCCCCAAGTTGCCCTACAAACGGTTCAATATTGGCCCTTGTATACAATCCAAGGGCACAAACAAACGTTCCCCCACCTAGTTCCACCGCTGGCGAAAAGTTTCCCCATATGGTGAACGACACTTATAAGTCCTCTCGATTTGTAAGGAGAAAACACTCTTGTAAGATCCTTACGACTTATAAAAGAAAATATCACTTAGGAGTCCTCATGACTTCTAGGGAGAACCTATACCCACGAGAACCTCATGACTCATGGGGAGAAATACCTTTTTGAGACCCTTACGGCTCGTAAAGTCAAAAGGCCTTATTAAACAGGATCCTAACCCTGTTTGCTAAGCCATCTTTGTTCAAATCGACAAAGGCAAGTGATGATTTGCTCCTGGCAATATCCCAGTTGTAGCGATGCTGATGCCTAAATCAGCATCAAATTCCAAGTCCTTTCATGGCAAATTACGATTCGCTCCTCAAAATATTCCAGTCGCAGCGATACGGATGCTAAGATTGGTATCAGATCTCGAGTTCCATACTCGCAAAAAAAAAAGAGAGCAAATGCATATAAAATAGCCGAAATGTTTGGGCACCTCGCAATAAAAAATAGCGAGTAAAAAGAAAAATAGCCGAAATGATTGGGCATCACGAAAAAATAGCCGAAATGATTGGACAATCGCGACTTTCGCGATATAAAAAGCTGAAATGATGGAGTATCGCGGAAAGAAACAAAAAAAATGAAACTTCTGCCCTGCAGGTGAGTCCGCATCGACCCCTGTATACAATCCATGGGCACAAACGAACAAGGGAACCCCATTTCCCACCAGGCTCCATCAGAAAGAGAGTCAAATCTCGACGGCAACATTTACAGCCTATAGATCAACAAAGGCGTTTCTTCTCCACTTCAGCAGGATGTAGACGCAACGTCAACAACCGACCCCAGGGTCAAAACAACAGAGCCATGGCAAAGTCCCTAGTTTCAAGCCTCGACGGTTCAGTGACAAACTAGAGACATCCTCGACATTCATCGCAATATGGCGGACACAATGTCAACGAGCGAAGCAAAGGAAGATCCCTAGCTTCAGGGTTTCGACGGCAACATCTACAGCCTAGAGATCACAAAGGGGTTTCTTCTCCACTCCAGCAGGATGCAAACGCAACGTCAACAACCGACCCCAGGGTCAAAACAACGGAGCCATGGCAAAGTCCCTAGTTCCAAGACTCGACGGTTCACAGACAATCTAGAGACAATCATGACATTCATCGCAATATTGCAGACACAATGTCAACAAATGAAGCAAAGGAATATCCCTAGCTTCAAGGTCTTGACGGCAACTCAAATGAGACCTGAAAGACTATCGGAGGTCATCCCACACCAGCGCGGAGTGGTCATGACTCATCGGGGCTCGTAAACTGAGCCTAGCCTTAAGTAAAATGCGGCATGGAATATCCCTAACGCTTGCTCTTTCGATGGTGATATCACCCGGAAGATTACTTGAAGACATTTTTTCCATCCCCCGAAGGGATCAGAGACACGACAGTCGTAGGGCTACCCGAATAGCAAGATTGCATATCGGGGAATACATCGGCCAACGCGACGGTACGACGAACAAAACCCCTAGTACCACAGACCCTAATGGACTTCTATTAGCAGAGGTTAACTGTGACGTTAGGACATTCTTGCGAGAACTTCTCGATTTGTCTCGACTCGTAGGGAAAATAATGTTCCTGCGAGAACTTCTCGATTCGTCTTGACTTGTAGGGAAAAAACCTTAGGCAATGGGGATAAGGACTTGTTTCCTAAGCACCGGGGCCCTGCAATTAAGTCCAAGATGGACTATTGTATACTATTCACGGGCCACACTCTCCAAAGTCGAATATCGACAAGGAGGAAAAAAACCATTTACGAGTCCTCTCGACTTGTAAAGGGGGAAAATTCTCTTATGAGATCTGTTTCCTGATTTAAAATCAGGAAAGCTTCTGGGAAAAGCTTCAAAAAGGGGGTCACGTGTTGGCACGTGACACCTAAAAGGGATCATCAAGTCAAGTTCAGTTTCCTGACTACGCTGAAGAAAATGGGCTTCAGAAAGAGTCACGTGCTCCCACGTGACCAGGGTCACGTGGCGA
This sequence comes from Agapanthus africanus, assembly GCA_030015575.1. Lineage (NCBI taxonomy): Eukaryota > Viridiplantae > Streptophyta > Magnoliopsida > Asparagales > Amaryllidaceae > Agapanthus > Agapanthus africanus. Next base: position 88,892,926 of record JASDDO010000014.1, read on the forward strand.
CACGTGACATTTAAATGCAAGCGTCAAAGGCACACAAGTTCTCTGATCAAGTCAAGAAAAGGCTTCAGAAGAGGTCACGTGTTCCCACGTTACCAGGGTCACGTGTTGGCACGTGACGTTCAAGACAGCAGACTCGTTCTCCAGAAGAACCGAAGAAAGAGAGTTCAAACAAGGGTCACGTGCTCACACGTGACCAGGGGTCACGTGGTAGCACGTGACGCTTAGGCAGCAATCAGAAGACAGAGCGCAAAAGAAAGGAAAAGGCTCATTCCAAAGGGGGTCACGTGCCCACACGTGACCATGGGTCACGTGGTCACACGTGACCAGCTTTCAAAGCCCATTGTGTTAACAGAATTAAATTCTGAAAGAGATTTAAATCTTTCCAAAGGAGAGTGATTATCTGGGGCCAATCAAATTAAAGATTCAGAGGTGATAGAATATCATCTATCTATGGAAAATCTCGGGTTTGGAAAGATTTCCCCTTTAAATCTAACCAAAATAACAAGGGAGAATCTCTGGATTTAAAATCCAATGGTGAATAAAATTCACCTAATAATCCAAAGGTCCAAAATGAATGATGAATGCAAATCAAATCTCAATGAAGATTCGTCAAAAAACTGATTGATTCGGCTGCTTCTCCTATAAATAGGAGCCAAGAGACATACATACATATAGATGCGCAGAGAAGAAAAAAAAGGAGAAGAGCTTTGATACTTTGAAAAGACTCGGATCTTCTGCGAAAAACCCTAGGTAAGAAAGGGAAGGCCTTTTGAAAGAAAGAGAATTTAATTCTCAGCAGAGTTTAACTCTGATAATGTAAAAACAGAAGAACATATTTCTTCTCTCTTTGATGGAGGATCTGCAAAGTGCACATCTCCCCTTAAGGTTGAGAATTTAATTCTCAATGGGTTGAGATCCTGCCATGCAGATCCAAAACACGGAGAAGGAATGCAAGCACGAGAATTTAATTCTCACAGAACTATAGGAATTTAATTCCTTTAAAATAAAATTAGGGCTTGACCCTATATTATGGGAATTTAATTCCTCCAGAACAAAAAAGAAACAGGGTTTAACCCTAATTAAGAAACTAGTTCTGTTGAAACAGCAGGAATTTAATTCCCTTAATCATACAGAGGATGGAAGTTTAAACTCCTTAAAAACTTTTATTAGGGTTTAACCCTATTCAGCCCTTCACGTATATGAGGAATTTAATTCCTACAGAAAATTCAGAGTTAAACTCTATTCCAGAAAACAAAGTCTTCGAAAGGAAGTAGGAATTTAATTCCTCTGAAATTTACAGTTCGAGGAATTTAATTCCTAAAAGAAGATTAACAAAGCCTCTAAACAAAATACCTAGAGGCAGGGTTACGTGTCATCACGTGACCCCCCCAAGAGAGCTACAGAAAGCCCCTTTGAGGCAGCACCCCACGTGACCCACGTGACCCTCAGCAGAAGCTCTAATCCATAGGCATTTGAATGCCCATCACGTGATGGCACGTGATGCTCTGGAAGACGCGATAATCTCAGTAGAACAAAGGAAGGGAGGGCGCTCTCACGTGCTGCCACGTGACCCCTCTTACCTTAGTGTTTAAACACTAAACTAAAACTCTCGAACCCAGTGTTAAAACACTGTTGGGCCTTAGTGTTCAACACTAATTAAAAAGCTTTATTTGCAGTGTTCAACACTGATTACCTTAGTGTTTAAACACTAATCTGAGATCTTCATTTGCAGTGTTCAACACTGATTACCTTAGTGTTTAACACTAACCTGAAAAAACATTGTTGCTGGTGTTCAACACCAAATATTCTCTTAGTGTTAAACACTAACTTGTCAACCCCATTCCCAGCGTTCAACACTGACTGCTCTGTAGTGTTTAACACTAGACTTTGGCCCAATTGGCTTAAATGGATGGAGGCAAAGCCTCTCTTGATTGGACTTAGCCCAAGATGGCCATAAGTCCTCAATTTGTGATTAACTGGTCCAATGGACTCATAACATAATTAATTCGTCTTGACCCCAAATTGGGCCAAGGGCTATTTAATCCACTCCGGTTCTAGGGTACATCTTTTCACTCCTTTGATACTTGGCATTGTAATCCCTTAATGCCGTCAAATAGGTGACGGGTCCCGACGACCACACATTGATATGGACTGTGGGGTCCTTAAACTCATGTCTAATGCAAATTCCTGGTTACGTGGAACGCGGATAATGTCACTCTTTGACCCCGTGGAAAACGTCCAGAGCGGAGCCTGGTCCTCGCCAAGCGCGGCAGTGAACCCGTGTGAAGCATCCAGAGCACATACCGGACTGTGGGGTCCTTAAACCCATGGACTACGACGTCCTTAACCTTGACCGAGATGTCTTAAAACTAACAATGGACTGTGGGGTCCTTAAACCCATGGACTACGACGTCCTTAACCTTGACCGAGATGTCTTAAAACTAACAATGGACCGCAATGTCCTTAAACTACCCATGGACCGCAATGTCCTTAAACTACCCATGGACCGTAATGTCCTTAAACTAGAACAATAGAGCCCCGCATGCTCTTTTGTCGGATCTAAACGGTCCCGTTTAAGTTGATCTTAGCCTCAAAGATGGCTAACGTATCCTTAAACCTTCAAACAGAGTGGACTATAAATCCCCCCAATTGACTCCGGCTTGAGGGTACATCCTTGAACTCCTCTGACATCCGTCGTTGTAATCCTTCAACGTCGTCAGAGAGGTGACGGGTCCCGACGGCCACACATTCATGGACCACTATGTCCCTAAACTGGAACATTAGAGTCCAAACGCTCTTTTGTCGGATCTAAACGATCCCGTTAAGTTGATCTTAGTCACAAAGTTAGACTAACGTATCCTTAACAAACGTTTGAGTTGATCTTAGCCTCGAGTAGGGCTGACGTATCCTCAAACCAAAACCCCCCCAAACCCAAATCTAAGATAATACGGATTTGGACTAGTCCACGCCCTACGGGCGACGACATAACTCAGTCTCCGTAAACAATCCACGGGCAACAAAATACAAAACAGACACCTACGACACGAAGTGACCATCTGGAGAAGGAGAAAGTTGTTACCGCAATGCGGTAGCGTAATTAACTGCAGGGGCTTGCGCCTGCAGGGAAGAGCGTCCCCACAATCAAAAACCCCTCAAACGAGGGGGAATCTGACGAAGTCTGCTACATCGGACGCATCCGTCTAAACCTTCGATACGTGGTGCCATAAATCAACTTGGCATCTTCGAAGAGGTGGACGGATAGCACCTATTAGCATCTGCCCCGAATCTCAGGCAAGACGCGGTGTCGTGCCGTCTTTCGGAGGGGAACAGATTCTGGCACGCCCGGTGGGACCTTTTCCTCTTTCCACTCCACACTTCATGTGTCGTGACTCGCGAACCAATCGCGGTTCGCTAATGGTTGCCCTTGGGTTTCAAGATACTAAGAATTGGCGTCTGGCTTATTGCAGAAAGCAAAGGATCGATGGCTTCTACTTCCGTGAAAGTGTCCAACTGCTCAGACTGCAATTGCAACCAACGCTCTGCCTCGCCAGGAGGTATAGCCTACGGACCCCAAGCTGCCTCGCTATTCACAATGCCCGTGGAACAGGTCACTCGCGCCACCACAGGATTGTTCTTTGGGACCATGGTCCCGCCGACAAACTTTGCCGCTCCAGTGCTGACAACGGAGGCTCCCAAGAATTCGGTCTTTGATCGTCTTACCCCTGCCACGGCTCCTCTCAACGAGTCGCCCAACGTCAACGCCTCGGTCTTCTCTAGACTGGGCCAGAAATCCTGCAGACCCATCGTGGGACCTACAATCTCAGAGAAGGTTGCTTCTAAGAAAGTGGCCGCTCCTGTCCCAGAAGTCGTCAAGGCAGCCTCTCCGGCCAAAAGGTCGGTCTTTACAAGATTAACGGCTTCAGCTCCCGCTCCTACTACCCAAAGGACATCGGTCTTTGACAGGCTAATACCAACTGCGACCCCACGCCCAGACAGAGGGCAAAACGAAACCGTTCTTACCGCTGACCCTACACCGTCCGCTCGACACGCTCGACGTCGCCATTGGCGCCGAGTGAGGAAGGCTGGGGGCAACTCCCCATCTTGGTTGACTCCATCAGTCCAGGTGGCAGAAGTTAATGCTGCTGTTCCAACTGGGAACAGCTTCGAAATGCTAAATAAAGTGCGAAGAAATTCTCCTACTGCAGTACTGAAGAGGTCTCCTCCCCCGTTAAAGAAGGTTGTGGAAATGGAGTCAGAACGGCCCCAATCTCCTCAACGGCTATCTTCCAAAATCTATAAGGTTTGGCGGCAGGCACGGGACTCGATCATCGATCCGAACTTCTCCCGCTGACACAAGAAGCTGAAACCCAACCGGAAGCTGGTCACCAGGCCAAACCCCAAAGGGCTGTGGAACAACTGACTCATAAAAGAAGGAGGCCGGAGAAGACCCCACGGCACGCAACGACGGCTAAAAGCACTGAGCCCAGACACCCTAAGTCTGGGGGCATGGTGGTGCACACTGTTTACATGGCCTCTGGAAAAGAGGAAAGCCGCACTTCTACGGGCCACCGACCGTTAACCCGATCCGTGATGAAAGCCCAAGAACAGAAACAAAAGCTTCAGGAAATGATGAATGCTATGGCCGCACTCACCGGGCCAAAAGAAAACCCAGAAACGTCCTCAGACGCACGCCGAGAGGAAGAAACCGATGCTGAATTCCTTCGCCGGACACTGGAGAAAAGGGACAAAGAGGCTGCTGAACAAGCGGCCAACATACAACGGATGGGCCTTCTCTTCCAAGATGTGATAGGAATGATGATCCAGCAGGACTTACCCGCCGAGGATCCCCCGATCGTTCTTGAAGACGACCGAGGAGAAACGTCAAATCCACCACCAGCCCTCTCAACGGCCAAGGAGGATGCAATCTCTAAGGCTGACTTGGCTGACTACATAGCCCAGCAAATCCGGGTTCACCACGCGACTGAGGCAGCTGGTCAAGTCGTGAAAACGGGGCGGCCGTATCCGAGCTGGTACGACCAAATCAAATACTCGCAAGGCTATACGATACCAAAATTCCACGTGTATAAGGGGACCGGCAATCCCCATCAACATGTCGCCCAGTTTCGGGCCCTCTGCGGTAACACCGGCGGTGATGATAAGTTGTTGCTCCGCCAGTTTGTGGGCAGCTTATCAGAAACAGCGTTCGAATGGTACTCGGAACTCCCGAACGATTCCATCAAAACGTTCGCTGAAATGGAGTTGTTGTTCACTCAGCGATTTGCAAGTGCCAGCGAACGCACTCCAATAACTGCACTTATTAACGCCAGGGTAAAACCGGGCGAAACCTGGGTCCAGTATGCTATACGCTGGCGGAACTTATGGTCGAGATGTGAGCAACGCATTGAGGAAGCACCTGCGGTGGGCATGTTCGTGGGAACTCTAGACCCCCACGCAACTATTTCCCAGTTTATGATGTTCTTTAAGCCAACCACATTCCAGGCCTTGATCGACAAGTTGGCTCAGATGGACCAGATGGGTCATAGACCGCCTACACCGAAGTCGGAACCTCGGAATGACAAGGGTAAAGGAAGAGCAACATTTGTTGCAAATGCCCAAGAGCAACCTAACACCCCGAAACCGACAGATCAACTGGAGGAAAGACGTCGGTATTATAATGAGAAGATGAAGCGTCCCTACTCGTTCCCACGGGACAAGACGAAACGGCTATTCGAGCTGGCAATACGCAACAGGCTTATAAACCTGCCAAATCCAAGGCGACCGCCGCAACCCACCGAGGTGAATAACCCTAACTATTGCCTTTACCATCAAACGGTAGGCCATCCGATTGAAGATTGCTTCGTCTTCAAAGGATGGATTGAAGACCAATACCTCCAGGGGAAGTTTGTACTGTCCGAAAAGTGGAAGGTGAACCCACCACAGCCGCATGCTCCGAGGAAAGCGGATACACCGGGGGCAACATGTTCTTTTATTGAAGAAGCTCCATGGGAGGTCGTGCTATCAACTAAAACCAAAAGAATGCTGAGAGACCTTCATGCGTGCCCTGCGATCGAATGGAAGGACCCTCTTGAACCTCAAATTATCAAAGGAATGTTGAAGCCCCGCCCAACTACGAAGACTCGCGATAATGGCCCAAATACTCACGCCCAACCGTCAAAATCTTCGAAGAAAAAGAAGAAGAAATCCAAGAAGTCCGTGAAGCCTGGAAAAGAGCACACGAACTTGCAGAAGCAAATCGACGCATTGGAAGAGTACAACCAAAAGGCGCGAACTCCTGTCACACTGCAAGAGTTCCTCAACCACATCTTTCAAGAGGAAGATGATGGAGAGAGCTCGTCAGATGAATCCGAAGAATATGTGGCGAGTTGTAACGTGATCTCCCACTCGTTTACTGATGATGGGAAAACTCATGGCACTAAAAAGCTGGAGGCAGAGCCTGTACCAGAGCATGCATGGCCAACAGATGAAATGATCGACGCTTTTCTAGACGAGATTCGTCTAAAATGTAAAGCGGACCAGGAGCGTGAGATGACCACGTCGGAAGGAGCCAAATGCGGGCAACTGAACGAAAGAGTTGAGCTACCCCTGCCAGAGCGAAAGGCATCCGAGGTAGACAAGAAGGTATTCAAGACAAGGAAAAGGTTTGCCAAAGCCATGTCGATGGGAATGAGGCTGCCGCCCTCGGAAGGAAACACACACGATGGGGTAGAGAGGCAACCTGACTATTGCGCATATCATCGGAAAATATCACATCCCATGGAGGAGTGCGACGCCTTTAAGATATGGTGGCAAGGGTATGTCGCTCGTCGGCAACATTTTAAGCGCACGAAACGCAAGATCCGCCGAGAGCGAAGAAGTACCGTCGATGGGCACAACAGAACTACTGGCAACTGTTACATGGTTAACGCCGGGGGGTCACAAGTTCTCACCTTCGGGAGCGACTCTGACGAAGAAATGGCTCTGGGCCCTCTCTTCAAAGAATCCGTTTTAGGGAAAGAGGAGGAATCGGAGATCTGCGAGAACATTCAGCTGCGCAATCGCACACTCCCAGAAAAGAATCTCGGGCCCGGGAATAGAAAAGATAAGGGAAAGGAAAAAGTCACTGAAGATATCACTTTAGATGACCAAGCCACGAGAGAGCTGGCTGCCAAAGACCCTCCTAGGAAGAGTAAAGTGGACTATAACATCCTCGCGCACCTAAGGAAACTACCTTCTCAGCTTAGCATTCTTGATGCCCTCCTATTATCAAAAGAAGCGCGAGACTCACTAATTAAGGCGTTACAAGAACCTGAGCAATTCCAAGCCTTCCTCGCCACTGAAAAGATGAAGGATGAACTGGAGGAAGTGCATACAGCCGACATCACTTTCGGTGATGAAGACCTCCTTCTCGGGATGTGCGACCACAACCGGCCCCTATATGTCTCCGGATACTGCCATGATATCAAGATAGGCAAGATCCTGGTGGATAATGGATCATCCGTCAACCTCCTTAATGTTCGGGTGTTGAAGGAAATCTGCATGAGTGTGCAACACCTCGCTCGTGACAAAATTACTATCTCCGGTTTCGATTCACAATCGTCACGGACTCTCGGATCCGTGATACTAACATTACGCTTTGGACTTCTCGTCACAGACATCAAATTCCATGTCATTGACGCCAAGACCTGTTACAACGCCTTGCTCGGTCGTCCTTGGCTACACGAGTACAATATCATCCCTTCTACACAACATCAGTGTATGAAGTACTTCAAGGATGGTTTCGAGTATACCGTAACAGGTGAGTTAAACCCATTTTCCGTGAACGAAGTCTGCAAATACGAAGATGCGAAATACTTTTTGCCAGATTTCGAGGATACAGAAAAGTGTCGCAATCCGGAAAACAAAACCGCCGCCACCATCCCTATTTTCGGGAGCGATACCGAAGAAGAGGAAGAGATAGTTTATGCAGGGTCATCTCAACGCAACAACCTGAGGACACCCGCCCCCGTATTAGTCTTCGGAAGTGATTCAGAAGATGAAGTTAATGCTGTGTTCTCCAATCGGCTGCCGACACAAGCACCCCTTGGCGATGACCATAGTTTGCAAATCACCATGGTACCGCGAGAACACTACAAGGATCTCGACGCGCTTCAGGCTCACGATGTGCAGGACCTGCAAACATTTTACGTCCCTCCCAGGCGAAGGGGCGAGAAGGTGATCCTATTTTACCGATCCTCAGAGTCGAAAATAGAGAAAGAGATCTGGCACGGCGCAGATACTACGCTCGACAGGCTCCAACCCATCCGTCTGCCCAGATACTATACAAATGGATTAAAGAAGCTATTGAAGCGCCAAGGAGTACCTTTAGAACAGACCGTTCGGCAGGCGCGGTTCTACAACAAGATTTGGGATGTCCCCGGGACTCAACGCAAATTGCCCAACGGGAAGATGGAAACACTCGGGCTCGGATACGCAAGAGCTGGAAAACGGGAACGGACTCACAGCAGCTACCCTATATATACCTTTGATGAAGAGGAGGACGCCCTGTCAGGAGATGCCAACCCTTCATTAAAACTAGACCCTGCGATTGAAACATCGAGTCCGTCGTTTGAAGAGCGAACGAACAAGCCTATCAGGAAAACGGGTCAGAGAGCTCAGGAAGACCACAACCGCGAGATGGCCATCTACAAGAAGGCCAGGACGCAACGTCTATCTCAACATACCGAAAAAGACAAAGACGCTTATCCTCGTCAATCCGTTGTACGAAAGGCCCGACGCGGAGACGGAAATAAATCAAGAAGCGGCTCGGGTTTGCCCCTCGTGAAGAAGATGAGTCGAGCGTATTCCTTCCCCCGAGACAAGACGGAGAGGTTACTCAACCTCGCTATAAAACATCAAATGATCACGCTTCCAGAGTCTGGACGTCCTGAGCAAGCTAGCCAGGTCTCTCATCCGAGTTATTGCTCTTATCACCAAGCCATAGGACATCCTACCGAGAACTGCTTCACCTTCAAGAACTGGGTCGAGGACCAGTACCGACGGGGCAGATTCGCTTTATCCGACGGCTGGAAGGTAACGCCGCCGCGAAAGCACGAGCCCAAGGCCGCAAGAACAGAACCGGGTCCACCTCAGTCCAGGGAGCGGGTTCGCACTTGTTATACGATTACGATATTAGGAGAAGAGCCCGAGAACGTAGACGACCTTTACCGGTGCTTTGAGAACAGCAATGATGAGGTGATCTCAGAATTTCCGCCCGCTCCGAAAGAACTGGAAGATGGTATACATACTACCGCAGATAACCTCAAGAAGATTGAGTTGGGATCGGCAGACGACCCGCGACCGACATTTGTCAGCGAGCTATTATCCGAAGAAAAGGTGGCTGCGTTAAAGAACGTGCTTCTACGGCATAAAGACTGCTTCGCGTGGAACTACTCCGAGATGCCAGGATTGGACCCGGAGATTGCTGTGCATAGATTAGCAATATCCCCAGATATCAAGCCAGTCAAGCAGGCGCCAAGGAGGATGCGACTCGAGCTTGAGATGAGCATCAACGCCGAAGTCAAGAAGTTGATCGATTCAGGATTTATCCAAGAAGTCCAATATCCCGACTGGATTGCCAATATCGTCCCGGTAATGAAGAAGAATGGGACGGTACGCATATGCGTGGATTTCAGGGATCTCAATAAAGCCTGTCCAAAGGACGATTTCCCGGTGCCGGTAACCGAGCTAATGATAGATAACACGTCCACTCACGAGGTTTTCTCCTTTATGGACGGTTCATCAAGATACAATCAGATAAAGATGCATCCCGAAGACCAGAAGCATACCGCTTTCCGCACCCCTTTGGGTATATTTTGCTACAGGGTTATGCCCTTTGGCCTAAAGAACGCTGGCGCTACCTATCAAAGGGCCATGACAAAGATCTTCGACGATCTCATACATGACATCGTCGAGTGCTATATCGATGACCTCGTAGTAAAGAGCATGTCGTACGAGGAGCATTTAAAGCATCTGGAGACTGTATTTCAACGCCTTCGGCAATATAATTTGAAAATGAATCCCCTTAAGTGCGCGTTTGGAGTCTCCTCGGGCAAATTTCTGGGATTCATCATTCGACACCGAGGTATTGAAATAGATCCGGCAAAGATTAAAGCGATCATGGAAATGCCTTCGCCGAGAACGCTCAAGCAGCTGCGGTCTCTCCAAGGGAAGCTCGCATACATCCGGCGGTTTATCGCCAATCTTTCAGGCAAATGCCGTCCTTACAGCCACCTGATGAAAAAGGGAACCCCATTCATTTGGGATCACAAATGTCAAGGTGCACTAGACGAGATCAAGCAGTACCTGCAGAACCCTCCAGTGTTGGCTGCTCCAGTGAAGGGAAAGCCTCTCATTCTTTACACGGCCGCCCTTGAAGGTTCTTTGGGCGCATTATGGGCACAAGAGAACGATCAGGGGAAAGAAAGAGCACTTTACTACTTAAGTCGAGTGCTGCTGGGGGCAGAAAGCAACTATTCCCCCATTGAAAAGCACTGCCTGGCGTTGATCTTCGCAATAACAAAGCTTAGACATTACGCATTAGCACATGAAGTCCGTCTTATTTCAAAGGTGGACCCTCTCAAATATTTGATGTCGAAAGCCATACTGACGGGACGACTTGCTAAGTGGGCCCTGCTCTTGATGGAGTTCTCAATAACGTATCAACCTCTCAAGGCAGTGAAAGGCCATTGCCGACTTCCTCGCCGAACACCCGATACCGGCCAATTCTCCTCTGAATTACGATTTGCCGGACGAGCATGCATTTGATGCGATTAACGGCGGAACCACCCGATGGGAACTCTATTTCGATGGAGCGTCCTCCATAAAGAAACAGAAACAAGGTATCCCAATGATCAAATCAGGGATAGGCCTCATCTTTGCAACTCCACAAGGAGGGATAATGCGCTTCGCCTTCTCCTTAACAGAGCCGAGGACAAACAATGAAGCCGAATACGAAGCCCTGATAGCAGGCCTCGAGATCGCCATCGACATAGGAATTGAGGACCTCCTCATATACGGGGATTCCCAGCTGGTCGTTAGTCAAGTAAATGGTGACTACCAAACGTGCAAGCCGGAGTTGGTAAAGTACGGCGAAAGGGTGCAACAACTATTGACCCAAATTCCCTCCTATACTTTGGAGAACATACCGCGCGCGGAAAACAGCAAAGCATACGCGTTGGCTAAACTTGCTAAAGAACTGGCTGACGAGAACCTCGATGACGTCAGAATCGTGGTACAAAGCCGTCGAGTGCTCGCTCCGGCAGAAATATCTCCGGAATCATGCGAAGAAAAGGGAACGACTGAGCAGACGACCTTACAAATAAAAGACCATGAGAGGGCCGAAGACTGGAGGGAAGTCTTCATAGACTACTTTAAGTCCCACCGAATGCCTGAAGAAGCGTCCTCAAGACATCAGCTCATGAAACGAGCTCTATCCTTCGCTTTCGTCAACAACATTCTATACAAGAGATCGTTTGATTCTCTATGGCTCAGATGCTTAGGACCTGACGAAGCAGAAAGAGTCATTCAGGAAGTTCATGACGGACTTTGCGGTTCTCACCAAGCAGGCTCAAAGATGAAGTTAAAAATTAAACGGATGGGTTATTACTGGCCCACGATGATCCAGGACTGCCTCGAGTATGCGAAGCAATGCCACTCATGCCAGATCCATGGAGACTTCATCCACCAACATCTGAATCCACTGCACCCGACGTTGGCTAGTTGGCCATTCGAAATGTGGGGGACTGACATAGTCGGCCCCATTGAGCCAGCATCATCCCGGGGACACCGCTTTATCCTGGCGACAACCGATTACTTCTCCAAATGGGCAGAAGAAGTACCGCTGAAGGAAGTGAAGACAGAGAATATTCTCCACTTCTTCAAGACGCACGTCATCTATCGGTTTGGAACTCCACGGCGGATTATCTCCGATAACGGGCCGGCCTACCGGAGCCATAAGATTAGCCGCTTCGCACAGCGGCACAATATAGACTGGAGATATTCTTCAGTTCACAATCCACGAGCTAACGGTCTGGCCGAGGCTTTCAATAAGATCTTGACGAAGATCATAAAAAAGACCGTTTCCAGGAATAAGAGAGACTGGCACGAAAGGCTGCAAGAAGCCCTTTGGGCTTATCGAACTACGTTCAAGACGGCCACAAACACAACGCCGTACGCGTTGGTGTTTGGGACGGAAGCAGTGCTCCCCCTCGAGATAGAGTTACCCTCTCTACGAGTAGCAGTCCACCACGAGCTGACGAACGAAGAAAATGCTCACCTTCGGCTTGAGGAGCTTGATGCCCTCGACGAAACCCGGCTCATAGCGCAACAATATCTAGAAGCCTACAAAGCAAAGATGACGCGCTCGTACGAACGATTGACCAGGCCGAGAACATTCCGCCAAGGCGAACTCGTACTAGTGGTCAAAAGACCTATGATCCCCAATCGTGCCAAGCGGGGAAAATTTGAGCCAAACTATGAAGGCCCGTACATCATAGACAAGGTCTACCAGGGTGGAGCCTATCTACTCATGGACATGCACGGTGAAAGGCCTTTCAGGCCAATAAACGGCCGCTTCTTAAAGAAGTACTATGCTTAATGAGCCACAGCCGGGGTCAATGATAAATGACGACGACTATGTCCGCTCACTGTCTTCCTAGGCTCAGACTTTACAAGCAGCAGCCGTCCTTCCCATAACGGCGGACCGAAACGTCCTTAAACTAACGGCGGACCGAAACGTCCTTAAACTAACGGCAGACCGAAACGTCCTTAAACTATCGACGGACCGAAACGTCCTTAAACTAACGACGGACCGAAACGTCCCTAAAACTACTACCGCAGCGTCTTTAGGCTGACGAGATAAATAAAAAAAAAATAAAAAAAAATAAAAAAATAAAAAAAAACGGTATGTCCATAAGCAAAATGGGCACGGATGAAAACCCGAAAGGGCTCCGTGAGTAAAAACAGCAGGGCTGCCGGCAAGTGTTCGTGAAAACCTGAGAGGGCGCGACCTTGTAAAAAAATAAAAAAAATATATAAAAAAATAAAAAAACGGTATGTCTATAAGCAAAACGGGCACGGATGAAAACCGGAAAGGGCTCCGTGAGTAAAAACAGCAGGACTACCGGCGAGTGTTTGTGAAAACCCGAAAGGGCGCAACCTCGTTAAAGGACACTTACAGAGTCCTCTCGACCTTGTAAGGAGAAACCACCTGCGTGAGATCCTTACGACTCACGAAGGAGCAACACACTTAGGGAGCCTCACGATTCCTAAGGAGAAAATACACTTACGAGATCCTCACGACTCGTAAGGAGAATCCTCTTATGGGACCCTCACGGCTCATGAGATTTGAAAGTCTTAAGTTACAGAAACCTGAACCTGTTCTTAAGCAAATCCTCCACAACCTCCGATATTGCCCTACAAGAGGCTCAATACTGACCCTTGTATACAATCCACGGGCACAAATAAACATTTCCCCAGCAAAGTCCAACCCTTATGGGTCCTCTCGACCCATAAGGTGAAAACCCTCTTGTAGGATCCTTACGACTTACAGAGGAACATACACTTAGGAATCCTCACGATCCCTAAGGAGAAAATACACCTGCAAGATCCTCACGACTTGTAGGGAGAAATACCTTTGTGAGACCCTTACGGCTCATGAAGTCAAAAGCCTTAGTCGACAGGACCTTAACCCTGTTTGCTAAGCCACCTTTGTTCAACATCGACAGAGGCAAATGATGATTCGCTCCTGGCAATATTCCAGTTGCAGCGATGCTGATGCCTAAACCGGTATCAAATCCTAAGTCCTTTCATGGCAAATGATGATTCGCTCCTGGCAACATCCCAGTTGCAGCGGTGCTGATGCCGAAATCGGTGTCCAAAATCCGAGCTTGCGGCGAAAAAGCTAGCAAGCCATACATGCCTACGAAATAGCCGAAATGATGGGGCAACTTGCAATAAAAAGCAGCAAGTAAAAATGTATGCATGAAAAATAGCCGAAATGATGGGGCAACTCGCAATAAAAAGCAGCGAGTAAAAATAAAATAAATAGCCGAAATGGTTGGGCACCGCGAAAAAATAGCCGAAATGATTGGGCAATCGCGACCTTCGCGATATAAAAAGCTGAAATGATAGAGCATCGCGGAAAGAATAAAAGAAATGATGGAAAAATGAAACCTTTTTGCCCTACAGGTGATGCTACATCAATCCCTGTATACAATCCAGGGGCGCAAACAAAGAAGGAGTCGTACTCCTCCCCCAGGTTTCATCATGAGAGGAAGCCAAATCTCGACGGTTCATAAATAACCTGGAGATCATCTCGACGCAGCAGACACAACATCAAGCGAAATGGAACAGCGGCAACCCCCAGTTCCATGGATCAGTGATATACGCATCACCAAGAGTCAAACCTCCATTCCGTGAAATGCGGATACAATCGATAAAATTCCTGGTTACGTGGAACGCGGATAATGTCACTCTTTGACCCCGTGGAAAACGTCCAGAGCGGATCCTGGTCCTCGCAGAGCATGGCAGTGAACCCGTGCGAAGCATCCAGAGCGGAGCCTAGTCCTCGCCTAACGCGGCAGTGAACCCGTGTGAAGCATCTAGTGCAAAATTCCTGGTCACGTGGAACACGGATAATGTCACTCTTTGACCCCGTGGAAAACGTCCAGAGCGGATCCTGGTCCTCGCAGAGCATGGCAATGAACCCGTGCGAAGCATCCAGAGCGGAGCCTAGTCCTCGCCTAACGCGGCAGTGAACCCGTGTGAAGCATCTAGTGCAAAATTCCTGGTCACGTGGAACGCGGATAATGTCACTCTTTGACCCCGTGGAAAACGTCCAGAGCGGATCCTGGTCCTCGCAGAGCATGGCAGTGAACCCGTGCGAAGCATCCAGAGCGGAGCCTAGTCCTCGCCTAACGCGGCAGTGAACCCGTGTGAAGCATCTAGTGCAAAATTCCTGGTCACGTGGAACGCGGATAATGTCACTCTTTGACCCCGTGGAAAACGTCCAGAGCGGATCCTGGTCCTCGCAGAGCATGGCAGTGAACCCGTGCGAAGCATCCAGAGCGGAGCCTAGTCCTCGCCTAACACGGCAGTGAACCCGTGTGAAGCATCTAGTGCAAAATTCCTGGTCACGTGGAACGCGGATAATGTCACTCTTTGACCCCGTGGAAAGCGTCCAGAGCGGATCCTGGTCCTCGCAGAGCATGGCAGTGAACCCGTGCGAAGCATCCAGAGCGGAGCCTAGTCCTCGCCTAACGCGGCAGTGAACCCGTGTGAAGCATCTAGCGCAAAATTCCTGGTTACGTGGAACGCGGATAATGTCACTCTTTGACCCCGTGGAAAACGTCCAGAGCGGAGCCTGGTCCTCGCCAAGCACGGCAGTGAACCCGTGTGAAGCATCCAGAGCAAATACCGGACTGTGGAGTCCTTAAAATCCACGGACTATGACGTCCTTAACCTCGACCGTGATGTCTTAAAACTAACGATCAACCATCCCGATTCCCTACAGACTTTGCCTTGGTTTAAGGGTACATCTCTTCACTCCTTTGATGCCCGGCGTTGTAATTCCTCAACGTCTTCAAAGAGGTGACGGGTCCCTGCAACCAAACACCGGACTGTGGAGTCCTTAAATCCACGGACTATGAGGTCCTTAACCTTGACCGTGATGTCTTAAAACTAACAGCGGACTGTGGAGTCCTTAAATCCACGGACTATGAGGTCCTTAACCTTGACCGTGACGTCTTTAAACTACGATACCTTGAGAGACCCCTGACTCCGTGAAACACGGATAAGGGTGATCACATCCGGCACTCGCAGGCCCTCACGACCTGTAAGGAAGAAAAACTCTCTTGTGAGATCCTTACGACTCTCAAGGGAAAACCCGCTTAAGGATCCTCACGATCTTTAAGAAGAACTCACACCTATGGGATCCTCTCGACCTGTAGGGAGAAAAACTCTTTATGAGACCCTCGCGGCTCATAAGATGCAAAAGCCTTAGGAAGCAGATCTTAACCCTGAGTCCTGAGTCATTGCTGTCCTGCAAGGAGATCAAGATAGAATACCCGCAGAATACATTCAATGAAAAGGAGACATATCATTGACAAAAAAAATGTATCTTTTATTCATAAACCAAAATGGGTACAAAATACAATTCATGAAAGAAACAAAAAGAAAATACTTTCATCCATGAGTATGTACAAAAGGGAAGAAAAAGATACAAATGTTTTAGGCCAGTGGGCGATTCAGCAGCTTGGTCAGCTCATCCTGCTTTTGCTGAGCCACGGCTTCATGACGCAAGATCTCCAGAAGACGAGCCTCCGCTTGAGCTTGCTGAGCCTGATACGAAGCGAGCCGGGCTTCAAGCTCTTTCTCAGTGGCCTTATGAGCCTCAACCCCCTCACGAGTGAACATGGCAACTTTATCGAGAGCCACAACCTTATGTTCGCTACGTGTCGCCCTATCAGGTCATGAAAGCTCACTCTGCGACCACAACCTTAGCAGTAGGACATACACGCTCGAGACCATATAAATGGGCTCTCGATCGATAGCAATAATCGATCCAGAACGCGCTCACACAACCCGGTATGGCAGGCAACAGAAAACTTTCAGATGATTATCCTATCAAGCATGTGCTCGCAATCATATGAACATCCGAAGAAGAAGTAAAATTAGAAGCTTTAATGTGCACGCGACATGACAACAGTATTGATAATTGAAGGAAATTTTCATAAAAAGAACGCAAAATTTATTCATGCAAGCGGAAACATACATACGAGTACCAAGCCTACAGGGAAGTTCAACATAAAGCATGCAAAAAGGAGGGACTAATTTAAAAAGGTTCTACACTAACGGAAAAGGTCACCAAACACAGGATCAACGGCATAAGGGTTGACGAAGCAAAGGATAAAATTCTCCATCTCTCTCTCCGCTTTCTCCAGCACATCGAAACGACGATTCTCGCGAGAAGTCGCCCCCCATCGGTTGGCGCCATGCTCGTCCGAGAATGCAAACATAACAGCTCGCCGGGCCCTTATCTCGCTCAGCAGATGAATTGAGCAGTCCTTCAGAGCCTGAGTAATCAGGCATGCTTCATGAAAGCCCTCGAGCTTTTCTTCCGCCGCATCAAGCATCGCCAGGGTCATCTCTGCCGGGTGAGGAGGAATGTCGGCGAGCACGGCCATGAGGATCATCCGGAGCCAGAGAGAACCCATCGGGAGGGGAGACCCCCTACGGATCGAGAGTTCATGCATGGCTGAGTCGCATTCGTTGTCGGTAAGGAGGGGGTCCACCAACCGAGCAGCAAAGCGGGGGATCATCTCCTCAAGGGGAACTTCCCACGGCTGTCGACGAGCATGAGGGCGATTACAGGCCATGGCACTCGTTTCTCCCTCAAGAAAAAATATATGTATGATATGAATCCCTCTGTGAAAAGAAAAGAAGGCTATAACCTCATATATAATGAAGTGCATTAAGTGCTGTGCGCGGAAAATCCTGCATGGTGAAATTATTTCCAAGGCCTAAAAAAGAAAAGGCACCGAAAATCAAGAAGATGGAACTATTTCCAAGACCCTTTTTCTGCACCTAACATTGTGCACTGAAAATATGGCATGAGGAGAATCTTGTGAACAGCCACATCAGGGGGTCCCACATGTAGAACACGTGAGGCCTAAACCTGATGTGCAGTTAAAAGGAAAATATGGAATGGTACCCTGTATGTTAAAAAGCACAAACAACAATAGTAGCAAAATAATAAAATCTCAGAGAAAAAGCGTGCAAACATACAAGGACACAACAAAACTTATCATCCAGACTTCAAGAAGGCAATACAAAACAAAAAGAGAAACTTTTACAATGGTAAGGCTTCGGACGCGGGGCATGGGTTGAGAAACTCGGAATTGACTTTATTCAAGATCTTCCAAGCATTTCGAACCTCCCGAGTATGCTTTCTCTCACGGTCACAAGCATCGGGGTCCCCGCGGATGTCCTCTACCCTCCGGTAGGCGCCCAGTATGGCTGATTGCTGAAAAATCTGATGAAGGAGATCAATGAGATTATCTCGCCTTCTCTTTGAGATCAAGCCCATAAGGTACACCGAATGAACCTTATCCTCGGCAGTGTCCAAGGCCTCGAGCGGTATGCCGGCGCAAAAGAGAGGAAGTGCCTCCCGGATCGCCAGCACGATCAGCCTCAGAAGAGAAGAACGACGGGGGAGTAGCCTATGGTTGTACTCGTCGAAGCGGCTCATGATCTCGGCACACTGAGCATCAGTGAACTCCTATATCTGACTGCGGCCCAGCGCACGAATATTCCCATAGGAAATGATCTCATCAAGACGGTACAGATGGGCATCCATGGTACCTAAAATAAAAGTCATAAGACATCATTACAAGGGCGCAATTCATGAGTGCAAGGCACTTTTTAGTAGCGCAAAGCGCATCTGATCAAATTTTAAGATCAAAGAACAAATTTATGTTCTTCAGAGGAGGCTTTGCCTCAAGATCAAAGAACAAAAGTTCTTGTTTTTATAAAAGACTCTGCCTTTATAGATCAAAAGATCTGTGAGTGAAGTATTTTACTTCTTTTTTATTTTTTTATAGTTAGATCTTTTTGATCTTTTATTTTAAATCAAAAGACCTTGGTCTTTTTATAGATCTAAGATCTTTTTAGAAGATGGTTCTTCTTTTTATGAGATGGATTCATCTTTGTTATTCAAGAACATAGTTCTTTACCTTTAAGATGAAGAAAAATCTTCTTTTTCCTAAGAGCTTGCTCTTTTTTTTGCAGAGGGTTTTTTTCTCTCTCTTTCTTATGTTTCGAGACTTGAAGTCCAGGGCCTTTATATAGGGTCAAGTGATTTGTTAAATCAGTTTTGAGAGATCTTTCTCTGATTGATTTGGGAATATTTCCCACCGTTGGATCTTTGATCCTAAGGCTTTTGTTTTACAGAAGATAGTTTTCTTATTTTAATAAGATTGGAAAGATCTTTTCATAACAGAATTTTAGTTCTGATTAATTAATAATTTATTATTAGTAGATCTTTTAGATCTGACGGTGGGGGAATTTTAATTCCAGCGCTGGCGCACTTTGCGCTAGCGTACCTACGTTCGACACGTGGCGCTCAGCGCAGAGCGTAGCGTAACTGCGCTAGCGCAACTGCGCTAGCGCACCTGTATCTGACACATGGCGCGCAGCGCAGAGCGCAGCGCAACTGTGCTAGCATACCTGTGTCTGACACGTGGCGCACAGCGCAACCGCGCTAGCGCACCTGTGTTTGACACGTGGCGCGCAGCGCAGAGCGCCGAATCTGAAGCGTTGCTTCAACTTTTTAAATTTTGAATTTTGAAGCAGAGCTTTGCTCTGATTGGGGGAAAGGAAGCGTCGCTTCATTCCATATCTTGGAACTTGAACAGAGCTTTGCTCTGATTAGGGGGAGCAGAAGCGTCGCTTCATTCCAAACCTTGGAATTTGAACAAAGTTTTGCTCTGATTGGGGAAACAAATGCCCCCCACCGTTGCGCTTACGTGGTCCACACGTGAGCGCAGCGGTGGCAACATCTGAGCCTTTGGATCAACTCAGAAGTTGAAGAGGCGTCTTAGCGCCTATAAATAGGACCTTTGTTCCTCAGATGATTATCATCTTCTTTCCTGAGAATTTTTATTCAGAGCGCAGCTCTTTTGTTTAAGAACTTCACAAGAGTAAATATTTTTTCAAACTTAGGTAAAATTTTTAATAAATTTTAATGAGTTAGGGTTTTACCTATTAACAGAGCCTTGCTCTTAATAGATCTTTGATCTACAGAAAACCCATTTAGGGTTTTACTAGCAGAGCTTTGCTCCATGGATCTTTGATCTAAAGAGAACCCTTTTAGGGTTCCATTAATAGAGCTTCGCTCTCCAAAAGGATTTTACTCATGATTTCTTAATTCATTAATGGAGTTTTGCTCCTTTCAAATCATATAGAAGAACTCTTAAGAGTTTTTCATAAATCTTGAAGATTAAAAATGGAATTTTATCTTTAATGAATTATATCATCTTCGCAGAGCAAGGCTCTCAATGTTCTCGGGGAATTTCTTTAAATTCCCCTTGATTTTGACAGGTGTCACTCCTATCTGCAGAGCATTGCTCTCGAGGAGTTTAACTCCCTGTGCCTGTTTTTAATAAGAATTCGCTTAATCAGTCTGTCCGCTAATTTTTGTTGATTTTCTTTTTCAGGAGTAATGGATGCCCATATGTATGATCTCGAAGAGATTATCTCTTACGGAGACATCCGCTCACTCGGCCGTTCTCAGAATCGAGAATTCACAAACGCCGAGTGCGCCGAAATTATGAGTCGCTTTGACGCATACAATGGTCAACTGCTTCCTCGACGCTCCTCTCTCCTGAAGCTTATTGTGGGAGCGATCTGGGAAGCGCTTCCTTTATTCTGTACCGGCGTGCTGCTTAGGGCATTGGATGCCGTCGAGGATAAGGTGCATTCGGTGTATCTGATGAGCCTAATCTCGAAGAGAAGGCGAGACAATCTTATCGATCTCCTGCATCAGGCTTTTCAATAGTCGGCCATACTTGTTGCTTATCGTAGGGTGGAGGACATCCGTGGGGATCCCGACGCTTGTGATCGCGAAAGAAAGCATACTAGGATGGTTCGAAATGCCTGAAAGATTATGGACAAAGTCACTTTTGAGTTCCTCAATCCATGTCCTGGATCTGAGGTTTTGCCATTGTAATTGTTTTGATAATGTTTTTGTTTACTGCTTTCATAATTGTAAGAACTTTTTCGCAGTATAAATGGTAAGTTTCTCATTTCAGTTTTTTTTATTTTACATACTAAATCTTTTGCGTATGCATGAACGGGTATGCCTCGAACGCTTAATTAAATGCGAATCAAATGTTCTCGTTGTCGCTTTCTTCTCATTGCTGTGTTGTTGCCATGTGATTTTAGCAAGCGCGGTCTGTAGATAGTATATAGCTGTCAATCTTGGATTCTTTGTAAAGTGGTGATGGCTTAGAAAACAGGGTTAGGATCTGTCACCTAAGACTTTTCAACTTTATGAGCCGTGAGGGTCTCATAAAGAATTTTCTCCCTACCAGTCGAGAGGATCCGGTAGGTGTAATTTCTCCTTAAGAATCGTGAGGATTTCTAAGCGTGTTTTCTCTTGAAAGTCGTAAGGATCTCACAAGAGAATTTGCTCCCTTACGAGCCGTGAGGACCCGCAAGTGATGGATGAAGTTGTTCTTATCCGCATTTCACAGAGTCAGGGGTTGCTCTGGATGCTTCCCACTGGTTCACTGCCGTGTTCTGCGAGGACCAGACTCCGCTCTGGACGTTTTCCAGGATACCGTAGTTTAAAGACATCACGGTCGAGGTTAAGGACATCATAGTCCATGGATTTAAGGACTCCACAGTCCGTTGTTAGTTTTAGACATCACGGTCGAGGTTAAGGACATCATAGTCCATGAGTTTAAGGACCTCACAATCCAATGTTAGTTTTAAGACATCACGGTCGAGATTAAGGACATCATAGTCCATGGGTTTAAGGACCCCACAGTCCAATGTTAGTTTTAAGACATTACGGTCGAGGTTAAGGACATCATAGTCCGTGAGTTTAAGGACTTCACAGTCCAATTTTTTCCCATGGGTTCACTGCCGTGTTCGGCGAGGACCAGGCTCCGCTTTGGATGCTTCACACGAGTTCACTGCCGTGCTCTGCGAGGACCAGGATCCGCTCTGGACATTTTCCACGGGGTCAGAAGTGACATAATCCGCGTTCCACGTAGCCAGGAATTTTGCTCTGGATGTTTCCCACGAGTTCACTGCCGTGTTCAGCGAGGACCAGGCACCGCTCTGGATGCTTCACACGGGTTCACTGCCATGCTCTACGAGGACCAGGATCCGCTCTGGACGTTTTCCACGGGGTCAGAACTGATATAATCCGCGTTCCACGTAACCAGGAATTTTGCACTGGATGCTTCCCACGGGTTCACTGCCGTGTTCGGTGAGGACCAGGCTCCGCTCTGGATGCTTCACCCGGGTTCACTGCCGTGCTCTGTGAGGACCAGGATCCACTCTGGACGTTTTCCACGGGGTCAGAAGTGACATAATCCGCGTTCCACGTAGCTAGGAATTTTGCTTTGGATGCTTCCCACGGGTTCACTGCCGTGTTCGGCGAGGACCAGGCTCCGCTCTGGATGCTTCACACGGGTTCACTGCCGTGCTTTACGAGGACCAGGATCCGCTCTGGACGTTTTCCACGGGGTCAGAAGTGACATAATCCGCGTTCCACGTAGCCAGGAATTTTTCTATGGATGCTTCCCACGGGTTCACTGCTATGTTCGGCGAGGACCAGGCTCTGCTTTGGATGCTTCACACGGGTTCACTGCCGTGCTCTGCGAGGACCAGGATCCGTTCTGGACGTTTTCCACGGGGTCAGAAGTGACATAATCCGCGTTCAACGGGTCTCCCAGCTATATGGTCAGAAGTGACATAATCCGCCTGGATACGGACGCTCACACTTGAATTGACGATAGGTTTAGCGACCTGGACATTGAAACTCAGAGACTGATAGCTTAAGTGATATGGACATTTCATTGATTACTGATCTGATACACTTGCTTTATCGTTACCTGTACCGGTTATTTCATGATCGCGTCATTGTTCTATATTTAGTGCTTCATGATTATCATCTATCACGACCCGAAGGTATGGAACGTGACTGACACTTAGATTACGAGACGTCTAAAGGCGTAACGTAACCTAAGTCAGCCAAAGCCCAGAAAATCTAAACCAAAATCAATAAGAGTGAAGGAAACCTTTCATGAAAACGACTTAAAATCAATTATGTTACATTAACCCTATTTTTAAAAAAACATCAAAAATTTTCGAAAATTTCGGCAGAGTCTCCTTTGTAAATTCTATCCCCCAAAATAGGTACAACAAGATATATAAACCTGTAATAACAAAATGGCATCCCCAAGCGGGAGCTGGCTCTTCGCCCAAGGCAGATAACAATCCCACCAATATATATGTAAAATCAAGCAAATGAGCATAAAGAAATGCAAAATATAAGAAAAACACAATGTCGGCTCAAGTGAGCTTGACCCCAAAGAAACCACATATACACAAATCTCTCAGTCTCATCACTAGGACGCATATACAAATAAGAAGTGGTAGATGGAGAATACTAGATACAAAGATAGTACAAAAAGAGATAAAAGTGTCCTCGCAACCTACCTACGAGCAATGCCGTGAGTCTGAGCAAAGGAAGCCAACAATAAGATAAGCCCGCCGCTACAAGGCTGACGGGTCCGACCTGCAAGACATTGTGGCACAACGGGAGTGAGTTGCCAGCTCGTGAGTAGCAAGTAACATCTAATAAGGCTATCGTAAGAATGCACGCAAATGCGTCACAACATGTATGTCTGGATGTGATGTAATGCCTCTAGTATGTATGCACATGTATGTAATATCAATACGAAATCTTTAAGTGTTTTAAATGCTATAAGTTCTGCATTCTTAACTTAGAAAAAGAATATCTTTGCAATAGCCAAAGTACCATCAATGAAATCATCTAAAAACCGGGTCAAGCATCGACACCAAATATGGAAATATATCTGTCTCAATGTCTCACTATATCAATGTCTCAGTACATCGGGCTCCGTCAGTCCGGATCGGCCCATATCATCAAATCTCACGACAACGGTCGGTATCCTCCGGATATCCGCCGTGCTAGACATCACCGATAGGTAGTCTTCCCCTGCCAGGCTCATCGTCTACAACTCGATCTTCTTGCCCCGGGGTACCATACCGGGCCCACCATGTACCCGAGATGGTTCATCCACTCCTCGAATCGGGTCTTGAAATCCAACAGAAAACATGAAAACTCATGGTGGACGACACATACATCACGAGAAAACTGCAACTTTGTTTTAAAAATGATAATAATAAGCTTTATTAAATTTTTACGGTTTTCCCCAAAATCCAAAAATCGCAGCAATACTAAAATCCTCAAGAAAATCATAATACCCAATATGTTGTATATGATAAATGCTTATGATGTCAAAGGTATGCAATGTGATTTATAGCTAGAAACCTATATAGCATGATGATGAAGTGAGGTGTATGTATATATATATATATATATATATATATATATATATATATATATATGCAATTCGATGCATCATATACGATGCAAGGGTTGATACTGAACTAAGCGGGTTCTACAGTGCTCGTGACATGGCAATTACCAAAGGCGTGTGTGTCACATGAACAGTGCGTGCAACAGGAGCCAATGGCAATGGTGTACGTATCCTATGAGGTGATATCACACATGTATATATGGATATCTATGCAATTCTAGCAGACGAATAGCTATAAAGGTATGCATATGAATGAGAGGGTTAGTTAACTAACAATGCATATAGTTGAAAGCAATAAAGTAATCCTAACTATGGGGCGCCTCGCGCCATCCAGACGATTCCCCCATAGATGAATACATCTACTCACCTGAATGCCTCGCTAATCTGATCCAACCATCGCTTTGCCTTTGCGCGCCGCGTCCGATATTTCCACAACCGATCCTAGAATTGCATAACACACAACATAAGATTATATATTCCTGAAACGACGCAAGTCACAATATGAAAAGATCGACGCTCACAAGTTAGGCACAACGTGCACTCGGTGCGCGGGAAACACACGAAAATCGCTAAAACCTTAACTAAAATCATGGTTTCGGGGCAACCGTCAAAACTAAAACCCGACTAAACCAAACTCCGCATTCGCACACCCTAATAATCGTATGAGATGCTATAAATATCGTCCATATATCGCAATTAGATCACCTCCTAATTTTTATAAAAACCTAGTAAGCATTAGCATACCAATTTCGATGCAAACATCGCGAATTAACGATATCGCGATCACAATATCGCACAAACGTTCGATCTAACACACTAGATGGCCACAATACTAACTTAAACACACTTATCCAACTTCAAACCCTAACTAAAACATCACCCCTTTTCTTGAAATTTCCTAAACAAGAATTTATAACCAAATTTCACACTTAAACTTTCTAATCTAGCATATTTAAACTACAATTAAACAACTAGATTAGAATTATACCTTACAAGTTGTGATTCCCTTGCACTAATCCTTCAAAGTGGCCTCTTTTCTCCTTGTTTTAACCCAATTTGGGCTTGAGAAGGGATGGCTTAAGGTTTTGGTTTGAATTAGAGAAGAAAAATGTGTATTTTTGTGGATTTTTGTTGATTTTTGAAGCAATTTTGAAGCAAGAAAGAGAGGGGAAAATGGGGTTTCCAGCAGGTGAGCTTGGCCTGGAGGTAGAGGAGGGTGTGTGTGTGAGAATTGTGTAGAAAATTCTACACAAAAAGCCTTTCCCAAGCTCAATTAATGACTATCACATCAATTTTTACACAAAAACCCCATTTTAAACCATTTTTGATTAAAATTTTAAACCATAGAACTACCATCTTGCAAAGTCTTGATAAAATTTTTGTTACACTAAATTTTAGTTTATAATGGTTCCTAAGTGTATAATTTACCCAATTAAATTTGTATTTATTACTAATTTAATGTATTTTTAAAAGCTTAAAATAATATTAAAAATAAGTAATTAAGGAAATTTTTTTAAATAACTAGAAAATTTTATGTGATAATTTAGTGACCAATTTCAAGCAATATCTTATCTAAATTTTGTATAATTAGACCTATATTGAAAAATACTTATTTTGACTTTTTACAGAAAAGACTGTTTATTTTGCCGAATATCGAAAAACTGCCTAAACGATTTTCGAAGCGTTACAATCTTCCCCCCTTAAAGAAATTCGGTCCCCGAATTTAAAAATTAACTATGCATACCTTCAAAAAGATGGGGATATCTCTTCCTCATCTCGATCTCGGTCTCCCAGGTGACCTCCTCGCTGTTCGGGCCACGCCAAAGAACCTTGACGGACGGTATAACCTTCGACCTCAATTTCTTCACCTGATCCAAAATGACCACCGGCTGCTCGATGAATGAAAGATCGCGCTCAAGCTGGATCGTCTGGTGCTGAATCGCATGGGAAGGGTCATGAAGGTACTTGCGGAGCATCGAAATATGGAAAACGGGGTGAACATCGGGGAAGCTGGGCGGAAGAGCTAACCAATAAGCCACTGAACCGACACGCTCTAGGATCTCGAAGGGACCAACATATCTAGGACTAAGCTTCCCTTTCCGCCCAAATCTCATCACACCCTTCATCGGAGAGACCCTCAGGAAAACATGATCGCCAACAGCGAACTCGAGTCGGCGACGGCGCCTGTCAGCATATGATTTCTGCCTACTCTGTGCCGCTCTCATCCTGTCCCGAATCAGCTGTATCTTTTCGGTCATCTCCTGTATGATCTGCGGGCCCAAAATACTACTCTCCCTGAGCTCTGTCCAACACACAGGCGATCGACATCTCCTCCCATATAAAGCCTCGAAAGGTGCCATCTGAATCGTCTCCTGGAAGCTATTATTGTAGGAGAACTCGATCAAGGGCAAATGACGATCCCAGCTACCACCGAAATCTAAAACACAAGCTCTGAGCATGTCCTCAAGAGTCTGAATAGTACGCTCTGATTGACCGTCAATCTGCGGATGAAAGGCTATGCTAAAACTCAATCGGGTGCCTAAAGCTTCCTGAAGTTTCTGCCATAATCGGCCGGTAAACTGGGTGCCCCGGTCGGACACGATGCAAGTCGGGACGTCATGCAGTCGCACGATCTCATCAATATAAACCTGGGCGTACTGAGCAAATCCAAAAGTGGTCTTCACTGGAAGGAAGGGAGCCGCTTTCGTCAGTCGATCCACAATCACCCAAATAGAGTCATACCCTCGACTGGTCCTAGGTAGACCCACAATGAAGTCCATGGAGACCTTTTCCCACTTCCACTCAGGGATGGGCAAAGGCTGTAACTCACCGGCTGGCCTCTGGTGCTCGGCCTTGACTTGCTGACAAGTCAGGCATCTCGACACAAAGTCTGTAACATCCTTCTTCATCCCGTCCCACCAGTAAACCTCTCTCAAATCACGGTACATCTTGGTGGAACCTGGATGAACACTGTACACTGATCTATGTGCCTCCTCAAGAATATCACGCCTCAGTCCCTCAGAATCTGGTACGCACAGTCGAGTCCCAAATCGAAGTATCCCCTGATCATCAATCACGAACTCAGAAACTCTGCCCTGCCGAATCTTCTCGATAATCTCTAAATTACGGGCATCGCCATACTGTGCCTCGCGGATACGGTCAAGTAACTGTGGGCGTGCTCTGAAATGGGCCAGCTGTCCCCTTATAGGAGTAAACTGGAACTGCACTCTGCTGTCACATAACACCTGCCAATCCGTCGTCGACTGCATCTGTACTGCACTCAAACAGGATAAGCTACCTCCGGGCCTCCTACTCAAAGCATCTTCCACCACATTCGCCTTGCCCGGATGGTATAGAATCTCGCAGTCATAATCTTTCACTAACTCCATCCAACGGCGCTGTCTCAGATTCAGATCTCGCTGCTGAAAGATATACTTCAAGCTCTTATGGTCAGTGAATATCTGGTACGACTCGCCGTATAGGTAATGTCTCCAGATCTTAAGTGCAAATACCGCTGCAGCCATTTCTAAATCATGAATGGGGTAGTTCTGTTCATGTTTCCGCAACTGCCGAGAAGCATACGCGATAACTCTGTTGTGCTGCATCAATACACAGCCCAGCCCCACTCGAGAAGCATCACAATATACCATGAAACGCCCGACCCTGAAGGCAATGATAACACTGGTGCAATAGTCAGACGAGTCTTCAACTGCTGGAAGCTATCTTCACATGCCTCGGTCCAATCTAAAGGAACCCCCTTCCGGGTCAATCCGGTCAACGGTGCAGCAATACGGGAGAAATCCTGGACAAAACGTCGATAATAGCCGGCCAGACCTAGAAAGCTGCGAACCTCTGTAACTGATACCGGTCTGGGCCAACGCTGCATTGCCTCGATCTTCTTCAGGTCTACACAAATACCATCTCTCATCACCACATGACCCAAGAAGTCGACACTGTCTAGCCAGAATGCGCACTTGGAAAATTTGGCAAACAGCTGATGCTCCCTCAAAGTCTACAATGTGATACGCAAGTGTTGCTCATGCTCCTCCCGGCTCCGAGAATAAACAAAGATGCCGTCAATGAACACAATGATGAACTGATCGAGATACGGCCTGAATACACGGTTCATCAAGTCCATAAATGCTGCCGGGGCATTGGTGAGCCCGAACGTCATCACCAAGAACTCATAATGACCATATCGAGTACGGAAAGCGGTCTTCGGAATATCCTCCTTCCGAACCCGCAACTGGTGATAACCTGACCGTAAATCAACCTTCGAGAAAAATCCTGCACCCTGGAGCTGATCGAATAAGTCGTCAATGCGGGGTAGGGGATATCTGTTCCGCACAGTAACCTGGTTCAGCTGACGATAATCAATGCATAAGCGCATACTACAGTCCTTCTTCTTAACAAACAGGACGGGAGCACCCCAAGGTGACATACTCGGTCGGATAAGCCCTTTGTCCAGCAAGTCCTGTAACTGATCCTTCAGCTCCCTGAGCTCCGCCGGGGCTATCCAATAAGGCGGTATAGAGATAGCCCCGTGCCGGGGATCAAGTCGATGCAGAACTCAATCTCGCGCTCTGGTGGCAGACCAAGCAGCTCGTCAGGGAATACATCAGGAAACTCTCTCACAACAGGGACCTGGTCCAACGGAACCTCCGTGGCGCTAGTATCACAAACATAGGCTAAGAATCCCTGACACCCTTTCCTCGAGAGCTGACCAGCGCGAAGAGAAGAAATCAAGCTGGGAAGGGTAGCGCTATGATCTCCCTGAATAACAAGAACCGGCTCACCAGGAAAGCTGAATCTGACTGTCTTTTCACGACAGTCCACGGATGCATAACAGGTGGCTAGCCAGTCCATACCAAGAAGAACGTCGAAGTCAAGCATATCGAGGAGAATCAAATCAACTGAAGAATCCCTCTCCCCGATACGAACAGGACACGATTGGTACACAAAACGAGCAACAAACGACTCGCCTACCGGAGTAATAACGACAAGCGGCTGATCTAACGGAGAAGGCTCTTGGCCTAACCTCGGTGCAAAGTATGTGGATACATAGGAATGTATGAAGCCTGGATCAAATAATACCCGTGCACCAAAAGAACATATTGGCAGAGTACCTGTCACGACGGCATTGGATGCCTGTGCATCCTGAGGAGTCAACGCGAACACTCGGGCTTGTCTACCACTAATAGATGGCTGTCCTCTACCTCTACCTCGGCCTCTGCCCCTGCCTCTGTCTCCTCGTTCTCTCTGAACAGGACCTCTACGCCCACGACCTCTAGGAGCATCTGCCTAGCATGGAGCCTCATCAGGGGTAGGTAGTAGAGCTCTCTGAGGAGGTGGTGAAGGTGGTAAGGTCACATGTGGGACTGTCGCCGCGCCCTGGCGCCCCATGGTACAGTCTCTGATACGGTGGTACTGACTCCCGCACCGAAAACATCCTGGCGACGACTGCTGAGTCTGCGGATATGAACCAAATAACTGACCTCGTCTCAATCCTCTGCCACCACCCTTTCCCGGAAAGAATCTATCACAGTGTCTACCCATCTGCCGCTGAGCTGGTGTATCAGTACGGATCCTCTTCGGCCCAGAAACGACCGGAGTCTCAGAAATGCGCTCCTCCAAAAGTAAGGCTGCATCCATCGCGGCTGTGTATGTGTCAAAGTGCTGGGTACCGATGGCAAGGAATAGCTGTGTGTCAAGCCCTCGCACAAACCTCTTTATTCTCTTCTCTTCAGTGTCTACTAGGTATGGAGCATATCGAGACAACTGGTTAAACTGTATATCATACTCAGACACTGTCATCCCAGGTGTCTTGCGCAAAGACTCAAAACTATGGGCTCGAGCATCTTGGACACTCTCCGGAAGGAAACGAGCAAGAAATGCAGCTGTAAACTCGTCCCAGGTCATAGAAGGTAGACCTGCAGCTCGGTCTCTCTCTACTGAATCGTACCACGTCTGGGCAAGTCCCTCCAGACGAAAACTCGCGAACTCCACCCATCTATCATCAGAACACCTCAACGAACGGCAAATCCTAGCCATCCTATCAAGATATGCCTGTGGGTCCTCGGTCGCATCCGTACCGGTAAAAGCTGGAGGTCTCAATCTCATAAACTCCTGTAGTGAAACAGGGATAGTCGCAGTAGCAGCAGGAGTAACCGTCGGGGCCACAGGTACAATCGTGATCTGTGCGGTGGAAGGAACGTCCTCGGACCTCTGTGTCCGACTGGACTCAACTAACGACCCCATCATCTGTCGCAACTCCTGCATACCGGCCTCTAATCTGGCAATACGGTCGGGAGAAGGCGGATCAATCTGACCTTGAGGGGTAGGTGGATCATCCCGCTCGATCCTCGCCTCAAACGAGCCCGCTCGAAGCTCATCCCTAGCGGCAGCCCGCTGAGCTCTCGTAGTCTTTGGCGGCATCGAAGCTGGAATAAGAAACAGGGGCAATAAGAACATTGCAATTGAATCAAGGAATCAAGAAAGGAAATACAAGCAATTATTTCCTAAGGTCACTTAGGCGGAGTACCGTATAGTAAGTATGCCGTGGAACATACCCATGCTACGCCACTCTGCTTAAGTCACCTACTCCATCTACCAAGAGTCGTCCTACACTCAGAAAGGGAAAGCCTACGCTCTGATACCAACTTTGTCACGACCCGAAGGTCCGGAACGTGACTTGCACTTAGATTACAAGACGTCTAAAGGCGTAACGTAACCTAAGTCAGCCAAAACCCAGAAAATCTAAACCAAAATCAATAAGAGTGAAGGAAACCTTTCATGAAAATGACTTAAAATCAATTATGTTACATTAACCCCATTTTTAAAAAAACATCAAAAATTTTCGAAAATTTCGGCAGAGTCTCCTTTGTAAATTCTATCCCCCAAAATGGGTACAACAAGATATATAAACCTGTAATAACAAAATGGCATCCCCAAGTGGGAGCTAGCTCTTCGCCCAAGGCGGATCACAATCCCACACAATATATATGTAATATCAAGCAAATGAGCATAAAGAAATGCAAAATATAAGAAAAACACAACGTCGGCTCAAGTGAGCTCGACCCCAAAGAAACCACATATACACAAATCTCTCAGTCTCATCACTAAGTCGCATATACAAATAAGAAGTGGTAGATGGAGAATACTAGATACAAAGATAGTACAAAAAGAGATAAAAGTGTCCTCGCAACCCACCTACGAGCAATACCCCGAGTCTGAGCAAAGGAAGCCAACAATAAGATAAGCCCGCCGCTACAAGGCTGACGGGTCCGGCCTGCAAGACACTGTAGCACAACGGGGGTGAGTTGCCAGCTCGTGAGTAGCAAGTAACATCTAATAAGGCTATCATAAGAATGCACGCAAATGCGTCACAACATGTATGTCTGGATGTGATGTAATGCCTCTAGTATGTATGCACATGTATGCAATATCAATACGAAATCTTTAAGTGTTTTAAATGCTATAAGTTCTGCATTCTTAACTTAGAAAAAGAATATCTGTGCAATAGCCAAAGTACCATCAATGAAATCATCTAAAAACCGGGTCAAGCATCGACACCAAATATGGAAATATATCTGTCTCAATGTCTCACTATATCAATGTCTCAGTATATCGGGCTCCGTCAGTCCGGATCGGCCCATATCATCAAATCTCACGACAACGGTCGGTATCCTCCGGATATCCGCTGCGCCAGACATCACCGGTAGGTAGTCTTCCCCTGCTAGGCTCATCGTCTACAACTCGATCTTCTTGCCCCGGGGTACCATACCGGGCCCACCATGTACCCGAGACGGTTCATCCACTCCTCGAATCGGGTCTCGAAATCCAACAGAAAACATGAAAACTCATGGTGGACGACACATACATCACGAGAAAACCGCAACTTTTTTTTAAAAATGATAATAATAAGCTTTGATTAAATTCTTGCGGCTTTCCCCAAAATCCAGAAATTGCAGCAATACTGAAATCCTCAAGAAAATCATAATACCCAACATGTTGTATATGATAAATGCTTATGATGTCAAAGGTATGCAATGTGATTTATAGCTAGAAACCTATATAGCATGATGATGAAGTGAGGTGTGTGCGTGTGTGCGTGCGCACGCGCTAAGCAATTCGATGCATCATAGACGATGCAAGGGTTGATACTGAACTAAGCGGGTTCTACAGTGCTCGTGACATGGCAATTACCAAAGGCGTGCGTGTCACATGAACAGTGCGCGTGCAACAGGAGCCAATGGCAATGGTGTACGTGTCCTATGAGGTGATATCACACATGTGTATATGGATATCCATGCAATTCTAGCAGACAAATAGCTATAAAGGTATGCATATGAATGAGAGGGTTAGCTAACTAACAATGCATATAGTTGCAAGTAATAAAGTAATCCTAACTATGGGGCGCCTCGCGCCATCCAGACGATTCCCCCATAGATGAATACATCTACTCACCTGAATGCCTCGCTAATCTGATCCAACCACCGCTTTGCCTTTGCGCGCCGCGTCCGATGTTTCCACAACCGATCCTAGAATTGCATAACACACAACATAAGATTACATATTCCTAAAATGACGCAAGTCACAATATGAAAAGATCGACGCTCACAAGTTAGGCACAACGTGCACTCGGTGCGCGGGAAACACACGAAAATCGCTAAAACCTTAACTAAAATCGTCGTTTCAGGGCAACCGTCAAAACTAAAACCCGACTAAACCAAACTCCTCATTCACACAGCCTAATAGTCGTATGAGATGCTATAAATATCGTCCATATATCGTAATTAGATCACCTCCTAATTTTTATAAAAACCTAGTAAGCATTAGAATACCGATTTTGATGCAAACATCGCGAATTAACGATATCGCGATCACAACATCGCACAAACGTTCGATCTAACACACTAGATGGCCACAATACTAACTTAAACACACTTATCCAACTTCAAACCCTAACTAAAATATCACCCCTTTTCTTGAAATTTCCTAAACAAGAATTTATAACCAAATTTCACACTTAAACTTTCTAATCTAGCATATTTAAACTACAATTAAACAACTAGATTAGAATTATACCTTACAAGTTGTGATTCCCTTGCACTAATCCTCCAAAGTGGCCTCTTTTCTCGTTGTTTTAACCCAATTTGGGCTTGAGAAGGGATGGCTTAAGGTTTTGGTTTGAATTAGAGAAGAAAAGTGTGTATTTTTATGGATTTTTGTTGATTTTTGAAGCAATTTGGAAGCAAGAAAGAGAGGGGAAAATGGGGTTTCCAGCAGGTGAGCTCGGCCTGGAGGTAGAGGAGGGTGTGTGTGTGAGAATTGTGTAGAAAATTCTATACAAAAAGCCTTTTCCAAGCTCAATTAATGACTATCACATCAATTTTTACACAAAAACTCCATTTTAAACCATTTTTGATTAAATTTTTAAACCATAGAACTACCATCTTACAAAGTCTTGATAAAATTTTTGTTACACTAAATTTTAGTTTATAATGGTTCCTAAGTGTATAATTTACCTAATTAAATTTGTATTTATTACTAATTTAATGTATTTTTAAAAGCTTAAAATAATATTAAAAATAATTAATTAAGGAATTTTTTTTTAAATAAATAGAAAATTTTAAGTGACAATTTAGTGACCAATTTCAAGCAATATCTTATCTAAATTTTGTATAATTAGACCTATATTGAAAAATACTTATTTTGACTTTTTACAGAAAAGACTGTTTATTTTGCCGAATATCGAAAAACTGCCTAAACGATTTTCGAAGCGTTACATCATCATTGCACATTATATATGTATATATTGCTATTGTGTTGCTCTGACGACCTGAGTATGCATACTCAGAGTAAGAAGTGGACTTAGCTTGGATTAGGACCTTTCTTATCTTGAGGATACTGCGGACATCTAAATCAGCGATGCCAATGCTTTCTTTTCCTTAGACTCTATCTGGTTAGTGTTATATCTGTTTTGATAGAATTAGTGACTGAATTCTTCATTATCTATGCATTGATTACTGATTACCACGTAATGTTAGAAGACGGCAGGATATTTTCTTGACCGCAGGAGCATGGTTTGTCTTGTCACTCTTCGTATTCCGTATTTTGGGAAGCGGGGCGTGACATGGTTTTATTGGTATCAGAGCGCCAGGTTTAGATTGGGATTACAGTTTCCAGCTAGGACTTGACAATTTAAGTCGCCCATACGGTCTTGATTATAAACTTGTTATCATTGACTAGGATCCCTACAGTTTATCAAGCTATATTTTTGACTCCATCCGCTAGAGTTTTGAGTGACTTAGTAGAGTTATGTGATTGCAATTATGAACTGCAGCATAGTTACAAGACAGCACTCTGCTTGAGTAACTTGGAGTTCTACATTCGATTTCCATTCAATTGAGTTTCATCTCACCACATATTCTTGTTTCGTTCTATAATTTATTCTGATTCTTATACCTTGTACCTTATGTCGTCCTAAAATTTGTTGTTTCGGGACCATAACTTCCAACAACTCTTCATCCTCCTCCACTACCCAGAGTCAGACCGTCGAGATTTTGGGTGTACTATAAGGTTTGATGGAACCCCAGGAGCGAACAAATGATCTCTTAGCTGAAGGACTAAGAAGGCAAATGGCTCAGGCACCAGCGGGAGCCCCCAATCTAGGGGAATCCCTATTAAACAAAAAGGTGGTGTGCAGATGAAGTGCCCATTTGTTCCTCAGCAACAAAAGCAGCGGAGAACTCAACGTTATGATTATTGCAAGAGGCCAGGACACTTTCAGAGGGACTGTCGCCAGGCCAAGGGACAATGCTTGATTTATGGATCCGACGAGCATCTTATTGATGGTTGCCCTCGAAGGAAAGAGTTACAAGGAGGAGATTCGTCAACGCTCTCCACTTCTACTAAGTAACTTGATTGTTTCGTAGTTCGAGTTTCGAGGATAGTACGGACCCAACACAGGATTCAAACTCGCTTCACGAGATCACGGCAATCTAGATATCAATGTGGAATTATCACCCTTCCTGCTTTCAATAAAGACCTAGTTATTTTATTTAGTAATCGTTTCTTTTCGTCTGAACCTTGTATTTTGTTGAACCCCTTGGTTTAAATGAATATGTGAGTTGTGATTTATATATCGTTCCCTTGCCACTCACTTTCTTATACTACTTACTGCATCATCACTCAAGTCTATGATTATAGATTTTTGTCCACTTTATATTTTTCCATGTGTTCCACATCTTTAGTTATTCTGTGTTCCACTATCTAATCATGACTCTCCTTTTTCAGGCTATGGACAATCCTGGGGCAGCGCCGCCTTTCGATGGGGACACCCGGTCATGCATTTCTTTTGGCTACATACTAGTGAGTTCAGATGACGAGGTCCCATAGGTTATTTTCGACAACAGCGATCCCGAGGACGAGGAAGTCGCAGATGCAGCTCCAGAAGTCAACATGATCAGTGACTCTGACGATGAAGAAGGGGACCCTGAAGAAGTCCCGATAGAGGAAGATCCTGAGGAGGACCCAGTAGAAGAGAATCCTGAAGAGGAAGATCCTGAGGAGGACCCAGTGGAAGAAAACCCAGTAGAAGAGAATCCGGAAGAGGAAGATCCTGAGGAGGACCCAGTGGAAGAAAATCCAGAAGAGGCAGATCACGTGGAAGAGGACCCCGATGAGGAAGCTTCCGCCGAGGAAGAAGGACCGGGAGAAGAAAACCCCGTGGGGGAAGAGCCCGAAAATGAGGCCCCAGCCGAGGAAGAGTCGGAGGATGAAATCTCGAGTGAGGAGGAATTCGAGACGGAAGAACCTCCAGTAGCAATCCCTGCAAGACGATATGGGAATGGACGCCCTTATCTTAGTGCGAGAACTTATCGTAACCTGTTAAACCTTCACAATCGCGACTGACGTGACTTGTTTTTCTGGACAAATAAAACTATGTATAGCTCAAGGCCACTTTTATCTTTCAAGTGTGCTTTGTTAAAACTTTTCTGAAATATAAAGTATCTGATCACGCAAATCTTCTGTGGGTATTGTACATTTAAGGTCCGCATGACGTATTGATTGTTCCTTCTTATAATAATTTCCTTCCCTTCTTGAGATTCATTATCGTTACATCATTCTTGAACCCCTGTAGTAACCTGACCTCTAGCCCCCATCAAGACTATAGTTGAGCATCACCTTCCTAACTTCTTTTCGTTTAGGCCGTATCTTACCGCAAATCCATGCCCAGACCAGTCTCTTATACATTACTAGTATTGCTTCCCATTACTGAAATTACATTCAGTGATGTTGTTATTCGAAATTTAGTTTTCTTTATTTTTGGTAGTTATCTAAATTGCATATTATTAAACTACTTTTGTTTTACTTATTTTAAATGTTTTACTATTTTCCCATTTTCAATAGTGCAAACTTACATCGCATATACTATTTTGTTTTATTTTCTCTTGTATTTTACCGTATGGGGTTTCTCAAGTTATTTTAAATTGCTTGATCTGTAGTTCTACTAAAATATTTTTGGCTTATCAGCAAATCCTTCATTATTGTTTATCAATGTTATTATATCTTTCAATGTGTTTGTATATATATAGTCTATTGCTACGAATGGTTATGCCTCGTGCTTACTTATGACTATTCTTTTAGCTTTGCTATTTATTATATATATATATATATATATATATATATATATATATATATATATATCTTTAAAGTTCATCAAGTTGCTTTTACGTAAATCGCTATATAGTAGTATTGGACTTTTGTTGCTTTTCGCATGGCATTTTACAGCTTATCACATTTTAAATTTCGAGGATGAAATTTTATATAAGTGGGGTATGATGTAATACCCAGTTCCGATATACCGTAACCGTATTTTAATAGATAATTTCCAAATATTTTCCCCAAATTTTCCTACATAATTTTCTAAAATTTTCTAAAAGCTAAACCTTTACCCTAATTAAACCCTATCCTCTTTCTATATTTTTCCTAACCAAAACCCAAACCCTAACCTTTTTATTTTTCCAAATTCTTTTCCTAATCTACCCAAAAACCAAGCCCATAGCCCCGGCCCATGAATCTGAAACCGACCCCTACCCGACCCGGCCCACTTCCCCACTTCTCCTTCTTCTTCGTTCCCGTTGCTTTCCCGCTCTTTTCCCTCGTTTCCCCCTAAGTCTGTGTCTACGCCGCGACGACCGAGCTCCCGTCGCCAACGAAATCCCCGTGATCCCCTCTACCAAATCTCCTCCCTCCAACGGCTCCCCTCTCTCGTCTTCACCGACGCCTCCGCGAGACTCGCTCCCCCCAACGGCCATGATGACCCAATCTCCACCCGCCTACCTCCCCGCTATCCCCGATGATCCCTTGTTCTCTCTCTCTCCCACGTCTCTCTCTACTACTCCCTCTCACTCTCCTTCTCCCACTCTTCCTCACCGACAACCCACCAAACTCGACGATCTCCACCTCGTCGCCTCCAGTAACCCACACCCGAACACTTATAGCTAGCCACTGCACCCACCTCGATGAGCACCGCTGCCCGAGCCCACCTCCGATACCACTCCCCTACCTCACCCCAGCAGCCCATCTCCTTCTTCGCCGTCGAGATCACCGGCAAGCCACCGCCTCGCAGCTGCGACTGCACCCTCGTCTCCTCCTCCGACCGCAGGGAACTCTACCGCTGTCTTCCAACATCGCCGCCGATCTCCTCCTCGTCACTAACACAACACTACCATCATCACCATCGCTGCCTCCTCCGCCGACCTCGTCGCCGCAACCTCCACTGCACCGAGCCCCCGCACCTACAAACCCACCTCCTCTCCTCATATTAACTGATCACTTCCTGCTCCCAACGACACTACCCCCGTCACCACCCTCTCTGCCACTGCGACAACCACTCGATCATCGTGACATCCTCCTTCTCTCAGCAGCCAGACCCCAGCACCACCAACTCCTCCTCTGCAACCCCCTTCGCCCCTGCACCCGAGCACCGACCACCCCGCCAGCACACCTTTTGTCTCATCACCGTTGCCACCGCACCGGAGCTCCCGTGAACCAATGATGCTACCACACCACTACCATCTCCACTACTACGTCGCCACAGCTCACTTCCCTGCTGCACAACGCCAAGCCGAGCCCTCCGTCGACGTTTCATCGAACACCCATATCGTGGCCGTCGACCTTCTCTGCCGCCGTGACGTCGTCGCTATTCGCCTCTCACAGTCGAAGCCCGCCAGTTAACCGTCGTCAGGCAAGTGTCCTCACTTGCTTACATGCTATGTGAAGAATATACATATTAACATATGTAGTTATTTTATATCGGACATTTCCTTAGTGTTTTTCATAATACTCCATGATAAATAGTCGTTTGAGTTGAGAGACATATGAGTCTAAATCCTAGTGATAATGTCATATGGGAATCGTAGAACCAAACCGTATTGGTTTAGTTAAAGAAAAAACGAACGTTCGATCACTAATCTTATACTTAACTTAGATGTTCGATGCAAACCCTAGGCAAAAGCTCATGTTAAAATGGCGGAACTGGTTATAGATAGATCCATTTGCCGATAAAGAACGTCATGTAGGAATATGGGTTTCAAATAGTTAAGTTTATATTATGTAACGACGCCCCCAAAAAGCGACGTCGAATCTGGAATTCACCGCACATGCCACGTTCTAAAATCTATATTAAATTAAATACAACTCGCAACTTAATGTTTTAGGACTCGTATTGAATTCAACATATGAACCTATAGTATCCAATAGTTTATCTCTGAATTTTATTAAGTTATAGCAACGAAAACTATGGCGATTCGTGGCTCTGGACCGCTGTCCAGAGCAAGGATCTTTACCTTTACCTATTTTGGAACGCATGTTTCTCCCTGTTTAGGTGCGCAAATTTGCGAACCCATGTATATAATCGAATTATCTTTCTAACGGTGCTAGTCTCGTTGCATTCCAGTGTCGTTTGATATTTATGACATCTTTTAAACCATCGTTGTGTTCTGCGGTTTCATGCAGAAACAGAATGTATATCTCAATATTAGACAGTGTATATCTCACTGCATACAGCTGATATCATTGATTCGTCTGATGCATTGCAAATATAACTGATAAATTTAAATATTATCTAGCTGTAGCGTTGCCTAATTATTCTTCCAACATGGAGTAAAAGGTGTTACGAAATGGACTCTCAGTTCAGAAATTGGATTTCCAGCAGTAAACATTTAAAATGGAATCACTATAACTCGTAAATATGATTACCCGATTGATTCGAAACCAATTTTTCTGTATGGATAATTAAATATACTTCCTACTCCTTTTATATCGTTTTTCTTAATTATGCACGTGTGATTTTATATGATTTTTTTAGTCCAACCGACACTGGTTGCTCATATGTTTTAGCAGTGCATTTACTATATCCCCATTATGTGCATGATTGTCATACTCTTATAAATAGTGTTAATTTGCATCGATAACCTAATGACCGTGTTACATTACCAAGTGATAATGTTAGTAATTGGATTGTGGTAAGTACGTTAGTGTAAAAGCGTGAATGAATAAGTGAAGTGACACGTACATGTACACAATCAGCGGAACCAATTAGTTATTGTATTGTCAACGCCTATGGGACATATGTAAGTGTAAGTA
The DNA here is from genome assembly GCA_030015575.1 of Agapanthus africanus. NCBI lineage: Eukaryota > Viridiplantae > Streptophyta > Magnoliopsida > Asparagales > Amaryllidaceae > Agapanthus > Agapanthus africanus. Next base: position 88,932,756 of record JASDDO010000014.1, read on the forward strand.
TAACTGGTATGGGACGGTTATGAAAGCACTTACATTAGTGTCATAGGTAAGACGTCGAACACCGTCCATTTATCTTGGATACCGGTTGAGACATGCTTGATGGAGACCTTGTCTCCAGTTCTCGTGAAGACTTGTCGTGGAGCGACTAGTATTTGGATTCATGGTCGGTGTTTGATGTAGACCACGGGGTGTGGGGTAGTTTGAGTGTGAGCTCGATCAACGGAATCTCAGGAGTCCCACTGCCGGCATATATAGCGATTTCGGGAGTCGTATGGATGGTATTACTGATTATTAGCGAGCGTGATTCGGGCCCGTGTTCCCTTGCCCCTGGGGCCTACTCTTGGGTTGGGTATGCTCCTGCGGTGGTTGACGCTCACATTTGGACTGACGATAGGTTTAGCGATCTGGACATTGAGACTTAGAGACTGATGGCTTTAGTGACATGGACATTGCATTGATTACTAATCTGGTACACTTGCTTTATCGTTACCCGTACCGGTTATTTCATGCTCGCGCCATTGTTTTATATTTACTGCTTCATGTTTATCATCATTGCACATTATATATGTATATATTGCTATTGTGTCACTCTGACGACCTGAGTATGCATACTCAGAGTGAGAAGTGGACTTAGCTCGGATTAGGACCTTTCTTATCTTGAGGATACTACGGACATCTAAATCAGCGACGCCAACGCTATCTTTTCCTTGGACTCTCTCTGGTTAGTGTTATATCTGATTTTGATAGAATTAGTGACTGCATTCCTCATTATCTATGTATTGATTACTGATTACCATGTAATGTTAGAAACCGAAGTGTGACTACGGCAGGATATTTTCTTAACCGTAAGAGCATGGCTGGTCTTGTCATCCTTCGTATTCCGTATTTTGGGAAGCGGGGCATGACACCTGTGCTGTGTTTACCGCTTACCATATACTGCTAGAAACCGGATTTTGACTACGGCGAGATTATTCCTTAAACGCAGGAGTATGGCTGGCCTAGTCATCCTTGTATTCCGTATTTTGGAAAGCAGGACGTGACATAAATTGTAAAGAGTTTAAAATTAGCAGAGTCAAGTGTGATATTTTTATAGTTAACATGCCAGAATAGGTTAAGTGTTTCTTTTGTAGACGGGAACTATATACTTTATATTTATGTCATCAAAATCATCATAGTTTATATTTAACTAAAGTCATCATTGTTCATGCAAATACAAATACGAGCACATAAAAATTGGGAAGGATGGAAACATTCATCTCCCAAATAGAGCAATAGAGAAGGCTTTGTTGGCAAAATTGTGAGCTGCACTGCATCCTTACAGATGAAATACAGAGAGACTGAAGGAGTATTTTATAGAATATGGCATACCTTGTAGTTCATAATAAGCTGCTCTCCAATCACCGTTGGATTTTCCGAATAGACGTTTACTATATTTGTCACTTCACATTAGACATGAATCCTATCATTTTTTTGAATTGGGCTTTGGGCTTGGGCTTCAAGAGCTGCTTCTTGCGAAAATTTGGTTATATTTCATGGTAATCAAATCCAACCCAACGCCGCCGCCGCCATCCTTCATTTTTCGTCATCTTTCGTCTCGATGACAAATCGAGATTTGCCAAAAAATAGGTTAATTCTCTTCGCTTCATCTCTCTCCTATTGATTTCGTCCTTTTTAATTTGCAAGTTTGCTAAAACGATTCCTTTCATAATCGCATTGATGATTTTTTTTAAAATTTTTTTTTTTCCATATGATTCACTTGTGTATGCAATTGTTACATAGATTAATACCCTATAGTAATTTAGATGATTACGACCCATCTTTTATAAGCACAATGCAGTTTTTTAAAATCTTGATTTCGATCACAATGTCGCATTCCTTGATCACAGAAGGATCATGGGGGAAGCAACATTTTGTTTTTGTAATGTTTAATTAACATCCTTTTATGTTATGAGTCGTCTTTTTGTTGAATTTTGAATGCATACTATTATTCGCTTTGGTCATATATAGATGAAATTATTAATTATGTATAGGCGATGAGGTCCCATGGTGCAGGGTGTTTGCTGAATAATTCATGAGAATAGGGAAGCGTCGAAGGGTTAAGGAGGAATTAGAATTTAAAGGACTTCGAATTAAGTCGGACAAGATTGATGAAATATATTAAATGGAAGGAGTTAAATGATCTGCATATCAATTCACATCAGCTTCTCACGCAATACCTTGAGATATATACAATAAGCATTACGGTTTATAGATGTTTCGTACCGAAAGTTCATGTCATCACAATTTATCATTCCCTTATGTACATCCAATCTTGGTGTTCATCTTGTATGCCATGTCCTGCATCATGATCAGCCGTGTTGCTTACTTTATATATGGCATTTTGGCATGCTCAAAATTTCAATGCATAGATTTCGGGAAATATGTCGTAATTTGAAGACTCGTCCTCTTTTCAATGGTTTGTGGTTTTGGTAATAACTAATTTAATTGTAATGAAAACATCAACTTCAGCAGGAATTTATTCGAACAGTTTGTTCTTACCGCAGTTTCCGAAGTTCAAATAAATTCTACTAAGTTCTGGAAGATTATACCACAATATGGATTTCTGCAACATATTCCACAATCCACATCAATGCCAACTATTTGGATTATAATGCTAAAAAAGAGAGTGGAAACTAACTAAAATTCCTTAATTTAGCTGGCATGAGATATACATGACAAGAGTTGGTTTTTATAAATTTTACCAAATGTTATACAACTGTAAAATGGCATGAAATCCCAACTTAAATATGCCAGCTAACGATAGATGCTAATCACAAATTATACATATCAGGAACTACAAGACATCAAATTTGGTCTCTCTTCTCTCATATTTCTTTTATTGATGTCTCCGTTTTATATTTTTGTGTAGTACATTTATTTGGGCCTTTTAGGCACTTATCTCTAACAGAGGACAAGTCCCCTCTCATATTTTCAAAATTTTCCAACCATTTTATATTGGATCAGATCTTCAAATGCCGTCATGGTTTCTTGTTCAGAATAGTTCATTATCTTCTGTATTTGGCACCATGGGATCATTATATTCTAGTTATTAAATAGGGTATAATGTGACACGCTAGTTAATCTGAATTTCGAAGTTATAAGTCAGATTACAGTAAGCTAGTACAAAGCTTAGAAGCTTCTGAAATTTGGAGAAGGGGGGGGGGGGGTTAGGGAATAAGATATCGAAGCTGGAGTTTTCTTTAAGACATAGAGTGATTTATCTCCGTTGTTACAATCTCTTAAAAACCAGAAACACATCATTAACTTTTCATTTTTGTCAATTTTCAGCATTATGCTTCAATTAATTGTCAATTCTTTTACGCAGTTATCTTATATCTTTAGCTTCTCAATTTGCCTATTGCTGTAGTACTATACTTTGGAACTTATGCAACATGCATAAATGCTTTTTTTAAAGGAACCACAGTAACCTTGTATAAATTTTAGGTGCTTGAAGTTTGATACATGATTTGCATTAGACTGCCATGGCCGATTTAGGAACATTCTTCATATGGAAATTGCAAACCTTGTTGGTCACATCGGCGATCTTTAGTTGTTGCAGGCGAGTGCTGCTTTGTATTGCTTGTTGGAGACTATGACTAGGTATATAGCCCTCTATATTGCCCGACAAAATTTCAAGATTGTTTTATACTGAAGAGCATCAATATTTCTTTGTTCTTAATTTTTGGATGTGTACCTAATCTTCTTGCTTCTTCTGTTGATTGGTGCCTAGATCATTCAGCCGAGCATAGCCAGCTAAGCATGGTAGTATTCAAATGGAGGAAGATATGGTCATCATCGAAAGTATACATAGCCTAGCCTCAATTACTGTGAAATTTTGGTAATGGCCTCCTTGCTTCATATGCCTTCAATATTATAGCATGCATTAACATACATGCCATGTACTATTAATATCCTTGGATTGTCTTTGCTTTATTACAGCCATATGAATGCATTTAAGTATCTGTATAGAGTTTGACGAGGATAATCTCGATACGCTTCTATTTAAGTCAAAAGCATATGATAGACAGTGAAAAACATGCTATTACATGTCATAGATTGTAATCTGACCAGTTGGATTTTGACATTTTATTCTGTGATGTATGATTTTCACCTGATAAGATTTGAATATCAAATCCTATAGAATGTCTATGAAGTTAAACTCATAGATATGTGTGCGTGTGTATTGTAGTTATGTTTGTGTGTGTGCAAGCGTTGCGAACTAATCATACATGCATTAGACTATGTGACTGTTTGAGGTTGGTAAACTATTTTGGATATTTGTAAGATCCATAAAAAAAATTAGGATGAGCCAAGCGAGTAATCCAACCAATAAGTATACATCAAGTATCCCAATGTCTGAATTGGACATGGAAACATCCTCTTTATTGAAGTACCAATTCACGAGTGAAGTGAGATTTGGTGTTGTAAAACTTTGTCTTTTTCTTCTGTCACCCCTGGATTAAAGGATTAAAACTGCATGATAACATTTTCCACTTGTATTCTATTTCTCTTCTTTTTTTTCCCTTAAAACAAAAAAATCTACTGACAACCAGATAATAGTATCTATAGGTATGATCAAGGCAAATAATTAGCAGGAGCATCAAATTTCTGCTGAAAACCTTATATTTGTCAACTATCAAGCACTGTTTCAATTTCGGCCGATATATCGGATTAGGACCCTCGCGATACTATAAAACAGATATCATTTTGCCGATATATTGGCTGATATTCTAAATTGGCGATATCAGCAGAAATATCCGCTGTATATGAAATAAGAAACACCTATGCGACACGTTTCCGATATGCACTGATTTCCGATATTTAAAACCTTGCAAGTATCATGTAATAACTCGGTTTAAAGAAATAAGGTGGCTGGACAGGACAGGTGGGCTAGTAACAATAATTTATACTCAGGCTTCAATATCTGCTGTTTCTATCTGTAGAATTTCTCTGACTTGTAGTAGGTTTGAGATTCCCTCAGATATCTGTGTTTTAAATTACAAGAGACTCGCATGTTATCTGGCTTAAATACTTAATACTAGTCCTGACCTGTCCATTACTTGAAGGTTTTCGGTGTGCTTAAGGGCTTGACGATACAAATAAGAGACGGAACTTAGAGGGTGTTGGTTTTTGTTTTCTAGAAAAGGAAATTACAGTATTTGTTGCAGAAAATGAGCTCTAAGTCCATTGTTTGCATCTCATGTTTTTCCAATGTTTGGTCTAAAAGTGAAAAATCTGGAAAGATTTGTTTCAGGGGGGATAATAGGTCTTAACCTGATGCAAGCGGGATTTGAACCCTTGACCTTCTTCTGCAAGAGGGTTTACCACTAGGCTGCAGCGGCAGTAGTTGTTGAATGTTCATCTCTATTTAATCTAACTTGATACGAGAAATAGATGCTCCATGGGTTCTTTTACCTACCATCAGTTGGTAATAATAGTTGGATGTAGTCATGTAGAGCATAACATCTAATATTATTTGAACCTAATATGATTTTTCTTAGAAAGCAGTTTTATATATAGAAAGGAATTGTAGTGATAAAGAGAAAAGCAAAATTTGATCATTCTCGATAAGCTGAACATATGATTAAAAGTTTAATTTGCAAAACATTGTATTTGAATTTATATGCTGCAATAGTTATAGAAAAATAAAGGGAAATAAGCTCATGAGAACTAGAGAAGTAAATGCTTCCAGCTTCTTGAGAATTTTCAGGATAAATTAAAGTTTTCTGGGCTTATATAGCTATCATTATCTCTCATTAATGGAGGGAAGGCGACGGATCACTTGATCTAGCATTTTACATTCATTTCCTTTATTTTCTTTTGCACAATATGGTCATTGAAATTATGTCATATGTTCATTCATGCATTTGAACCTCTGCATTTATCTCGTGGAATCTTTTTCCTGCAGGAACCTCTTTATTGCTAAAAAAAGCATCACACCATCAACACGTATTCAGATACATAATTACGAGCATGACGAAGGGAAAAAGGTACGGATGCTGAACTACGCACTAAAATCAATATTTAACCCATCTTCTGTAGTAAATGCTGCTGTAATTGAGACATGGATCGATAATTTAAATTTTATAGTACAATGACGTCTTTTTGGTGATTATAAATGTAATATCATTCTGCAGAATATTCTTTTACTAAACAAAGCTTCTGCTTTGAGAAAAAGATCGCGTGTCTTGCAACTTTGTATAACTAGTTGCATTGCGGGAAAAGGCTGCTTTTATTTATTTAACGGATTTCATCCTCATCTTTCAATCAAAATATCCTTCTATTTCGAATATCTTTCACTTGAGCCTTAGTTATCTTTGTCTATACTCATCCTTGAACACATGAACTTTATGGAGTTAAGTGATCACTTCTGCAACATGAACTGAAATACAACAAACTTGAGACAAAAGCTGATTCCTGCGGACTTTAGATTCAAGGCAAGCAATCAAAACGACATATTCAAATCTTGTAAAATTTTCCATTCTTTCTTTTGAATTCTCTTCTATTATGTTAAATAAGAGCCAAGTTGAACATCAAAGGTCAAAAAAGGAATTACAATCAATGATGTATATTGAGAGAATAAAGGTGTGCTAATTAGTCCTCGTAGGTAGCATGGAAAAATCCTTTTAAAATTATATTGAAATCATCAAATGCTTGTGACATCAAGTGTCGCCTTCGTATTTCGGCGAAACAGCCATTTTTACAATACAAGGCAAAATTTCAATCAAATAGATTCATGTGGAAAACTTATTGTGATTACTTCCCAAAGGAATGAACATGTTCCTCTGCTGGTTTTAGAACAATTTCTCCATTTCTATGACTTGTAGATATTGTATTATGCATATCAAAGTTAATGTATCATCATTCAAGCTAGAGTCAGCTTGAATTTTGAGTTCACATTGCTTAATTCAATGAATTTCAAAGTATCTTGAGCATGTGATTGCTTTGCTTGAGGGCCTTGCACAATTAATGTTGCAAATTGACTTTGTTAATTAGAGACTATCCATAATGCTAGGTACTGTACCTCATGTGTTTGCCTGAAATTTTGGCACTAGAAACGGGGAAGCATTGCTTGTATCAATGCTAAGGAAGTGCTATTATTATAACTAATAGCATCATTTTGCATCGATTTACCAGCTGGTTCCGATTAAGTTTGTGTTAATCTTGCGTTACTAGCTTTCTGGTTTTATCTGTCTTCATACCCTTTTACGACATGCAAATATTCGTTAAACGCATGCTTCCATCTATTGAAAGTCAGATACTTGATGTGGGGTCGTAGGTGGTTACATTGGTGTAACTAGATTTACCAATGTCATTAGCTGAGATTATATCAGCTTAAAATAGAAGGCAAGCTAACCAATTGCTAGAAAGATTTCGACGATTAATGTTTGTTAGTAGAAACACTGGACAGTGACACTGATTTGTATATCTATGTCAGGAGATCATAAGAGTATGGTTTTGAAATCAGAGTATTCTCGAGTTGGTTGCCACGTTTATTAGATGTCTTTCCATAAGACTTGCTTGACTGTAAGCACTTTTCGGTTAAGCTCGCTATAGGAATGTCTCTATTTAATACGTATATTGATCATCTATCCATTCCGAAAACACTTCAACTTCTAATTTTTGTTGTTATGTTGTTTGTAACTATTTTATTATTAATTTAGGTCCGGACAAAAACCACAAAATAACACAAATTTGTAACAGGATCAACGATCTAAATTGACCTACCTTCTCGGATGAAGAAGCAAGTTCACTGCATTAGAAATTATGAAAAGTACAATAATGGTAGAATAACTCTCACAACCCTAAAACGAGAATACACGTCAGATCTCACCAAAAGGCTGTCTTAACTCTAATACCCATAAACCTTCAATATACATATAGTATCCAAAGACTTGCGCACCGGATTCGTGGGGGCTCTGCCTCCGCACTCCAGGGTACTCGACTAGCCGTCAGGCTCGAATAATCCTACGGCCTCGTCTTGAGACCTCAGTAAGTAATGTGAATCGGGGCCACGCATGAGCAGCTATCAACTTACTATAATAATTTTTAGATTTGTGGACCTTTAGTTCCACAAACCTAAAGAAAACAAGTAAAAATTTTCCAGAGTCCTCATCAGCACGCAACATCCACAGCCTCCAACCGATTCCAACGGCCTCAAACATTTCCCCGTAACCCCCTCCCCACCACCACGCCCCTTCTATATAACACCCCCCCCCCCCCCCCTTCCCTCTACTCTCTCCAAGCCCACAATAGTTGCCAAAGTTTAACTCAGATGGCCTCCGCAAATCTCTTCCTCATGTTCCTTATCCTTGCCTCCATTGCAACCCTCACAACATGGTCGTCGCCATCATGCCAAGAATTCATCAAAGAGAGCTGCAATGCCACCTCATTCCCCACTCTCTGCTTCTCCTCCCTCTCGAAATAAGCAGCCTACGTCCAACAGAACCCCCTCCACCTCATGCAAGTTGCAACCAACGCGAGCCTCTCCATCCTCAAATACACGGCTTCCACCACCTCTTCTCTCTACGAAAAGTCTCTCAACACCTCCAGCTCAGGGATATGGAATTGCTGGGGGACGCGGTGGATAACATGACGTATTCGCTTTCGGAGCTGAAGAAGATTAACGGGACAAAGGGCAGGCCCAGATGCTGTGGAAGCTGTCGAACGTTCAGACGTACATGAGCGCGGTGCTGACGAAAGAGGAGACATGTACGGACGGGTTAAAGGAGATGGGCGCGGTGGTGAAGCAAGTGAGTGGGACGGTGGCGAAGAAGTATACGAGAAATGCGCTCGGACTTGTTAACAGTTTGCGGTATAGTTATTGATATCTTTTCTTGAAAATAAAATTTTCAGTGTACCTGTCATATGTATCTGGTCATGACAATTTCATCTCTTTCTCTCTCTTACCTGGTGTATTGGACCCGATACACCAAATAATTTCTCACCTTTGTCCGGTTAGCTAGTTATTTTGTTTGGGATTAATTTGAAATGTAAGAATGGAATGGTGTGTGTTCATTGCATTTGTGATTAGCAGCAATGTAGGATGTGTGGTTCCTTGAGGTTTCGATGCTAAAATCTGAAAATTGCAACTGTGGCTAGTTTGACAATTAAAATAGAGGTTTCCACATCTTGGTTTTAAAAAAATTTGAGGGCTCGATACCCATTTTCTAATTTAAAATAAAAATAAGAATGGAGTTTTGGAAACTTTCATGTTATTTCTGTCTATTCTCTCTCTCCCAAACTTACAAAATAGCCAAGTTAAATGAAATTTTGGGTTCATAAACCACGTTGCCAAACTATCATAAACTTGGTGAAACCCAAATTTTATGATAAGTAGTGTTTTGTTTTGACTAAATCGAAATCATGTTTCCAAAACCTTGCTGCCAAACTAGGCAAATTGATTACAGACCTGATTCATATACCATCATATAAACGTTGTTGAATCCTAGGTCGACTTTAAAGAAACTCATCCAACTTTTTTCATGTTTCGGTGCATTTTCTTGCGCAAGCGTTGATGGGGAATAGCTCCAGAATCACTTTTGGGATACATTTTCCTTTAGATGCTTCCATTGATTTTAGTTTCAAACGCAAGCCTTCAAATGTAGTATATTTTTTGTTGTTGCTAAATAATTATATATTAAAATAATATGTAAGAAAATACAAGGTTAGATGTTACCGGCCTCAGATGAGCATGTGATTAGCTGTCATGATTTATGGAACAATAATCGGTTCGTACAGTGAGGCAAGACAAAATTGCTCTTTAGTGGTACTTCATCCTACTACACATCAATTTGCAAAATTTTAAAAATTCTATAAGTTTTTGTTTTCTTCAAAAAATTTATATTTCACAAGCACATGAAAATATCACTTTTTTGAAAAAATGCCAAAATTTTCTATTTTCTTTCGGTTTTTCAATATTATGCAAGCGGTCTTTTCAATATTATACAAGCAGGAAAGAGTCAATATTCGTCCGCGAAACCTTTATTTATTGGATTACAATATTGTCTTGACTCAATAAAAGTAAAAAAAGAAGGAAAGTCCGAGCAAGTCAGGTAAAACCTTTTTCGCGCCGGAGCCGCCGTTGGACCAATCATTCACCAGGCCGCAGCCCTGCGAATTCCAGGTTCTTTTTAGCGAGGAGATGGAAATCGATCTGGAGGTATGCGACACGAAAATTGCTCAATTTTCAAAAATCTCAATTTTTCTTACCTTCAAACATTTATTATGCAAGCTATATAGCATATTAAAATACTGGATTTTTCAAAAATGTCATTTTTTTTTGTTTTCTTCCGTTTTTTTTAATATTATGCAAGCTATATACCACACGAAAAACGCGAATTTATTTAAAATCTAAAATTTTCTGGTTTATTTGAAAATTTTATATTTTGCATTCTATATAATGCATAAAAATACCGATTTTTTTAAAATATAATTTTTTTTTGTTTTCTTCTTTTTAGGGTTAAAATTTACATCCCATTGCCAAAATTAAAAATAAAAAATTAAAAGTTAAAGAGTCAAAGTCAAAGTCAAAGTCAAAGCCTAAATGGACCCAGATCTGACCCCAAGCAACTAGGCCTATGTCCAAACCGTCTCAAGCCCAAGCGAAATCGGCTGGCAATCGAAGAAGAAAGAAAAAGAAATTCGTAATAAATAGATTTTTATATGTAATTGTGAAATTTTAAATTAAGTAGGCAAAAACCCAAATTATGTAAAACCAATGGTTTATGTGCAAAAATAAATGAGTACATGGACATGAGAGAGGCAAAAGAACAATTTTGTAAAGTTCAAAGGGCAAAATGTAAAATGTAAAGCTTTTATAAGTCAAACATATGAAGAAATCAATAATAACTTCGATTCCCAAATCATTCAAGGGTTTTGAGCCTCTTTTCTCTCTCTCTCTCTCTCTTCTCAAAGTTTATCTTCTCCAAATTAATCTAGAGAAAAAAAAACCTTTCTTTTTCTAAAATAAATTAGATAAACCCATCAATTTATTGAAAAAGAGCCTCTTTTTTCGACCAAATCAAATAGAGGAGAGCTCTTGGGTATTTTTTTCTTCTTTCTCACTCTCGGCTTAAAAAAAAGGAAGAAGAAGGAGAACGCATATCCCAAAACCATATTTTTGAGAGATCCAAAGCCTAAACGAGATAAATGAACCATATTTCCTTCATTGGAGATCCATAACTCAAGTTTTTCAAGATCAAGAGAGTTCTTTTAGACTAGGTAAAGAGACGTTTGAGGGTGACCCCATCAAAGAAAAGCTTTTGGGCCTTTCTCTTAGGAAACCTTCAGGGATATAGATTTCGATTCATGATCTCCTCTTTGAACGTGGATTTTATTCGCGTTTCACTCAAACATGGGAAAATATACATTTCGTTTTATATATCTTCCAAATAAACGATTAAACGACGAAAACTAGCGGTTATTCCGCCGAAATTTTGTACACTTGGTTTCTTTAGAAAACCAAGTTAAAAGAAAATAAATAAATATAATAAATAAAATATTATAAAAGCTGTCGGGGCTCCCTCGACTCGGATGACCCCTAATAATGCCGACGGGTACCCCAAAAGGGGCCCTGAACCCGGACAGTCCCCCCGTGGGGGGAAAAATCGTTCCTGGAGGGTTACTAGACACTCTTACAAGGGTCTATTAGGCATCAACCATGCCCGATTTAAAATTTAGACGTGCCGAACAAGCCTAACCGAGATCTTTAAACTAGAGATGTAACGTTTTAAAATAAATAAATAAATAAATAAAATTCTTTAAGTGAATTTTATGATTTTCGGTAAAGTAAAACGTATTTTTCGTAAAACTAAACCGTAATTATTTTTCATTATAAATTTAAAAATACCTATTTTAATTATGTAATTACTAGTAAATAGTGTTTATTTAGTCACTTATAAATTTTTAGTTTAATTAAATATTTTTCCTAAATTAATTATTTTAAATATTAACATAACCTTTATTTATACACTAAATTAATGTAAATTACAAATTTGAATGGGTTTAATTTGCAAAAATGAACCATTACATATTGGAATCAAGTGTGTTTCATGCAAATTTCATTTTCAAAATTTGCCATGGTTCCAGACCATTCTATGTTAAAATTAGTTAGGAAATTAAATAATTATTATTAATTTATGACATAAGTATATGTAATTGTATTGTGAACCTTCTACACAATTCCTCACTCTTTCTTTCTCTCCCTCTCTCCCTTGATGTGGCCGGCCTCCTCCCCATGGCAGCCTCCCATTTTCCCCACTTGATTTTGTTACAAAAATCCATCAAAATTCATCAAAAATTCAATAAAAAACCCACAAAATCCTAATTAATTCCTACCCTCTATTCTTTGCTCATTTTTACATGGATTTTCGAGTTGGAAAGCATTCTTTTTGGAGGCAAATTTTCATGGTTGGATCTCACATGTGGAGGTATAAATTTCATTCTTATGATTTATTGTTATTAAATGTTTCATTCTAACATAATTAGATTTAATAAATTAATTCTATCTACAAGTTTCAAAATTCAAGTTAGGCTTTATAAAATCAAGTTATGGTTTTTATTAATTAAGTAGGGTTATAATAACTAGTTTAATATTTTTAGAAGTGGAAAATCTTGTATGGATGCTATATTGTAAATTGTTTATCCAAAATTGTTTAAATTAAACCATTTTTTGCAAACTAGATTTCTATATATTGTATATATTGGTGGGATAAAACTCCAATTAATGTTTGTAACACTAGATGGTAGTTTTAATGGGGATATTAACTTGTTAGTGGAATGAAAAACTTAATTTGGTTACTAGTTTTTATTGATAATTGAGAAATGGTGAGAAAAATGCTATTTTGTTAACTAGATTTTAGAAAATTCTTAAATAAATGAGATTTAAAATATAAATTATGATTTCATTATATTATTATCATCATGAATTGTAGTTTAATACGTTAATTCATGCAAATCAAGTTTAGTTGTGATATTGTGAAATTTTGCTTGCAAAGTGTTAAAATTGATTTAATTGCAAACTAGAATTTACAATTTAATACAAATTAGTGTAATAAAATATGGTAATGGTTTCTATAATCTAGTTATGTTATTTAATGAATATTATGACCATTAGTTTCTTTTAAACATCAAGTTTTGAAGTAAAACGGTAAATTGGCGTTTTCGGGTTTTACGAAAATCGGACGATTTGATCGATTTTTAGGGTTTCGATGAATTAAATCATGTTTTATATTATAAGTAATGAGTTTTAAAACTACGAGTTGTTTGTTGATGTTTATCTCGATCAATCGGCATTTGTACGCCGATATCGAGCGATATTTGGTTCTTTTGCATGAGCGGGACATAGGTTTTAACCTATGCGCGCTTCATGCGTCGTTTTGATTTTTGTCCGTAATTCAGTTTACGATATTATGTATGTTTGCGTATAGGTACCCCTCGCGTGCACTTCGGACGAGAAAGAAGAGGAGGGCGACATCGTCTTCGGCAGACAAGGACCAGGTGAGTAGATGTATATCTACGGGGGAAATCGGGTGGACGGCGTTTAGCACCCCCGGAAACGTAGAATAGGAATATTACTTATTGTCATTAGGAAGCTAGATGTGACCTTAGATTCTTGGTGAGTAGGACCCTAATAATGACCTTAGGTTGGACTAGACGGATTTTAGAAAGACCTTACCAGAAGATGAATATCTTGGAGGAGATTCGTAGGTTTCAGGTAGATACACATACACGCACACACAGAAACTCGACGTGGTGTATACGTGTATGTGTATATATATAGGACTAGGTGTAGGTATATATATACACAACACGTATATGTGATACAAGGATCTGATATGATACACGGGGATGAAACAGTATAACTGGGCTTGATGCCGTGATTCTTGGCTATACAGTCGTATTATAATGTTAGCGGATCATTAGAAAATGAGATAATGAATATGTATACATAAATAATAATGGGTGGTGATGATATTGAGGTACATGGGACTCTAAAATAGAACCCGGACTGTAACCTGTGCCTGAAATTACGATATCATATAGGTGTGACTTGATTACGATATCATATAGGTGTGACTTGATTACGATATTATATAGGTGTGACTTGATTACGATATGATATAAGTGTGACTTAATCACAATATGATACATGTGACATGATATTTCTGAGGATAAATTAACGATGTATATTTATGCTGGCAATGATATATGATTGATGTATGCAATTACAGTACAGTACCTTGATCATGACATGATTTGATGATGATATTACACGAATGATGAGACACGTAGTTGATACTTGACCCGTACCCCAATATTGGGATGCCGTACGATGGATTTTACAGTACGGGGCATAGATGTGATGATTGATCCGCACTCTTGATTTGAGGAAGCCGTACTACGTACGTGACGCTATTGAGGCTGGATCGCCGACTATTAGAGATATGGACTCAGACCTTAGGTGGACTCTTATTTCTTATCGACTAGTTTCTTAGGTTTAATTCCTTAGGAGGTTAGATGGACACTAGTTTAGGCTCGAGTCATATAGTTGTAGTGATACTTGTATATCAAATGAGTGGTTAATACACATCCGTCTTTACATTCAGACCGTAATCATCATGGTGCATGTTCATACATATGTTTCTATAATCAGTATAAAACTCTGCATGTTAGGACACCAGCACCATTACCGATGATGCGCATATTCCATGCACACTTATTTTCCGGCTCACACACATCATCATCGGTAATTGCTATGTCACGTACACTTTAGAACATATTATCTTTTATTTATAGAATCAGCTAACAGTTAGATTGATATAATATTGTGATTACTCTCTGGTGTTAGTCTAGACATGGCATTTATTATTTAGACAGTTCATGCATTCACATTTCCATGTTATCATGTAGTATTGTGAGGCTTATGCCGACATTTATCATTTACTTATTCATGATTTTGGGATTTTTGATTTCTATGAGATTTCTGGATTTTAGGGAAAACCGCAATAATATATATATAAAAACTTCTCTCTCTCCTCCTCTCTTTTTTAAAATATAAGTTGCGGTTTCTCGTGATGTATGTGTCGTCCACCATGAGATTTCATGCTTTCTGTTGGATTTCGAGACTCGATTCGAGGAGTGGATGAACCGTCTCGGGTACATGGTGGGCCCGGTATGGTACCCCGGGGCAAGAAGATCGAGTTGTAGATGATGAGCATGGCAAGGGAGGACTACCTACCGGTGATGTCTGGCGCGGTGGATATCCGGAGGATACCGACCGTTGTCGTGAGATTTGATGATATGGGCCGATCCGGACTGACGGAGCCCAAAATATTGAGATTATGAGGTATTGAGACTTGAGATTTACATGTTTTGTGTCGATGCTTGACACGGATTTCCATGGATTTCATCGTTGATATTTCATATTTCTATACAAATTTTACCATGATAAAAGGTAAAGATTTCTTATATGGATATATCCAGATTTCAGGATTGGTTATTTTACATTCATGGTGCATGCATACTCATTCACATGACATATTACTATTTGAGGCACTGACACGAGCACGGAGCATTTGCACTTATACGTAGTTTATTACCCTACCATTACTAGATGACTGGTGATATAGTAGTGTATTATTATGACCTAGGATAGCGTCGTGCATTCGATTTCTTTTCGCAGATATCTTCTACTCACGAGTTGGCAACTCACCCCCGTTGTGCCAAATTTTGTTACAGGTTCGATCTACAGGTTTCCCTGGCAGCTTGCAGGCACATCATTTCATTCAGGGTGATTTGCACGGTAGGTTGGTTCACTTGTATCTGGACCGCCGTTGTACTTTTTATTATTTCATTTGTATCTAGTAAGCTCCATCAACCAAACTTGTATTACTTGATAGTTTACTGGACCAGTTATTTATTTCGACCTTAGAGTTGTGCTTGTATTATTATGGTATCTGGTGGATTTGTTTTCTTTTAAGTTTTGAGCCTCGCCCTTTGGCTTTGTATACTATTGTGCATTGGTGTGGTTGTTTCCGTCTTTTGGCGTAGAGCTAGCTCCCGTTTGGGGATGTTTTTTTATTGATTGTATATATATTATTCTTGTTTGTACCCGTTTGGGGCCAGTTTTTACAAAGCAGACTCTGCCGAAATTTTTGAGAAAATTGGATGTTACTTTTAAACTTGTTTTCTACATGTTTTCATTTACTTCTTCTTCTTTTTATGGTTTAGATTTCTGGGCTTCGGCTTACTTAGGTTACGTTGCGCCTCTAGACGCTTCGTAATCTAAGTGCCGGTCACGTTCCGTACTTTCGGGTCGTGACAAAGTTGGTATCAGAGCGCTAGGTTTAACCTTTGTATATATCTAGGGTGACCCTTGGTTGATGGAGTAGGCGACTTAGGTAGAGTGGCGTACCGTGGGTATGATCCGCGGCATACTTACGATACGCTACTCTTCTTAAGTAGCCTTAGAATGTACATTTCTTTGCACCGCATTTCATTCGTTCCTTTGATCTATCTTCGTCGATATCGGATGGTGGTTTCTGTTACCACGGGCGCACTGGCAGAGGAAGCTGCGGCTCGAATGCGATAACCATTAGGGTATCGTTTATTCTTGATGATTGAAGCATTGTTTAGCATGCGGACGAAGAGTATTCACATGCCGTCCAGACGAAGTTAAAGGATTCGAACGATTGTCAGAAACCCATTTTCCCAAGTTTAAGGTATTCGGAAGAATATGCAGGTATTTCTATGGACCCTCTAGAAGAATGAAACCCTAACTCGACATAATGACCACGAGAACGCCCTTGAACCTTAGGGTTTACGGCAGTTCCGCGGTGCCATTAGTGAGGCTTAGGTTTGCTCTTCTACGGCTGGTCCGCAGATGCTGGGGTATGTACTGGATATTTTTAAACTGTACTTGAGTGTTGAGCTCTTGGGGAATTATGGGATTTTGATGAATCGATCGAAAAGTTTATGTAGTCCGGATATCAGGTGAAGGGATAGATTACGTGGGAGACTCTAGATACGAGTATTGCCGTCGGTAGCGCAGTCAGCACAACTACGAAGAGATGAGTTCGAAACAGTCGACATCAAAGGAAAGAGGTGTACATTGACGATAGTGTTTACGATTGTGATTTGGTGATTTGAATTTCATATTTCCGTTGATTGGATTTTGGTATTTTGAGGATTTTGTTCTACGATTGGTATTTCTTATGTGTACATTCATTATATTCTATGCGTGTTTCGTATATCGGTTGTATTGAAGTTGTTTTGTACATACTCAGTACACTCGATTTGGTTTTATACATTTTGAGATTTTGATTTGATTTCGTGCATATGGGACACATGATTTTGACATATACTTCGACCTAGTTTTTATGCATTTTCGTACTGTGATTTCGATTTTGATATTTGGTGTATGTTTTCGTACACCATGTGCACCTGATTGAAATCTTGCGCACACTTGGCGCACTTGATACAATTTTGTGCACACCAGATGCACTAAATCGGAGTTTTGTGCAGATTAGATGCACCTGATATTAGAGTCGTGCACGCCCGTTGCACTTGACAGATGTTTTTGGTGCACACCTGTTGCACTCAGTTTTGTCTTTGTGTGTATTCGTGGTATCTGTATTTGGTTTCGATTTCATTGCGCACCGGACGCACATAATATTTTTATGATGTGATTGGGATTAATTTCAGTTTGAGCAGTATGTTTTTATAATCATTACTATTTGATTCAGTAACCAGGCGGGACGTGTATGTTACATAAAAGATATATATGTATAGTTATTTTTTTTAAAATAAACGTCCGCTACTTATGCCGTGACACGTGTATCACACGACGATTTTCAAAAGGGGGTTCTTGCATGCTTCTTTATCCAGATGTTTGGACGATTTTACTACGATGCGCACTATATATAAGTTATAGTTTTGATGTATATTATGTTGGTTTTCGTATTGGGTTTTCATATTTTATTTTCGCCATAACTCCGATGATTGCGTTATGCTTGACGGAGTTGGTTTTAGCTATGTATTGATGATTTCGGAGCCCCGACGAATTGAGTGTTTTGGCTGAATGTTTTAGTAATTGGGGGGAGTTTTAATTTAAATTCGGGGACCGAATTTCTTAAAGGGGGGAAGATTGTAACGTTTTAAAATAAATAAATAAATAAATAAAATTCTTTAAGTGAATTTTATGATTTTCGGTAAAGTAAAACGTATTTTTCGTAAAACTAAACCGTAATTATTTTTCATTATAAATTTAAAAATACCTATTTTAATTATGTAATTATTAGTAAATGGTGTTTATTTAGTCACTTATAAATTTTTAGTTTAATTAAATATTTTTCCTAAATTAATTATTTTAAATATTAACATAAACATTATTTATACACTAAATTAGTGTAAATTACAAATTTGAATGGGTTTAATTTGCAAAAATGAACCATTACATATTGGAATCAAGTGTGTTTCATGCAAATTTCATTTTCAAAATTTTCCATGGTTCCAGACCATTCTATGTTAAAATTAGTTAGGAAATTAAATAATTATTATTAATTTATGAAAAGACATAAGTATATGTAATTATATTGTGAACCTTCTACACAATTCCTCACTCTTTCTTTCTCTCCCTCTCTCCCTTCATGTGGCCGGCCGCCTCCCCATGGCAGCCCCCCATTTTCCTCACTTGATTTTGTTACAAAAATCCATCAAAATCCATCAAAAATTCAATAAAAAACCCACAAAATCCTAATTAATTCCTACCCTCTATTCTTTGCTCATTTTTACATGGATTTTGGAGTTGGAAAGCATTCTTTTTGGAGGCAAATTTTCATGGTTGGATCTCACATGTGGAGGTATAAATTTCATTCTTATGATTTATTGTTATTAAATGTTTCATTCTAGCATAATTAGATTTAATAAATTAATTCTATCTACAAGTTTCAAAATTCAAGTTAGGGTTTATAAAATCAAGTTATAGTTTTTATTAATTAAGTAGGGTTATAATAACTAGTTTAACATTTTTAAAAGTGGAAAATCTTGTATGGATGCTATATTGTAAATTGTTTATCCAAAATTATTTAAATTAAACCATTTTTTGCAAACTAGATTTCTATATATTGTATATATTGGTGGGATAAAATTCCAATTAATGTTTGTAACACTAGATGGTAGTTTTAATGGGGATATTAACTTGTTAGTGGAATGAAAAACTTAATTTGGTTACTAGTTTTTATTGATAATTGAGAAATGGTGAGAAAAATGCTATTTTGTTAACTAGATTTTAGAAGATTCTTAAATAAATGAGATTTAAAATCTAAATTATGATTTCATTATATTATTATCATCATGAATTGTAGTTTAATACTTTAATTCATGCAAATCAAGTTTAGTTGTGATATTGTGAAATTTTGCTTGCAAAGTGTTAAAATTGATTTAATTGAAAACTAGAATTTACAATTTAATACAAATTAGTGTAATAAAAATATGGTAATTGTTTCTATAATCTAGTTATGTTATTTAATGAATATTATGACCATTAGTTTTTTTTAAACATCAAGTTTTAAAGTAAAACGGTAAATTGGCGTTTTCGGGTTTTACGAAAATCGGACGATTTGATCGATTTTTAGGGTTTCGATGAATTAAATCATGTTTTATATTATAAGTAATGAGTTTTAAAACTACAAGTTGTTTGTTGATTTTTATCTCGATCAATCGGCGTTTGTACGCCGATATCGAGCGATATTTGGTTCTTTTGCATGAGCGGGACATAGGTTTTAACCTATGCGCGTTTCGTGCGTCGTTTTGATTTTTGTCCGTAATTCAGTTTACGTTATTATGTATGTTTGCGTATAGGTACCCCTCGCGTGCACTTCGGACGAGGAAGAAGAGGAGGGCGACATCGTTTTCGGCAGACAAGGACCAGGTGAGTAGATGTATATCTACGGGGGAAATCGGATGGATGGCATTTAGCACCCCCACAAACGTAGAATATGAATATTACTTATTATCATTAGGAAGCTAGATGTGACCTTAGATTCTTGGTGAGTAGGACCCTAGTAATGACCTTAGGTTGGACTAGACGGATTTTAGAAAGACCTTACCAGAGAATGAATATCTTGGAGGAGATTCGTAGGTTCCAGGTAGATACACACACACGCACACACAGAAACTCGACGTGGTGTATACGTGTATGCGTACATATATAGGACTAGGTGTAGGTATATATATACACAACACGTATATGTGATACAAGGATGTGATATGATACACGGGGATGAAACAGTATAACTGGGCTTGATGCCGTGATTCTTGGCTATACAGTCGAATTATAATGTTAGCGGATCATTAGAAAATGAGATAATGAATAGGTATACATAAATAATAATGGGTGGTGATGATATTGAGGTACATGGGACTCTAAAATAGAACCCGGACTGTAACCTGTGCCTGAAATTACAATATGATATATGTGTGACTTGATTACGATATCTGATCAGTCGAAAATAATGTATTTTTAACACGTCAATTTCCCTATCTTTTGCATTCATCTAGAGGTGTTCGGTTTGCATATTACACATATTAGCAAAACAATAGTAAAATACCGAATTACATGTGTTGTACTCTAAAACCGGCATTTTTAGGGAAATTGACTGTTTATCATGGCGTCGCATCATTCTTGTAGCGCAACACTTGTTTCGAAGTTTGTGCAGGAAATTCCAGAAACCGAGCCAAATTGTCAAAAGTGCTGATCAAAATTACACCAAGTCTAAGTCTGGTGATCTGGCAGTAAACAATAAGGTGTAAAACTATTCCAGAAATTTATTCAAGGCCAATGGGCGCTTCCCGCCGCGGATCCGCGGCATGATGACGTCAGCAGAGAAGCAGATTTTCCCCATGTGCTTATTTCTAACGGCAAAGCTTCCAGAACTCTCCAGAAACTCCACGTGGCTTCATCTAGAAGGCTCGGCCTAACAACCTAGTTCTAGAAGTCTCCCTCCAACTAACTTCTTCTAGAAGCCTCCTTATAACAACCTTCTTCTAGAAACCTCCTTGTAACAACCTCATTCTAGAATATTCCCTCCAACAAACTTCTTCTAGAAGATTCTTTCTAACAACCTCATTTTGGAGGAAAAATTCAAATGAGGTGGTTCATTTTGGAGGGAAAATTCAAATGAGGTGGTTCATTTTGGAGGGAAATTTGAAATTTGAATTCTAGATCTAAGGTTATGAGGCTTATAAAAGGAAACCTAGATCTAAGGTTAATGGTTGTTCTTCTTCTTCTCCTCTCTTCATCTTCCACTTACAAGTTGAGTGACACAACTTGTAAACCCTAACCCTAATTCTAAATTCCAATCCAAGATCAAGAATTCCGAGTTCAATCAAAGCAAGAAGCCTAGATCCTTTTGGAGCGAAGCCGATCTTCATCCGAGCAAGTGATCCAAGCCGATCCGCGACTCACGGAGACGATGCGACGCTAGATTCGACGATCTCGTTCCCTTCTCAATTTCTTGTAGTCTTTGAGCAAAGTGTAACAAATTGTTGAATAATAAAGGTGACAATTCCTTTATCTTGCTTATCTTTTGAATTCAAGTATTATGATTCAATCTAGATTCTTGAATGTTTGCTTTGTGATAATGTTTGAGTAAAACTCCGCTCGTAAAGGAATTGAGACGATCGATAGAATGATGATGATTTAGATTCTTTTACAATTCTTAAATCCTATAACGTTTGTACATTCTTGTAAATCGAATGATCGATGACCTAGTTTCGATACGATGCTTTATTGATTGTGTTCGCTCAAAACTAGAGATCAACGATCGATCATTTGATTTTCTTGAAGCTAGTTTGTGAATGAGATTCATCGAAAGGACAAAGGATAAGATGAGGAAACCCTAGCTTCTTCGCAAGATCCTTAACCTCGATAAATCGTCATCGATCTAGTATCAATTCGTTAATGGATAAGAGTATGTAATCATTAGATCTCATCACATCTATAGATCCGATCTACTCCTACGAGCCATACTTCGAATCTTGATTGTTGGTTTGGAAATCATCACATCTCAATTCTTGATTTTAATATTTTCTTAGATCTAGATTTTTCTAGTTCTTGAACTTCAATTTACAAATCATGAATTGTTTGTTTTCTTTTCTTTAAAGTTTCAACTCATCTAAATCGAAACACGAACGATTACACTTTTCCTGTGGACGATCCGCACTTACTAACGCGCTACATTCGACACCGTTATTGATTGCGGTCAAATAATTTTTGGTTGTGATTTCTTTACAATTCTCAACTACACAACAAGAATTCTCATCAATCAAATGGCGTCGCTGCCGGGGATCGTGCGCTAATTGTTCGTATTTCGAAATTTGAGTTGAAAAGTTTATTCCATCTATATTTTTAGATCTAAATTCGCACAAACCCTAAATGTGTTGTTGTGATTTGTTGCGAGGAAATCTGGAATTTGTGGAGCTGTGGAAAATTTTTTCAGAGCATTCCAGAGAGCTGTGTAAGTGAACAGGAGCCTGTTGTGAAATTTTTGTGCAGTAAAGAGGATAAACCGCGGCGGATCCACGGCATTAGGCGACTCCCGCGGCGGAACCGCGGTTCTACAGTAGAATCACTGTTCCAAAATTTTTGGTAACTCTCTGGACTTTCTTATCTCCTACCTCATCTGCTCCAATTAACAATTTGCTGCAGGTTTCTTTGCAAAATTCGCAGCGCCGCAAAAGCAATAAAAAAATTGTGCGTTTTTTTGATTTTTGGTTGTTTTCATATTAATACGGAAATTAAGGGGCATGGCCAAATTCAGATTAGGTGGGGAGTTCATTACCCTTCCTAAGCCCCAAAAATCACAAACTTGCATCTGCATTTACCCTCATTAACTAAAAAATATCTAGAGATGACTCTAAGGACCGTCGCGCTCACTTAGGACAGAAAAAGGCCGTGGGTAATTCATTGCTTATCCGCGTTTCTTTTGTGGTGTCTAAGGCAAGTGTGTCTAAGGCTAGTGGTTATTAATTAGGCCCACTACTTACGTAGTGGAGTACCTTCCCACTTACCTGGCACTTACCTGGCCACATGGGAGACAAAGAGGCAGTGGAGGATTGATCCTGCGACTTGTCTTTTGGCAGTTAGGAGCGGTCTAGAGCTTTGACCTAGGTGACCACTAGAATTAGGGTTTTGCTTGTTGCATTTGTTGAGATCGCATCATTTTTTTCAAAAATCCGTATATTTTCAAAACAAACACCAATCACATTCATTTCCCCTAATTATATCTACGCTGCCACTTGTACTAACCCTTTTAGTGCAAGATAGGCTGGACACGGGATTCTAGTGCCCGTTTAGTCCGCGTTCCCCCCGATCGACCCTAAAGTCGGTATTTCTACATTTGCCTTTTCTTTACCCACCACCACACCCACACCGATGGATCCGGCTCCATCGAACTTCTTTACCACTACTCTGCCGCCGTCCGTTGGTGCGCAGAATCCACCCCGCATCTCTCTCCAAGAGAGGTGCTATCCTACACGAGGTCCTCTTTCGACCTGTCTCTCCATTCCATCAGCCAACGGAGACAATTTTCAAATAAAACCCCAATACATCAACCTTCTACCAAAATATCACGGTCTCGAGTCTGAAGACGCATATGCCTTTATCACCAAATTTGAAAATGTATGCGCAATGATGGGTACCTCACAACTTTCTGTGGATGCTATGCGTCTACGTCTTCTCCCATTTACCTTGTGCGATATAGCCGAGAAGTGGCTGTATAACACTACCGCACATTCCATTTCAAACTGGGAAGAATTCGTCAAAGCATTCCTTAAGAAATTCTACCCACATCATAAAACAGCTCGAGTCCGTAGCGAAATAAATCAATTCACCCAGCTTCCAAATGAACCATTTTCAAAATGTCTTGAACGCTTCAAGGATCTGTTGGTTCAATGTCCACATCATGGAATCCCCAGATGGGATCTGTGCCGAATCATTTATGAGGGCATTAATCCTAACACAAGACAAACCCTTGAATCCATGTGTCAAGGCAACTTTATGACCAAAGATGATGGGGAAGCCTGGAAATTCCTAGAAGATTTCGCTGAAAAATCTTTACAGTGGGAGGGTGTGAGTCAATCGTTTAGGGATGGCAATAATATTTCCATAGGAGTTAGAGCCGACATTTCAGCTATGCAAAAGAAACTCGAGACTATGGAAAACAAATTTTTAGCCGCCCTAAACCAAATGTCACTCTCCCAAACTGTATGTGGATGCTGTTCTGATCCATCACATTTCACGGAAGAATGTCCAATAAATTCTCCGTTTCAAGGTCACGAGCATACCAATGCTGCTTTCCAACAAAGACCTAGAAACGATCCATTTTCTTTCACATATAATCGGGGTTGGAGGAATCACCCAAATTTTGCTTGGAACCAATCACAAAATCAAAATACGGTTCCAAACCAAAACAATTTCCAAAGGGTCCCTCCACCACAACAGCAACCACTTCAATTGAGTCAGCACCCCTACCAATCACAAAACTTCCAAAATCCGGCCAACACTTTTGCACCACATGACAACTCTTTGCAATTGACCGGTACAGATAATACCTCTGCACTAGCACAAACCTTGGATACTTTTATGAAACAATCTATCCAAGGGACGGCAAGTTTGCAATCTTCCGTCGAGAATGTGATGAAGATCATTGTCTCTCAAAATGAGAATATCAAATCGATGGAAGCACAAATTGCACAACTAAAAGCCGAAATGAGTGCAAGAGAGAAAGGGAAACATCATGTGAATGCAATCACGTTGAGATCTGGAAGAGTGCTTGACAATCACGTTGGGGAAGAGATTGATGGTACTGAAAAATCTATCAATAACACCCCGGCTGAGACCTTTCCTTCCACTTCTACTTCTAATTCTGACCCCAGTTCTTCTACCCCACCGCCTTCTCGCGAGCCTATTCTCCGTTTCCCACAAGGCTCGACACCTCAGCACACCTCTTCTACTCCTCCACAGACGATCCACACTCCTATTCTGGGATCACGTCTACACACACCACCTTCTCCTATGATGGACCCAGAACTTATTGCTAAAGCACCTTATCCTAATCGGTTAAGGGCTAACAAATCGAGTCCACATATGGAGAAGATTATGGACATGTTTAAGCAAGTTAACATCAACATCCCTCTCCTAGATGCTATACAACAAGTTCCGTCCTATGCGAAAACTCTTAAGAACTTGTGCACTAGGAAGAGGAAGACTCAAGTGCCCAAGAAGATATTCATGGCAAAAACTGTAGACACGACTTTCCCCCAACAATTACCACGGAAACGTAAGGACCCTGGCTGTCCTACTATTTCTATTTCTATTGGGGAAAAACACATCAACCGTGCTCTACTAGACCTTGGCGCTAGTGTTAACTTGCTTCCATATTCAGTCTACGAGCAACTAGGTATCGGAGTGTTAAAGCCCTCGAGCATAACTCTCCAGATGGCTGACCGATCAATCACCAAACCTAGGGGTGAACTGGAGGATGTGTTAATAAAAATCGGGGAATTTATATTCCCTGTGAACTTTATTGTACTTGATACACAGCCTGTAGCGAACCCACGGAATCAAATTCCGGTGATTTTAGGTCTCCCCTTTTTGGCCACTTCCAACGCTATCATCAACTGTCGTAATGGTTCTATGACCCTGTCCTTCGGGAATAGGTCAATTGAGCTGAACATTTACAAGTTGGGAAGTGTACCCTCCGAACCTACTGCTCAGGTCTGTTCTGTCGACTTAATGGATGTCGACAGCAGCGAATTTGATGATCCTCATGATACCGATCTAGACTCTTTTCATACGTTGTTGTTTGACCCAACTATGTATCATACACATACGGACTCTTCCACCGAGATGTCCGGGTCAACAACTAACACCGATTATGAACTATTGTTAGAGTCTGAGGATCACCCCGCACTTTATGATGACATTATTCTTCGGGGTATTGATGGAACTTTTGAGGAGATCTTCGTTGATGAACTCGCATTTTTGAAAAGCACGGGTGTTGAGATGAATCATCTTCCAATCAATGAAATTGAACCTCCACCCTTCTTCTGGACTGTAAAAAGGATGCGAGTAATCCATCACATTCACTGCATCATCTCTCCAAAATAAGACGCACACACATTCTATTCCACCACTTACCCTTTCCCCACTTTTTCTTCCACCAACCAGAGCACTGCAATTTTTGAATGGTTGGTGTTAACCTTCGGTCTTTGCAAAGCTTGGCATCGACCACTGATTTTTGACCCCCTCATGTGATTTTCAAAGCTTAACATTGTTTAACTCAAGTTTGGGGGGGTATAATCTGGCTCTTGAAACGAAAATTTTTACACAAAAAAATGATGAGCCAAAAATAAGTTTGGGGGAGGATCTTCACTTATATATTTTATCCCCACTAATAAATTCCTCCCAAGCTTACAGGTTTTTTGAGATTTAGCAGATGGCAACAGTGAGGACACTGTTGAAAACAAGTTTGGGGGTGGTTTGTGCTTATTTTCGCATCATTTGCATCATACTTTGCATAAGCACAAAACATTTTTGAAAACCTATAAAAATTTTAAAAAATTTCAAAAAAATAAAAATATTTTTGTACATAAATAAGATAATAAAAGATTAGATAGTAAAAAATTACATCCAAAAGATTGGAAAAATTTAAGAAAACCAAGAAAATTAGAAGTTTTCTTATACGAACTACTAATAAGTAGTTATGAGCCGTTGTCCCAAGGGTTAGTAAGATGAAGGAAGTCACTAATCTGAGAATAAAAATAAGTCCGAAAAATAGTTCCTATTCTGGAAGTCAAATATTTTGAACGTTGGAAGTCAAATATTTTGAACGTTGATACCCTGCTATCTGCACTTACACACGTCTTGAAACTCGGGATAGTAGAGGATACCTTGAAATGCTCTTGTCTAAAAGCCGATGTATGAAGGAAATAAAAAAAATGAATAAAATATAAAATGGTGAAAAAAATGGACACCGGTTTTGTTATCGCCAAGGCAGCAATAAAAAAATATAGCGAGGGTGCCTCTTCACCTAGTGCCCTAAGGCCAACTGGTCTGGGAGTCACTGTTAAGCCTTAGGTGGTGCAAGACGAGGAAAAACACCAAATAAGCAAGCACATGAGTAATCGGTCGGTTAGTACCTCAAGAAGTATTAACGGTCGCATGAAAGTGTGTGAGCAAATTCATCTAAATATTCATTAATTAAAAAGTACTGAGGTGGATGGACAAGAGTATGATAGCTTGAATTGAATTCTCCGGGTGTAGGGATGTCTTTACATACACGTAGGGTTATATGATCGATGTTTGGAAGAAAGATAGGAATGAAGAATAAGACGATGTTTTATTGATGGAGGACGTGATTTCTAACATCTTTTCATGACTATTAAGATAGGGCTCATGACAACCGAAAAGCTAGCTTAGTTGGAAACCCTAATTTTCAAGGCTTTTCTTTTACAATTCTTGTCTTTAAATGTAATATTCACGGTCTTCCTTTTATTATTGGATTTTGTGGGTGCAATCCGCTGAAAACCCTCAAGAGACAACACTCCTCCTACTAGAGACACCTAGAGGTTTAAAGGCTTGTTGCACGTGCTCAGTGCAATCGTGTTGCCTACGAAAGTGTGCTATTTAGTTTTTCTCTTTCTTTATTTTCTCCTTCTCTTTTTAATAAAACAGTTCGCTCGAGACGACCGAAAATAAGTTTGGGAGAATTTGATCAGTCGAAAATAATGTATTTTTAACACGTCAATTTCCCTATCTTTTGCATTCATCTAGAGGTGTTCGGTTTGCATATTACACATATTAGCAAAACAATAGTAAAATACCGAATTACCTGTGTTGTACTCTAAAACCGACATTTGTAGGGAAATTGACTGTTTATCATGGTATCGCATCATTCTTGTAGCACAACACTTGTTTCGAAGTTTGTGCAGGAAATTCCAGAAACCGAGCCAAATTGTCAAAAGTGCTGATCAAAATTACACCAAGTCTAAGTCTGGTGATCTGGAAGTAAACAATAAGGTGTAAAACTATTCCAGAAATTTATTCAAGGCCAATGGGCGCTTCCCGCCGCGGATCCACGGCATGATGACGTCAGCAAAGAAGCAGATTTTCCCCATGTGCTTATTTCTAACGGCAAAGCTTTCAGAACTCTCCAGAAACTCCACGTGGCTTCATCTAGAAGGCTCGGCCTAACAACCTAGTTCTAGAAGCCTCCCTCCAACTAACTTCTTCTAGAAGCCTCCTTATAACAACCTTCTTCTAGAAAACTCTCTCCAACAACCTTCTTCTAGAAAACTCTCTCCAACAACGTTCTTCTAGAAACCTCCTTATTACAACCTTCTTCTAGAAGCCTCCTTGTAACAACCTCATTCTAGAATATTCCCTCCAACAAACTTCTTCTAGAAGATTCTTTCTAACAACCTCATTTTGGAGGGAAAATTCAAATGAGGTGGTTCATTTTGGAGGGAAAATTCAAATGAGGTGGTTCATTTTTGAGGAAAAAGTTGTTCATTTTGGAGGGAAATTTGAATTCTAGATCTGAGGTTATGAGGCTTATAAAAGGAAACCTAGATCTAAGGTTAATGGTTGTTCTTCTTCTTCTCCTCTCTTCATCTTCCACTTACAAGTTGAGTGACACAACTTGTAAACCCTAACCCTAATTCTAAATTCCAATCCAAGATCAAGAATTCCGAGTTCAATCAAAGCAAGAAGCCTAGATCCTTTTGGAGCGAAGCCGATCTTCATCCGAGCAAGTGATCCAAGCTGATCCGCGACTCACGGAGACGATGCGACGCTAGATTCGACGATCTCGTTCCCTTCTCAATTTCTTGTAGTCTTTGAGCAAAGTGTAACAAATTTTTGAATAATAAAGGCGACAATTCTTTTATCTTGCTTATCTTTTGAATTCAAGCATTATGATTCAATCTAGATTCTTGAATGTTTGCTTTGTGATAATGTTTGAGTAAAACTCCGCTCGTAAAGGAGTCGAGACGATCGATAGAATGATGATGATTTAGATTCTTTTACAATTCTTAAATCCTATAACGTTTGTAAATTCTTGTAAATCGAATGATCGATGACCTAGTTTCGATGCGATGCTTTCTTGATTGTGTTCGCTCAAAACTAGAGATCAACGATCGATCATTTGATTTTCTTGAAGATAGTTTGTGAATGAGATTCATCGAAAGGATTGGATAAGATGAGGAAACCCTAGCTTCTTCGCAAGATCCTTAACCTCAATAAATCGTCATCGATCTAGTATCAATTCGTTAATGGATAAGAGTATGTAATCATTAGATCTCATCACATCTATAGATCCGATCTACTCCTACGAGCCACACTTCGAATCTTGATTGTTGGTTTGGAAATCATCACATCTCAATTCTTGATTTTAATGTTTTCTTAGATCTAGATTTTTCTAATTCTTGAACTTCAATTTACAAATCATGAATTGTTTGTTTTCTTTTCTCTAAAGTTTCAACTCATCTAAATCGAAACACGAACGATTACACTTTCCCTGTGGACGATCCACACTTACTAACGCGCTACATTCGACACCGTTATTGATTGCGGTCAAATAATTTTTGGTTGTGATTTCTTTACAATTTTCATATTACACAATCCGAAATCGTTTCAATCAAATGGCGCCGTTGCCGGGGATCATTTGATTTACTTACACAATCGGAAATCAATTCAATCAATATCATATAGGTGTGACTTGATTACGATATCATATAGCTGTGACTTGATTACGATATCATATAGGTGTGACTTGATTACGATATCATATAGGTGTGACTTGATTACGATATGATATAAGTGTGACTTGATCACCATATGATACATGTGACATGATATTTCTGAGGATAAATTAACGATGTATATTTATGCTGGCAATGATATATGATTGATGTATGCGATTACAGTACAGTACCTTGATCATGACATGATTTGATGATGATATTATATGAATGATGAGACACGTAGGTGATACTTG
Source organism: Agapanthus africanus (assembly GCA_030015575.1). Classification (NCBI taxonomy): domain Eukaryota; kingdom Viridiplantae; phylum Streptophyta; class Magnoliopsida; order Asparagales; family Amaryllidaceae; genus Agapanthus; species Agapanthus africanus. The sequence continues at coordinate 88,962,857 of JASDDO010000014.1, forward strand.
ACCCGTACCCCGATATTGGGATGCCGTACGATGGATTTTACCGTACGGGGCATAGATGTGATGATTGATCCGCACTCTGGATTTGAGGAAGCCGTACTACGTACGTGACGCTATTGAGGCTGGATCGCCGACTATTAGAGATATGGACTCAGACCTTAGGTGGACTCTTATTTCTTATCGACTAGTTTTTTAGGTTTAGTTCCTTAGGAGGTTAGATGGTCACTAGTTTAGGCTCGAGTCATATAGTTGTAGTTATACTTGTATATCAAATGAGTGGTTAATACACATCCGTCTTTATATTCAGACCGTAATCATCATGGTGCATGTTCATACATATGTTTCTATAATCAGTATAAAACTCTGCATGTTAGGACACCAGCACCATTACCGATGATGCGCATATTCCACGCACACTTATTTTCCAGCTCACACACATCATCATCGGTAATTGCTATGTCACGTATATCTTTAGAACATATTATCTTTTATTGATAGAATCAGCTAACAGTTGATTGATATAATATTGTGATTACTCTCTGGTGTTAGTCTAGACATGGCATTTATTATTTAGACAGTTCATGCATTCACATTTCCATATTATCATGCAGTATTGTGGGGCTTATGCCGACATTTATCATTTACTTATTCATGATTTTGGGATTTTGGATTTCTATGAGATTTCTGGATTTTGGGGAAAACCGCAATAATATATATAAAAAGACTTCTCTCTCCTCTCTTTTTTAAAATATAAGTTGCGGTTTTCTCGTGATGTATGTGTCGTCCACCATGAGATTTCATGTTTTCTGTTGGATTTCGAGACCCGATTCGAGGAATGGATGAACCGTCTCGGGTACATGGTGGGCCCGGTATGGTACCCCGGGGCAAGAAGATCAAGTTGTAGACGATGAGCCTGGCAGGGGAGGACTACCTACCGGTGATGTCTGGCGCGGCGGATATCCGGAGGATACCGACCGTTGTCGTGAGATTTGATGATATGGGCCGATCCGGACTGACGGAGCCCGAGATATTGAGATTATGAGGTATTGAGACCTGAGATTTACATATTTTGTGTCGATACTTGACACGGATTTCCATGGATTTCATCGTTGATATTTCAGATTTCTATACAAATTTTACCATGATAAAAGGTAAAGATTTCTTATACAGATATATCCAGATTTCAGGATTGGTTATTTTACATTCATGGTGCATGCATACTCATTCACATGACATATTACTATTTGAAGCACTGACACGAGCACGGAGCATTTGCACTTATACGTAGTTTATTACCCTGCCATTACTAGATGACTGGTGATATAGTAGTGTATTATTATGACCTAGGATAGCGTCGTGCATTCGATTTCTTTTCGCAGATATCTTCTACTCACGAGTTGGAAACTCACCCCCGTTGTGCCAAATTTTATTACAGGTTCGATGTACAAGTTTCCCTGGCAGCTTGCTGGCACATCATTTCATTCAGGATGATTTGCACGGTAGGTTGGTTCACTTGTATCTGGACCGCTGTTGTACTTTTTATTATTTCATTTGTATCTAGTAAGCTCCATCAACCAAACTTGTATTACTTGATAGTTTACTGGACCAGTTATTTATTTCGACCTTAGAGTTGTGCTTGTATTATTATGGTATCTGGTGGATTTGTTTTCTTTTAAGTTTTGAGCCTCGCCCTTTGGCGTTGTATACTATTGTGCATTGGTGTAGTTGTTTCCGCCTTTTGGCGTAGAGCTAGCTCCTGTTTGGGGATGTTTTTTTTATTGATTGTATATATATTATTCTTGTTTGTACCCGTTTGGGGCCAGTTTTTACAAAGGAGATTCTGCCGAAATTTTTGAGAAAATTGGATGTTGCTTTTAAACTTGTTTTCTACACATTTTCCTTTACTTCTTCTTTTTATGGTTTAGATTTCTGGGCTTCGGCTTACTTAGGTTACGTTGCGCCTCTAGACGCTTCGTAATCTAAGTGCCGGTCACGTTCCGTACTTTCGGGTCGTGACAAGAGATTAGGCGAAATAAAGTATGTTAAACACTTTAACATCTAAGAGTTTGGGATTACAACCTTTGTAGTCTGGTCCTTCGCTTCAAAGCTCCGTGTTGAGGTCCCTTCGCTGCGATCATCATGTACCCGGACTCTGGAGAGGCTCCACGAAGAGAATGATGCAAGCTTACTTTCGATCTTCGATAACTAAGATGATCTACCTTGAAGAAACTTTAACTCAAGCTCTCACTCACTAATGAAGTGAAAACCCTAATCTAAATGGCTAGGATAGATTAGGATGATAAAGTAGGATTTTAGCTCTCATTTGTTTTCATAATCTCACACTAATCCATCACAAAACCCAAAGCTAGAAAGCTTTGTAAGGAGGAAGAAGAAGAAGATCAATGAATAATCCTTTTGTGATGAATAATGAAATGTTAATATCATTACAAATGCAACCATGGTTAAGTCAAGAAAGACTTAACCATTGTAGAGGTTTAACATAGTATAGGGTGTGGGTTGGGTTAAGTAAATATCTCCAAAAATATCAACCATAATATCTTTGAAAGAAACAAAAGAAAAGCTTCTAGAAACTTCTAGAAAAGTTTAACCCAAATCAAACCCTAACCATGTTTAATCTTCACTAAGCATGTTGCATTAGTAATCATAACTTGTTACAATATTATATATCACATATATAATATATTTTTTTAACAAAAGAAAATAATACAATTAACATATATCGCATATATATCAATGTATTATCCGGTGAGAAAATGAATCAATAAGTGAGCTTATATTAGTTAATATAATTTAATATATCAAATATATTATTATACATTAAATTATCAAATCAACACTTGATCCGATAATCCGGTTATTTCATAAATAACCGACTAATATTATTTGTATCAGTTCATCGAATGAACACTTGATCCGATGACCCGGCTATATCTCATATACCCGGCCGATATCTTATATTGCGAGAATCTAATACGGTATCACATACACGTATTGTTCTCAGTCCCGTACATATCACATATGTGCCCCTACTCCGTTTTACCTGAGTCAAGAAAGCTCTGTGGACTCTAAAGAATCATCAATACGCCGGCAGTAGGTGATGATCATATCAAACACCCACAAGCTGCAAGCGGTCAGCTAAACATAACAGCCACCCAGGTATTGAGCGATCAGAAGATCAACAAGCAAGCCTGTACATTCTCCTGCGAATCCAATCAGTAACACTCCCGTACAGTCCGGTCTCTTCGTCTGATATGTCGCATATCTCGCCTAGGGGTGGTAAACGTCAGACCCCAGTAGCTTGATAAGTCGTGTCGATATGAGGTCTATAACAGTTCGAGAAACTACTAATAACACTTACCAGTAAATCTCAGCAACCCTGACCAGGGATTTCCAGTTATAGCCAATCGAACACAGCGCAACATCAACTCCCTATACCGGGAGAGACGAATCCCCTCCTATCGCTCATTGCCTCCATGTGATTCGGGACTGTACCCAAAAGCCACCTTTTTGCACGCCCTCTTGGACGTGGTATGATGGAAATCAAAGCACAGTGGGAATCACACAAGACTCTATGACGATCTCGGGTCTACAGACTAACCTGTACCAGTGTCACTGGAGAACTGCCATCTGACGTGAGGTATAATACCATCTGGGAGTTCTCGGCGAGTCCGTCCAGTGTACCCAGTCTCTACTGAGCACCCGTACACCATCCTTGATGTCAAACACCGATGGATATGGGATCATCCATCGCCCATCATATGGGTCAAGATGCGTATACGCTAGTTTACTCTGGTGTATCAATGCCCTGTCTCGATACACCCTCGACTAGGAACAGTTATAGGATGTACTCGTCGACTACCGTGGCCCCACTAGTATGATCTCATCATAGTCCCAGTAGTCGAGTACATATCCTAAGAGCTCTATCAACATGTAATATAGAGACAATCAGAGTACATGTTAAGATAAAGTACAACCAGATAGCATACTATCATGTCGAGCAAGAAAGTCCTCCCTATATATGTCCAAGCATCCACTACAATATATATCGTATGTACAGTAATGGCCTCTAGGGCATACATATAACTAACAATCTCCCACTTGCACTAGGGCCATCTGTTGTGGTATCGCATACCCAACAATTAGCTGTGGTTGAAATATCTCATACTCAACCATCCCATAAAAGTCTCTACTGGGAAAAAGGCCTTTGTGAGTGGATCCACGCTGTTGTCCTCTGTGTCTACTCTCCTAACCTCGATCTCTCTAGAGATCAACCATCTCCATGATCAGGTTATACTGCCTAAGAATTATATCTGGATTTCTGATAGGACGGGGGTTCCTTGGCATAAGCCACAACTCCATTGTTACACAATGGTTGGAACGAAGTTCATCTCATGAACTTATATATATCAAAACTGCCTCTTTGGTAGCATCCTTGGTAACGATGTATCTTGCCTTTAATCGTCTAGTAAGTCACGGTATCTAGCTTGGAACTCTTCCAACATACCGTCCCTCCACTGAGGGTAAAGACAATACCTGCGACTGACATTCAGTCGTCCTTATCACCCTGGAACCTTTTCCAGTGATTCTCCCCAGGATCGATTGATACCATCTCACTACATCTAGTGAGAATCCTAACATCCAATTAGATCTATCTCATAGATCCAAAACCCAGGATTCAGGAGGTATCGCTTTGATCCTATATGGAGAATCCTTGTGATAAGCGGAGATTGACCGAGCGTAGCATAGGAAACTCCTTCCCTATCAAGAGTATGTCATCCACGTACTCTACGAGGATCATAACCATACTCTCAACTACCTTTTTGTATATACAAGGTTCATCTACCATTTCGATGAAATCAAACTCTTTGACTGCCACATCAAAACAGATGTTCCAACTCCGCGATGCCTGCTTTATCACATAAAACATCTTGCACACGTTTCCGCTGCTCCCACTATCTACGAAGCCCTCTGGCTGTGTACTTACAGACGCTCTCTTCCAAAACATCATTTAGAAAAGCAGTCACGACACCCAACCACCAGATATCGTAGTCATGGTATGTAGTAGTAGCAAGTAGGATCTGGATGGACTTAAGCATAGGTTTGAAAGTCTTAACTTTTCCATGTACACCAAGTAATCTTCTCAAGATATACTTGCTCCTGATGGGGATTTAACCCTTCAGATAAAACAACCAAAGTCCATACTTTGTTGCTGTATAAGGATTCCATCTCAGATCACTAAGCATCCAGCCATTCTTACAGAGTCCCACTCCTGATGGCCTGCTCGAAACTAGTTGGGTCATCATCTCATGATGCAATCCTCGCTCCCACTGTCATAGAGAAACCGAAGTATCTCTCAGGTGGATGAGGAACCTTACTAGATCGGCGGAGAGGCTGAGGTTCGTTAGAATCTATTGAATCCTTTGGTTCTACCAAATCATCAGCTGCAGTTTGTATGGCTGGAACTCCTTCCAGTTCTACCTCATGTCCGCTAATTTCTTCACAAGAAATTCCTTTTCACAAAGGCGGCATGTTGAGAAACAAAATATCTTTTGTTCCTCGGTTAGGTAGAAGATATTCCCTTGCGTATGCTTGGGATATCCAACAAACTTCCACAGATCTGACTTTGCCTCGAGCTTGTCCGGATTTTGCTTTTTAGACATAGGCCAGACAACCCCAAATCTTAACATACTTAAGATATGGGCTCTTCCCATTCCATATCACATATGAAGTGGTAGACAACTGATTTGATTGGAACCCTATTCAATAGGTATGCAGCTTCACAAGTGCATAACTCTCAAAAGGAAATAGGAAACTCAGTAGTACTCATCATAGAGCGCACCATATTAAATAGGGTGTGATTGCTCCGTCCCGATACACTGACGTGCTGTGGTGTATACGGAGGAGTAATGCTGAGAGAGAATCTCATTCTCCTTTAGAATAGTCCAGGAATTCCGTGCTCAAGTATTCTCCTCCTTGATCTCATCAAAGGACATAATACTTATACCCGTATTTTGGTTCTCTACTTCTAACTTATATTCTGTGAATATCTTAAAAGTTTCGGGCTTGTGTTTCAACAGGAACATATGTCTGAATCTTGAGAGACTATTAGTGAATATAATAAAGTACAAAGAACCAGTCCTGGTATATGTAGACAGGGGACTTTCATACATCAGCATGTATCAATCCCAAAAGTTCACTAACTCTCTCTCTGTTTCCAATAAACAGAGCCGTGGTCATCTTATCTTTGTGACATGACCGGCAAGTTTCACAAGATGTAAATTCAAACAAATTTAAATATGCATCTAAATGTAACTTTAGCTAGTTGGGTCACATTGATATGACCTAGTCTACAATGCCTCAAGAAGGATTCGTTCATTTCTGAACTCTTCCTCTTGTGTGTGTTCTGTATACTAAGAACTGTAGTTTGATTTAGAACGTCAATGCTTTTAGATAATGTGCCTGAACCGATCAACTCTTGATATAGGAAATGTTCAAAACATTATCCAACAATACAAAATTATATCTTTCTTTACTAATAAAGAGACTGATATGATGTTGTATATCAGGTTCGGTATCTAATAACATTCGTTCAGAATCAATGTATTTGGTAATACAGGGTGATAACTACCAACAGACTTGGCTGCAACACTTGCATCGTTTCTATCTCATGAAACTTATCACCCGTTCTCAGTTCTCTACCTATCTGTAGCCCATGTAACAAATTACATATGTGGGATTCTGATCCGGTATCAAATACCCAGGACGTAAAGGATATTGAGAAACAGTTTTGTATAATGAACACACCCGAAGAAGATGCATCAGCATGCACTTTCTTTGTTTGGGTGGCACGGGAATTCTGGTAATCCCTATTTCCTGCTCTGTCTTATAACAATTATAAGTTGAAGCGGGACCAACGTTCCCTAGCGCAGTATAACAAGCGGGTTCGGTCAATACATCCGTATTATTATCTTGATTAAGGCGTGACATAGTCGCAACCAGGAGAAAGAGAGAGAAGAAAACACTCAACGTGCGCCTTTACAAGATTAGATTGGTTATCAATTTATCTAATCAGGATGTCTCCCACTGTTTTAGTCAAATCTTCCTTCAAACCCTAAAAGGAAAGACTAGCCGGGATTAATTACACCCTACAAGTTCGCCAATCTTTCAGCCAGGCCAGTGCCGGTATTTTGAGGGAGGTTCCCCGCACTTTCGCACGGACCTAATTAAAGTAAACCTCGTTTTCCCAGGGGCGTAACCCCGTTAACACCTTTCTAGACACCTACTTGATCGGCTAATTGTAATGTGTAAAACTCTCCCAGGAGTAACTCTTACTCGCAGCAGGTATCGGGATCCAACTATCTCATAGAAGGTATGCAATCTCATTGCAAATTTCAACTCTTGAAATTCCCAGTAATATTTTTCCCCTAGCGTCCTATGACCTTGACGTAGGCCAACAAACCATAGTCCGCTAGTCAAGTTCAACCCGTCATTTCCCGATTGAATTAAACCCACCCGCACGACCCTTGACGCAGGCCAACAAAGTCGCACGACTACTCTAACTCAATCGTATCATATGCTTTTACAGATAAGCATAAATAGCTACCGAACACTACGCCTTGACGCAGGCCAACAAACGTAGCACGAATACTATGAAATACTTATCTGAAATGACGGAGCGCTACGACAGGTTTTTAAGAAAACCCTTTGCATAATGAACTTGATATCGTTGTAGAATCGAGTGATTTTGAATGGAATGTTTTTGAGGCCTTTTCTAGTTTTGCTAAAGAGGTCACTCTCGGTGAAGGGATCGTCGGCTCTTTCCTCATCGAATAAGGTGCAGGATATTTCACAAATATCACTATGCAAAGCAAAAACTAAAAAAACAATCAAAAGACAAATCGAGTTTGTAGCATCTGCTAGTTTCGCTAAAGAGGTCACTCCCGGTGAAGGGATCTTGGCTCTTTCCTTATCGAATAAAGTGCTGGATGTTCTACAAGGAACACCGCTATGCAAAGCAAGAACTAGAACTACCAGTTTTTGAGACAAGTTTCTACAACATCTTTAGGTTTCTTTTTAGTTTCATTAATCTCATTAATGAAGTCCCATTTAATTTTGCTTCACAAGCATCAGATATGAAACGAAATCAACAATATATAATATATATCTTATATATATAATATAAACATTCGTCTCAGGCAGTAATATGATCTCATCATAGAACATTACAGCAGAAGAACACATATGAAATATTGGATATACTAGGACGTCCGTGTTTTAATACGAGCCTGTATAAAACACGGATTCCACGGTCGCGATGAATAGCCAAACCCACATCCCTAGACCCCTACGAGAGCGGCAAGCAACACTGCCAATTCTAGGGTTAGAAGACCCGGTCTCGACTCCTCGAGATGGTCTCCCACTGGACCCTAGAACCCGGTTACTTGTGTTCCCCGCCTTGGGTCTACCTAATGCGGAAAAGTAAATAATATACAATGGTGACATCATCCTCAGCCCGGAAGTGCCCTAATAAAAAAATATTACATACAAATGAATTTTACATGAATAAAAAAGAAAAACTCTCATCTCAAATAAAACCCCCGGCTATTCAGAACACGACGATCCAATATAACATATCACAGCAACACATAATATCTCATATTATCAACGTAAGTAAGTATGCATACACCGATTGTCGTTGATGTATAGCAAAGAAAACCGGCGATACAACTACATACTACACTTACGGTCCCAGAAAAGAAAGTGTAAAACTACAACAGTTGGAATCCGCAACCTACTTAGACATCGCATGCCTAACCAAATGAATTTCTTAGACATCGCATGCCTAACAATTATAAACCCCGCATTTTAGTCTCTTTATCGAAAACACTTTTCAATATCTAGTCGAGCAATTCAACAAGATTCCCGACAACCTGATCGAATGCTCGTCGCAAACTTTAGTAGACGGCCGCACCCCCAGATGCTGTCGACGAAGTGCACTAAGGCGGAACACCGCTGCCGCGAGCACCCAAACGGATGCTTTTGGCGACGGGGTTCTCCTACAGTCACTTGGTCGGGGCTATGGGGCATGGCTGTCTATTAAGTTTACCCGGCGAGTATCCGCGTACGCTACGTGATTGCAACGGACTTTTGATCGCATCAAAATCCCGTGGCAACTGATCATCTGGGACTAAACCGCTAGATTTATAAAATTCAAATTAGTTATCTTATAATTACTTGTGGATTCCAAATATTGTATCACATTCCAGATAAATAGACAATGTTAAACTTTCCGATCGAATAATCAAACACCTAAGTTTTCCCAAATAATTCTCAACACTTGAAAGTAGTTTAAAAATATCCATCACATGCCACAGTACCAATGGTCCAGCCGTAGAAGGGTCAAACCAACGCCTCACATGTGGCAACGCCGTACTGCCACAAACTCTAAGGTTTTGAGGCGGTTCAGACGGTCACATAATCGAGTTAAGCTTTGTTGTTTTCTAGAGGGTCCACCGCGTTACTTGCACGACTTAGAACGTTCTTAAACTACGGAAAAATCCAACACTTGGAAATTTTCCGGCAGGGGAAAAAGTGAGTTATTGATATCCGGTCGAACTTTTTAACACGTTCTAAAAATTACCCGGAAAAACTAAACGAAATTATACTTTCCGATCGAATCAACGAGTTCCCAATACAACCCAGAAAACTCAACACTTGAGTAAAATAAAAAATTCCCAGAACCATGCCAGAATACCTACGGATGTTACTGTATGAAAAACTAACCATAATTCGTCTGTACGGCCGCGGAACCGCCGCGGATGACATGGTCTTGCCGCGGTTCCGCGGCGCATTAAATGAATTACGATGTCGTTTTTCACACATATCCATAAAATTCCCTGCTTATTTTTCTGAGCATTTTTAATATGAAAAATGTCAAAATTTTGAAAAATTTCTAGAAACTAGGTTTTATCGGGTATTCGGAGTTCGATCGGACTTTAAACTTCGCCTAGACTTCACCTAAAACTCTACCTTGGCTCTGATACCACTGGAGGGTTACTAGGCACTCTCACAAGGGTCTATTAGGCATCAACCATGCCCGATTTAAAATTTAGACGTGCCGAACAACCCTAACCGAGATCTTTAAACTAGAGATTAGGCGAAACAAAGCATGTTAAACACTTTAACATCTAAGAGTTTTGGATTACAACCTTTGTAGTCTGGTCCTTCGCTTCATAAGCTCCGTGTTGAGGTCCCTTCGCTACGATCATCATGTACCCGGACTCTAGAGAGGCTCCACGAAGAAAATGATGCAAGCTTGCTTCCGATCTTCGATAACTATGATGATCTACCTTGAAGAAACTTTAATTCAAGCCCTCACTCACTAATGAAGTGAACACCCTAATCTAAATGGCTAGGATAGATTAGGATGATGAAGTAGGATTTTAGCTCTCATTTGTTTTCATAATCTCACACTAATCCATCACAAAACCCAAAGCTAGAAAGCTTTGCAAGGAGGAAGAAGAAGAAGATCAATGAATAATCCTTTTGTGATGAATAATGAAATGTTAATATCATTACAAATGCAATCATGGTTAAGTCAAGAAAGACTTAACCATTGTAGAGATTTAACCATAGTATAGGGTGTGGGTTGGGTTAAGTTAATATCTCCAAAAATATCAACCATAATATCTTTGAAAGAAACAAAAGAAAAGCTTCTAGAAACTTCTAGAAAAGTTTAACCCAAATCAAACCCTAACCATGTTTAATCTCTACTAAGCATGTTGCATTATTAATCATAACTTGTTACAATATTATATATCACATATATAATATATTTTTGTAACAAAAGAAAATAATACAATTAACATATATCGCATATATATCAATGTATTATCCGGTGAGAAAATGAATCAATAAGTGAGCTTATATTAGTTAATGTAATTTAATATATCAAATATATTATTATACATTAAATTATCAAATCAACACTTGATCCGATAATCCGGCTATTTCATAAATAACCGACTAATATTATCTGTATCAGTTCATCGAATCAACACTTGATCCGATGACCCGGCTATATCTCATATACCCGGCCGATATCTCATATCGCGAGAATCTAATACGGTATCACATACACGTATTGTTCTCGGTCTCGCACATATCACATATATGCCCCTACTCCGTTTTTCCTGAGTCAAGAAAGCTCTGTGTAGGACTCTAAAGAATCGTCAATACGCCGGCAGTAGGCGATGATCATATCAAACACCCACAAGCTGCAAGCGGTCAGCTAAACGTAACAGCCACCCAGGTATTGAGCGATCAGAAGATCAACAAGCAAGCCTGTACATTCTCCTGCGAATCCAATCAGTAACACTCCCGTACAGTCCGGTCTCTTCGTCTGATATGTCACATATCTCGCTTAGGGGTGGTAAACGTCAGACCCTAGTAGCTTGATAAGTCGTGTCGATATGAGGTCTATAACAGTTCGAGAAACTACTGATAACACTTACCAGTAAATCTCAGCAACCCTGGCCAGGGATTTCCAGTTATAGCCAATCGAACACAGCGCAACATCAACTCCCTATACCGGGAGAGACGAATCCCCTCCTATCGCTCATTGCCTCCATGTGATTCGGGACTGTACCCAAAAGCCACCTTTTTGCACGCCCTCTTGGACGTGGTATGATGGAAATCAAAGCACAGTGGGAATCACACAAGACTCTATGATGATCTTGGGTCTACAGACTAACCTGTACCAATGTCACCGGAAAACTGCCATCTGACGTGAGGTATAATACACCATCTGGGAGTTCTCGGCGAGTCCGTCCAGTGTACCCAGTCTCTACTGAGCACCCGTACACCATCCTTGATGTCAAACACCGATGGATATGGGATCATCCATCGCCCATCATATGGGTCAAGATACGTATACGCTAGTCTACTCTGGTGTATCGATGCCCTGTCTCAATACACCCTCGACTAGGAACAGTTATTGGATGTACTCGTCGACTACCGCGGCCCCACTAGTATGATCTCATCATAGTCCCAGTAGTCGAGTACATATCCTAAGGGCTCTATCAACATGTAACATAGAGACAATCAGAATACATGTTAAGATAAAGTACAACCAGATAGCATACTATCATGTCGAGCAAGAAAGTCCTCCCTATATATGTCCAAGCATCCACTACAATATACATCGTATGTACAGTAATGGCCTCTAGGGCATACATATAACTAACAGTCCCCTCCAGGGGGAGCCGACCCCCTTTTTTTGGGGGGCGGAGCGACCTCTCCCTAAGGTGGGCACCCCGGGTGCCCCTGAGTACTCGGAACTGAGTTTCCCCTTCCCAGGGCATCTGAACGTTTATCTTAATTAAAAATAATAATAAATAAAAAAATGAAATGAACAAATCTGCATTTATTTTCAAACAAGCGTACATTTTCACATTGAGTTCGCATGATCGCAAGGCCATTTAATCGGAGGTTCTATCGTCCTAAAATGAGGGGTAATTGATGGCAGATTTATCCGCAGCTGCCAAAAATTAGAATCCCTCCAATCAATAAACCCCTGCCCACTATCGGGCGGGGGAATATGTACAGCGCCTGACAAGCGAGCACATCCATCTCAATAGGTGACGAAAAACACTCTATAAATTCTGGCACGCCCGGTGGGACCTATCTCTTCTCCCATATTTAGGGTCAAATATTCATGCGAACTCATTCAATATATATATCGTTATTTGTACTGAAATTATGCTCTTTTATGCAGACTATCAATCTTTAGCAACAAATAACAATCAACACCATTCGACGATGTCTCCGAAGACGGACTCGGCTTCTGATACAACCCCCGTTGTGATACAATCAAGACGAATGCCAGAGTGATTCTCCCATTAAACCTTATGCAGCAGTGGGAGGAACCACCGCTTTAATTCGGTTCCATCCTATTTTCTTTCGCCTTCAGTATTCCTACCGCAGAGGCTCCAGCAACCCAAGTAGCCAAACCAACCTCAAAAGGGAGGAGGCCAAATGTCGTAATTCTGAGGGCACCTGATCCCAAACGCAAATCTGTCATCGAACGGCTTTCCATTGCTCCAGCCGAGAGCAAGGCCATCGACTTAAAGGAGATAATAAGGCGTCCCGGGCAAGCCCAGGCAATACCCGTGATAACCGCACGCTCGGATGTTTTCTCCAGACTCTCCGTCAATCGGCCTGTGGTGGCTTCTAGGAAAGTAGATGCCCGCCAAGACTTTTGTTCCCGCCAAAAATTCGACGCTCAAAACTTAAGCTTCACTAAGGTAAGAAAAAACGCCAAGGTAAAAGTGTTAAGCCGGATACGCATGCGCACTACGTGCAAATTGTAAGTAGATGCTCGTGATCGAACCGCTAACTAGAGACCAAGACGAAATACAAAACAAAAATTTTTAAACAAAGAGTACGAACTTTTATGACCTAGAATATAATCCAAATACTAAACTAGTAACTAGAAGAAGATTAACAACTCGGATAGATGATAGGTACCTTTGAAGTCGTGTCCTTCGTCATCTTTCCACTTCTTACGCTTCTAGAAACTCCGGGAACGAGCTTGGGGTCGGTCTTCCTTGTCGAAAATGATCCACTCGAGAGAACCCTAACCTAGACTCTGGTTTCACACTTAAAAGCTAAGTGAAGTAACCAATGAACTAAACTTGATAGGAATAGATCACGAGAAGATGTATTAGTGTTATTCTCTATATTTTTCTCTCTTTTTCTTTTCCTTTCTCAACTCACTAAAACTCAAGAGAAGAGGAAAAAGAAGATAATGATGATGGTGATGAAATATCAAGTATGGCAAAAGAAAAAAATTATTATCATCTTGTTTCTTTTTAATGTGAGAATGGGTGGACTTGTGACTCACCATGGTGAGTCACAATCCCACATTCTTCTCACATAATCAAGAAGAGATGAGAAGAGAAGAGAGAGCTGCCTCATTTGTACATATATACATATGTATAAGTATATATAAATATATACATAAATACACTAATACAAGTATATGCTATAAATATATACACCGTATTCGTATCAAAATACATACACCCGTATTCGTATTAAGATACAAATACCCGTATTTATATCAAGACACAAATACACATATTTATACAAATACCCGTATTCGTATAAATACCGTATTCTGTCAAAATACAAATACCGAAAGAGAGATACTAAAAGAGATATATAATACTAGCTGTACGTAAAGACTCGACAATACGCTGGCAGTTGTTTTAACCACAAGCACGTCGGCGGCACTAGCTGTACGTAACGGTTACCTAGGTATTGAACGAAAGGAATGCCGACAAGCAAACTCGTCCGTATCCCTACTGAGCCTGAAAGTAACAATCTCCGTACAGTCCGGTCTTTTCGTCTGGGAGTTTCACATATCGAGTGTAGGGGGTGGAAAACGTCAGACCCTTAATAACCTGATAAGTCGTGTCGATGTGGCTCAAAACCATCCCGAGAAATTACTGATCTCACAATCAGTAAATCTCAACTGCCTTGGCCAAGGTCATATGGTGATGACCAATCGAACACTACGCGACATCGACTCCCTATACCGAGGGAGACGAATCCCTTCTATCGCTCACTGCTCCCAAGTGCTTCGGGACTGTACCTAACTAAAACATGTTTGCATAACTCTTTAAAGCCGTGGTAGGGTAGTAGTCTAAGTATAGTGGGAACATACTCGGGATGAATGACGATATCAGGTCTAAAGACTAATCTGTACCTATGTCACCAGAGAACTGCTATCTGACGATAGGTATATTCCCATCTAGAAGTTCTCGGCGAGTCCGTCCAGTGTAACTCATAACCTAATGAGTACCTTTATACTATCTTTGGTGCTGTACACCAATGGCTGTAGGATAGGCCACCTTCCTTCACGGGGATAGGAAACATATACACTAGTCTATTCTGGAGTATCGACACCCTATCTCAAAACTCCAACGATTATGGACAATTTAAAGATGTGCTTAAAGACTACCTAGACCCCACGAGTATGATCGCCATCACAACTCTAGTACTCAAGCAAAGATCCTACGGGTTTTACCAACATATATTCGAGATACGTAATATAAATAGAACATATACACATGTTTAGATAAAGACAAACTAAATAGCATATTATCATAAAGAGCAAGACTATCATGTACATATATATCCCAAACATTCATATGTAATATACAATCCTGTACTATACAATAATGGCATCTAGGGCATATACATCCAACAATCTCCCACTTGCACTAAGGCCATGTATTGGCATATCGAAGACCAATCATCTTCAATAGCCGCTCTAGCTGAGTCTGAGAAAGTGCCTATATGAGTGGGTCTGCCGTGTTGTCCTTCGTATCTACTCTCCTGATCTCGATCTCCCAGCGATCAATAATCTCCCTGATCAGGTGATACCGCCTCAAGATGTATCTGGATTTCTGATGGGACCGTGGTTCCTTGGCTAACGCTATAGCCTTATTTTTATCACAATACAAAAGTATTGGATCAATAATAGACGGAACCACCTAAAGTTCATGAATGAACTTTCTCATCTAGACAGTCTCTTTTGCGGCATTGCAGCCTCCATCGTCGAGTCTGCTACGGTGTCCTGTTTTGAACTCTTTCAACAGACCGCCCCTCCATTAAGGGTAAACACATAAACCGAGACAGATTTGATGTCTTCCTTGTCACTTTGTAAGTTTGATTCGGTAAAGGACTCCATCTGGAGGTCTCTATTACCGTATACTAAGAACATATCCTTAGTCCTTCTCAGATACTTCAGAATATTCTTTATAGCTGTCCAATACTTCTCCTCTGGGTTTGACTGATACCGGCTTACTATGCTAAGTGCATAAGCTACATCTGGTCTGGTACATAATATTGCATATATTATAGATCCTATTGCCGAAGCGTAGAGTATAATGCTTATGCGAGCTCTCTTCTCATCAGTCTTGGGAGACATCTCTTTGGAGAGGGCGATTCCATGACAAGCCGGTAAATTATCGCGCTTGGAATCTTCCATACTATACCTCTTTAGTATGGTGTCAATGTATCTGGACTGTGAAATTCCCAACATGCTCTTAGATCTATCACGATAGATCTTGATCCCCATAATGTAGGAGGCATCACCCAGGTCCTTTATGGAGAACTTTTGAGACAAGAACAGTTTGACCGACTGCAACATATGAATGTCATTTTCTATTAGAAGAATGTCATCGACATATAAAACGAAGAACATGATTGTTCTCCCTACAATCTTCTTATATATAAAAGGCTCATCAATATTTTTGATGAAGTCAAATTCCTTGACTGTTTCATCAAAACAGATGTTCCAGCTCCGCGATTCCTGCTTTAATCCATAAATGGATTTAAGCAAGTTGCACACATTCCCGTTGCTCCCACTGTTTATGAAGCCTTATGGCTGATCCATATAGACACACTCTTTTAAAGCGCCGTTTAGAAAAGTGGTCTTTACGATCATCTACCAGATCTCATAGTCATGGAAGACAGTAATGGCAAGTAGGATCCGAATGGATTTCAGTATAGCCACTGGAGAAAAGGTTTCGTCATAGTCCACACCTGGTCTTTGACGAAAACCTTTTGCAACAAGTCTAACCTTACAAGTTTCAACCTGTCCATCTACACGAATCTTCTTTTTAAAGATCCATTTGCAGCCGACAGCTTTTACTCCTGGCGGTGCAATGTCTAAAGTCCATACTTTGTTGGTATACACGGACTCCATTTCGGATTGCATAGTATCCACCCATTTCACAGAGTCCCTACTGGAAATGGCTTGCTCAAAACTAGTAGATCATCTTCTTCCACAAAATGTAATCCTCTCGATCCTCGTCTACGAGAAAACCATAGTATCTCTCGGGCGGATGAGAAATCTTACCAGATCTGTGGAGTGGCTGGGATTCGTCGGGGATTATTGAATCATGTGGTTCATTTAAATCTTCAGTTTTCTGGAACTTCATCCAATTCTACCGGGCTCCCATAAGTTTCTTGTGCAAGGAATTCCTTTTTTAAAAGGGTAGCATTCCGAGAAACAACAATCTTCTGTTCCTCTGCATGGTAGAATAGATATCCACTTGAATGTTTTGGATATCTCATAAACTTACATAAAACTGATCGTGCCTTGAGTTCATCTAGGTTCTTCTTTTTAACATAAGAAGGGCAACCCCATATCTTAATACTTTTAAGATACAAGCTCTTTTTACTCCATATTTCATATGGAGTCTTAAGCACGGATTTGGATAGAACCTGATTCAATAGGTATGCGGCTGTCTCAAGCGCATATTCTCAGAATGAAAGAGGCAGATCAACACTACTCATCATGGAGCAAACCATATCCAAAAGGGTGCGATTCCTCCACTCCGACACACCGTTGTGCTGTGGTGTATACAGAGGAGTAAGCTGAGAGAGAATACCATTCTCTTTTAGGTATTATAGGAATTCTGTGCTTAAGTACTCCATTTCTTTATCAGATAGGAGAATCTTGATATTTTTTCCAATCTGGTTCTCAACTTCATTTCTGTATTCTTTGAATTTCTCAAAAGTTTCATATTTGTGTTTAAAAAGATACACATATCCGAACCTACAGAGATCGTCAATGAATGTGATGAAGTATAAGAACCCACCTCTTGCATATATAGACATTGGACCACACACATCATTGTGTATGAGTCCCAAGAGCTCAGTTGCTCTTTCTCTGTGTCCGGTGAACGGAGATTTGGTCATCTTACCTTTGAGACAAGATTGACAAGTTTCATAAGATATAAATTCGAACGGATCCAAATATTCATGCTTATGCAACTTAGCTAATCTTTTCTCGTTGATATGGCCAGTCTATAATACCACAAGTAGGTCTCGTTCGTATCTGAACTTTTTCTCTTGCGTGTGTTTTGTACATTAAAAACCGTGTTTTGATTTAGAATATAGATACCATTACATAGTGTACTTTCTGCAACCAATACCTATTTGAAGTAAATGTTCATGATGTTTCTATTTAGAAAAAAGTTACATCCTTCTTTATCAAGTAAAGAAACTGATATGATATTACAAAGCATGGAAGGTATATAGTAGCAGTTGTTCAAAATCATCGTATTACCGCTTGGTAATACCAGGTGATATTCACCGACGGCAGCAGCATCAATCTGTGCTCCGTTCCCTACTCTGAGGGACATATCATCATGTCTAACCATCCTATTTTTTTAGTCCCTGTAATAAATTGCAGATATGAGATCTTGATCCGGTATCTAGTACCCAGGAGGTGGAACTAACAGAAAAACATTTCTCAATAATAAGAACATCTAAAGTAGACGCAATAGTATGCTTCTTCTTCACCAGGGTCATCAAGGAATTCAAGCAATCCTCTTTCCCTTGTTCATGTTCGTGACATTTGTCACAAGTCAGAGCCGAACCGACATTACCCAGCCCTGAATAAGAATTCGGGTTGGTCAAGTCATACATTTTATTATCTTGATAAAAACGTGGCATGGTAGCTGCAATTAGGAAAGAGAAAAAACACTCAACGTATGCTCTTGCAAGTTTGGATTGGTTATTATTTTATCTAAACAGGATAACTCCCATCGTTTCTTTTAATTCTCCTTCTAACCTTATTAGTCGGGATTATGAACGCTTCATAAGTTCGCTAACCGTTTAGCCAGGCAAGTGTTGGTACCGCGAGGGAGGCTCCCCGTTCTTTCGCACGGACTTAATTAAATAATCTCGTTTACGCAGAGGCATAACCCCGTTAACACCTTTCTAGACACCTAATGGGTTAGCTAGTTGTGGAGTGAAAATCTCCCAGGTGTAATCCTACTCATCAGTGGGATCGAGACTCAACTATCATCGCGTGATAACCTAGATGGAAGCCATTCTAATTTCTACACTTCAGAAGGTATGCAACACTAGCAGATTTCCTGTATATTTGAAACCCTCGATGCGGTTTTTACCCCTAAAACTTTAGTGATCTTGACACAGTCAACAAATCAAAAAGTCCTAGTCAAGTTCAACCCATCATTATTTTGATTGCATTAAACCCACCCGTATAACCCTTGACACAGTTAACAAGGTTATACGACTGTCCTAACCAATCACATTGCATGCTTCAAATAAGCACCACTTAGTTACCGCTCACTACGCCTTGACATAGTAAAAAAACGCAGCATGAATATTAAGTACTATTCATAGGAAATGACAGAAGGCTGCGTCTGGTTTTGGCGAAGAACGTTTAACGTAATGAACTTGATATCGTTGAAGAAAATTTGTGATTTCAAACAGAGTGGTTCAAGCTCAATTTTGAAAACTTTTGGTTTTGTGAAAAACTTAGTAGTTTTGAAAAGAACCGAGTGGTTCTGAAATTTGATTCCAACATCTTTTTAGGTTTATTTTCTTGCATTAATTAGAATTAATATGGTCACATCAATTAAGCCTATGCATCACAGAAAACAACGAAAATAGAATATACGTATATACCACCCGCATTCGCCACGGAGTCCGGGGACTTCACCGTAAGGTTACTTAACTTACGGCAGTACATGGACAGGGCTAACACGGGTGCAAAATATATACAACATTTATATATATCATCACAGGTGGGTAATAAATATCACATGCATTCGATAAACAAAATGGAATTAGCGGATAAAGTAAGAGCCTCGTGTTTTGTTTGAGCCGCAAACGAAAACCAACGTTCCCTGGTCGTGTGGATTGCTCGAACATCATCTAAAGCAAAGACCTCTACGAGCGCGGAAAGCTACCCGTCAATTTTGAAAGTGAGACAACCATCACTCAACGACATTAGTGGGCCACCAGCCACTTAAATAGAATCCAGTAACTTAGGCGCTCCTCCTTGAGTCTATCCTAAACCTTTACAAATGCGGCGAATAGCCTGCCAATTTTAAAGCGAGGTGGCTTGAACTCGCCAGTACAAGATGACTACCTAGCACATTCTAGAACCCGGCTATTCGAGCACTTCTCCGTGGGTTATCCTAATACAAGAATGAATGAATATGCAATGGTAACATCGACATCAACCCAATCGTATCTAATAAAACAATATACATCAAGTGGTAACGACGGCCACAATCCGGTCGCTTGCCCCGAATAAACGAATATACATTCAATACTACGATGAAGGGGCTATCCACCATGACTATCCGTCTAATCCATCACAAGATATATAACAACAACACAAGCAATTATTTGCAACCCTGTCTAATCGACCTATAGAAATTAAACGACGTATACAAACATATACGAACACAAAGATATAAACGATGCAAAAGTTTTGAGTTTTAAAACTTTTCATGTTGCCCGAATACAAAGATAACACTAAATGAAATCTGAGCCAAAACAAACATAACCAAAAACCAAGTTTTCTTGAGATTAAACCCCTGGAAAAAATAGGGACCTGAAGCTAAATTACAACCGGCCAGGTCGGGAAAAAGCCTAATTTGGGCAGTTTTGATGTGGAGTCTGGTCCTTAAATTTTTTCCCAAGTTTTTATATCTCAAGACAAGTCCTCTGCAATTGTTTAAATTTTTTTCAGAGAAACAGAAACTTGGTTTCGTGGTTTCGAAAAACGGAAATTTTTAGTTTCGAAACATAAACATCGTTTATTACTAGTTTAAGTGTTTGGGTGGCTCTGATACCATGTAAGTAGATGCTCGTGCTCGTGTCGTTAACTAGAGATTAAGGCGGAATACAAAACAAAAATTTCTAAACAAAATGCACGAACTTCTATAATCTAGAATCGAATCCAAACATTAAACTAGTAACTAGAAAGAGATTAACTACTCGGATAGATGATAGCTACCTTTGTAGTCGTGTCCTTCGTCTTCTTTCAACTTCTTACGCTCCTGGGAACTTTGAGAATGATCTTGGATCGGTCTTCCTTATCGAAGATGATCTATTCGAGAGAACCCTAATTTAGGCTCTAGTTTCACACTTAAAAACTAAATAAAGTAACTAGCGAACTAAACTTGCTAGGAATAGATCATCAAAAGATGTTGTAATGTTATTCTTTATGTTTTTCTCTCTTTATCTTTTCCTTTCTCAACTCACTAAAACTCAAGAGAAAAAGAAGAAGAAAATGGTGATGGAGATGAAATATCAAGCATGGCAAAAGAAAAACTTATCATCATCTCTTTTCTTTTTCTCTTTTCTTTTTAATGTGAGAATGAGTAGACTTGTGACTCACCATGGGGAGTCAAAAGCCCACACTCTTCTCACATAATCAAGAAGAGATGAGAAGAGAAGATAGAGCCATCTCATTTGTACACATATACATATGTATAAATATATATAAATATATACACAAATACACTAATAAAAGTATATGCTACAAATACATATATCCGTATTCGTATCAAAATATATACACCCATATTCGTATAAAATACGAATACCCATATATATATCAAGACAGAAATACAGTATTTATAGAAATACCCGTATTTGTATAAATACTGTATTCTGTCAAAATACAAATACCGAAAGAGAGATACTAAAAGAAATATATAATACTAGCTCGCATTTTATCCAAATGTGATAATCTAGCTATCTTTCAAACCGACTAGTACTAACAAAATGTCCGATTAAAAGTACTTGTATAAAAACACGTATTTAACTGAACCTAAGTACGTATTAAAATACGTACACTATATCGTTTCGCCTAAGCTGGGAAACTCTCTGTGTGTGATTCTAAAGACTCGACAATACACTGGCAGTGGGTTTAACCACAAGCACATCAGCGACACTAGCTGTACGTAACGGCTACCCAGGTATTGAATGAAAGAAAGGTTGACAAGCAAACTCGTCCGTATCCCTACTGATCCTGAAAGTGACAATCTCCGTACAGTTCGGTCTCTTCGTCTGAGAGTGTCATATATCGGGTCTAGGGGTGGAAAACGTCATACCCCTAATAACCTAATAAGTCATGTCGATATGGATCAAAACCATCCCGAAAAATTACTGATCTCACAATTAATAAATCTTAACTGTCTTGGCCAAGGTCTTATGGTGATGACCAATCAAACACTACACGACATTGACTCCTTATACCGGGAGAGATGAACCCCTTCTATCGCTCACTGCCCCCAAGTGCTTCGGGATTGTACCCAACTAAAACATGTTTGCATGACTCTTTAAAGCTGTGATAGGGTAGTAATCTAAGTACAGTCGGAACACACTCGGGACGAATCACGATGTCAGGTCTAAAGACTAACCTGTACCTATGTC
Source organism: Agapanthus africanus (assembly GCA_030015575.1). Classification (NCBI taxonomy): domain Eukaryota; kingdom Viridiplantae; phylum Streptophyta; class Magnoliopsida; order Asparagales; family Amaryllidaceae; genus Agapanthus; species Agapanthus africanus. The sequence continues at coordinate 88,985,156 of JASDDO010000014.1, forward strand.
ACCAGAGAACTGCTATCTGACGATAGGTATATTACCATCTAGAAGTTGTCGGCGAGTCCGTCCAGTGTAATTCATAACCTAATGAGCACCTGTATAGTATCTTTGGTGCCGTACATCAATGGCTATGGGACATGCCACCTTCCCTCACGGGAATAAGAAACGTATACACTAGTCTAATTTGAAATATCGATGCCCTATCTCGAAACTCTAACGACTAGGGACAATTTAAGGATGTGCTTATAGACTACCTAGACCCCACGAGTATAATCACCATCACAACTCTTGTAGTCAAGCAAAGATCCTACGGGCTTTACCAACATGTATTCGAGATACGTGATATAAATAGAACATATACACATATTGAGATAAAGACAAATCAGATAGCATATTATCATATCGAGTAAGACTATCCTGTACATATATATCCTAAGTATCCATATGTAATATACAATCTTTTACTATACAATAATGGCCTCTAGGGCATATACATCAACACAAAGCAAGTGGTGCGAGCCGTCGAGATGGGATGTGCATGCACACCACATGAAAAGCACATGGTGCAAGCCACAAAGCCCATGCGTATGTGCACCACATGCAAAGTACGTTGCGCAAGCCACATGTTGGGTTGAAGTGCATGCTTGAATCAGAACTTTAGCTCTATTTGGGAAAATATTTTCCCTATCTTTCTAAAAAAATGATATTTTCTTGTTAACAAGAAATCTCTTTGGATCAATAATCTAACGGTGTTTAAGCACCACCTGTTGATCTTAAGATCAATTAGATATCACTCAATGAGAGATTATCTCAACTTGATTAACAATCTCCTCTCCTATAATTAGGAGATGGGGAGATTAATCTACATATAGAGAATCCCCACCACAAGTTTTGAGAAAAAAAGAGACTTAAGTCTATTCCTCAGAAAAAAAAAAACTCTCGGCAAGGAGATCAATCTCCATTAAAAAGAAGTTTAACCTTCAAAAAAGAACTTAAGTTCTTTTTCTGGATCATAGATCCTTAAGTCAAACCCTTTCTTGTTGAAAACTTAAGCTTTCACAGAGGGATTTTCGATCTTAAGATCTAGCGTTTAGAGGAAAACTTAAGAATCCCCTTCACAAAAACGATGACAAAAACATCAAAATTCTAAATTGACATGGAAAAATTGAAGTTTAAACTTCAGGAGATCCAAAGTTCATATCTTGAACAAAAAATAAAATCCAAGATCATAGTAAGTTGATCTTGAAGGTTTTGATGATCAAAATACCATTAAAACAGAATCTTAAGCTTCATGAAACTTAAGTTTCTGAAAGAAAAAAATCTTTTTGTAGAGATTAATCTCTGGAAAACCCTAAGCATTGTGCCCCACGTGTCTTGTACATGGCACAGGCGCCAGAATGGGGATGTGCCATATGGGTATGCGCCACATGATATGCACATGGGCATGCGCCAAGCTGACAAGCCACGCCAAAAGGACCTGCGCCAAGGAATGTTGCGTAAGAGCTTAAGCTCTTCATTAAACTAAGTCGAGCCGAGCCGATGCCTATGCAGTGCACCAAGCACTCATTTCGTCCCACTGGGAACCACGTGAACGGCACGTAGGCAAGCACCAGAGCCCTATGTCCAAGTCGGCTTAAGCCGAGCCGATGCGCCAATCTTATGTGCGCTAGACATATTCTTAGGTGTCAAATAGACTCATCTTTAGCCCCAAATCAGCTAAGTCTTGAAGCTTAAGCTTCACTGATCTTATGATCACTTGAGTCCATATGCTCAAAACTTCTAAATTGATCTTAGTCTAAAATAAGACTAATGATCTTTAGATAAAACACAAGTATCCCCTTGAACCGATGGACCTCATCGATATGAGAAATGCGATTTAAGTTCATTCCCAAATCTAATATATACGGATTTGGACTAATCCGCGCCGTACGGGCAACAATATTAGTCTTTGTATACAATCCAAGAACAACCTAAAATAAACAAAACTAAAACACGACACATGAAGGGATAAACCTGGAGTGCAGAAAGCTGTTATCGCTAGCGATAACGTAATTAACTGTATGAGCTTGCGCTTGGAGGAAAAAGCATCCCCACAAGCACTAAACCTCTCATCCGTGAGAGGCAATCTGAAAGTCATTTATATCGGTTGCATCCTTCCAAACCTTCGATATAAGTGTCATAAATCAACTTGGTATTTTCGGAGAGGTGGATAGATCAAGCCTATGTATCTGCCCCTAAATTCAGGCTAGACGTCTCCGCGTATCAGTCTGGTCTTCGACGGTAAACAATCTCGACGAAGGTCGAAATCGTTATTGAAATGTTTACACAGACACAAAATTAATTTTTCAGGGGATCATTCCCTCAATACAAATTCCATAAACTTTTCGACGCCGACCTTGTATTCATCACTAAATTTTGACAGTTTCATCCAACTCCTATCCATTACTCTTCGATTTATCATGTATTACATAATTAGCATATCATTTTGAATTTTAGTTTATGACCTATAATTAAGGTTTAATATTTCAGTTTGTTCCATTAATACATCAAATCGGCTGTCGGGGGGTAAAGTTTCTATCCCATTAAAAATTTATAACGTATACACCTTTGCATTTGTGCTTTCATTCGTTTCGAGAAAATTTCGGCAGCACCTCCTCGCTGTTCTCTGAGTACACCGCAATAGAAGGGATAATAATCATTTCAATTCTAAATATCAACACTGAAATGATTATCCCTTTTATATTTGTACACGGAGAACCAGCAAAAAGGTGCCGACGAAAATAATCTCAAACTGAATGAAAGCACAAATGCAGGGTGTGTTTGTATTATAAATTCTTAAGTTGTCCACACTGGAAAAATCTATCGGTTATAGTACGACCAATTTTCTCGTCACATAAACTATATGACGGTTGTCAGAAACAAATGATTGAATGCTTAGTTTTGACAACCATCACGTAGTTTTATGCCACGATAGAAACCATTGCGTATATAACTGATAGACGGGGTCTAAAACGCGTTTCGTTTTTTGAATGTGAAATCATCGATGATAATATGTAAATTTCATGTATCATCGAGTTTTGTACACTTAGTATAATGTTTTGGATTTTTTTAGGATTTTCAATAATTTGAAGTTTTTTATTCGTTTAATTTCATGGTTCCATTTCAAGATTTTTAAGGTTTAATTTTGGGATTTAGGTTTTCGGTATTTGGTGTCAAATTAGGGTTCTCTCATTTCATCTCTATCATGAAATATTACCACATGATCAACAATTTTTACCACATTATCAACAATTTTTACCACATAATCACAAATTCTATAAACCTAAAGTTCAATTATTTTTCACATAATCAACAATAAGTTTCGAAAATTTTTCCACATTTTCAATTTTTTCGTAAACTTAACAATCAATTTGTTTCACATTTTAAATGTTTCCACACCAAGAGAGACAGAGAGATACGTACCACGAATACAGGAGGCTGATGGTGGTGGCGATTGTGGAGGCCGACGACACTATGTGGAAAACCACGGCTGCAAGATAGTGAGTGTGAGTGAGAGTGAGAGAGACAGTGAATGAGAAATAGAGAGGGCATACCATGATCGTCGACAAGGAGGAGGAAGAAGAGGCGGTCGACGATGAGGGGGTCGACGGCTTGGAGAGTGGGGCCGATCGTCGCGGATAGGAGGATAAGGGGATTTGGGGATTAGTTTTTTTTTTGTTTGGAAAGAAAAGGGGATGATATGAAACCCAAGAGTGTATGGTGTTTTCCGTCAGCCCATTGAGATAGGAATGCGCGCGCTTGTCAGGCATATACAGATTTCTACTGACTGGAGTAGGCTGAGATTTATTGATTGCGGGGATCCGAATCTCCGGCAGCCACGGACTAAGCTGCCGTTAATTACCTCTCACTTTTTGAGCGAGGGAACCTCCGATTGACGGGTCAAACTTGTCATGCGAACTCAATATGCCGTGTGCATGTGTTGTGTTTTGGAGGGGACTTGGATGTATTGGAGGCTACGCAGAGTTTACGAGGGTGCGGGGCAGCGCTCCGTTAGAAATCTTTTCTAATGGGGGAGCTATTTTTAGTGTGGAGTGTATGGGAAAAGAAGGGTAAGGAGCGTCCTAAGGACGTGTGCGTGGCGCGTGGGCGCAGGGCGCCCGTGGACCACGTGCGAGGCGCGTAGGCACTAGGCGTCAGCGCCCTATGTGCCCGGCACGTGGGCGCTGGGCGCCTGCAGGAAAAAAAAGGAAGGACTTAGCCCCGGGATTAGGAGTTAAACTCCGAGAGACTTTGGAAACTCCCAGAAAAGGGAAGGATTTTTATCTTTATGGAGTTAAACTCCTAAAAGATCTAGATTAATACTTAAACTCCTTTGAGAATTTTGGTCTTAGAGTTGAACTCCCCAAAGATCTATAGAGGTGACCAAAGGGGACCCCTTTCTTCTCCCTTAAGCCCTTGATTTTCTCTTGGACCTTGGATTTTTTCCAAAGTAGGATTTTTGGAGATGGGACTCCTTCTTCCTCCTCTTTGTTGGCTGGATCTTGGAGGAAAGGAGGGTGAGACTTAAAAATCTCCCCATTTAGAGATTTGATGGAAGATCTGAATTCTCCTTCAATGGCTTTATGGTGAAAAATTATTTCTTTTTGGAAAAGTAAGAGTTAAACCCTTAATTTAATTCAGAAAAGAGAAGAAATTTTAAAACTTTGAGGAAGGAGAAGGAGGCACAGAAACCCTAATTTTTTAGGGGAATCAATTATTGTCCTTTATTTCATCATCATATTGCCTTATATAGACTTACAAGTTTACACATAGCCCCTTGGACTTTACAAAATATTATTTTGCCCATCCTATGCCTTATGTGCTTATTTCTTTTGCACATGAGTCATGGGCTTTACAAAAATTTGGCTTTTGCCCATTTTCCTTACATTTATTCATAAAAATCACATCAAAATTATTTATTAAATAATTTTCATTTTGGCATGGACAGACCGGCCGCTTCATGTTCGAGTTCGACTTGGGCATGGGCCCACTTGGCTTGGGGTTGACTTTGATTTTGACTTGGTCAACCAGGGTGTAATTTTTTACCCCAACAGAGAGTTTTATATTTAATTAGGTTATTCCGTAGAGTCGTACCCAATGGAATAACCCAAAACAATTTTTAAAGGATTTCGTAGCAGAGTTGGTTTAATAGGGGTTTATTTCGTCGGATAATAGTCGACGAAATAAGCCCCTTACGAAATAGGTGTATTTTTCTTGTAGTGTTCAGCCAAAAAAAGTGACTGGGATCTCAAGCTCCACGAGACGCTGTGGGTTATCGTACTGTTGGATATAGGTACCTTCAAAGCAATTATTGTAATTGAAAGAGGAACTATACGAGAGAACAATCTTACTCGAGATGATAGTATGCTATCTGGTTTGTATTTATCTTTCATGTGATACGTTTATTCATTATCACGTATCGTTTAGACATGAGATAAAACCTTTAGGATTTTGCTTGACTACCAGGACGATGATGGAGATCATACTAGTGGGGTCTGGATAGTCGATAAGCATATCCTTAATTTTTCCTAGTCGTAGGAGTATCAAGACTGGGTATCGGTACTCCAGTTTAGACTAATGTGTACGTTTCCTGACCCGGCTGGAGGGCGATAGCCGATCCTGCTGCTATTGGTGTTTGGCATCGAGAATTGTATATATTTTCTTATTGGATGAGTTATATTGGACGGACTCACCGAGAACTCCTAGTTAGTGATATTTCAATATCTGGTGGCAGTTCTCTGGTAGCATGAGTACAGGGTAGTTCCTAGGACCTGAGATCGCCACAGTATCTTATGTGTGTTCCCACTATACTTAGACTTCTACTCTACCGCGGCTCAAAAGAGTCGTGCAAACAGGTTTTTGTTGGGTATTGTCCCAAAACATATGGAGGCAGTGAGCGGTCGAGGGGATTCGTCTCTCCTGGTATAGGGAGTTGATATCGTGCTGTGAAGGACATGAGTACAACCACAAGTCGGTGGCCACCGCAGTAGAGATAAACTAACAAGTGTTATCAGTTGTAACTCCGGTTGGTTATGAGTCCTCTGTCGCACGACTTATTGAGTTATTGGGGTTTGACAGATACCAAACTCTAGACCTGATATGCGATACCCTTAGACGAAGAAGCCGGACTGTACGGTAATATCACTGATAGACTTTGTAGGGTTCATATGAGCTTACTCGTTGACCTTCATTCGATCAATACCTGGGTAGTCGTTACGTGCAGTTAGTACCGCTGACGTGCTTATGGGCCATGAATATGATCCTAATCTACTGTCAGCGTATTGTCGAGTCTTTAGAGTCCCACACAGAGATTTCCCAGCACGTGCGAAACGATATAGGGCACGTATAGAGATACGTGCAGGAGTTTGATTAAACACGTGTATTTGATACACGTATTTTAATCGGGTGTTTATTGATATTAGCTGGTATATATATGATATAGCCGGATTATTAAATCAAGTGTTGATTTAATAATTAAATGTATACCGATATATTTATATATTAACTAATATCATGCTCACTTTGTTATTTTCTTCTCTTTGTTAATATATTTATATTTGATATAAATATTGTGTCATATATGATGATACATTGGAGATGGGTGTATGAGAATTATATGGAAAATGAGAACACTTTAAATGAGAACGAGTCATTGAAATTAGATGGTTGTAGGATTGATGAGGTGTTTTATTTTATGACTCATTTTTGTTTTTAGTTGATTTTATTGAATCTTATCATCTTCATACTCTCACTTGATCTCCATGGCATCTTCTTCTCTTGATTTTCTTCAAGTGAGGAATGAAAAAAGAAAAGAGAAAAATTAGGCGAGCTAATTATTCTACATCTCATACTAATCATTCTTAGCAAGTTTTAATTAGTAGGCTACTTCATTTTGATGAGATTAATTTGAAGCTAGAGCTTGTGTTGGAGTTATCTTAAGGTAGATCATCTTCGGCGAGGGGATCATCGAGCAAGCTTATTTCAGGCTTCGTGGAGACTAGCCGGAGTCCAAGAAGAGGTGGCTAATGTGATACAAAGGCTGTAACCCTCTAAACTCTTGTTTTTACCTTACCAGTTTAGTGACAAATTTAGTAGTTTGGTTTGATTCTTGTGTTGGATTTGGTATTGCTCTTTAGATTTTTAAAATTATCGATTCCACCACATTTTAAAACCCTACTAGAGATGTCTAGCAACCCAACACGTACAACGCTCCAACAAAATCTACCTCATACTCACTACTCTTTGGGGTGGAGGCAATCCTCCCCCTCGAAAATGAAATTCCAAGTTTAAGAATGGTTGTCCAGCACAATGTGACGGAGGAGGAAAATGCTCCCCTTCGACTTGAAGAGCTCGATGCGCTCGTAGAAAAAAGACCCACCGTGCAACAAAATCTGGAGTTGTACCGAGCCCAGATGTCACATGCTTACGACAAAATGACACATCTCCATGTCTTTAAGAAAGGCGAACTAGTGTTGGTCCTCAAAAGACCAATCATTCTCAACCGGCATACAAAGGAAAAATTTGAACCATATTGGGAAGGACCGTATGTCATCGAAAAAGTGTATTGTGGAGGATCCTCCCAGTTGATAAGCGCCGAGGAGAATAGGCCCATGCCGCCCATCAATGACCTATATTTGAAGAAATATTATGTATAAATGCTCTAAATCATGGACGGGTTGATTTCAAATAGCCCTGCAAGAATCACCAAAACTGTCATATAAAGAAATCAAACCTAATTGACCCCTACGTCGTTAAACTAGAAACCTAAAAAAAATTCTTGACCCCTAAATCGTTAAACTGGGAATATATGACCTCTAAGTCGTTAAACTGGGAACAAAACAAGTCCTCTAAAGGAAAATGATGAGTCACTCCTCGCATTCGTGCTTCAGTTTTAGCGGTACTGATGCCGACCAATAAACCAAATTCTCAATCCTCCAAAGGCAAATGATGAGTCGCTCCTGACATAATCCTTATATATTAGCGGAGCTGATGCCGACCTATAACCCAAATTCCAAATCCTTAAATTCCAAGTCCTCATCCAACAGTATTTCCAAACTCAAAAATTCCTATGAAATGAGACCATAGCAGATCAAATCGAAGCATCGACTACCCATGTCGCAAAATTGGCAGTATCGACCGTCCACGTCGCAAAACTGGCAGCATCGACAGTCCGCATCGCAAATATGGAAGTATCGACCTCCACGCCGCTAAAAAGGAATCAAGTCAAGTATCGACCGTCCACGTTGCAAAAATGGCAGTATCGATCTCCACATCGCTAAAAAAGAACTAAATCAACTATCGACCGTCCACTTCGCAAAAATGGCAGCATTGACCTCCACGTCGCAAATATGACAGCATCGATCTCCACTTCGCTAAAAAGAAACCAAATCAAGAATCGACCGTCCATGTTGCAAATATGGCAGTATCGACCTGTACGTCACTAAAAGAGAACCAAATCAAGTATCGACCGTCCATGTCGCAAAAATGGCAGTTTTGACCATCCATGTTTCAAAATGGCAGGATTAAGTGGACTCGGGTTTAACTCTAAGCAACTGGGTCCACGCCCAAATTGCCTCAAGCCCAAGCGAAGCTGGTCAGCCATCAAAGAAGAAGAAAAATAAATTTGCAATAAATAGATTTTTATATGTAAGTAAGTGTGAAATTGTAAATTAAGTGGGCAAAAAAACCAAATTATGTAAAACCCATGGCTTGTATGCAAAATGAAATAAGCACATAGGCATGGGAGAAGCAAAAGAGTAATTTTGTAAAGCCCAAGGGGCAAAGTGTAAAATAAAAAACCTATATAAAGCAAACATATGAAGAAATCAATAACAACTTTAATTCCCAAATCATTCAAGGGTTTTGAGCCTCCTCTCTCTTTCTTCCCCTTCAAGGTTCTTCATGTTCTCCAAATTAATCTGGAGAAAAAACCACTCATATTTTCTAAAATAAATAAGATAAATCCACCAATCCATTGAAAGAGAGCTTCTTTTTTTTACTAAATCTCATAAAAGAGAGCTCTTGGGTCCTTTTCTTCTTCTTCCTCTTTCTTGGCTCCATGAAGAGGAAGGAGAACCCAGTATCTAAAACCTCATTTTTGAGAGATCCAAAGTCTAAAAGAGGGAAATAACCTCTTTTTCCTCATTTGAGATCCATAACTCAAGTTTTTCAAGATTAAGAAAGCTCTTTTGGACTAAATAGAGAGAAGCTTGAGAGTAAGCCTACCAAAGGGAAGGCCTTTGGGCCTACGTTGGGAAAACCCTTGGGAATATGGATTTCGATCCAAGATTCCCTTTTTGAATGTAGATTTCATTCGCGCTTGTAACACCCTAGTTCATTTATATCAGTTTTATTTTGAGTATTTCTTTATTTATGGTATTTTCCTGATTTATTGTGTTTTAGGTGTGAATAGTGTATTTGACATCTGTATTTGCATCCGACCCGACCCGCTTGGAAACCCGTCTTGATTCCTGTTTATGATTTATCCCGGCTATTTATGTGGATCCGTGCATTTTCATTTTTTTTATATATACTGCATACTGGAATTATATCTGGCATATGCATTTTTTTAATATAACATTTAAAGTCGAATAAAATATCTTAAAAATATCTAGCATAGCTTGCATCATACCCCTGACCCTGTGGTAGCATCTGCACCTCGTGTTCTCGTCCCGTTCAGTGAAACAGACTCGTTTGGATGGCTACGTGCACGTGCGTGCATCCGTTCTTGGGGGTATACCTTTTCATGACCCGGATATCCTGTTTTGTCGTTGGTCGACACGTATATTTTCCGTATTTTAAAACTGGATTTTTAGACCCGACCCGGACGTATTTTGGACTATTTTTGTATTAGCCAGAAAACTCAAATTTCTTAATATTTTATTCTAATAGATTTTAACTGTTAACTATTAAAAATTATATACGAATATCTTTAATTAGTTTTTTTATATTTCTTTCAAAAGATTTTAAAGTTACTCTCTCTCTCTCTTGCGACTCTCTCTCTCTCCTCTCGGTCTCTCTATCTCTCTCTCTCTCCAAATATATATTATACATATTTATATATTCTTTAAAAAAAATTTAACCCTTTAAAACCCCTTACATCCACTGTTCCCCACGTTCTCCTCCCGCTTCATTTTCCTCATCGTTCCCGCCTCCTAGCGAAACCCAAACCCGTGCCCTAGCCCTCGCCTCGCCGTCGCCGCCTCCACTCTCACCCATCTCCCCGACCTCGTCTCGCCCTCGACCACCTCACCTCTCTCTCCTCCCCCACGACACCCCGCAAACCCTGATGACAACCAACCCAAGAACCCTGACCCCCATCGCCTCTGTCCTCATCGCCGTCCACCTCCACATCGCCGCCAGCACCGCCTCCATCTCCTCTTCTTCTTCCTCCTCTCGCCTTCATCTCCGACAAGAAGATCCCCGACGACGAGACTCTAGCAACCCATATCCACGACCACGAAGCCCTCTCCTGCACCCTCACGTCGCCTGAGCCCCCTCGCCGACGTCTCCCCCGCCTTGTCACCACTTCCTCTTCCTCGTCACCTCTCCCCTGACACCACCACCTCCTTTCCCGAGCTCTTCCCTGCACACCCGACCCGAAGAACCCGACCCCCGACATCAAGAACCCTAGAACCCCTGCCTTACCGTGAAACCTCGCCAGAAAGCCCATCTTCGACGTCTCCCTCGCCTCGTCTCTGACCCCAGAGCACCCTGCACTCACAGCCTTCTTCTTCTTCTTCTTCTTATTCTTCTTCTCATTCTCTTTCTTCTTCTTGGTTTCTTGTTTTTCCGGTGATCGCCGGAGCCGTGCCGCTGCCGACGACCCGAGTAATCCAGTGAACGTCCTCTGCCTGCGTGGTTACCTTCTTGCCTTGCCTGGACCCGTCCCGTGTGCCGTATGTGCGTTGCGACGTTTACCCGACGTCGGACGTACCGTACGCACCCATCATGAGATCCGATCAGGCAAGTTCATCTTACTACATGCTATGTATCTTATTTTGCATCCATATGAATAAAAATATCACATGTTGATTATGTTGTACATCCATACTAACGTTTTACTGTCTTCGGATACCCGTATGCATCCATATCATTTATTATATATATAGTTGCATCTACAGATCATATTATTTCATGCTATTGTCGTATTAACACCCCATGCGTAATAATGCGCATCCTACTTAGTTATGGAGCTGTAGTTGTAACCCCTGATAGATAATTGTGCATCCATATTTTATTGTGTATCCATACCATTAATTCTACATATCTAGTTACATTAATTCATATTACTGTTACATTAGTACCCCATGCGTGATAATGTGCACCCTACATAGTCATGATGTAACCCCTAATAGATATTTGTGCATCCATACTTTTACCGTACATCCGTACATTTACCCTGATTCGATACTTGCTATATTTTACTGTTGGGCACCCATTTGATACACTGTGCACTACTTGACCTGACCTGATACACCACTACTTGACATGTTACCTGATCCTGTTTCTAATGCCGACAATCCTGACATGTTGTCCCGATGGACATATCCTGTTGTCTGTATAGACAAACCTGTACCTGCTTGATCCTGTGTTGGCATTAGCTTTAAATTTATCAATACTTGACTTGAACACATAACTTGGGGGTAAGGGAAAATTAATGATGAAAACTGACTTGTAACTCGACAGTTCGATGCTTATACTGATCAGTTTTACGGGCTAGGCCAGCCCCGGGATGATGCTGCTGACATCATTCTTCTGTACATGTTACCTGTTTACTGCCTAGCGGCATGTCTCGGATTCAGCCCGAGAGTCTTGACCGTGGTCCCGGGCATGCACGGGATACTATTGAGTTATATCGACGATTCATTAAATCGATTTCACAGACTTGAGAGTAGTTCACCCAGTAGCTCAGTTCAGATTACTCACTGCATATCACATATACTTATACCCTTCACTGTTCCTTATTCATTTTACTGTTATACTTTTATTACTGTTCATACTCATGCCTGCATATCTTATTACCTCCTGATTATATTACTGTTGATATTATGACGCACTGACGTCTGGGTTTTTCATGGCCCAGATCCTCTACCCTTGTCGCAGGCCAAGCAGGAGTACTTCCGTCGACAGGCCGAGCAGTGAGGAGCCTGTTAGTATCTTAGTTTAGTTTCTTTCAGCATTTTCATTTTCTGATGTGAGCCCGTATTTGGGACGTACTTTCCAGATTGTTTTTGTTTATTGGATTTATTTCTTCCGCATATTATTTCTTGACTCATTTATTCTGGCATATGGACATGTACTAGATAGTTTGTTTTATTTTACTGTTCTTGATATCTTATAGACAGCCGTAATGTGACTGTGGAGAGATATTTCCTAGCCACAGGTAGCATGGTTGGCTCTGTCACGTGCCGATCTTAGCGCACTCTGGGAAGCGGGGCATGACAGCGCTTCACTCTAACATGGGAAAATATAGATTTTATTCTATATTTCTCCCAAATAAAAGATAAAACGACGAAATTTAGCGGTTGTGCTACCGAAATTTTGTTGAAATTCGCACATTTAGTCTCTTTAAAAAACCAAGTTAAAAGAAAATAAATACATATAATAAATAAAATATTATAAAAGCTGTCGGGCTCTCTCGACTCGGGTGACTCCCAATAAAGCCGCCGGGTCCCTCGAAAGGGGCCCCAGACCTCGGAAACCCCCCCCCCGAAGGCGGGAGGTTAGAAATCTTCCCCTCCGGAAAGGAGACGACTCCCCAAAAAGGGGAGTCGAGCCCCTTTTTCTGGTAGGAGCCGACCTTCCTTTTGGTGGGGGTCGACCCCAGCTCCCCTCTTAAGGAGGGACACCCCAGGTGTCCCTGGGTACCCAGACCTGGGTTTCTCCATCCCAGGGCATCTGGACCTTTATCTTTATTTAAAAAATAATAAATATATAATAAATAAAAAAAAATGAAATGAACAAACCTGCATTTATTTTCAAACACACGCACATTTTCACATTGAGTTCGCATGATTGCAAGGTCCGTTAATCAGGGGTTCTCTCGTCCCAAAGCGATGGGTAATTAACGACAGGTTTGTCCGCAGCTGTCGAAAATTAGAATCTCCACAATCAATAAATCGCTGTCCATCATCGGATAGGAGGAATCTGTATAACGCCTGATGTAATTCCTGGATCCTAATATACATATATTAGCATTCCTAAGTAGGTGTATAATTTTAGCACTTGTATTCGTATTTGAAAATATGAGTTTCTTGGAATTAAAAAAAATACTCATTTGTATTTGAAATTTTTTATGAAATTTCTTTAATTTAAAACTAATAGTATTTTTTATGAATAAGCTCTCTTCTTGAATTTTTAAATGTAAATCTATTTTACACATTTTTTGACAAAAGAATTTATATGCAAAGATTTGGGTTTATGTGTAAAATAGAAACTAGAAAGGGTTAGATTGTAAAATTACAAAACCTAGAATTCTCTTTTCTTTTTTTTCTTTTTCTTTACTTTATTTCCAAGTAAACATTACTTTATCTCCAAGTTTTGATTTAAGTCAATTTCCGTCCTTCTAAAACCTTTTTCTTCTTTTCTATTCTTTTATTCTTTATCCCTCACATTTCATTTCTTCTTCTTTCTCATACTTTCTCTTCTCCCACAAAATAAATCTAAGTTTGACAAGATTTAAAAAGAAAAGTGAGAAGAAGAAGTTTGTAGACAAAGACAAGTGCTTTTTTATGATTTCTTGATTACTAGTCAAGAAATATTAGGCAAGTGCTTAAACTTGTTTTTATTATTATTACTCGATTACTTAATAGTTTTAAATATAATTGTTTGTTTAAATTACTAGGCAATATTAGTAAGGCAAGCGTTTAATTAGATTTTTATTTATGCTAATAAATATAGCTTCTTGATTTAAATTTAATTTTATTAATATTTTGAATTGTGTTAATATAATTTTTAGTGTGGTTAGTAATAATCTTTGGGTTGTGGTTAGTATAATTGTTTGTTTAAATCATCTAATTTTAACATGATGCTTGATTTGAGTAATATAAGATAACCCTGATGTACTCATCTTCAAACTTTTGCTCTTTTCCAAATATTTTTTTAAGCAAGTAATTTAATTAAATCAAGTGGTTACCTACAAGCATGAGCCATCCCTTTCCCTCAAATTAGTGCAAAAATACAATTTTTATTAAGTCGTGACTTGGTGTATTGTAAAATTTGGGGGTTTTTATAAAATTTAGAGATTAGAATCAAAACTGGAGCTAAATGGATCCTTTTGAAATTATTTAGAGTATCATTTAGTGTTAATTATACAATTATAGAGCTATGCACGCAAAATGAGGCAATTCTACCATGTTTGGGCCGCAAATCTCGGCCATACCTCGGCCCTATTTTCAAAGTAAGGTTTGAAATTTTCATACTAGTTTTAACATCTCATATTTAAGTCAATTCTATATGCAAAATTTTCTAAATTTTTTCGTATTAGAATCTGAAATAGTTTTAAGCTAAGATACAGATTTATAAATCCGTATTTTAAATGTTATAGTGTTTAAATCCAATAATAGAAGATTAATACCCAAAATAGTACATGTTGGTCATATGTTTTTAACCTATACAAGATTATCCGTTACCAATATCGATTCATAAGCGATTGTGTTGTTTCCCTAAATATATATATGAGAATAATGGAGGAAAGAGGCCATAGGAGAGGATTTCCTCCTATGGCGTCGAAAAAATACAACCTCTATCATTTTTTCCGGCGATCGGCATCCATCATCATCATCGTTATCATATAAGATGTGCATACACCAAATTTCATGTGATTCCACCACCCTTTCAGCGTTGAATTAGCAATGTAAAAAGTTCTATTGTCGGTAAACCATTAATTTTGCACCAACTAAATCAACAGTGAAAAAATGGTATAAACACATGAAATTTGGTGTATCCACATCTTAAATGATAAAGATGGAGGTGATATGTGCCGGTAGTCGAAAAAAATCATGGAGGGTGCATTTTTCCACGCCATAGAAAGAAATTCCTTCCTATGGCACCTTTCTTCCATTAACCTCTCTCTATATACATCAGTAGCTGCCTAAAATTCATATACATGTATTTACATGACACCGTATTTACCAATCTCATGATATGATACTGATACCTGAAACAATGATATACGGTAAGTTATAGTTATCGTTGAATACTTATTATAATTGTTTATATATTTACCAGTTTCATGATATGACAAGTTTATCCGACATGATTTTGTATTTACTGTTAAATAGTATGACAAGTTTTTATGACATGACACAACTACTTGAATAATGATCCATGATATGCTTTCCTGTATACTGATATAATTCCTGATATAATTACAAGTATTAGTATCAATATGAAATCATGTTTTAACTTAGTGAATTTCATAAATAAGCTGATACAATGGGGGATGGGGAAAGGACTTGATAGATTTGGTTAATAACTTTGGAAACCTTATTTATGATATCAACAGTTAGGACCCAACCTAGGGGCCCGGGTAGTTGCTGGACTACCGACATGTTATATATTATTTTTATAGCTCGTTACATGTTAGGACTAGCCATAGTGGTCCGGATAGCTTGCTACCGACTAGTATAATTTTCTACTCTATGGAAATGTTTTTAAAAAGTTTTTCGAGCTGTAATACATAAGTTCACAAGTAGTACCTAGCGGTACATTCTGGGTTCAACACCAGAAGATATAAGGCCGTGGTCCCAGATATGCACGGGATGCTTTCCATTGTTATTCGTGGCTATCAGAGACTTTCACAAACATAAGAGCAAACTGTCTAATAATTCGACGTCATAAGCTACTACATCTAATCGGGTACTGGGATGGGGTAGTTTCGGGATATATGCGAGGCAATTCACGTTCACAAACCAATATTAAACTAAATATCAAACTAAATAACAAACTAAATAATAAATTATTTTTAAGCTTACAATATCCATTTATATAATTGATATTCATTTCTTCGTGTTTCATGCAACACAAGTGTTATTACCTGATACATATAGTATTTGTTCAGTTTGAATTCATGTTACTGTTAATGACTTGACATTAATTTATTACTGTTACCGACATGATCCTACTATTGACTTGACTAGTGGTTTATTGATAAATGGAAAGTAATAATACTCGTACTTTTGGACAATATCCACGCTACGCCCATTGTTATAATGATTACAGGATAAATGATTACTAAACATTGATTTTTGAATACTGGTCATACTTGACATAGGCATGCTAGCTAGTTATGGGATACCCTAAGATATGGGTACCTTTACCATCCATTTACACAATACTCTCATAGCCATGTTCCGATTTACCATGACATCCACATATATTTTCATTAAACACTATATTTCTGTATACACACACATGTGCACGATTTCCTTCATTTTACCGCTTGCTAGGTCGTTTTCTGATGACCCTGGGTTTGCATGTCTAGATATCGGAGAATCAGACGGCTGACGTTCGAAAATACAGATTATGATTTTCATCAGAGTTAATCAAAAATAGATTACCGGGTATTCATCTGTTCCATTTGAATTATAGTATTCTTGTATTATCCATGTTTATTAATTCCATCTTACAGTTCCTAGTATGTGGTATTTAAAGTACGAAACATATACAGCTATTCACCTGTGTTAATTGTATGTTTTTAGATTAGTATTTTGCGCTGCTCAAATTGATATCGGTGTCATTAGCTTATATGAAAGGAGTTTATCCTTCTTCTGAATATACGTGGTTGCCGCCAGTCACGTAATATATCCCGTATTTTGTTGTGGATCCACTATTTTCTGTATTCCGGGATAGGAGGCGTGACACCTGATAAGCGAGCGCATCCATCCTAATGGGTGAAGAAAAACATTCTACACTTCTGTTTTTAATATTATGAATGCATACCACTTGAAAATCGCGAAATTTTCAAAAATTTCAAATTTCCTGCAAATTTTTTTATATTTTCCATAGTATATATAGCACATGGAAAATTCAGAATTTTTCGGAAAATTCAGAATTTTTTAGAAAATATCAAATTTATTTGTTTCTTCCGTTTTTTCAATATTATGCATGTTATGCCATACGAAAATCACGAAATTTTTAAAAAAAACATACATTTTTCTGTTTTCAATTTTTTTTATTTTAAATGATTTAGCACATAAAATACCGAGTTTTAAAATATTTCAAAATTTCATATTTAATATTACGCATGTTATACTATGCGAAAATCGTGAAATTTTTAAATACCTCAAATTTTATGTTTCCTTCAAATTTTATTTTAAATGCTATAGAACACGAAAATACTAAATTTTACAAAAATGTAAAAAAAAATTCTTCTGTTTATTCAAGATAATGCGTGCTAACCACATGAAAATTCCAAAATGTTCAAAAATCTTATTTTTTTTGTTTTTTTAAATTTTTTATATTTAACACATATAAAAATATTGATTTTTTCAAAATTACAATATATTCTGTTTCTTCCGTTTTTTTTTAATATTATGCATTCTATACTGTACGAAAATCGTGAAATTTTAAAAAAAATCTCAAATGTTCTATTTCCTTCAAATTTTTATATTTTACATTCTATATAGCACATGAAAATACCGAATTTTTCTAAAGTGTCAAATTTTTAAGTTTGCTTCCATTTTTCTCAATATTATGCATGCTATATACCACACAAAAATTGCGAAATTTTCAAAATTCTCAAATTTTATGTTTCGTTCAAATTTTTTATATTTTACATGCCATACCACATGAAAACATTCAATTTTCAAAAAATGTCAAAACTTTCTATTTCTTTGGGTTTTCTATATTTTTGGCAACATTAAACGAAAATCGTTAAGTTTTTACTCTCAATTTTTTTCTCGATTTTTCAATATTTTGTATGCTATGTAGCATATAAAAATCATGAAATTTTTCAATATTTTGCAAGTGAAACTTAGTGAGATAAAAATAGAATGAGATTTTAAATAAGGGGACCTATAATTTTTCCTTCATATAATTATAAATGTACGAGATAAAAGAGTGATAAATATTAAGTATGAGCCCATACGAAATGTTCCATGATCTAAATATTTTAAGAGAATTAAATAGGGCCTAGAAAACAATTTTTCCACTAAAGTCGAAGCTAGATAAAATAATTTTGTTCCCAAAAATATAATAATTTTGTTTTCAACAATAAAATAAATTTTTTCTTTGGGTTTTCAATAATTTCTATTATATAACACACGAAAATTCCAAATTTTTTTGTTTTCTTCTTTCAACATACGCATACGGAAATAATGGAATTTTCAAAAACTGTAATTTTCTGGTTTTCTTTTTTTAATTTTTGCATGCTGTAAGTCCATAACAATCGTGAAAATTGCAAGTATCCAAAAATTATTTGTTTTCTTCAAACATATATTATTTTGCGAGCTGCCACATTAAAATTGCATAATTTTCAAAAAACTCAATTTTTTTTGTTTACTTTAGTTTTCTATAATTTGTTTGCTATATATAGCACATGAAAAGCACAAAGTTATACAAAATCTTACAATATTCTGTGTGGTTCGATTTTTTAATATTTTGCCTAGTATATGATGCACGAAAATCAAAATATTTTCAAAAATCCTTAATTTTTTTAATTTTCTTCGCCTTTTCAATATTTTGTACCTATATGGAACATGAAAATCATGAATTTTTTAACTATTAAAAAATTTCTGTTTTTCTTCAAATATTCAATATTTTGCATACCGCAGTACACGAAAATCGTGAAATTTTCTATAATATCAATATTTTCTATTTTATTCGGTTTTCAATGTTTTACTTGATATAGTAAAGCAAAGTTTGGAAGTTTTCAGAAATATCAAAATTTTCTGTTTTCTTCAATTTTCCCATTATTTTGCTCCTTAAAAACATGAAAATCACTAAATAGAAAATATTCTCAAATTTTTTTTCGGACTGACATTTTTTTGAAATTTAAAAAATCTCAATATATAGCACATAAATATCATGATTTTTTTTTTAAATTTTAGTTTTTTATTTTGCCTGATATATTGAGCATAAGAATTGCAACATTTTTAAAAATCCAAAATTTTTCTGTTTTATTTGGTTTTTCAACATTTTGATTACTATAATAAAAGGAAATTGAAAAAATCTTAAAAAATTTCTGTTCTGTTTGTTTTTCATATTTTGTAAGATATAACAGATGAAAATCAAAATTTTTTAAAATTTCTTCAAAATAAATTTATTATCTTCCTTTCTATTAATTATTTACATTCTATATAACACACGAAAATCTTGAAATTTCATAAATCTCATAATTTCTTGTTTTCTTCTGGTTCAAATATTTTACTTACTCATATTTTTGAAAATTTTCGGATATCAAGTAGACAAAAGGTTTTGTAAAGTAAAACAAAGAATAGCTTGCCGATTCATTTCTTACATGCTATAGCTGTATAGCATAAGAAAATCGTAAAATTTTCAAAAATATCAAAAAAAGTTATTTTCTTTCGCTTTTTCAATATTAAGCATGCATACCACACAAAAATCGCGAAATATTTGAAAATCTTAAATTTTCTGTTTTCTTTTAAAAAAATTATATTTTACATGCTACAGCATATGAAAATACCAAATTTTTAAAAATGATAAAATTTTCGTTTTCTTCATTTTGAATATTATGCATGATATACCACATCTCAAATTTTCTGTATCCTTAAAAAAATTTATATTTTAGCACATGAAGTTATCTATGTTTTAAGAAATGTCAAGTTAATATATTTTCTTCTTTTTTTCCTTCGATATTAAGCATGCTATACCATACGAAAATCGTGAAATATTTAAAAATCTTAACTTTTATATTTCCTTCAAAAAAATTATATTTTACATGCTATAGGATAGGAAAATAATGATTTTTTTTTTCTATTTTATTCCTTTTTCAATATTATGATTCCACCACATGAAATTGATGAAATTTTGAGAAATCTCATATTTTATGTATCCTCTCAAAAAATCTTACTTATTATATATAGAACATGAAAATACAAATTTTTCAGAAATGTCAAATTTATTTGTTTTCTTTTGTTTTTGTCCATATTATGCATAAACTACATGAAATCGTGAAATTTTCAAAAATCTTCAATTTTCTGGTTTCTTAAAAAATTATAGTTGTTACACACTATACAGCACACGAAAATACGAATTTTTTCAGAAATGTTAATTTTTTTATTTCGTTTTTTCAATGTTATGCATAATATACACTATATGAAAATCGTGAAATTTTTCAAAAATCTCAAATTTTATGATTTCTTAAAAAATATTTGCTTTATGCATGCTATAACACATGAGAATACAGATTTTTCAAAACTTTCAATTTTTTTTATTTTCTTTTGATTTCCAATATTATGCATGATATACTAAATGTAAATCGCGAAAAATTTAAAAATCTCAAATTTTCTGTTCCCTTTAAATAATTTATATTTTACATCGTATAACATATGAAAATATCATAAAGTTTTGACATATCAAAAATTTCTGTTTTCTTTTGTTTTTTCAATATTACATGCTACCACATGAAATAGCAAAATTTTTAAAATTCTCAAATTTTCTTGTTTCTTAAAAAAAATTATACGCTATGTAACACATGAGCATACGGATTTTTCAGAAATGTCAATTTTTTTCGTTTTCTTCCGTTTTTTCAATATTATGCATGATATACCATATGAAAATCAGGAAAGTTTAAAAAATCTTAAATTTTATGTTCCCTACAAAATATTTATATTTTACACATGAAAATGCCCACTTTTTCAGAAATGTCTAAATTTTCTGTTTTCTTCGTTTTTTAAATATTATGCATGCTATACAACACGAAAATTAAAAAAATTTCTTTCACCTTTAAAGCTTTTATATTTTATACGCTTATAAAGATTCCGAATTTTTCAAAAATATCAAAATTCTCTATTTTCTTCCGTTTTTCAATATTATGTATGATATATACCACACGAATATCGCGAAATTTCAAAAATATCAAATTTTCTATTTCCTTTAATTTTTTCTATTTTACATGCAAAATAGCACATGAAACTACTAAATTTTTAGAACTATCAAAATTTTCTGTTTTTGTTCTTTTTTTAGTATTATACTTGCTACACCATACGAAAATCACGAAATTTTCAAAAATCATAAATTTTCTGATTCCTTCAATTTTTTATATTTTACATGGCACATGAAAATACCAATTTTTTCCAAAAATGTCAAATTTTCTGTTTTCTTTAGTTTATTCAATATTATGCATGCTTGCATAGGAAAAATCGCAAAACTTTCAAAATTATCAAATTTTTAATTTCTTTTCGAATTTTTTCAGAATTGTCAAAATTTCTGTTATCTTCCGTCTTTTTAATACTATGCATATTATATAGCACACAAAAATCTTGAATTTTTGAAAATCTCACCGTTTTTTGTTTTTATTAAATTCTTAATATTTTACATGCATATTATAATACATGAAAATACCAAAATTTTCATAAATGTCAAAAGTTTTTGTTTTCTTCCGGTTTTCACCATATTTCATGCTACAAAGACTACAAAATTTTAAAAAATCTCAAATTTTCTGTTTCCTTCAAAATTTTATATTTTAGTACATGAAAATATTGAATATTTCAGAAATGTCAGAAAATTTTGTTTTCTTCCATTTTTCAACATTATGCATACATTAGTACATGAAAATATCAAATATTTCAGAAATGTCAAATTTTTTTGTTTTCTTCCATTTTTCAATATTATGCTTGTTATACCATACAAAAAATCGCGAAAAGTTTTCGAAATTCGAAAACTTAATATTTCCATAAAAAAAATTATATTTTACATATAAGACATGAAAATGCCGAATTTTTTTAAAGCGTCAAATTATTTTGTTTTCTTTCTTTTTTCAATATTTTGCAGGCAATGTCACTAAATTTTAAAAAATCTCAAAATTTCAGTTTTCATCAAATTTTTATATTTTACATGATGGTGTTCCCGCCAAAATTTTTGACTCAAAATTTACATTTGTTCCCTTATAAAAAATATGGGGCAGCGTCTCACGTGCAAAACACACGAGCCCTCACGTGCAAAGCACACGAGCACCTGCAGCAGTTAGGATTAAATTCTATAGTAGCACCCACGCGTTAAACACGTGAACACTCATGTGCAATGCTCGTGAGCGCCGCTGCCATATATGTATATGGCATTGCTCATGTGAGCGCCCTAATTTGAAGCGCTTGCTTTTGATAGAATTAAATTCTATTTGGAAAATATTTTCCGTGATATTTTTGGTACGGAAAGATTTTTATCTAACAGAGAATTTTTGGATTTAAAATCCAATGGTGATAAAATATCACCAATTAAAGTATCTAATAGAATTAAATTTTATGTGGGATATTTTTTCCCTGATCTTTCTAACATGGAAAGATTTTCTCTGTTAAAAAAATAGCCCTTAGATCAAAAATCCAATGGTAATTAAAAAAACCGATAGAATGAAATTTTATGTTAGGAAAATATTTTTCTAATCTTTTAAAACAAACAAGAAATATATTCTCTATTAAATAGAGAGCCGTTGGATCAAATATCCAACGGTGATTGAAACATCTTCGGTTGATTATAAAATCAATCAAGATCTCTCATCGATAGATTTTCTCAAGCAAATTGATTTTTCTCTTCTCCTATATAAAAGAGCCAAAAGATTAAATCTCATAGAGAAGAGATCCCCATAAGCTTCTACAAAAACCGAGAATTTAATTCTCAATAAAGAAGAAGGTCATCTCCCTGCTCAACCCTGAGAGAAAATACAGAGAAAAAAGAATCTCCTTTACCTATATATATGTATATATATATATATATATATATATGTATATATATATATATATATATATATATATATGAGTTTAACCCTTCAAAAGAACTTAATTCTTCCTCCGGATCTGAGATACATAAGACAAATCTGCCATAAAAAAGAGAATTTAATTCTTATAGGGAAGATCTTGTTCTTCGGACTCAAAAATCCAGGGAAGAATAATGTTGAAAAGAACATGAAAAAAGATGGAGTTTCTATCTCTAGGAACTTAGTTCTCTCAAAAAATCAAAAAATTAGTTCTTAAAGAACCTGATCCCATATCATCAAATATCAATCTTGGTGATTGTTAATAGCCAAAATACTATTAACAGAAGTTTGAACTTCTTTGGAAAATGAACAGAGATTAAATCTTTAAGGAAGATGCGCATCACGTGAAATCCATGTGTGCACACTTCATTGCCTATGAAGGCACGTGACTCACGTGAAACACACATGAGCGCAGATGATAAAGATTACCCATGCAAGTGCGCAACGCCTCACATGAAAAGTACGTGAGAGACTAAGTGCGCAGTGTCTCATATGATACGGACGTGAGCACTCAGAACCAAAAGACATGTGTCTTACGTGATATCCATGTGAGCGCCCAGAAGCAGAAGACTTATCATCTCACGTGATATCTATGTGAGCGTCTGAGAGTGCGCATCACGTGAGCGCTCTAAGCTAAAAGAAAGTGTGCAGCTCACGTGATACACACGGGAGCGCACATGAAGACAATGACCAACGTGAAAAGCACGCGAGCACCCATGAAGACAATGGCCCACGTAAAAAGCACGTGAGTACCTATAAAGACAGCAGCCTACATGAAAAGCACGTGAGCGCCCAAAACTCAACGGCTCACATGATATCCATGTGAGCGCTGTAGTGTTGAGTGCGTAGCACTACTCAGGTGATATCACATGAACACTGAAGCGGAAAGGATATTATATCCTGTGATAAAGCTTAAGCTTCTGGGCCCAGTGCTCATCACTGTTGGGTTATGTAAAGTCCGAAATAAAATATATGGCCTAGTGCTCATTACTGTTGGGTAACACAAAACCAAATGTTTACTCTAAAAACAAACTAAGTCCCCTGAAGTTTTAACTTTCTTGATTGTAAAAATCAATCAAGCTCATATGTTCATATATTTTAAGTTTACCTTAATCTAAAACAAGATTAATGGTTATTAACCATATTTTAAGTCGATTTTAGTTTAAAAAAGATTAACAATTCTTAAACCTTTGAACCGAGGGCAGAAAAAATCTAAGTTCATCCCAAATCTAATGTACGGATTTGGATTAATCCGTGTGTAAAGAGCTTTTCGTCACCCTATTGAGATAGTAATGCGTGCGCTTGTCAAAGGTATACATATTCCCCCTGTCTGGAACAGACTGGGGTTTATTGATCATGGGGATCCAAATCTCCGGTAACAACGGATTAAGCTGCCGTTAATTACTACTCGCTTTTGGAGAGAGAGATCCACCGATTAACAGGTCAAACAGATCGTGTGAACTCAATTGTGAAGTGTTGGTGCTTAAAAATAATGCATAGGGATGTGTTCATTTCATTTTATTTTTTTGTAAAGTAAAGCTGTGACAAAAGAGATTTATTTATCTATAAAAAAAGTTCTTTGCATACCATTTTATTTACATTTTGTTGTTTTATTATTATTTTATTTTATATTATATTTTATCCTCTCTTTTTTAAAAGTTTCGACGGTGCTCACGCCCGCACACAGCACCTGTGCATGCAGCGTAGCAGCGCGGCACGTGTGCTTGGGAGTGTGCTGCATGCGCGCCGCGTGTGCACAGCATACGCACGTGCGTGAGCAACGCAGGCCGGATGGAGGGGAAAGAGCTATGCTCTATGTATGGAGTTAAACTCCAAAAAGGGTTTTAAAATTGGAGTTAAACTCCCAAAAATTTAGATTTGAAGTTGAACTCCGAAAGATTTTTACTATGGAGTTAAACTCCAAAAAGATTTTATATGGATGTAAACTCCCAAAACAATTTTATTTGGAGTTAAACTCCCAATGATTTTATTTTGGATTCGGAAGAGTTAAACTTCCAAAACATTTATTTTGATTTGGAGGAGTTAACCCCCCCCCCCCCCTCCCCAAAAAAAATATTTTTATTTAGAAAACAAAAAAGGCACTTTTAAAACTTCAAGATTTGTGTCTTGGATGATGAAAGGAGACTCATTTCTTCTCTTTTGATCCTAAAGGATCCTTCCAAAATGAGATTTTTGAAGATGGGTCTCCTTATTCCTCCTCCTTTTTTCTTGGATCTTGAAAAAGAAGTGTGATGAGATTCAAAATCCTCCCTTTTAGAGATTTGAAGGGAGATTTTATCCCTCCTCAATAATTTTATGGTGGAAAACTATTTCTTCTTGAAAAAGGAAGAGTTAAACTCTTGATTTAATTCAAAAGGAGAAGGAAAATGTTTGAAACCTTAGACAAAGGAGGCACAAAATCCTAAAAATTTATGAGGGAGAATTGAACATGCTTCATTTCTTCATAATGTTGCCTTATATAGGCTTACAAATTTACACATTATCTCTTAGGCTTTAGAAATTGGCATTTTGCTCAACCCATGTCCATGTGCTTATTTCTTTTTGCACATAAGCCATGAGTTTTACATAAATTTGATTTTATGCCCATTTTCTTTATATTTATTCATAAAAATTATATTAAAATTATTTATTACAAAATTTTCTTCTTGGCATAGAATAGGCCGACCTCTTCATCTTTGGGCTCGATTTGGGCATGGGCCCACTTGGTCTGGGCTCGGGTCTGCTTGCTTGGCCGTACTTGGGCCCACTTGACCCCGTTTCAGGCTTGGGACTACTTGTTCGCTGTTTGATTTTGATTTTGAGTTTTGATCAATGAGAAGTAATTTTTGACCCCAACAAAGTGTCCCTAATCAATGAATGCACACTACATATATGGGTCGTGTGCATGAAATTGATGGATCTTCTTTTGTAGAGAGCTTGATTTGATTATCTTTTAGCGACGTAGAGGTCGATATCCTGAAGCGAAGTATGGTTCTGATGCGGGGCATATATTCGGAGACAAAGCATGATTACGATGCAGGGTTGGTTCCGGGGCGATACATAATTACGACACTGGAGCAAGTATTCCGAAATGAAGCATAGATCCGACGTGGGGCATATATTCTGAAATAAAGCTTAATTCCGAGATGACGCATAATTCCATAAGAACATAATTTCTTGGCGGAGCATAATTCCGGGAGCGAAGCATAATTTCTTGATGGAGTATAATTCTGGGATGGAGTATAATTTCGAGGGCGGAGCATAATTTCAGAGTGGAGCATGATTTTTTGGAGCATAAATCCATGATGGAGCATAATTCCAAGGGCGCGGAGTATAATTTCAGGAGTGGAGTATAATTCCAGGAGCATCATTCCATAGTGGAGTTTGATTCTTTGGTGGAGTATAATTCCAGGATGGAGCATAATTCCGAGTGCGTGGATCATAATTCTACAGGTGGAGCGTAATTCCAAGAGAATGATATATTCTGAGATGAAGTATAATTTCGACACAAGGTTCATGGGCAAAGCATAATTCCGATACGGGACAGGTATATTCTGAGACGAAACATAATTCCGACGCAGAGTTCTGGGGCAAAGCATAATTCTGACACAGGACAGATATATTCTGAAACGAAATATAATTCCGACGCAGGGTTCGATTTTTCGAGATGAACCTTGATTCTGATGCGGAGGTTGGTTCTGAGACGAAACTTGATTCTGACGCAGAGTTTGATTTTCAACTGGCGCTTGATTTCAATGCAAAATTTAATTTTCCGAGAAGAAACTTAATTCTGACGTGGAGGTTGGTTTTCCGAGACGAAACTTGATTCCGACGCGGAGATTGGTTCTGAGACGAAGATTGGTTCCGACACAGAGTTTGATTTTTCGAAACGAAACTTGATTCCGAGGCGGAAGTTGGTAGTTGATTTTATCCTCATACGAAGCTTGATTCCGACGTGGCAATTGGTTCTGAGACGAAGTATGATTCTGACGCAGAATTGATTCCGAGGCGAAGCATGATTCCAGGACGAAGTATGATCCCAACACTCTGGTTGACTTGATTCCGAGGCGAAGCATGATTCCGACAAGGTGGTGCTTGGTTGACTTGGTTATTTGATTGATTTTATTTTTTTGGCTTTCTGCATTTTTCGGCCGGACTTCTGAATTTGGAAGCATTTCCAGGTGGGACTTTGATTTGACTTGTCTGATTTTATCCTATTTGGCAAGACTTCATAGCTCTGAAGCACTTGTCGAGATTTTTATACGAGTTTGCACTCTTGCAGGTTTTCATAAGCTCACGGGTAGTCTCTTTGTTTTTACGCACAAAACCTTTTCAGGTTTTCATTCGTGCACTTTTTGCTTGTGGACTTACATTTTTTCTATTTTTTTATTTTTTATCTTCCAGTTTAACGACTTAGGGATCGAAAATTAGATCTTAGGCTGTCATCAGCGTTGCTAACACTGGAGCACATGTGCTAGGAGAAATTCATCATTTGCCTTGGGAAACTTGATATTTGGGTTTTTGTTCGGCATCAGCATCGCTACACTGAAATATGGTATCAGGAGCGAATCATCATTTGCCTTGGGAGAACTTGGAATTTGGGTTTTGGGTCAGCATCAACACTGCTAATACTGAAGTATAGTGCCAGGGACAATTCATCATTTGCCTTTACCCGTTGGGGAGCGATGGCTTAGGAGGCAGGTTTAGGTTCCTGTCACCTAAGACTTTTCAATTTTATGAGCCGTAAGGGTCTCATAAGAGTATTTTCTCCCTACAAGT
The DNA here is from genome assembly GCA_030015575.1 of Agapanthus africanus. Classification (NCBI taxonomy): domain Eukaryota; kingdom Viridiplantae; phylum Streptophyta; class Magnoliopsida; order Asparagales; family Amaryllidaceae; genus Agapanthus; species Agapanthus africanus. The sequence continues at coordinate 89,012,901 of JASDDO010000014.1, forward strand.
TGAGAAGATCTCGTATGTGTATTTTCTTCTTAGGAGTCGTGAGGACTCCCAAATGTGCTTTCACCTTGTGAGTCGTAAGGATCACACGAAGGTGTGTTTTTCTTACGAGTCGAGAGGATCTCGCAAGTACCGTTGTCCTCATGTATCGTGAGGATGCATGAGTGGGTTTTCTCAAATGGAGTGTAATTCTAAGGGCCAAGACCGCCCATAAGGCTGCTGATTGCGGTAGGACATGGGTATGATTCAGCTCGTTTATGCCCATAGATTGTATCCGGCGCGCGCGAAGCATTGGACCTGTAAGGCTGGGAGAATTTTTAGAAATTGGATATTGGTTTTGGGTTGGCGTCTGCATCACTACACTAGAACAGTGCCAGGAACGACTCATCATTCGCTGTTGGGACATTTAGAAATTTGAAATTTTGTTGGCGTCTGTATCGCTATATTGGAATATGGTACCAGGAGAAACTCATCATTTGCCATTGAAGAGGTTGAGATGTTTATTTACATATACACATATATTCCCAGTTTAACAAGTTAGAGGTCAACTATTTCCAGTTTAACGACTTAGGGGTTGTCCATTTCCAGTTTAACGACGTATGGGTCAATTAACTGGGCTATCACCATCATCTAATTTTTTTAGAAGTTGTCAGCTCTCTTAGTTTAGCCATCTGCACGGAGCATTTATCATCATCTGAACCGAACCAGGGTTGGGCAGCTGCAACCATGTCATTATCATGATTATGAAGTGTAGGAGGATTTGTTTTTCCGGGTCCCACCATGTAGACCGTATAGATTGTGTATCCATCTGTTGCCTTCTCGTTGGTGATGTCATTTGCTGGGCTTTTGGATTGTTGCCATGGTCTCAGGGAATGACAAACCACTGAGGATAGCCAGTTCGACCGGGGTCTTGGATATAGCCGGTACACTCTGTTTGAGTTCTTCTTCTTTTTTTGACTTTGCACGGCAGATTTAGCTTTTGTCGCGGGATAGCCATGTTCTTGGAACCCGACGAACTCTCATTTAGCAGGATCCTCAGGCCTCTTATTGGCTCTATCTCTGAGTTGTTTCTGCTTCAACTCTTCGGTTTTAAAGGCTTGGTAGGTATATGCTTTCTTGACGGCTGTTTTGGGATAATCAATTGCTAAGAGAAGACATTTACATTTGCGGTCGTCATGGGCCTTGCCCGGGCTGGCCTAGGGCGTCTTGTTGCCTCCTATGATTTGACAGTTTTGCCCCTAGATAGGGAGATAGAAAGACACCCGAACACCGATTTGTGTTTTGATTCGGGCACCCTTGTAGTTATGATGTTCGGTCTTTTCCTCTTGAGGTTGGCTTATTGATTTGGCTCATTGGAGCTTTTGCGATAGGAGTGCAGACGGAGACCGAAGAGAATATGATGGAATCGAATTGGATTCGATGTCCCGCCCCTGCTGCACAAGGCTTGACGGGAGACTCACTTTGGCGGTAGTCTTGATTGTGTATGCGACGGTGGTCGCATTGGAAGCTGAGCTTATTTTCCCGAAAATTTAACATACATTAGTTTAAATTCATTTCGAACGTGAACTTGAATGCTTAAGAAATTTTAGTTTAATATCATCTCGGACATGAACTAATGGAGCCATTTTTTGCCGCGATTACTCTACCATTTCAGCTTTTCTTATCGCGAAGGTCGAAATCGTCCTATCATTTCGGCTATTTATTCGTGATTATCCCATCATTTCATCTTTTTATTTTCATTTTACAAGGATTTTACAAGGATGCGTACTATATACGTATTATGATCTTGATTATATTATACTTGATTTAAACAGTAGATTTCGCAACTTGCATTTTCATCATAACTTGTATGATTTGCGTGACGCTTGACGGAGTTTTGATTACATAGTTTTGATTACTGAGTTTTGCACTCGTTTTCATGCACACGTGTTGCGCTTGATATTTTTAACTTATTTATGATTTCGGAGCCCCGTAGATTTGATTTGCTTTATTGAAATGTTTTAAGATTTAGAGCGTTTAAATTTAAATTCGGAGACCGAATTTATTTAAGGGGGGAAGATTGTAACATTTCAGAAAATATAAAATATTATTTTTGAATTTAAATAATAAAATAATAAACTTCAAGGATATTATACAAATAAAGATTTGAGTTTTCGTAGAATGGTATAATTATATACCTATATTTTGAAAAATAATTGGGATTTATAATGAATTATCATTTATGAAAGCATTTATTTGATTTGGGCATTTTATAAATTAATATACATTTATTTACATACAAGTTTAATGTTAAACTTGATTAGTATTTCCTAATTATGCATTGAACCAAGTTTATTTTGTTAAATCATGTTTTAATGTGCCATGACACATTTCATTTGTATTCTATGCAGGGTTTTATTTTCATTTTTGGTTTTTCATTTGCAATGAAAAGAAAAGATAAGAAAAGAAAAGAATGAGGGGGGACAAGGAGACAATGGGGTATCGTCATGAGAGAGAGAGTGAGAGAGAGATATGGTTGTATTAACCATTTGCTTTGCATCATTCTCATCCTCATTCTTCATCTTCTTCATCTTCTTCTTTCTCTTCTTCCTCCACCACCCTCAATATCACCCCACAAACACTATCCAAATCAACTCAAAACCACATAAAGCCTTCACCAAAAATGTTCCTAACCTTATCCTAAACTACATGGTAGGATCAAGTTTACGTTTTGAGCACATTGGGCCATCTTGGAATTTTTTTGAGTTGCCATATGAGGTAAAACTCCCTCCTCAAACCATGTTTTAAATTAGTTTGCCTTCATACATTAGTTAAAGTATAAAAATCCATGTTTTCTAGACTTAGAATTTCTAAAGTGAGACTTGATGAGGAGAACTTGTAGTAGAAGTGTAGTAGAGGGTTTAGAATGTGATTACTAGCCTAGTGGTGATAGAATCCTTGGTCTAAAGGAGTTTAGAAGTTCCTAAGATAAGTTTAGAATTTTCTGATATTAGTTTTTCATTGAGAATTGAGAATCAAATAGAATCTGGTATTACTTGGAAAGTATGAAAATTAAATAGAGTATACAGAGAGATGTATAGATCAGTAGAAACCCACCCTAGAAGCCCGAGCTCCTATCTCTTTATCTTGGCCGCCGTTTTATTCATTTTTACCGCAATTTGCGGATTAATTTTGGAATTAGGCTCTGAAACTTTGTTTGTAGCTCATTCATTAGATAACTAAGACTACCCTATATGTTAAAAAGTCTTAGATCACCTTAAGAAAAATCTAAAGTCGTTTTACTTGATTTCTGTCAATGTTTTCTAATATTTGAAACTTAGTTTTTGGATTTTCATGATGTGACTTGGTCGTTTGACGTTTGTACGTCGACGTTGGGGGTTATTTTGTTATTTTAGCACGCGTTGACTATAAGTTCTATCTTATGTACGCTTCGCTCGTCGTATCGGTTTTTGGATATGGATTTTTATGCAATTCGATTCCGGTTTTTATTGGATTTTGGTTGTGGATTCTATTGTAGGTGAATTCGCATAGACTTCTAAGATGATGAAGGAGAGCAAGGCATTCGTAGACATCGATTAGGGCGGGGCATGTCGAGGTAAGTAGATGTATATCTTTTTAGTGATATATGCCCTAGAGGCCATTATTGTATCATACTGGATTGTATATTACATATTGGAAGTTTCGGATATTCACAGTTATAATAACAGCCATGCTCAAAATGGTAGTATGCTACCTGGCTTGATTCTACCTTAATATGTGCATGTATTATTTTTAGCATATCGCTTATACGTATTGGTAGAGCTCTTAAGATCTTTGCTTGACTACCAGTGTTGTGATGGTAGTCACACTAGTGGGGGCTGGGTAGTCTATAAGCACATCCTTATACAGGTCCTTAGTCGTAGAATTATCGAGACGGGTATCGATACTCAAGAGTAGACTAGTGTATACGCTTCTCATCCCAGCAGGGGAGATGATCTGTCCCACAGCCATTAGTACGTCGTACTGGAGATAGTATACAAGTGCTCATTAGGTTATGAGTTACACTGGACTGGATTCGATGGGAACTGCTGGTTGGTATTATACCTATCGTTAGGAAGCGGTTGTTTCCCTCAATCAGAGCAAAGCTCTGTTCAAATTTCAAATTTTGAAATGAAGCAACGTTTCATAGCAGCGCCAAGTGCGCTGCACCCCAAGTAGCGCACCACGTGCAAAGCATGTGTGCGCTAGCGCTAAGAGCGCTGCACTCTAAGCAGCGCACCACGTGCAAAGCACGTGTGCGCTAGCGCTAAGTGCGCTGCATTATAAACAGCACACCACGTGCAAAGCACGAGTGCGCTTGTGCTAGAACTAAATGTTCTCCACCGTTAGATCAAAGATCCAACGAACATGATTAAAAATCATCAATTAACCAGAATAAAATTCTGTTAAGGAGAGATTCCTCAAAATCTTTCCAAACAAAAAGATTGTGCTCTGTAAATCAGAGCACCGTTGGATCAATGATCCAAAGGTTATTAAAAATCACCAAAATTACAGAATAAATTCTGTATGGGAAAAGATTTTCCAATTTTATTAAAAACAAGAAAATTGCCTTCTGTAAATCAGAAGCACTCGGATCAAAGATCCAACGGTGGGGAAATCCCCAAATCAATTCGAGAAAAGATCTCCTTAACTGATTTGAACAAATCAGCCTTGCCCTATATAAAGGCCCCAAGACTTCAAGTCTCATAGAGAGGAACCCCCCTATAAACTTTGAGAAATCTCAGAAAGAAGAGCAAGCTCTCGGTAGAAGAAGAAAATTTTCTTCAAGGTAAAAAGAACAGAAAGACGAAATCGTCTCATATAACAAGAAGAATTTACTTCTTTTTCTAAGATCATAGATCTATAAGACTAAAAGTCTTTTATGAAAAGAGATCATGAACATCTCATTATAAAAAAAGGGGGAGAATAATTCCATTCTCTCAGGATCATAGATCCATAAAGGCACAACCTTTCATCAAAAATAGAAGAGATTGGAACATTTCCTATAAAATAAGAACTTCGTTCTTAGAATCTTGAGACAATGTCTCTAATAAGCGAGAATTTATTTTCTTAGATCATAAAACTGATCAAATAGCGCTTTGCGCTCATAAACTAGCGCTTTGTGCTTATGGACTGGCGCTCAGCGCCGAGCACGCCACGTGCTTCCCACGTGTGCGCTACTTGAACAGAAGCGCTTTGCGTTCTTTGGACTGGCGCTCAGCGCCAAGCGCACCACGTGCTCCTCACGTGTGCGCTACTCAGCAGAAGCGCAATGCGCTCATAATCTGGCTCTAGCGCCAAGTGCGCCACGTGTTCCTCACGTGTGCGCTGATAGAACATAATCTATTCTTTAAATAAAGCCCTAAAGCTATGATGAATGTTCAGCATTCAATAAAAGACAGAAAAGCTGTCAGAACCCAAATCAATGCTCATCATTGTCAAATGTCTAACATTTTAATTGAATGGGCCGAGCCCAAAGTGGCTTCAAAACCCCCATTCAGATTAATTGAGCCCATATGCTCATAAATCTCAGATCTTAGTCCCAATTGGACTACAGATCTCCCAACTAAAATTGGTTCAAGGGTACATCTCTTCACTCCTCTGATATTTGTCGTTGTAATCCTTCAATGTCTTCAGAGAGGTGATGGGTCCCGACAACCAGATGTTTCATGGACTGTGGGGTCCTTAAACCCATGGACTATGATGTCCTTAACCTCGGACTGTGGGGTCCTTAAACCCACAGACTATGATGTCTTTAAACTGGACCGCAAAGTCCCTAAACTAAAACAATAGAGTCCAAATACTCTTTTGTTGGATCTAAATGTTCATGTTAAGTTGATCTTAGTCTACAATTAGACTAACGTATCCTTAACAAACATTTAGTTGATCTTAGTCTTAAATGAGACTAACGTATCCTTAAACCTAAACCAAAACCCCAAATCTAAGAAAGTACGGATTTGGACTAATCCACGCCCTACGGGCGACAACATAAATTAGTCTCCGTATACAATCCACGGGCAACCAAAAACAAAATAAACACCCACGACACGAAGTGACCATCTGGAGAAGGAGAAAGTGGTTACCGCGATGCAGTAGCGTAATTAACTGCAGGGGCTTGCACCTGCAGAGAAGAGCATCCCCACAATCAAAAAACCTCTCAACGAGGGGGAATCTGACGAAGTCTGCTACATCGGCCGCATCCGTCTAAACCTTCGATACACGGTACCATAAATCAACTTGGTATCTTCGGAAAGGTGGACGGATAGCACCAATTAGCATCTGCCCTCGAAATTCAGGCAAGACGAATCTACGCGGTCGCGTCTCTGTGTTCGGCGGAGAATAGATTCTGGCACGCCCGGTGGGACCTTTTCCTCTTTCCACTCCACACTTCGTGTGTCGTGTTTCGCGAAAGAATCGTGGTTTGACATGGCTGCCTTTGGATGTGAAGTACTAAGATTTGGTATCTTGCTACGTGCAGAAAACAGAAGATCAATGGTTTCGAACTGCACTAACTGCAATTGTAACTCTCGCTCTGTCCCGTCCGGAGAAGTGACTTACGGGCATCAAGCGGCCTCCATTTTCGTGATGCTAGTGGAACAGGTGACTCAGGTCACCACTGGACTGTTCTTCGGGACCATGCTCCCGCCAACGAGCTTCAGCGCTCCTGTACCATCGCAAGAAGCTCCGAAGAAGTCAGTCTTTGATCGGCTTGCAACTACTGTGACCCCTCTCAACAGGTTGTCCAAGTCCACTGTCTCAGTTTTCAACAAACTGGGTCGAAGCTCAAATGGGCCCATGAAGAAGCCCACAATTCCTGAAGAGGTTATCCCGAAGCGGATAGCCATTCCTGCTCCTGCTAAAGGGTCGGTCTTCACAAGGCTGGCCATTTCAGCTCCTACTCCACGCGATGTCGCGAAGGCTGCTTCCCATGTTCGAAAGTTGGCCTTCGCAAGACTGACTATCCCCTCTCAATGGACGTCAGTCTTTGACAGGTTACCGCCAATAACAATATCTCCTCAAAGTAAGGGGCAAGAAGAAGCTCATCCAATAGCGGAGGTGATCCCGGCCGCACGACATGCTCGACGTCGCCACTGGCGCCGAGTGAGAAAAGCTGAGGGCAGTTCACCCTCTGGATTGACTCCGCCAGCTCCAATGGTAGAAGTCGATGCTGCTGTTCCAACTGGGAACAATTTTGAACCACTCAGGAGGGTCCGCAAGAACTCTCCGACTGCCATGCTGAAAAGATCTCCTCCACCTGTGGAGAATGCCACAAAGGCGAAGCTTGAACAACCCTTTCAGCGGTTGTCCTCCAAAATTTACAAAGTCTGGCGTCAAGTCCAAGACTCTGTGGTAGATCAAGACTATCCCCGCCGACAGAAAAAGATGAAGGTTCGGCAAGAAGAGGACCACCCTTTCAAGCTACAGAAGGCGATGGCTGCCTGGGTGCCCACTGCAATGGCCCCATCAACTTCGACCGCTCACAAGAGGAGAAAGTTGGAGAAAATCCCGGTGTCTGCGATGAATCGCAAGAACACTGAATCTAAATGCCCCAAGTCTGGGGGTATGGTGGTACATACTGTCTATATAGAATCCGGGAAAGAGGATAGCCGTATCTCTACGGGTCATCGACCATTCACCAGATCTATAACAAAGGCCCAGGAGCAACAACAGAAGCTCCAGGAAATGTTGACGTAAATGGCCGTACTCACAGGGCTAAAAGAAAGCCCGGAAACGTCATCGGAGCAACGTCGAGAACAAGAAACTGAAACTGGGTTCCTCCGCAGAATTCTCGAAAAGAAGGACAAAGAGGCAGCGGAACAAGATGCCAATATAAAACGAATGCCGTTCTTATTCCAAGACATGGTGGGCATGATGTTACAGCCGGATCCTCCAGCTGAAGATCCTCCGATTATCCTCGAAGACGACCGAGGGGAGACGTCAAACCCTCTTCCGGCTTGTTCAGCAGCCAAAGAGGAGACTATCTCAAAAGCCGCCCTGGATGACTATATCGCACAACAGATACGAGTTCATCAGGCAAGCGAAGCGACCGGGCAAATTGTTAAGACTGGACGACCCTATCCGGGTTGGTATGATCAAATAAAGTACCCACCGGTATACACAATTCATAAATTCCATGTGTACAAGGGGACAGGCAATCCCCATCAACATGTTGCTCAGTTTAGGGCTCTCTGTGGCAACACTGGAGGGGATGATAAGTTACTGCTTCGCCAGTTCGTCGGCAGCTTGACAGAAACGGCGTTTGAATGGTATTCAGAGCTTCCCAATGACTCCGTCAAAACTTTTACGGAGATGGAATTGCTGTTCACCCAACGTTTCGCAAGCGCTAGTGAACGCACTCCAATCACCGCGTTAATTAACGCCAGAGTGAAGCCAAGCGAAACATGGGTGCAATACGCGATACAATGGCGGAATCTATGGTCAAAGTGCGAGCAGCGCATCGAGGAAGCACCTGCGGTAGGCATGTTCGTGGGTACTCTTGATCCGCAGGCGACCATTTCGCAATTCATGATGTTCTTCAAGCCAACTACTTTCCAGGCCTTGATTGACAAACTGGGCCAAATGGATCAGATGGGTCATAGGCCATTTCCTTCGAAGCTGGAATCTCGAAATGAAAAAGGGAAAGGGAAAGCGACCTTCATCGCTAATGCTCAGCAACAGCCCAGTGGTCCAAAGCCAACTGATCGCCAAGATGAAAGATGGCGATTCTTCAATGAGAAACTGAAGCGCCCTTATTCGTTTTCCCGGGATAAAACGAGGAGACTGTTCGAGCTGGCGGTGCGCAACAAGCTCATCAACTTGCCAGATCCAAAATGCCCATTGCAACCCGGTGAGACAAATAATCCCAATTAGTGCCCCTATCACCAAGCGAAGGGCCATCCAATCAAAGATTGCTTCGTCTTTAAAGGGTGGATTGAGAACCAATACCAACAGGGAAAATTTGCACTGTCCTAGAATTGGAAAGTAAACCTGCCCCAGCCACACGCTCTCAAAAAGGCGGACATACTGGGGGCATCATGCTCTTTTATAGAAGAAGCTCCATGGGAGGTCGTTCTTTCAGCCAAAACGAAAAGAATGCTGAAAGATCTCCAGACATGCCCAGCGATCAAATGGAAAAGTCTGCTAGAACCCGAAGTCATCAAGGGAATGCTGAAGCCGCACCTAACTCCAAAATTGGTGGTGATAGTCAAAGCGCCCACACCCAGCCGTCAAAGTCTTCAAAGAAGAAGAAGAAGACTAAAAATCCCGTGAAGCCTGGAGACAAGCACACGGACTTGCAAAAGCAGATTGACGCGTTGGAAGAATATAACCAGAAAGCGCGAACCCCGGTCACGCTTCAGGAATTTCTCAGCCATGTCCTTAAGGACGGAGATGACGACAACGGAGAAGACTCGTCGGATGAACTTGAGGATTATGTGGCGAGCTGTCACACAATCTCTCACTCGTCAATAGATGGTGAAGAAGCTCCTGATGTAGAGAAAATGGGGGCAGATCCCGAACCAGAACTCCTAGGACCGTCAGATGAAATGATTGACGCATTCCTGAATGAAGCTCTTTTGAAAAGCAAAGCTGATCGAGAGCGCGAAATGGCCATATTTGAAAAGGCCAAACGCCGGCGACTAGACGAAAGGGTTAAAACACTCCCACCAAATCAAAGCACATCTGCCGTAAATAAAAGCAAGTTCAAGACAAGGAAAAGGTTCGCCAAAGCCATATCGAGGGAATGAAGCTCCCCTCTTTCAGAGGAAATTCTCCCGCCGGTATACATCTTGATGAAGCGGAAGCACATCTTAACTTCTGCTTATATCATCAGAAGATTGCACACCCTACTGAAGAATGCAATGCCTTTAAAAATTGGTGGCAAGGGTATGTCGCTCACCGGCAGCACTTCAAGAGGATGAAGCGTGAAGCTTGTCGACAGCGGAAAAATGCGACAAACGAACGAGGAAGAGGTGCCGATAACTGTCACATGGTTGATAGCAGGGGATCGCAAGTTCTGACCTTCAGGACTGATTCTGAAGAAGAAATGGCTCTCAGCCCTCTTTTCAAAGAATCCACCTCAGGAAAAAAGGAAGAACCGAAGAACTGCGAGAACATTCAGCTGCGCAATCGCACGCTACCCGAAAAGAATCTCGGACCCGCAAACAGGGGATCGAACAAAAAGGATAAGGGGAAGGGAAAAGCGACTTTCGTCGCCAACTCTCAACAACAACCGAGTGGCCCGAGACTGGTTGCTCGCTAAAGCAATAAGCGGCAATCCCTTGATGAGAAGTTGAGACGTCCTTACTCGTTTCCCCGGGATAAAACAAGGAGAATGTTCGAACTAGCAGTGCGCAACGGGCTTATCACTCTGCCGGAGTCCAAGCACCCCGAGCAAACAGACGAGGTCTCTCACCCAGACTATTGCTCCTATCACCGAGCAATAGGACATCCTCTCGAAGACTGCTTCACATTCAAAGACCGGGTAGAAGACCAGTATCAGCAAGGCAGGTTCGCTTTATCCAGCAGTTGGAGGGTAACCCCACCACAAAAGCATGAACCGAAAGCCACACATGCAGCGAGAGTAGAGCCGGATCAACATCGATCTTGGAAGCAATCTCGTGCTTGTCACATGATAACGCTGTCAGGAGGAAGAGTACGCGAGGATATGGATGACCTCTCCTGGTGCTTCGAAAATGATGATGACGAGGTGATCTCAGAGTTCCCACCGGCACCGAAAGAACTGGAAGATGGGATACACACTACTGCAGACAACCTAAGAAAAATTGACTTGGGAACGGAAAACGACCCACCTTTGACGTTCGTCAGTGAGCTGTTGTCTGAGGAAAAGGTGGCTACGCTCAAAGACGTGCTCATGCAGTATAAAGACTGTTTTGCATGGAACTATTCAGAGATGCCGGGACTCGATCCAGAGATCGTTGTGCATAAATTGGCGATATCTACGGACGTCAAGCCAGTCAAACAAGTGCTGAGAAGGATGCGGCTCGAGCTTGAGATGAGCATCAACGCCGAGGTCAAGAAGCTAATCGACTCCGGCTTTATCCAAGAGGTTCAGTACCCTGATTGGATTGCCAACATTGTCCCGGTGATGAAAAAAATGGGACGGTGCGCATCTGCGTGGACTTTCGGGACCTCAATAAAGCTTGCCCGAAGGACGATTTCCCGTACCGGTTACCGAGCTGATGATAGATAACACGTCCACTCACGAAGTCTTTTCCTTCATGGACGGATCATCAAGGTACAATCAGATAAAGATGCATCCTGAGGACCAGAAGCATACCGCTTTCCGGACTCCTCTGGGCATATTCTGCTACAAAGTGATGCCCTTCGGTCTGAAGAATGCCGGTGCCACCTATCAGAGGGCAATGATGAAGATTTTTGATGACCTCATACATGAAATCATCGAATGCTATATCGACAACCTTGTAGTGAAAAGCAAATTGCACGAGGAGCATTGGGAGCATCTGAAGATCGTGTTTCAGCGCCTTCGGAAATACAACTTGAAGATGAACCCTCTCAAATGCGCGTTCGGAGTTTTCTCGGGCAAATTCCTAGGATTCATCGTACGGTATCGAGGCATCGAAATAGACCCGTCGAAGATCAAGGCGATCATGGAAATGCCCCCGCCAAGAACTCTCAGACAACTACGGTCTCTCCAAGGAAAGCTCACGTAAATCCGGCGGTTCATAACTAACCTCTCCGGCAAATGTCGCCCCTACAGTCACCTAATGAAGAAGGGAACCCCGTTCGTCTGGGATCGCAAATGCCAAAGCGCACTGGACGAAATCAAGCAATACTTGCAGAATCCGCCGGTGCTGACCGCTCCAGTCAAGGGAAAGCCTCTCATTCTGTATACAACCGCCCTTGAGGGTTCTTTAGGCGCATTATGGGCACAAGAAAACGACCAAGGAAAGGAGAGAGCTTTCTACTATTTGAGTCGATTCCTCCTGGGGGCAGAAAGCAACTACTCCCCCATCGAAAAACACTGCCTGGCGTTAATCTTCGCGATAACGAAGCTCAGACACTATTCTTTGGCACATGAGATCCACCTCATATCAAAAGTGGATCCTCTCAAATACTTGATGTCAAAAGCCATACTAACAGGATGACACGCTAAATGGGCCCTGCTCTTGATGGAGTTCTCGATAACTTATCGCCCCCTCAAGGCGGTAAAAGGCCAGGGTATCGCCGATTTCCTCGTTGAGCATCCGATACCTGCCGATTCATCCCTAAATTGCGAATTGCCGGATGAGCACACCTTTGACACGATCGATAGGGAGAAAGAAAAGAGTGATACCCGATGGGAACTCTATTTCGATGGAGCATCTTCCATGAAGAAGCGCAAACAAAGCACCCCCATAATCAAATCCGGGTGGGCCTCATCTTCGTGACTCCACAAGGAGGGATAATGCGCTTTGCCTTCTCCTTAACAGAGCCGAGGATGAATAATGAAGCCGAATACGAAGCTTTGATAGCAGGTCTTGAGATTGCTGTCGATATGGGAATCGAAAGCCTCCTCATATACGGAGACTCCCAGCTGGTTGTTAGTCAGGTAAATGGCGACTATCAAATATGCAAAGCAGAGCTGGCAAAGTACGGTGAGAGAGTGCAACAGCTGCTGACTCGAATCCCTTCCTACGTCCTGGAAAGCATACCATGCGCGGAAAATAGCAAGGCGGATGCATTAGCCAAGCTCGCTAAAGAACTGGACGACGAGAACCTCGATGACGTGAGGATCGTTGTGCAAAGCCGTCGGGTTCTTGCACCGGCAGAAATATCTCCAGAGTCATCCGAAGAAAAAGGATTGACCGAGCAAACGGCCCTACAAATAAAAGACCAGGAAAAGGCTAAGGATTGGAAAGAAGTCTTTATAGACTACTTCAAATCCCGTCGAACGCCTGAAGATGCGTCCTCAAGACATCAGCTCATGAAACGAGCTCTATCTTTTGCCTTCATCAATGATACTCTGTATAAGAGATCATTTGATTCTCTGTGGCTAAGATGCCTGGGACCTGAAGAGGCAAGGAGAGTCATCCAAGAAACTCACGACAGACTCTGCAGTTCTCATCAAGCCGGGCCAAAGATGAAGCTAAAGATCAAAAGGATGGGCTACTATTGGCCCACAATGATCCAAGACTGCCTTGAATACGCGAAGCAGTGCCGCTCGTGCCAGATTCATGGGGACTTTATCCACCAACATCCAAATCCGCTACATCCAACGGTGGCAAGCTGGCCGTTCGAAATGTGGGGAACTGACATAATCGGGCCCATCGAACCGGCATCATTCAGAGGACATCGGTTCATATTGGCGACAACTGATTACTTCTCTAAGTGGGCAGAAACAATACCGCTAAAAGAAGTCAAGACAGAGAATATCCTCCATTTCTTCAAGACACACGTCATTTATCGGTTCGGCACTCCGCGACGGATTATCTCCGATAATGGGCCAGCCTACAGAAGCCACAAGATCAGCCGCTTCGCACAACAGCATAATATAGACTGGAGATACTCTTCGGTCTATAATCCCCGAGCTAACGGTCTAGCTGAGGCTTTCAACAAGACTTTGACGAAGATCGTGAAAAAGACGGTGTCCAAAAATAAAAAGGACTGGCATGAGAGACTGCATGAAGCTCTCTGGGCATATCGAACCACGTTCAAAAGGGCCACAAACACAACGCCGTATGCATTGGTATTCGACACAGAAGCGGTACTCCCCTTAGAGATAGAGCTTCCCTCCCTACGAGTGGCGGTTCACTACGAGCTAACCGATGAAGAAAATGCTCACCTTCGGCTTGAGGATCTCGATGCCCTTGATGAAACCCGACTCATGGCGCAACAAAACCTGGAGGCTTATAAAGCAAAGATGACGCGCTCGTATGAGAAATTGACTAGGCCGAGAACATTCCGCCAAGGCGAGCTCGTGCTAGTAGTCAAGAGATCTATGATCCCCAATCGTGCCAAACGAGAGAAGTTCGAGCCAAACTACGAAGGCCCATACATTATAGATAAAGTCTACCAAGGTGGGGCTTAGCTGCTCATGGACATGCATGGCGAAAGACCTTTCAGGACAATAAACGGCCGGTTTCTAAAAAAATACTACGCCTGACGAGTCACGGCCTAGGTCAACTATAAATGACGATGCCTATGTCCGCTCGCTATCTTCCCAAGCCCAAACTCTATAAGTAGTATCCAGCGAAACCGTTATCTCCAAAATGGCAACAGCTGACCGAAATGTCCTAAAACTAACAACGGACCGAAATGTCCTAAAACTAACGACGGACCGAGATGTCCTAAAACTAATAATGGACCGAAACGTCCCTAGACTAACGACTGACCGAAACGTCGTTAAACTTTTACGAACCCGCAGCGTCCCCAGGCTGACGCGGTAAAAAAAACGGTATGTCCATAAGCGAGATGGGCACGGATGAAAACCCGAAAGGGCTCCGTGAGTAAAAACAGCAGGGCTACCGGCGAGTTTTGTGAAAACCTGAAAGGGCGAAATCTCGTTAAAAGGCACATGCAAGGTCCTCTCGACCTGGTGAAGAGAAAATACCTGCATGAGATCCTTACGACTCATAAGGGAGTAACACACTTAGGGATCCCCACGATTCCTAAGAAGAAAATACATTTACGAGATCCTCACGACTCGTAAGGAGAATTCCTGTTAGTTATATGTATGCCCTAGAGGCCATTACTGTACATAGGATGTATATTGTAGTGGATGCTGGGACATATATAGGGAGGACTTTCTTGCTCGACATGATAGTATGCTATCTGGTTGCTCTTTACCTTAACGTGTATACTGATTGTCTCTCTGTTACATGTTGGTAAAGCCCTTAGGATGTGTACTTGACTACCTAGACTATGATGCGGATCATACTAGTGGGGACATGGTAGTCTATAAGTACATCCTTCAAAGTCCCTAGTCGTGGGTGTATCGAGACGGGGCATCGATATACCAGAGTAGACTAGCGTATACCTTCTCGACCCATACAGATGGGCGATGGATGATCCCAAATCCATTGGTGTTTGACATCAGAGATGATATACGGGTGCTCAGTAGAGACTGGGTACACTGGACGGACTTGCCGAGAACTCCCAGATGGTATTATACCTTACGTCAGATGGCAGTTCTCTGGTGACACTGGTACAGAGTAGTCTGTTGACCCGAGATCGTCATAGAGTCTTGTGTGGTTCCCACTGTGCTTTGATTTCCATCTTACCACGTCCAAGAGGGCATGCAAAACGGTGGTTTTTGGGTACAGTCCCGAGTCACATGGAGGCAATGAGCGATAGGAGGGGATTCGTCTCTCCCGGTATAGGGGGTTGATGTTGCGCTGTATTCGATTGGCTATAACAGGAAATCCCTGGCCAGGGTTGCTGAGATTTACTGGTAAGTGTTACCAGTAGTATCTCGAATTGTTATAGGCCTCATATCGACACGACTTATCAAGCTATTGGGGTCTGACGTTTATCACCCCTAGGCGAGATATGCGACATATCAGACGATCAGACTGGACTGTACGGTAAGTGTTACTGGTTGGATTCACAGGAGTGTGAGCGGGCTTGCTCGTCGATCTTCTGATCGCTCAATACCCGGGTGGCCGTTACGTTTAGCAGACCGCTTGCGGCTTGTGGGTGTTTGATATGATCATCACCTGCTGCCGGCGTATTGACGAGTCTTTAGAGTCCTACACAGAGGTTTCCTGGCTCAAGCGAAATGAAATAGGAGCACATATGAGATATGTGCGGGACCGAGAATAATGCGTGTATGTGATACTGTATTCTATTCTCGCGATGATTGTATCGAATGGTTGTATGCGATATAACCTAGTTATCGAATCGAGGATTGATTCGATAAGCCGATACATTGTATACTAGTCGGTTGTGTGCGACATGACCGGATCATTGAATCAAATGTTGATTTAATGATTTAATGCATAATTATATATTTGATATATTACTTTGCATTAACTAGTATCGGTTCACTTTTAAATGGATTTTCTCACTTGTTTGTGCACATTATATATATGATATATTTTTGTGCACAAGATTGTATCATGTTTGATGATACATGCTAGTTTGGGTTTGTGTAAAGAATTAAACCATGGTTACTTAAGTGGTTAGGGTTTCATTTCCTTTTCTCATTTATTTATCTATTTATTCTTTTTGGAAAAATATTTAGCATAATACAAAATGGTGGCTTTCTTTGGATGCATATTGAAGCTTCATGAAGTTTTGACCAAGTGACCATTTTGTCTCCATGCTTAACCCTAACCATTCCCACTAACCATAATTTATTCTCTACACTTGACCATGGTTAAGATTATGATAAGTATTCATTTACTTTTTGTTTTTGAATTAACTTATCATAATATTCATCTTCTTCTTCTTCTTCTTCACTTGAAGAAAGCATGCCTCCATCAATGGCAACTTGATGAAATGAGTGAGAAATCCAATTCTAAAGTGAACCCACCTCCTATTTCTTCATCCTCTACCTCTTGCCAAGTAGTAGAGTGTGTTTTCTTCACAAGTTTCATGACTTGGTGAAGTGGGAGCTTGATCTTGTGATGCCTCGACGTAGATCATCTTCGGCATGAAGTCGACGACCTTGCCCGCCCATTTCTCCGATGAAGCCGACGCTAGAGCCCGGGATTTCATTTGGACAGCGGAGAGGACTTCATCACGGAGCCGTGGAGGTGGAGGACCGGATCTACAAAGGTTGTATTTCCGTACTCGTAGTTAAGTTGTTAACTAGTTTCTTTTTCGCCTAAACTTCTAGCCAACGATCCGTATTAGGGTTTCTCGGCACCTCTAATTTTTGAAATTGGCATGGTTGATGCCTTGTGAGACCTCTTGAGAGTGCCTAGGAACCCTACAGTGGTATTAGAGCCTAGCTAGAGCCTTAGGCGATGCGTAGACGGAGTTTGAAGTCCGATTAAACCGAAACCCTAACACAAATTTGCTCTCTGGACTTTTTCCAAAAATTGGGTTTTTTCCAGATTAAAAATATGCAGAAAATTCAGCAGGAAATTCTAAGAATTACGGTGCAAAAATTACCTAATGATCTTTCTAAAGTGCGGTGGAACCGCGGCATTAGCGTGCTAATGCGGCTGTTCCGCGGCCATTTTGTCTCTTCTCCCATTGAATTTTGCACAGTAATTCCTATTTTGCAGTGCTGGTTTTCCTGGGATATTTTTTTTTTCTGAACTCAAGAGTTGAGTTTTCTGGGTTGTATTGGGGACTCGGTGTTTCGATCGGATTGTCTAACTTTGTCTATGTGGCTTTCCGGAAATTTTAGAATATGTTAAAAAGTTCGACCGGATATAAATACCCAACTTTTCCCCTGTCGGGAAATTTCCAAGTGTTGGATCTTTCCATGGTTTAAAGACGTTCTAAGTAGTGCAAGTAACGCGATGGTCCCTCTAGAAGACAACAAACCTTAACTCGATTATGTGACCGTCTTGAACTGCCCTTTGAACCTTCGGGTTTGGGGCAGTACGGCGTGCCACATGTGAGGCGTTGGCTTGACCCTTCTACGGCTGGACCGTTGGTACTGAGGCACGAACTGAATGTTTTTAGACTTGTTTCATGTGTTGATCTGTATCGGGAAAACTTGGGTGTTTGAATGTTCGATCGAAAAGTTTAACATTTTCTATTTATCTGGAATGTGATACAATACTTGGAATCCACAAGTAGTTATGAGATAACTGAATGAATGTTATAAATCTAGCGGTTTAGTCTCACTTGATCGGTTGCCACGGAATTTTGATGTGATCAAAAGTCCGTCGCAATCACGTAGCGTACGCGGATACTCACCGGGTAAACTTAATAGACAGCCTCACTCCATAGCCCCGACCAAGTGACTGTAGGAGAACCCCGTCGCCGAAAGCATCCGTTTGGGTGCTCCCGGTAGCGGTGTTCCGCCTTGGTGCACTTCGTCGACGGTATCGGGGGTGCTGCCGTCTACTGAAGTTTGCGACGAGCATTCGATCAGGATGTCGGGAATCTTGTTGAATTGCCCGACTTGATATTGAAAAGTGTTTTCGATTTTGAGACTAAAATGCGGGGTTTATAATTGTTAGGCATGCGATGTCTAAAGAATTCATATGATTAGGCATGCGATGTCTATGCAGATTGTGGATTCCAACTGTTGTAGTTTTACACTTTCTTTTCTGTGACCGTAAGTGTAATATGGGATATCGCCGGTTTCGTTGCTATATGTCAACGAAAATTGGGATGCGCATATTTACTTACGTTGATGACATGTGATATTATGTGTTGCTGGATATGTTATATTGGATCGTCGTGTTTGAATAGCCAGGGTTTTTTTATGTAAGATGAGTGTTTTTCATTTTCATTCATGTAAAAACTTGTATGCAATATTCTTTTATTGGGGCACTTCCAGGTTGCGGAAGATGTCACCTTTTGTATATTATTTACTTTTCCGCACTAGGATAGACCCAAGGAGGGGAGCACAAGTAACCGGGTTCTGGAGTCCAGTGGGAGACCAACTCGAGGAGTCGAGTCCGGGTCTCCTAACTCTAGAATTGGTAGGGTTGCTTGTCGCTCTCGTAGGGGTCTAAGGGTGTGGGTTTGGCTATTCATCGCGACCGTGGAATCCGTGTTTTATACTGGCTCGTATTGAAAACACGGACGTCCTAGTTTATCCAATATTTCATATGATTCTTCTGCTGCGATATCTGTGATGTGATCATGTGATGTTCTGTGATGGATACTGTATATAGTATATATGATATATTATATAGATGTTACTTATGTTTTACACCCGCGCAAGCCCTGCCCCGCTCTGCCGTTAGTTACCTAACCTAACGGTGCACGAGGGGACATCGAGGCGAATGCGGATGGCATAAGTGTACGTCGTATTTATCTGTGATGTTTAGGTAACTTAATTGATGGGACTTCATTAATGTGATTAATGAAATAAAAGAAACCTAAGATGTTGTAGAATCGAATTTCAAAATAAAACAGTAAGCTACAGATCTTGCTTTGCACAGCGGTATATGTGATATATCCTGCACCTTATTCGATGAGGAAAGGACCGAGATCCCTTCACCGGGAGTGACTCCTTTAGCAATAACTGGCAGATGCTACAACTCTCGGTTTGTCTTTTGATTGCTTTTAAGAGTTTTTGCTTTGCACAGTGATATATATGATATATCCCGCACCTCATTCGACGAGGAAAGGACCGACGATCCCTTCACCGGGAGTGACTCCTTTAGCAAAACTAGAAAAGCCTCAAAGGACTCCAATTTAAAATCATTTAATTCTACAACGATATCAAGTTCATTACGCAATAGGTTTTCAGAAAAACCTGTCGTAGCCCTCCGTCATTTCAGATAAGTCCTATTTAGTATTCGTGCTACGTTTGTTGACCTCCGTCAAGGCGTAGTGTGCGGTAGCTAACTAGTATTTATCTGCTTATGCATATGATACAGATTGGATTAGGGTAGTCGTGCGGCCTTGTTGACCTCCGTCAAGGGTCGTGCGGGTGGGTTTAATTCGATCAAGAAATGACGGGTTGAACTTGACTAGTAGCCTATGGTTTGTTGACCTCCGTCAAGGTCATAGGGTGCTAGGGGCAAAATATTATCGGGAATTTCAAGTGTTGAAATTTGCAATGAGATTGCATACCTTCTATGAGATAGTTGGATCCCGATACCCGCTGCGAGTAAGAGTTACTCCTGGGAGAGTTTTACACATTACAATTAGCCGATCAAGTAGGTGTCTAGAAAGGTGTTAACGAGGTTACGCCTCTGGGAAAACGAGGTTTACATTAATTAGGTTCGTGCGAAAGCACGGGGGACCTCCCTCAAAGTACCGACACTGGCCTGGCTGAAAGATTGGCGAACTTGTGGTGTGTAATTAATCCCGGCTAGTCTTTCCTTTTAGGGTTTGAAGGAAGATTTGATAAAAAGCAGTGGGAGCCATCCTGATTAGATAAAATAATAACCAATCTATTCTTGCAAGAGCGCACGCTGAGTGTTTTCTTCTCTCTCTCTCCAGGTAGCGACCATATCACGCCTTAATCAAGATAATTATACGGAATATTGACCGAACCCGCTTGTTATACTGAGCTGGGGAACGTTGGTCCCGCTCCAACTTATAATTGTTATAAGACAGAGCAAGAAATTGGGGAATACCAGATTTCCCGTGCCGCCCAAACGAAGGAAGTGCATATGATGCATCTTCTTCGGGTGTGTTCATTACAAAGAACTGTTTCTCTGTATCCTCTACGTCCTGGGTATGTGATACCAGATCAGGATCCCAGATATGTAATCTGTTACATAGGGCTACAGCTAGGTAGAGAACTGAGAACGGGTGATAAGTTTCATGAGGCAGAAAACGGGGCAAGAGTTGCAGCCAAGTCTGTTGGTCACTGTCACCCTGTATTACCAATACATTGATTCTGAACGAATATTATTAGATACCGAACCTGATATACAAAATCATATCTATCTTTTTATTAGTAAAGAAATGATAAAATTTTGTATAGATGGATAATGTTTTGAACATTTCCTATATCAAAAGTTGATCGGTTCAGGCACGTTATCTAAAAGCATTGTAGTTCTAAATCAAACTACAGTTCTTTAGTATACGGAACACACACAAGAGGAAGAGTTCAGAAATGAACGAATCCTACTTGAGGCATTGTAAACTAGGTCATATCAATGTGACCCGACTAGCTGAAGTTACATGTAGATGCATATTTAAATCAGTTTGAATTTACATCTTGTGAAACTTGCCAGTCATGTCACAGAGATAAGATGACCATAGCTCCGTTTACTGGAAACAGAGAAAGAGTTAGTGAACTCTTGGGATGATACATGTTGATGTATGTAAGGTCCCCTGTCTACATATGCCAAGACCGGTTCCCTGTACTTCATTACATTCTCTGATGATCTTTCGAGATTCAGACCTATGTTCCTGTAGAAACACAAGTCCGAACCTTTTGAGATATTCACAGAATATGATTTAGAAGTAGAGAACCAAATTACGGGTACAAGTATTATGTCCTTTGATGTGATCAAGGAGGAGAATACTTGAGCACGGAATTTCTGGACTTTTCTATAGGAGAATGAGATTCTCTCTCAGCATTACTCCTCCGTACACACCATAGCACGATGGTATATCGGAATGGAGCAATAACACCCTATGTGATAAGGTGTGCTCTATGATGAGTACTACTGAGTTACCCATTTCCTTTTGGGAGTTATGCGCTTGAGAAGCTGCATACCTATTGAATAGGGTTCAAATTCAAATCAGTTGCCTACCACTTCATATTTGATATGATAAGGGAAGAGCCCATATCTTAAGTTAGTTAAGATTTGGGGTTGTCCGGGCTATGTCTAAAAGCAAAATCCGGACAAGCTCGAGGCAAGGTCTGTAATGTAGAACTGGAAAGATTCCAGCTATACAAACTGCAGCTGATGATTTGAAAGAACCAAAGGATTCAATAGTTAACAACGAACCTCAGCCTCTCCGCCGATCTAGTAGGGTTCCTCACCCACCTGAGAGATACTTCGGTTACTCTATGACAGTGAGAGAGAGGATTGCATCATGAGATGATGACCCAACTAGTTTCGAGCTGGCCATCAGGAGTAAGACTCTGTAAGAATGGCTGGATGCTTAGTGATCTGAGATGGAATGTACACCAACAAAGTATGGACTTTGGTTGCTATATCTGAAGGGTTAACTCCCCATCAGGAGCAAGTATATCTTGAGAAGATTACTTGGTGTGAATGGAAAAGTTGAGACTTTCAAAGCTAGACTTGTTAAAGGTTTGCATCATTGACCAGGTATGGATTATGTTGAAACCTTTTCTAAGGATCTATGCTTAAGTCCATCCAGATCCTACTTGCCATGGCTACATACCATGACTACGATATCTGGTGGTTGGGTGTCATGACAGCTTTTCTAAATGATGTTTTAGAAAAAGGCGTCTGTAAGAACACAGCCAGAGGGCTTCGTTGACAGTGGGAGCAGCGGAAACGTGTACAAGATGCTTTATAGGATAAAGCAGGCATCGCGGAGTTGGAACATCTGTTTTGATGAGATAGTCAAAGAGTTTGACATCATCAAAATGGTAGATGAACCTTGTATATACAAAAAGGTAGTAGGGAGTATGGTGGTGATCCTTGTAGAGGACATGGATGACATACTCTTGATAGGGAAGGAGTTTCCTATGCTACGCTCGATCAATCTCCGCTTATCACAATGATTCTCCATATAGGATCAAAGTGATACCTCCTAAATCCTGGGTTTTTGATCTATGAGATAGATCTAAATGGATGTTAGGATACTCACTAGTTGTAGTGAAATGGTATCAATCGATCCTGGGGAGAATCACTGGAAGTGTTCCAGGGTGATAAAGACGACTGAATGTCAGTCACAGGCATTGTCTTTACCCTCAGTAAAGGGACGGTATGTTGGAAGAGTTCCAAGCTAGATACCGTGGCATACTAGACGATAAAGGTTGGATACATCGCTACTTAAAATGCTACCAAAGAGGCTGTCAGGGTGATCGAGGTTAGGAGAGTAGACTCAGAGGACAACACGGTGGATCCACTCACAAAGGCCTATTCCCAAAGAGAGATTTTTATGGGATGGTTGAGTATGAGATGCTGCAACCACTGCTACAGATGGCCCTAGTGCAAGTGGGAGATTGTTAGTTATATGTATGCCCTAGAGGCCATTACTGTACATAGGATGTATATTGTAGTGGATGCTGGGACATATATAGGGAGGACTTTCTTGCTCGACATGATAGTATGCTATCTGGTTGCTCTTTACCTTAACGTGTATACTGATTGTCTCTCTGTTACATGTTGGTAAAGCCCTTAGGATGTGTACTTGACTACCTGGACTATGATGCGGATCATACTAGTGGGGACATGGTAGTCTATAAGTACATCCTTCAAAGTCCTTAGTCGTGGGTGTATCGAGACGGGGCATCGATACACCAGAGTAGACTAGCGTATACCTTCTCGACCCATACAGATGGGCGATGGATGATCCCATATCCATTGGTGTTTGACATCAGAGATGATATACGGGTGCTCAGTAGAGACTGGGTACACTGGACGGACTCGCCGAGAACTCCCAGATGGTATTATACCTTACGTCAGATGGCAGTTCTCTGGTGACACTGGTACAGAGTAGTCTGTTGACCCGAGATCGTCATAGAGTCTTGTGTGGTTCCCACTGTGCTTTGATTTCCATCTTACCACATCCAAGAGGGCGTGCAAAACGGTGGTTTTTGGGTACAGTCCCGAGTCACATGGAGGCAATGAGCGATAGGAGGGGATTCATCTCTCCCGGTATAGGGGGTTGATGTCGCGCTGTATTCGATTGGCTATAACAGGAAATCCCTGGCCAGGGTTGCTGAGATTTACTGGTAAGTGTTACCAGTAGTATCTCGAATTGTTATAGGCCTCATATCGACACGACTTATCAAGCTATTGGGGTCTGACGTTTATCACCCCTAGGAGAGATATGCGACATATCAGACGATCAGACCGGACTGTACGGTAAGTGTTACTGGTTGGATTCACAGGAGTGTGAGCGGGCTTGCTCGTTGATCTTCTGATCGCTCAATACCCGGGTGGCCGTTACGTTTAGCAGACCGCTTGCGGCTTGTGGGTGTTTGATATGATCATCACCTGCTGCCGGCGTATTGACGAGTCTTTAGAGTTCTACACAGAGGTTTCCTGGCTCAAGCGAAATGAAATAGGAGCGCATATGAGATATGTGCGGGACCGAGAATAATGCGTGTATGTGATACCGTATTCTATTCTCGCGATGATTGTATCGAATGGTTGTATGCGATATAACCTAGTTATCGAATCGAGGATTGATTCGATAAGCCGATACATTGTATACTAGTCGGTTGTGTGCGACATGACCGGATCATTGAATCAAGTGTTGATTTAATGATTTAATGCATAATTATATATTTGATATATTACTTTGCATTAACTAGTATCGGTTCACTTTTAAATGGATTTTCTCACTTGTTTGTGCACATTATATATATGATATATTTTTTGTGCACAAGATTGTTTCATGTTTGATGATACAGGCTAGTTTGGGTTTGTGTAAAGAATTAAACCATGGTTACTTAAGTGGTTAGGGTTTCATTTCCTTTTCTCATTTATTTATCTATTTATTCTTTTTGGAAAAATATTTAGTATAATACAAAATGGTGGCTTTCTTTGGATGCATATTGAAGCTTCATGAAGCTTTGACCAAGTGACCATTTTGTCTCCATGCTTAACCCTAACCATTCCCACTAACCATGATTTATTCTCTACACTTGACCATGGTTAAGATTATGATAAGTATTCATTTACTTTTTGTTTTTGAATTAACTTATCATAATATTCATCTTCTTCTTCTTCTTCTTCACTTGAAGAAAGCATGCCTCCATCAATGGCAACTTGATGAAATGAGTGAGAAATCCAATTCTAAAGTGAACCCACCTCCTATTTCTTCATCCTCTACCTCTTGCCAAGTAGTAGAGTGTGTTTTCTTCATAAGTTTCATGACTTGGTGAAGTGGGAGCTTGATCTTGTGATGCCTCGACGTAGATCATCTTCGGCATGAAGCCGACAACCTTGCCCGCCCATTTGTCCGATGAAGCCGACGCTAGAGCCCGGGATTTCATTTGGACAGCGGAGAGGACTTCATCACGGAGCCGTGGAGGTGGAGGACCGGATCTACAAAGGTTGTATTTCCATACTCGTAGTTAAGTTGTTAACTAGTTTCTTTTTCGCCTAAACTTCTAGCCAACGATCCGTATTAGGGTTTCTCGGCACCTCTAATTTTTGAAATTGGCATGGTTGATGCCTTGTGAGACCTCTTGAGAGTGCCTAGGAACCCTACAATTCCCATTTGAGACCCTCACGGCTCATAGAATTCAAAAGCCTTAAGTTGCAGGGATCTGAACCTGTTCTTAAGCCATCACAACCCACAGACTGCCCTACAAGCGGTTCAATGCTGACCCTTATATACAATCCACAGGCACGAATAAACATTTCCCTAACAGAGTTACACCAGCGACTAGGGATATGCTCACGTGGTGAACGACCCTTGTAAGTCCTCTCGACTTATAAGGAGAAAACACTCTTGTAAGATCCTTACGACTTATAAGAGACCATACACTTAGGAATCCTCACAATTCTTAAGGAGAAAACGCACCTACGAGATCCTCACGACTCGTAAGGAGAAATACCTTTATGAGACCCTTACGGCTCATGAAGTCAAAAGCCTTAGTCAACAGAATCTTAACCCTGTTTGCTAAGCCACCTTTGTTCGAACCGACAAAGGCAAATGATGATTCGCTCCTGGCAATATCCCAGTAGTAGCGATTCTGATGCCTAAATCGGTATCAGATCCCAAGTCCCATACTCGCAATAAAAAAACAGCGAGGCAAAAGTGCATATGAGATAACCGAAATGATGGGGCAACTTGCAACAAAATCAGCAAGTAAAATATATGCATACAAAATAGCTGAAATGGTTGGGCAACTCGCAATAAAAAGCAGCGAGTAAAAAGAAAAAAATAGCCAAAATGATTGGGCACCGCGAAAAATAGCCGAAATGATTGGGCAATCGCGACTTTTGCAATATAAAAGCTGAAATGATAGAGCATCGCGAAATGAAAAACATATAAAATGAAACTTTTTGCCCTACAGGTGAGATCACATCGATCCCTGTATACAATCCAGGGGCACAAACAAAAAGGGAACCATACCTTCCCACCAGGCTCCATCTGAAAGAGAGCCAAGTCTCGATGGCCGCATCTACAACCTAGAGACCCACAACAGCATTCCTCTTCATTCCAACAGGATTCAGACGCGACAATCAGCCTTGGAGCCATGGCAAAGTCCCTATTCCAAATCTCGACGGTTCACAGACATCCTAGAGATCACCAACAGCGTTCCTCCTCATCCCAGCAGGATTCAGACGTGACAATCAACCATGGAGCTATGGCAAAGTCCCTGTTCCAAACCTTGACGGTTCACAGACAACCGACAGAGCACCTCCTGGTCCCATAGAACACGGCTAATGTCAATCGTGACCATGTGGGAAACGCCCAGAGCACCTCCTGGTCCCGTAGAACACGGCTAATGTCATTTCTGACCCCGTGGGAAACGTCCAGAGCAAATCCTGGTCCTATAAAGCACGGCTAATGTCAATCCTGACCCCGTGGGAAACACTCAGAACAAATCCTAGTCCCGTAGAACAAGGCTAATGTCAATCCTGACCCCGTGGGAAACGTCCAGAGCACCTCCTGGTCCTATAGAACACGGCTAATGTCAATCCTGACCCCGTGGGAAACATCCAGAGCAACCCCTGACTCCGTAAAATGCGGATAAAGTCAACCCCTGACTCCGTGAAATGCGGATAAAGTCAACTCCTGACTCCGTGAAATGCGGATAAAGTCAACCCCTGACTCCGTGAAATGCAGATAAAGTCAACCCCTCCTGGCCCTAAATAACACGGCCAGAGTCAATCCTGACTCCGTGGGAAACAGCCAGAGTAAACCCTCGAACTCCCCGCCAAAGCAATGCTTTGACTCGGGAGCAGGTCAACTCATCAACCACTTATAAGTCCTCTCGACTTGTAAGAAAGAAAATTCTCTCGGGAGATCCTTACGACTCTCAAGAGAAAACGCACTTAGGAATCCTCACGATTCTTAAGGAGAAACCACACCTGCGAGATCCTCTCGACTCGTAGGGAGAAAAGTCTTTATGAGACCCTCACGGCTCATAAAGTTGAAAAGTCTTAGGTGGCAGATCCTAACCCTGTCTCCCAAGCCATCATTGCCTCACAGAGAAATCAAGGTAGATTTTCTACAAGCCACACTCTCTTAAGTCAAACATCGACAAGAAAGGAAACAACCACTTACAAGTCCTCTCGACTTGTAAGGAAGAAAATTCTCTCGGGAGATCCTTACGACTCTCAAGAGAAAACACACTTAGGAATTCTCACGATTCCTAAGGAGAAAATACACCTGCGAGATCCCCTCGACTCGTAGGAAGAAAAATCTTTATGAGACCCTCACGGCTCATAAAATTGAAAAGTCTTCGGCGGCAGACCTGAACCTGCTTCTTAAGCCATTGTTACCCTGCAAAGAGTCCAAGATGGACCGTTATCTACTATCTACAGGCCACACTTGCTAAAATCATATGGCAATGACACAGCAAAGAGAAGAAAGCAAAAGTAGAACAAAAAATGTGTATCTTTTATTCATGAATTCAATGGAGTACAAGTTGAATTATATGAAAGAATAAAAAATGGATACATGTTATTCAAAGATTACAAGTGTTCAATCTATACAAAAACAGCTACTGAAAAGGAGGCGTCTTCAATAAATCAGCTAGCTGCTCGCGCACTCCTTTCAACTCTTTCTCACGATCAGCCGCCGCGGCTAGCTCTGCTTCAATTTGGACCCGTTGCTGCAGACAGGATGAAAGTTTCTGATCAATTTCCTGCTGGGCAGCCTCCTGACTCTGCGCAACCTGCTCACTAATATCAAGCTTCTTCCTCAGCACCAGCCCGTCAGAGATACATCGTTGAAGGTTTTCAAAGATGGAGTTCAGCTGGGAAGCATTTGCTGTGACCTCAGCGCGCAGTTGAACAGATTCAGCGGAAGTCGCCTCACGTTCCTTTCGCTTAAGGGTTGCCTCTCGTTCGAAATGGCGAAGGAACGGAACGCTCTGCTCAACCCATGCAGCTCCTTAGGAGTTCAAAGCCAATACCTCCGGAACAGGACGCCTAAGCTCAAGCTCATGCAGGCAGGCCTCAATCTTCCTGCAGTGATTAACCCAAGACTCAACGACGCCTTCGCTATAGAAGTTCACAAGCATCACCAGCATGAGATTAACCTCGGCAACAAAATCTGTAGAAAATGCAGGGGCCTCGGTGTCAAGCTCCTTGATGTATTCGCTCAACATACGCAGGCTGGTCACAGCGCCTTTTGAAGATGGACGTCTGGAAAAAGGTCCTGCCGGCATTATGATGCGAGACTCGAACGGAGATGGAGTCGGTGCGACCACTGCAAAACAAATCATAGTCAGATATTGGCTTAAGAGACAAAGAAGATGCAAGAGCAATGAAGGCTACTATACCAGTTACGGCAGGTGGCAGAGCTGGGAGTATTGGTGGCACGACAATACTCTTGTCCTTTCCTTTAATTTGTAGCACTGTAATCAATTTAAAGTTAACAACGGCAGGGTCGCCCATTAAAGAAAAGAAAAGACATCGGTTAGAGAAGATACCCACCGGCACCAGCAGGCAGACTAACTTCCAACTGGAAGGAGAAGTGTGGGTTCAACACTTGATACAAATGATCGAAGAGAACTCTTGCAAGGTTACGATGATACATAGTCAGTACACAAAAGATGTCCCTGATTTAAATTAATCACAAACCCATACCTTCCAACATTCGAGAAGATATAAGAGGAGACGAAGGCGCGGCGACCGTCAAAACAACAGTTGGTGGCACTTCTTCAGGTGTCGCAACCTCAGCGCTCACCACACCTACATTCGAAAGGAACAAAAATGTCATCAGAAGGGATTGCAAAACGAAAAGAATGCAGCGGCCCAAGACCTACCAGATAGGTCATCGGCCAAAACGGTGATGGAAGCATCGCCAAGCATCACGACTTCTTCGATCTCATTCGGGGGGATAGTTTCACCGCCCGTGGCTTCGTCCCCTGATTCCACGAGGGCGGTCGTGACACTCGCAATGCCAGGCGATGGCAGGGAACCACAGGCAGAAAGAGTAGCAATTGGAGCAGTCCCGAACTCCTGGGAAAGAGTAGCCGCTACGGGCTCAGTGGTTGTCGTCATCTCACCCGTCGCCTCCTCACCAGGACTTGGCCTACAGGGTAAGATATATGAGAATCTGAAGATCAAATTCTAGCAAAAGGACCCAGTGTTACGTTACCTTGGGACGGCTTTTCAATTGCTTCCCGAGCCGCGCGTGCCGCCTATCTATGAGTGGTAGACAGGGTGACCGGAGCACCCTCTGAAGAAACAGGGACAAGGGAAGCAGCGCTCGAGTCTGCACCTACAGCCAAGGCGGCATTACGTTCTCTCGCTGCACACCTCTTGCGCTTCCTTTCTGCCTGGGCTGTGAGTGCTGAGCTTCTTAAGACCTCTGACAAGAAGACGTCATCGTCCGAGCCAAGAGCTACCTCTGGAACCATTATGACGTTCCTCATCGATTGCTTAAGTGAAGCTTCTTTCGGCAATATTGGCGGAGCTGGGACTTCGGCAGCCGGCCTTGGGAGCATCACCGCGTTTCCACTTGCGATCGGCACGGCGCTCGGGATAACCTGAGTCGAGGTAGTCCCTATAATAAGATGGAAAAGAAGAGTTAGTTTACCCATAAAAACGGGAATGAAGGCATAGTGAGCCGAAATGTACCAAGGCCCAAAGAAGCACGAAGCCTTTCCTCCTCTTCAAAAGTCTTGAGAGAACCCGCAAGTGCTTCTTCAGTGGAGATGCCTGTTGAAGAAGAAGTGTCAGTCAAGGCATGATAATAAAAACGTAACAGCGAAAAGATATGACTGAAGTTTACCCGACTCTGCAAGGGTGACCAGTCCTGCTTTGTGGCTTGCTAATCGCTCGGAAGCTGCAATAGCAGCCTCGAGGTCGGTATCATCCGGCGCCACGAATAAGCCTTCATTGGTCCCGTATTCACTTATGCCCTCGCTGTAAGGAGTATGAGGCTCCTGGTCGAATGCAACGTTTGCAGAGAGTATTGACTTCTTTCTCTTCTGCGAGTGAGTGCCGGTAGCCACTAGCACAAGTTTACGCTTGGTGGGCACCTTTGGGCGACGAGTCCCAATTTTCGTACTTACACCCGACTCGGCAGACACGACAGCTATCTCTTTTTCAGGCACACTGGATAGGGGCAGCTCACATACAGCACGTGGAACCACAGTCGCAGCAGCTTCTCTCAAGGGAGGATGGACAATGGTCCGTCGCTTCAGAGGAACATTTGGATTGCCAGCCGGCGCTGCACCCTTGCGATCAAGCAGCAGTCTCTTTTCCTTTCTAATAACGGCGCCCATCGAATGCTGGTACCACGCCACATATACGTTTAGGGCTTTTAGAACGCAACTCGGCTCACTAATAAAGAAACTGGAGCTGGTGTTCAACCGCATAAAATGATGCAACGCACTCCGGATATCCTCTTCAGTAGCCGCCGGTTCTGCCAAGAAAACCTCAAGCGGGACGCCCTGATTATAGCTTAACTGCTGGGCGAAATGATGCGGGTTGTATCTCATAAACAACGCCGAATTATTCTGCCTAAACACGAGAAAGCCCGGCCTGATGGAGTATAAATGAAGAATCTCCCAAGCATTCAAAACAGAGGCCCTGTCTTTAAAGATGTCCAGCAATGGCTGCACCGTTTTGGTGGATTCCTGGCCGACAGTCAGAATTTTATCGGTGAAGGTCATGCCATCTCCAACCGTGCGTAGATGAAGGAGCAAACCCCTAGCTTCCCACGGTGTCGGATTTACAATGGATGCGTCGACTAGCCGCATGATCTAAGGGAACTTACACTTGTCATAGAAGCAAGGCCTTTTGTGGATACCGAAAATGCCAAGTACATGTAGCTCAATCCAAGACATAAAATAATGCATCGAGAAGTTCACGTACTGCACCCCTGGTTCGGTAGTGTCTGCTGCCAAGCTAAGGCCGTGATATAAATGGGCTAACCCAGCGATCCCGACGGCAACTTATATCCCAGCAACCATTCGGTGAGTTGGATAAAAAACGGACGGCCTCATACGGCGAGGGTGCATCGGAAGCGCAAACTAGCTCAACCGTAACCCGAGAAACCCCAAAAGGAACGTTTCTTCGTCAATCCCAAGAGCTGCCAACTCTGCAAAAGGGACGACCGGGGTGTCGGGAAGAAAAAAACTCTTCTGATCCGCCTCTGCCGTCGGCAGGTTGCCCAAACCTAAGCCAAAAGGATCGTCAAGTTTGGCGAACTTCGCGGCTTCCTTCGACAATACTTCTGAGTGGAGAAAACGGGCGATGAAATCTATGAAATTAACCCCGCGGCCTCCGGATTCGAGAAAGAGGCTCTCATAGATATTCAACACCTTTATCAAACTTGGGAATTGGTGTTGAATGGCGTTCTCTGGGGTAAGATCCATTACCACTGATTTAGTGGCAAAAATATACTCATCCGGAGGAAGCAGCTCCTCATAATGTTCTCCCCTGACCGGTAAGCCGGAAACCTCAGCAAACTCCTCTAAAGAAATTGAAACTTCTCGATCCAACAGAAGGAAGGTGTGGGTCGGAATGTTTCATTTCTCCAGAAAAGCCTTGACCCACCAGGCAGGAGGCGTGGAAGAGAGACGCATAAACTGCGGGATACAACCCAAGCTTCAGCAGTTGCGACTTCTTAGCCGACAAAATATAGCGGGCCCATTGCAGATATCCGGCTGGGTGATGGAGAGTTAAGCCTTTCACCTTCATATTTTTCGTGGTCTGTATCATGCGAGTTATAGCAGTCCTAGGGAATTTGTTTGGTGTCTCGGAGTTGTCATATTCCTATTAATGATTGTGACAGCTTTTATAGGATACGTACCACCTTGGGGTCAGATGAGCTTTTGGGGAGCTATATGGCTGTCCCCAAGGACGCGACTCGCCCTGGCATATACGCCGTCCTAGAGCCGCCGGCGGCTGTATGGGTATTGCAGCCATAGAAGGCTGAAGGAGACCCTCCGAAGTCCAATTGACCTCCTCCACGGCATAGTTTATCGGGGGTGCATCTGCATAAGGGATCGCCGAGATAGGCTCCGAGGGCGTCGCACAAGAAAAGCTCCATCGGCCTCTGATAATTTGATCGTACCATCTACCCCATAGATGAAGATTCTTGTGCTCTGGGTCATGATCTTTTATCAATGCGAAGACTTCCCTATCCACTGGCGCTGTAGGGAATCCGCCTTCTGAATGGACAAAGGGAAATGAAGTATCGAGAGACATAGTACCTACGCAGAAAAGAACAAAGTTAGCCGTCAATGCTACAAGTCAAGCTCGGTACTTAGTACTTTAAATCCGTACCATACTGCAATGCAGTAAAAAGGGGCCAAAGGGAACCCACACAATCTAGATGATAACTCATCATTTATAAAACAATCTCATTATTTGATGAGACTATCATTAAATGAGGAAATCCTCAAAAAATTCTCATTTAATGAGGGCCCTCGGGCCAAGGAGTAAATCTCCCATTGAGAGCAGCGCTCTATAACAGTGTGACATCTGTCAACTCTGATAATGAAAGGAATAAAATTCCTCAAAAATCTTGAAGAGCCATGCTCTGTAAAATGATGGAATAATCCATCAGAAAATTTAAAGCAAAGCTTTTTAATGAGTAAAAACTCCGAGATCTTTAAGATCTATGAACAAACTCTAAGAGTTTTCATGAAAGATTAAACAAATCTATATGATTTGAAAAGAGCAAAACTCTGTTAATGGGTTAAGAAATCCTAAGAAAGATCTCTTTAGATCTATGAAGAGCAAAGCTCTGTTGATGGGTTAGGAAACCATAAGAAAGATCTATGATCCAAGAAGAGCAAAAGCTCTGTTAATGGGTGAAACCCTAGTTTATTGACTAATCTCTTTAAAAGATTTGATCTTTTACCTAAAAATTTGACAGAGTTCTGTCTTTAAGAGAGTTCTTGAAACAGAGAGCTATGCTCTAAAGGAAAATTTGATTCTCAGAAAACAAGAAAGAAGATGAACAGAAGTCATCTTAAGGGCCAAGGGTCCTATTTATAAGCACTGAGATGCCGTTTCAACTTCGGAGTTGATCCAATGGCAGAGATGCTGCCACCGCTGCACTCACGTGTGGGTCATGTGAGCACAACGGTGGGGGGCGGCATTTGTTTCCCCCAATCAGAGCAAAACTCTGTTCAAATTTCAAATTTTGAAATGTTTCATAGCAGTGCCAAGTGCGCTGCGCTCCAAGTAGCGCACTACGTGCAAAGCACGTGTGTGCTAGCGCTAAGAGCGCTGCACTCTAAGCAGCGCACCACGTACAAAGCACGTGTGCGCTAGCTCTAAGTGAGCTGCACTATAAACAGCGCACCACGTGCAAAGCACGAGTGCGCTAGCGCTAGAACTAAATGTTCTCCACCGTTGGATCAAAGATCCAACGAACATGATTAAAAATCATCAATTAACCAGAATAAAATTCTGTTAAGGAGAGATTTCTCAAAATCTTTCCAAACAAAAAGATTGTGCTCTGTAAATCAGAGCACCGTTGGATCAATGATCCAAAGGTGATTAAAAATCACCAAAATTACAGAATAAATTCTGTATGGGGAAAGATTTCTCAATCTTGTTAAAAACAAGAAAATTGCCTTCTGTAAATCAGAAACCCTTGGATCAAAGATCCAACGGTGGGAAAATTCCCAAATCAATTGGAGAAAAGATCTCCTTAACTGAATTGAACAAATCAGCCTTGCCCTATATAAAGGCCCCAAGACTTCAAGTCTCATAAAAAGGAACCTCCTATAAACTTTGAGAAATCTCAGAAAGAAGAGCAAGCTCTCGTTAGAAGAAGAAAATAGGTAAAAAGAACAGAAAGACAAAATCGTCTCATATAAAAAGAAGAATTTACTTATTTTTCTAAGATCATAGATCTATAAGACTAAAGGTCTTTTATGAAAAGAGATCATGAACATCTCATTATAAAAAAATAGGAGAATAATTCCATTCTCTCAGGATCATAGATCCATAAAGGCAGAGCCTTTCATCAAAAATAGAAGAGATTGGAACATCTCCTATAAAATAAGAACTTTGTTCTTAGAATCTTGAGACAAAGTCTCTTGTTCCCTTCCGAAAGACGCGGCGGAGACGCGGCGGGCGTCTTGCCTGAATTTCGGGGCAGATGCTAATTGGTGCTATCCGTCCACCTCTTCGAAGATGCCAAGTTGATTTATGGAACCGTATATCAAAGGTTTAAACGAATGCGGCCGATGTAGCAGACTTCGTCAGATTCCCCCTTGTTTGAGGGGTTTTTGATTGTGGGGATGCTCTTCCCTACAGGCGCAAGCCCCTGCAGTTAATTACGCTACCGCATCACGGTAACAACTTTCTCCTTCTCTATATGGTCACTTCGTGTCATGGGTGTTTGTTTCGTGTTTAGTTGCCCGTGGATTGTATACGGAGACTAAGTTATGTTGTCGCCCGTAGGGCGTGGACTAGTCCAAATCCGTATCTTTCTTAGATTTGGGTTTGGGGGTTTGGGTTTAAGGATACGTTAGCCTCATTTGAGACTAAGATCAACTTAAACGTTTGTTAAGGATACGTTAGTCTAATTTTAGACTAAGATCAACTTAACGGGATCGTTTAGATCCAACAAAAGAGCAATTGGGCTCTATTGTCTAGTTTAATGACATTGCGGTCGATAATTAGTTTAAGAACATTACGGTCCATCGTTAGTTTAAATACATCACGGTCGAGGTTAAGGACATCATAGTCCATGAGTTTAAGGACCCCACAGTCCGATGTTAGTTTAAAGACATCACGGTCGAGGTTAAGGACATCATAGTCCATGAGTTTAAAGACTCCACAGTCCGATGTTAGTTTAAAGACGTCACGGTCGAGATTTAGGACATCATAGTCCATGAGTTTAAGGACCCCACAGTCCGATGTTAGTTTTAAGACATCACGGTCGAGGTTAAGGACATCATAGTCCGTGAGTTTAAGGACCTCACAGTCCGATGTTAGTTTAAAGACGTCACGGTCGAGATTAAGGACATCATAGTCCATGAGTTTAAGGACCCCACAGTACGATGTTAGTTTTAAGACATCACGGTCGAGGTTAAGGACATCATAGTCCATGAGTTTAAGGACCCCACAGTCCGTAGTTTAGAGACGTCGTAGTCTATGAAATGTGTGGTTGTCGAGACCCGTCGCCTCTTTGAAGACGTTGAGGAATTACAACGACAAATACAAAGGAGTGAAGAGATGTACCCTTGAACCAGGGTGAGTTAAGTGATCTGTAGTCCGATTTGGAACTAAGATCAATTAATTATGTTATGAGCACGATAACTCAGTTAAGTCTGAATTGAGGACTTATGGCGAACTTGGGATAAGTCCAATCAAGTTAAAAAAATGTTTAACATTCGTTTTGGGCTGTTAAGCATTTGTTTGGGCTTGACCCTTTTAACAATGCGGAGTATGGATTTAAATTCTGACAATGTTTGTCTTTTATTGAATGCTAAGCATTCATCATAGCTCTAGGACTTATCCAGAGAACAATTTATGTTCTGTCCAAGCGCACATAAAATTATATAGCGCGCATGGCACTAGCACCAGTTGGTGAGCGCAGTGCGCTATAGTTAAAGCGGTAGTGCGCTTGGCGCTTTGCACCAGATGTTAAGCGCTGATGCGTTTAGCGCTTTGCGCTAAGTGAAAAGCGCTGATGCGCTATAATTGAAGCGTTGAGGTACTTAGTGCCATATAATGAGCACAAAGCGCTTTTAGTAATGCAGCGCACACGTGAGGAGCACGTGGCGCACTGAGCGCTAGCCAATAAGGGCGGTGCGCTGTGTTTGAAGTACTATTGCAGCGCTTTGCGCTAGATGAGAGCGCTAAGGCACTTTTAAATTAGGAGCGCTAAGGCTCTTCTTAGGTTAACTTTGCGCTCTGAAGATTATCTTCTTTGATAAGGGACTTTGTCTCAAGATTCCAAGAACAAAGTTCTTAACTTATAAGAGATACTTCAATCTCTTTTTAATGAAAGGCTTTGCCTTTATGGATCTGTGATCCTAAAAGAATTGAATAATTCTCCCCCCCCCCTTTATAATGAGATGTTCATGATCTCAGAAAGACAATTTGTCATTTAGATCTATGATCTGTGAAGTAAGCACTTCTTTATTTTTATGATGAGATCTTTTTTTATCTCTTTATAAAAGTCCTTGGTCTTTGTAGATCTATAATCTTTTAAGAAGAGAACTCTTCTCTTTAGTTATGAGATGATTTCATCTCTTTGTTCATCATCATTCTTTTTACCTTGAAGAAAAATCTTCTTTTGCCGAGAGGTATTTCTTCTTCTTGAGATTTTCTCAAAGTTTATGGGGGGGGGGGGTTCCTCCTTCTTAGACTTGAAGTCTTGGGTCCTTTATATAGGGGAAGCTGATTTGTTGAATCAGTTAAAGAGATTTATTCTCCAATTGATTTGGGAATTTCCCCACCGTTGGATCCTTGATCCAAGGGCTTCTGAATTACAGAAGATAATCTTCTTGTTTTAACAAGATTGAGAAATCTTTCCTTCTTTACAAAATTTGTTCTGTATTTTAGTGATTTTTAATCACCATTGGATCATTGATCCAATGGTGTTCCAAATTCAAGGCACAATCTTTTCTGTTTGGAAAGATTCAACAGAATTTTATTCTTATTAACCGATGATTTAATCATATCCGTTGGATATTTGATCCAACGGCGAGGAACATTTAGTTCCAGCGCTTATGCGCTCTGCCCATGGTGCGCTTTGCCCATGGTGCGCTAATTGGAGCGCAGCGCTCTTAGCGCTAGCGCACACGTGCTTTGCACGTGGTGCGCTATTTGGAGCGCAGCGCACCCAGAGCTAGCGCCTATGTGCTTTGCACGGGGTGCGCTAGTTGTAGCGAAGCGCTTTCATAAAAGCACAGCTTTAATTCAAATTTTGAATTCTGAACAGAGTTTTGCTCTAATTGGTGAAACAAATGCCCCCCCCCACCGTTGCGCTCACGGGGCCCACACGTGGGTGCAGCGGTGGCAACATCTCGACTCTTGGATCACCCAAGGAACTGAAACGGCGCTTAGTGCCTATAAATAGGACCCTTGGCCCTTGAAATGACTTCTGTTCATCTTCAATCCTTCTTGAAATTTTATTTTCTTCTTCAGAGCCCAGCTCTTCTTCTTAAGAATTTTTAAGGACAGAACTGTGTCGAATTAGGTAAAAGATTAAATCTCTTTGAGATATCTTTTAAGGTTTCACCCATTAACAGAGCTTTGCTCTTCATAGATCTTTGATCTAAAGAAAATCCTTTTTAGGGTTTTATTAATAGAGCTTTGTTCTCTTGGAATCATAGATCTAAAGGGATCTTGCTTATGATTTCTTAATCCATTAATGGAGCTTTGCTCCTTTCAGATCAAATTGAAGAACTCTTAAGAGTTTGTTCATGGATCTTGAAGATTAAAAATGGAATTTTATTTTTGATGAATTATATCATCTTCTCAGAGTAAGGCTCTCAGTGTTCTCGGGGAATTTCTTTAAATTCCCTCCATAATTGATTTCGACAGGTGTCACTCCTGTCTGCAGAGCATTGCTCTCGAAGAGTTTAACTCCCTGTGCCTGTTTTTAATAAGAATTTACTTAATCAATCTGTCTGCTAATTTTTGTTGATTTTCTTAGGAGTAATGGACGCTCATATGTATGATCTCGACGAGATTATCTCTTACGGAGACATCCGCTCACTCGGCCGTTCTCAGAATCGAGAATTCACAAACGCCGAGTGTGCCGAAATTATGAGTCGCTTCGACGCATACAATGGTCGACTGCTTCCTCGACGTTCCTCTCTCTTGAAGCATATCGTGGGAGCAATCTGAGAAGCGCTTCCCTTATTCTGTACTGGTGTGCCACTTAGGGCATTGGATGCCGCCGAGGATAAGGTGCACTCGGTGTATCTGATGAGCCTAATCTCAAAGAGAAGGCGAGACAATCTTATCGATCTTCTGCATCAAGCTTTTCAACAGTCTGCAATACTTGCTG
The DNA here is from genome assembly GCA_030015575.1 of Agapanthus africanus. NCBI lineage: Eukaryota > Viridiplantae > Streptophyta > Magnoliopsida > Asparagales > Amaryllidaceae > Agapanthus > Agapanthus africanus. Next base: position 89,050,752 of record JASDDO010000014.1, read on the forward strand.
CCTATCGGAGGGAGGAGGACATCCGTGAGGATCCCAGCGCTTGTGATCGCGAAAGAAAGCATACCAGGATGGTTCGAAAGGCCTGGAAGATTCTGGACAAGGTCACTCTTGAATTCCTCAATTCATGCCCTGGGTCTGAGGTTTTGCCATTGTAACCATCTCGATAATGTTTTTGTTTACTGCTTTCATAATTGTAAGAACATTTTCGCAGTATGAATGGCAAATTTTTTCATTTCAGCGTGTTTTATTTTATGTATTAAATCTTTTGCACATGCCTGAATGAGTATGCCTCGGACGCTTAATTAAATGCAAATCAGATATTCTTTCTGTCGCTTTCTTCTCCTTGCTGTGTTGTTGCCATATGATTTTAGCAAGTGCGATCTGTAGATAGTATATAGCTGTCAATCTTATGCTCCTTGTAAGGTGCTGATGGCTTAGAAAACAGGGTTAGGATCTGTCACCTAAGACTTTTCAACTTTATGAGCCGTGAGGGTCTCATAAAGAATTTTCTCCCTACCGGTCGAGAGGATCCCGTAGGTGTAATTTCTCCTTAAGAATCGTGAGAATTCCTAAGTGTGTTTTCTCTTGAAAGTCGTAAGGATCTCACAAGAGAATTTACTCCCTTACGAGTCGTGAGGACCTGTAAGTGATGGGTAAAGTTGCCCTTATCCGCATTTCACGGAGTCAGGGGTTGCTCTGGATGCTTCCCACGGGTTCACTGCCGTGTTCTGCGAGGACCAGGCTCCGCTCTAGACATTTTCCAGGATACCGTAGTTTAAAGACATCGCGATCGAGGTTAAGGACATCATAGTCCGTGGATTTAAGGACTCCACAGTCTGTTGTTAGTTTTAAGACATTACGGTCGAGGTTAAGGACATCATAGTCCATGGGTTTAAGGACCCCACAATCCAATGTTAGTTTAAAGACATTGCAGTCGAGGTTAAGGACATCATAGTCCGTGGATTTAGGGATCTCACAGTCCAACGTTAGTTTTAAGACATCACGGTTGAGGTTAAGGACATCATAGTCCGTGATTTTAAGGACCTCACAAGTCCAATTTTTGCTCTGGATGCTTCCTACGGGTTCACTGCCGTGTTTGGCGAGGACCAGGCTCCGCTCTGGACGTTTTCCAGGATACCTTAGTTTAAAGACATCGCGGTCGAGGTTAAGGACATCATAGTGCGTGGATTTAAGGACTCCACAGTCCGTTGTTAGTTTTAAGACATTACAGTCGAGGTTAAGGACATCATAGTCTATGGGTTGAAGGACCCCACAGTCCAATGTTAGTTTTAAGACATCGCGGTAGAGGTTAAGGACATCATAGTCCATGGGTTTAAGGACCCCAAAGTCCGATGTTAGTTTTAAGACATCACGGTCGAGGTTAAGGACATTATAGTCCATGGGTTTAAGGACCCCACAGTCCGATGTTAGTTTTAAGACATCACGGTCGAGGTTAAGGACATCATAGTCCATGGGTTTAAGGACCCCACAGTCCGATGTTAGTTTTAAGACATCACGGTCGAGGTTAAGGACTTCATAGTCCGTGAGTTTAAGGACCTCACAGTCCAATTTTTGCTCTGGATGCTTCCCACGGGTTCACTGCCGTGTTCGGCGAGGACCAGGCTCCACTCTAGATGCTTTACACGGGTTCACTGCCATGCTCTGCGAGGACCAAGATCCGCTCTGAACGTTTTCCACGGGGTCAGAAATGACATAATCCGCGTTCCACGTAGCCAGGAATTTTGCTCTGGATGCTTCCCACGGGTTCACTGCCGTGTTCGTCGAGGACCAGGCTCCGCTCTGGATGCTTCACATGGGTTCACTGCCGTGCTCTGCGAGGACCAGGATCCACTCTGGACGTTTTCCACGGGGTCAGAAGTGACATAATCTGCGTTCCACGTAGCCAGGAATTTTGCTCTGGATGCTTCCCACGGGTTCAATGCCGTGTTCGGCGAGGACCAGGCTCCGCTCTGGATGCTTCACACGGGTTCACTGCCGTGCTCTGCGAGGACCAGGATCCGCTCTAGACGTTTTCCACGGGGTCAGAAGTGACATAATCCGCGTACCACATTGCCAGGAATTTTGCTCTGGATGCTTCCCACGGGTTCACTGCCGTGTTCGGCGAGGGCCAGGCTCCGCTCTGGATGCTTCACACGGGTTCACTGCCGTACTCTACGAGGACCAGGATCCGCTCTGAACGTTTTCCACGGGATCAGAAGTGACATAATCCGCGTTCCAAGTAACCAGGAATTTGACTCTGGATGCTTCCCACGGGTTCACTGCCGTGTTCGGCAAGGACCAGGCTCCGCTCTGGATGCTTCACACGGGTTCACTGCCGTGCTCTGCGAGGACCAGGATCCGCTCTGGACGTTTTCCACAGGGTCAGAAGTGACATAATCCGCGTTCCACGTAGCGAGGAATTTTGCTCTGGATGCTTCCCACGGGTTCACTGCCGTGTTCGGCGAAGACCAGGCTCCGTTCTAGATGCTTCACACGGGTTCACTACCGTGCTCTGCGAGGAGCAGGATCCGCTCTGGACGTTTTCCACGGGGTCAAAAGTGACATAATCCGCGTTTCACGTAGCCAGGAATTTTTCTCTGGATGCTTCCCACGGGTTCACTGCTGTGTTCGGTGAGGACTAGGCTCCGCTCTGGATGCTTCACACGGGTTCGCTGCCGTGCTTTGCGAGGACCAGGATCTGCTCTGGATGTTTCCCATGGGGTCAGAAGTGACATAATCCGCGTTCCACATAGCCAGGAATTTTGCTCTGGATGCTTCCCACGGGTTCACTGCCGTGTTCGGCGAGGACCAGGCTCCGCTCTGGATGCTTCACACGGGTTCATTGCCGTGCTCTGCGAGGACCAGGATCCGCTCTGGACGTTTCCTACGGGGTCAGGATTAACATAAGCCGCGTTCCACGTGACCAGGAATTTTGCTCTAGATGCTTCCTACGGGTTCACTGCCATGCTCGGCGAGGACCAGGCTCCGCTCTGGATGCTTCAAACGGGCTCACTGCCGTGCTCTGCGAGGACTAGGATCCGCTCTGGACGTTTTCCACGGGGTCAGAAGTGACATAATCCGTGTTCCACGTAGCCAGGAATTTGACTCTCGGTCATCTGTACACCGCCGAGTCATGGAACTGGGAGTTGCCGCCGTTCCGCTTTGCTTGATGTTGTGTCCGTTGTAATAAGATGAATGTTGAGATGATCTTCAGGTTATCCGTGAACCGTTGAGATTTGGCTTCTTCTTCTTATGAAACTTGGAGAGGAAAGGTCTGATTCTTTCTTTGTTTGTGCCCCTGGATTGTATACAGGGATTGGTGTGATATCACCTGTAGGGCATAAATTTCATTCAATTTTTTTTCTTTTCGCGATGCTCTATCATTTCAGCTTTTATATCGCGAAGGTCGCGATTGCCCAATCATTTCGGCTATTTTTCGCGGTGCCCAATCATTTCGGCTATTTATTTTATTTTTACCCGCTGTTTTTTATTGCGAGTTGCCCAATCATTTCGGCTATTTTGCATGCATACATTTTTACTTGCTGATTTTGTTTGCAAGTTGCCCCATCATTTCGGCTATTTCGTATGCATGTGTGGCTCTCTGGATTTTCGCCGCAAGCTTAGAATTAGACACTGATTTCGGCATCAGCACCGCTACAACTGGGATATTGCCAGGAGCGAATCATCATTTGCCTCTGTTGACGTCGAACAAAGGTGGCTTAGCGAACAGGGTTAGGATCCTGTCGACTAAGGCTTTTGACTTTACGAGCCATAAGGGTCTCATAAAGGAATTTCTCCCTACAAGTCGTGAGGATCTCGTAGGTGCGTTTTCTCCTTAGGAGTCGTAAGGATTCCTAAGTGCGTGTTCTCCTATAAGTCGTAAGGATCTTATAAGAGGGTTTTCTCCTTGTAAGTCGAGAGGACTTACAAGGGTTGTTCGCCGCGTAGACATATCCCTAGTCACGGATGGGAGTTTGTTAGGGAAATGTTTATTCGCGTCCGTGGATTGTATACAAGAGTCAGCGTTGAGCCGCTTGTAGGGCAGTATCGGAGGTCGTGGGGTCTGCTTAAGAACAGGTTCAGATCCCTGTAGCTTAAGACTTTCAAATCTTATGAGCCGTGAGGGTCCCATAAGAGGGTTCTCCTTACGAGTCGTGAGGATCTCACAAGTGTGTTTCTCCTTAGGCATCGTGGGGATCCCTAAGTGTGTTACTCCCTTGTGAGTCGTAAGGATCTCACGTAGGTGGTTTCTCCTTACAAAGTCGAGAGGACCTTGCAAGTGTCTTTTAACGAGATTGCGCCCTTTCGGGTTTTCACAAAACTCGCCGGCAGCCCTGCTGTTTTTACTCACGGAGCCGTTTCGGGTTTTCATCCGTGCCCATTTTGCTTATGGACATACCATTTTATTTTTTCTTTCTTCTTCTCTTTTTTTATTCTAACGAGGTTGCGTCTTTTCGGGTTTTCACAAGACTCGCCGGTAGCCCTGCTGTTTTTACTCACGGAGCCCTTTCGGGTTTTCATCCATGCCCTTTTGCTTGTGGACATACCGTTTTCTTTTTTCTTTCTTCTTTTTTTTTATTCTAACGAGGTTGCGTCCTTTCGGGTTTTCACAAGACTCGCCGGTAGTCCTGATGTTTTTACTCACGGAACCCTTTCGGGTTTTCATCCGTGCCCTTTTGCTTGTGGACATACCGTTTTCTTTTTTCTTTTTTCTTTTTTTTTTTTATTCTTCTCTTTTTTTGTATCAGCTTTGGGATGCTGCAATCCATCGTAGTTTATCGACATCTCGGTCAACAGATAGTTTTAGGACATAGTAGTCCATCGTTAGTTTAGAGACGTTTCGGTCCGTCGTTAGTTTAAGGACGTTTCGGTCCGTCGTTAGTTTAAGGACGTTTCGGTCCGTAAGCCGGTTACTACTTATAGAGTTTGGGCTTAGGAAGATAGCGAGCGGACATAGTCGTCGTCATCTATCATTGATCTAGGCCATGACTCGTCAGGCGTAGTACTTTTTTAGGAAGTGACCATTTATTGGTCTGAAGGGCCTTTCGCCATGCATGTCCATGAGTAGATAGGCTCCACCCTGGTAGACCTTGTCTATGATATACGGGCCTTCATCGTTTAGCTCGAATTTCCCCCGTTTGGCACGATTGGGGATCATAGGTCTTTTGACCACTAGCGCGAGTTCGCCTTGGCGGAATGTCCTCGGCCTAGTCAATCTTTCATATGAGCGTGTCATCTTTGCTTTATAAGCTTCCAGATTTTGCTGTGCTATGAGCCGGGTTTCATCAAGGGCATCGAGCTCCTCAAGCCGAAGGTGAGCATTCTCTTCGTCTGTTAGCTCGTAATCCACTCGTAGAGAAGGTAACTCTATCTCGAGGGGGAGTACTGCTTCTGTACCGAATACCAATGCGTATGGCGTTGTGTTCGTGGCCATTTTGAACATAGTTCGATACGCCCTGAGAGCTTCATGCAATCTCTCGTGCCATTCCTTCTTGTTTCGGGACACCGTCTTTTTCACGATCTTCGTCAAGGTCTTATTGAAAGCCTCGGCTAGACCGTTAGCTCGGGGATTATAGACTGAAGAGTATCTCTAGTCTATGTTGTGTTGTTGTGCGAAGCAGCTGATCTTGTGGCTTCTGTAGGCTGGTCCGTTAGCGGAGATAATCCGTCGCGGAGTGCCAAACCGATAAATGACGTGTGTCTTGAAGAAATGGAGGATATTCTCCGTCTTTACTTCCCTCAGCGGTACTGCTTCTGCCCAATTGGAGAAGTAATCAGTTGTCGCCAAAATGAATCGATATCCTCTGGACGATGCTGGTTCGATGGGGCCGATTATGTCAGTTCCCCACATTTCGAACGGCCAGCTGGCCACCGTTGGATGCAGTGGATTTGGATGCTGATGGATAAAATTCACATGGATCTGGCATGAGTGGCATTGCTTCGCATATTCGAGGCAGTCTTGGATCATCGTGGGCCAATAATAACCCATCCGTTTGATCTTCAGCTTCATCTTCGGCCCTGCTTGGTGAGAACCGCAGAGTCCATCGTAAGTTTCTTGGACGACTCTTTTTGCTTCTTCAGGTCCCAGGCATCTTAAGCATAGAGAATCAAATGATCTCTTATACAGAATATCATTGACAAAAGCAAAAGACAGAGCTCGTTTTATAAGCTGATGTCTTGAGGACGCATCTTCAGGCATTCGACGGGATTTGAAGTAGTCTATAAAGACTTCTCTCCAATCCTCAACCTTTTCTTGGTCTTTTATTTGTAGAGTCGCTGGCTTGGTCGCTTCCTTTTCCTCGGACGACTCCGGAGATATTTCTGCCGGTGCAAGAACCCGACGGCTTTGTACCACGATTCTTACGTCATTGAGGTTCTCATCAGCCAATTCTTTAGCAAGCTTGGCTAATGCATCTGCTTTGCTATTTTTCGCACGTGGTATGCTTTCCAAGGTGTGGGAAGGAATTTGAGTCGGCAGTTGGTGTACCTTCTCACCGTACTTCACCAACTCAGGCTTGCACGTTTGATAGTCGCCATTTACTTGACTAACGACCAATTGGGAGTCTCCGTATATGAGGAGGTTCTCAATCCTCATGTCGATGGCGATCTCGAGACCTGCTATCAAAGCTTCATACTCAGCTTCATTGTTTGTTCTCGGCTCTGTTAAGGAGAAGGCAAAGCGCATTATCCCCCCTTGTGGAGTTACGAAGATGAGGCCTACCCCTGATTTGATTATGGAGGTGATTTGTTTGCGCTTCTTCATGGAAGATGCTCCATCAAAATAAAGTTCCCATAGGGTATCACTCCCGTTAATCGTGTCAAACGCATGCTCGTCTGACAGTTCGCAATTCAGAGGAGAATCGGCAGGTATCGGATGCTCAGCGAGGAAGTCGGCGATGGCTTGGCCCTTCACTGCCTTAAGAGGCTGATAAGTTATTGAGAACTCCATTAAGAGCAAGGCCCATTTAGCGAGCCGCCCCGTCAATATGGCCTTAGACATCAAATACTTGAGAGGATCCACCTTCGATATGAGACGTACTTCATGCGCCAACGCATAGTGTCTGAGCTTCGTTATCGCGAAGATCAATGTCAGGCAGTGTTTTTCAATAGGAGAGTAATTACTTTCTGCCCCCAGTAGAACTCGATTCAAATAGTAGAGGGCTCTCTCCTTCCCTTGGTCGTTTTCTTGTGCCCATAACGCGCCTAAGGAACCTTCAAGGGCGGTTGTATACAAAATGAGAGGCTTTCCTTTGACCGGAGCAGCCAGTACTGGCGGGTTCTGCAGGTACTGTTTGATCTCGTCCAGCGCGCTTTGGCATTTGCGATCCCAGACGAAAGGGGTTCCCTTCTTCATCAAGTGGCTGTAAGGACGGCCCTTGCCTAAGAGATTGGCTATAAATCGCCGGATATACGCGAGCTTCCCTTGGAGAGACCTCAATTGTTTGAGAGTCTTTGGCGGGGGCATTTCCATGATCGCCTTAATTTTTGACGGATCTATCTCGATGCCTCGGTGTCGGACGATGAACCCCAGGAATTTGCCCGAGGAGACTCCGAACGCACATTTAAGAGGGTTCATCTTCAAGTTGTATTTACGAAGGCGTTGAAATACGATCTTCAGATGCTCTAAATGCTCCTCGTATGATTTGCTCTTAACCACAAGGTCATCGATATAGCATTTGACGACTTCATGTATGAGGTCATCAAAGATCTTCGTCATGGCTCTCTGATAGGTGGCACCGGCGTTCTTTAGACCGAAAGGCATTACCTTGTAGCAAAATATGCCCAAAGGGGTCCGGAAAGCGGTATGCTTCTGGTCCTCGGGATGCATCTTTATCTGATTGTATCCCGACGAGCCGTCCATGAAGGAGAAAACTTCGTGAGTGGACGTATTGTCTATCATCAGCTCGGAGACCGGTACTGGGAAGTCGTCCTTCGGGCATGCCTTATTGAGATCCTGAAAATCCACGCATATGCGTACTGTCCCATTTTTCTTCATCACCGGGACGATGTTGGCGATCCAGTCAGGATACTGAACCTCTCGGATGAAACCAGAGTCGATTAGCTTCTTGACCTCGGCGTTGATGCTCATCTCAAGCTCGAGCCGCATTCTCCTCGTTGCTTGTTTGATCGGCTTGACGTCCGGGGATATTGCCAATTTGTGCACAGCAATCTCTGGATCTAATCCTGGCATCTCGGAATAGTTTCATGCGAAGCAATCTTTATGTTGCATGAGCACGTCTTTTAGCGTAGCCACCCTTTCTTCAGACAGCAACTCACTGACGAACGTCGGTCGCGGGTCACTTGTCGTCCCCAAATCAATTTTCTTGAGCTCATTTGCAGTGGTATATATCCCATCTTCCAGCTCTTTCGGCGCCGGTGGAAACTCTGAGATCACGTCGTCATCATTGCTTTCGAAGCACCAGGGGAGATTATCCATATCGTCGGGGTCTTCTTCTGATAGCGTTATCACATGGCAGGTATGAGCTCGCTTGATCGATGTTGATCTGGTTCTATCCTCGTAGATTTGGGTTCATGCTTCTGCGGCGGGGTTACTCTCCAGCTGCTGGATAGAGTGAATCTGCCCTGTCGATATTGATCTTCGACCCAGTTCTTGAAAGTGAAGCAGTCTTCAATAGAATATCCTATTGCCCTATGATAGGAGCAATAGTCCGGATGAGAGACTTCGCCAGCTTGCTCGGGGTGCTTGGACTCCGGGAGTGTAATCAGTTAATGTTTTATGGCGAGATCGAGTATCTTCTGTGTTTTGTTCTGAGGACAAGAGTACGCTCGACACATCTTCTTCATAAGAGATGAATCCTGGTCGCTCGATTCCGGATCGCGTGGCTTCTTGGTCCCGCTTTGTCGCTGTCAAACGCCTTTCCCGTTCTTTGATTTATTTTTGCCTCTGCGTCGGGCCTTTTGTACAACGGGTTGACAGGGAAGAGCATTTTAATCTTTCGCAGCCTGTTGAAGAAGGCGTTGCCTCCTGGCTTTCTCGTGGATGGCCATTTCGCGATTATGGTCATCTCGAACCTTTTGACCCGCTTCCCTTATAAGCTTGTTCATTTGTTCTTCGAACGACGGACTGGGCATTTTTACGTCGGGAGCTCTTTCTGGTTCAGGGTTAGCATCTTCCCACTGAGCATCCCCTTCTTCATTAAAGTCATGTACGACATAGCAGTCGCGGAGTAGTTCCCGTTTCTTAGATTGAACATACCCAAGCCCGATCGTTTCAATTCTCCCGTTGGGCAACTTTCGCTGAGTTCCAGGGACGTTCCAGATCCTGTTATAGAACCATGCTTGTCGAGCAGTTTGCTTAAAGGGTACACCTTGGCATCTCAAGAGTCTCCTTAGTCCGTCTGTGTAATATCTGGGCAAACGGATGGGCTGGAGCCTGTCGAGTGTGGAATCCGCGCCGTGCCACACTTCTTTCTCCACTTTGGTTTCCACGGATCGGTAGAATAGGATCGCCTTTTCATCTTCTCTCCTGGGAGGGACATAGAATGTCTGCAGCTCTTCCACCTTGTAGGTAGCAAGTGCGTCTAGTTCTTTATGATGCTTGGGCGGGACCATGGCAACCTGCAAACTTTTTTCTTCATCAGCGAAGGTTTGTATTGAAGGCCGATCAGAGAATATGGCATGGACCTCATCTTCTGAGTCGCTCCCGAAGATCAACATAGGAGCGGACGGTCCCGGCTTGTTGTGCTGGGGCGGACCTGAGTAAACTATCTCTTCTTCTTCCTCGGTATCACTTCCGAAGACCGGAATGGTGGTGATAGCTTTGTTCTCCGGTTTATGACATCTCTCTGTGTCTTCAAAGTCTAGAAATAAGTATTTTGCATCTTCATACTTGCGGACTTCGTTTACGGAGAAAGGGTTTAGCTCTCCTGTCACGGTATATTTGAGACCCTCCTTGAAATACTTCATACACTGGTGTTGTGTAGAAGGGATGATGTTGTACTCATATAACCAGGGTCGGCCGAGCAAAACGGTGTAGCATGTCTTGGCGTCAATGACGTGAAATTTAATATCCGTGACAAGTAGTCCGAAGCGTAACGTCAGTATCACAGACCCGAGAGTCCGTAATGACTGGGAGTCGAAGCCAGAGATGGTGATTTTATCACGAGCGTGGTGTTTGACGCTCATGCAGATTTCCTTCAACACTCGCACGTTGAGAAGATTGACGGAGGACCCATTATCGACCAGGATTTTACCTATCTTGATGTCATGACAGTACCCAGAGACATATAGGGGACGGTTGTGCTCGTATGTCCCAAGGAAGAGATCTTCATCGCCGAAGGTAATATCGTCCGTGTGTACTTCTTCCAGCTCGTCCTTCATCTTTTCTTCGGCAAGGAAAGCTTGGAATTGCTCTGGCTCCTGCAGTGCCTTGATCAACGAATCTCTTGCTTCTTCTGATAGTAAAAGGGCGTCGAGAATGCTGAGCTGCGAGGGTAACTTCCTCAAGTGCGCCAGAATGTTGTAGTCCACCTTACTTTTTTTTGGCAGGTCCTTGGCGGTCAGCTCTTTCATGACTTGGTCATCTAGGGCGATATCCTCAGAGACTTTTTCTTTTCCCTTATCTTTTCTATTCGTGGGTCCGAGATTCTTTTTGGGCAGCGTACGATTGCGCAGCTGGATATTTTCACAAGTCTTTGGTTTTTCCTCTTTTCCCGAGGTAGATTCTTTGAAGAGAGTGCCAAGAGCCATCTCTTCGTCAGAGTCGCTCCCGAAGGTAAGAACCTGCGATCCACCAGCGTTAACCATGCGACAGTTGCCGGTAGTTCTTCTAAGCTCCTCGGTCGTATTTCTCCGCTCCCGACGAGTTTTGCGTTTTATCCGCTTGAAATGCTGCCGGTGAGCGACATACCCTTGCCACCATCTTTTAAAAGCATCGCACTCTTCGGTGGGGTGCGAAATCTTTCGATGATATGAGCAGTAGCTAGGATGTGTCTCTGCTTCACCGAGAATGTTTCCTTCGGAGGGTGGTAGCTTCATCCCCATTGATATGGTTTTAGCAAACCTTTTTCTCGTCTTGAACTTGTTTTTATTCGCGACGGATGTCCCTTGATTCGGAGGAAGTGTCTCGACTCTTTCGTCCAGTCGCCGGCGTTTGGCTTTTTCAAATATGGCCTTCTCACGCTCCCGATCGGCTTTACTTTTCAGATGAATTTCATTCAGGAAGGCGTCGATCATTTCGTCTGACGGCCATAGAAGTTCCGGTTCGGGACCTGCCCCCAGTCTCTTGGTGCAAAAGGCTTCTTCATCGTCCATTGATGAGTGAGAGATCACATGGCAACTTGCTACGTAATCCTCAGATCCATCTGATGAGTCTTCTCCATCATCTCCGTCTTCAAGGACATGGCCGACGAATTCTTGGAGCGTAATCGGAGTCCGCACCTTCTGGTTGTACTCTTCCAGCGCGTCGATCTATTTCTGTAAGTCCGTGCGCTTGTTACCAAGCTTCACGGACTTCTTGGATTTCTTTTTCTTTTTCGAAGATTTCGACGGCTGGGTGTTCGAGCTTTGGCTATCACCACCAATCTTTGGAGTTGGGCGCGGCTTTAGCATCCCTTCGATGATCTGGGGTTCTAGCGGATTCTTCCACCTGATCGCCGGACATGTCTGGAGATCATTCAGCATCCTTTTGGTTTTGGCCGAAAGAGCCACCTCCCATGGAGCTTCCTCAACAAAAGAGCACGTTGCCCTCGGTGTGTCCGTCTTCTTAGGAGTGTGCGGTTGTGGTGGGTTTACTTTCCACTTTTCAGACAGCGTAAACTTTCCTTGTAGGTACTGATCCTCGATCCATCCCTTAAAGACGAAACAATCTTCGATCGGATGGCTTACCGTTTGGTGGTAAGGGCAATAATTGGGATTATTCACTTCGCCGGGTTGCGATGGTCGCCTTGGGTTCGGCAAATTGATAAGCCTGTTGCGCATTGCCAGTTCGAACAGCCTCTTCGTTTTATCCCGCGAGAATGAGTAAGGGCGCTTCATTTTCTCATTATAATACCGCCGTCTCTCTTCCAGTTGATCCGCTAGCTTTGGGGCACTGGGCTGCTGTTGGGTGTTCGCAACGAAGATCGCCTTCCCTTTACCCTTTTCGTTCCGCGGCTCCGGCTTTGGGGGAGACGGTCTGTGACCCATTTGATCCATCTGGGCTAGTTTGTCGATTAAAGCCTAGAATGTGGTCGGTTTGAAGAACATCATGAACTGTGAAATAGTTGCATGAGGGTCTAGGGTGCCCACGAACATGCCCACCGCTGGTGCTTCTTCGATGCGCTGTTCGCACTTTGACCACAGGTTCCGCCATCGGATTGCGTACTGAACCCACGTCTCGCCCGGCTTCACCCTGGCATTGATCAATGCCGTTATTGGGGTGCCTTCACTAGCACTTGCGAATCGCTGGGTGAACAACAACTCCATTTCCGCGAAAGTTTTGACGGAGTCATTTCGAAGTTCGGAGTACCACTCGAATGCCGTCTCCGATAAGCTGCCGACGAATTGGCGGAGTAAGAGCTTATCATCGCCACCGGTATTGCCACAGAGGGCCCTGAACTGAGCAACATGTTGATGGGGATTGCCCGTCCCCTTGTACACATGGAATTTCGGGATCGTGTAGCCTGGCGGGTACTTTATCTGATCATACCAGCCTGGATACGGTCGCCCAGTTCTAACAATCTGCCCAGCCGCTTCATTTGCCTGGTGAACTCTTATCTGCTAAGCGATATAGTCATCCAGGACAGCTTTGGAGATTGTCTCCTCCTTGGCTGTTGACAGAGCCGGCGGAGGATTCAATATTTCTCCTCTGTCATCTTCAATTATTACTGGAGGATCTTCGGTTGGGGGATCCGGCTGGATCATCATGCCCACCATATCTTGGAATAGAAGGGCCATTTGTTTTATATTGGCTGCTTGTTCCGCAGCCTCTTTGTCCTTCTTCTCAAGTATTCTCCAAAGGAACTCGGCATCAGTTTCTTGCTCATGGCGTTGCTCCGAGGATGCCTCTGGGCTTTCTTTTGGCCCGGTGAGTACGGCCATCGCAGTCATCATCTCCTGAAGCTTCTGCTGCTGCTCTTGAGCCTTAGTCACTGATCGCGTAAGCGGTCGATGACCTGTGGAGATACGACTATCCTCTTTTCCGGATGCCATATAGACGGTATGCACCACCATGCCCCCAGACTTGGGGCATTTAGGCTCAGTGCCCTTGACATTTGTCGCAGGCATGGGGATTTTCTCCGGCCTTCTTCTCTTGTGGGCAGTCGAAGTTGAGGGGGCCGTTGCAGTGGGCACCCAGGTAGCCGTCGTCTTTTGTGGCTTAACAGGACGTTTTTCTTCCTGTCGGACCTTCAGCTTCTTCTGCTGGCGGGAGAAATTTGGATCAATCACCGAGTCTTGGACTTGAAGCCAGACCTTATAGATTTTAGAGGATAGCCGTTGAGGGAGCTGTTCCAGCTTTATTTCTGTGACAGTCTCCACTGGCAACAGAGACCTTTTCAGCACGGCGGTAGGAGAATTCCTGCGCACCTTATTCAGCAGTTCGAAACTGTTCCCGGTCGGAACAGCGGCATTAATTTCCACCGTCGGAGCTGGTGGAGTTAGCCCAGAAGGGGAATTGCCCCCAGCCTTTCTTACTCGACGCCAGTGGCGACGTCGAGCATGTCGAGCCGTTGGTGTTAGTTCAGTAATGGCTTTGTCTTGCCCCCTGTTCAGGTGAGGGGTTGTTGCTGGCGTCAGCCTCTTGAAGACAGATGTCCGTTGAGAAGCCGTGTCCAATTGGTCAAAAACAGACTTCTGAGCGGGAGCAGAAGTGGGAGCAGTCAGTCTTGTAAAGACTGACCCTCTGGCAGGAGAAGCCGCCTTGACGACTTCAGGAGCAGGGATGGCTATCTTCTTTGGGATGGACACTTTGGGTATCATGGGCTTCTTGGCAGGCCCATCGGAGTTCAAGCTCAGCCTGGTGAAGATCGAGGAGTTGGAGTTGGACGACCCATTGAGAGGGGCCGTGGTAGTAGCAAGCCGATCAAAGACCGACTTCTTGGGAGCTTCTGGTGCGGGCATAGGAACGGTGAAGCTCGCTGGCGGGAGCATGGTCCAGAAAAACAATCCTGTGGTGGCTTGGGTGACCTGTTCCACCGGCATCGTGAACAGGGAAGCCGCCTGGGGCCCGCAAGCTATGCCCCCAGTTGAGGCAGAACGTAGGTTGTAGTTGCATGTGAAACACTTCGAGCAGGTGAACGCCATCAATCTTTGCTTTCTGCACCAAGCAAAACGCCAAATCTCAGTATCTCGAACCCAAGGGCAACCATTAGCAAACCGCGATTTTGTTCGCGAAACACGACTTATGAAGTATGGAGTTGAAAGAGGAAAAGGTCCCACCGGGCGTACCAGAATTTGTTCCCCTCCGAAAGACGCGGCGGAGACACGGCGGATCTCTTGCCTGAATTTCGGGGCAGATGCTAATTGGTGCTATCCGTCCACCTCTTCGAAGATTCCAAGTTGATTTATGGCACCGTGTATCGAAGGTTTAAATGAATGCGGCCGATGTAGCAGACTTTGTCAGATTCCCCCTCGTTTGAGGGGTTTTTGATTGTGGGAACGCTTTTCCCTGCCGGCGCAAGCCCCTGCAGTTAATTACGCTACCGCATCACGGTAACAACTTTCTCTTTCTCCATATTTTCACTTCGTGTCGTGGGTGTTTGTTTCGTGTTTGGTTGCCCATGGATTGTATACGGAGACTAAGTTATGTTGTCGCCTGTAGGGCATGGACTAGTCCAAATCCGTATCTTTCTTAGATTTGGGTTTGGGGGTTTGGGTTTAAGGATACGTTAGCCTCATTTGAGACTAAGATCAACTTAAACGTTTGTTAAGGATACGTTAGTCTAATTTTAGACTAAGATCAACTTAACGGGATCGTTTAGATCCAACAAAAGAGCAATTGGGCTCTATTGTCTAGTTTAATGACATTGCGGTCGATAATTAGTTTAAGGACATTACGGTCCATCGTTAGTTTAAAGACATCGCGGTCGAGGTTAAGGACATCATAGTTCATGAGTTTAAGGACCCCACAGTTCGATGTTAGTTTAAAGACATCACGGTCGAGGTTAAGGACATCATAGTCCATGAGTTTAAGGACCCCACAGTCCGATGTTAGTTTAAAGACGTCGCGGTCGAGGTTAAGGACATCATAGTCCATGAGTTTAGAGACCCCACAGTCCGATGTTAGTTTTAAGACATCACGGTCGAGGTTAAGGACATCATAGTCCGTGAGTTTAAGGATATCACAGTCCGATATTAGTTTAAAGACGTCACGGTCGAGGTTAAGGACATCATAGTCCATAAGTTTAAGGACCCCACAGTCCGATGTTAGTTTTAAGACATCACGATCGAGGTTAAGGACATCATAGTCCATGAGTTTAAGGACCCCACAGTCCGTAGTTTAGAAACGTCGTAGTCTATGAAATGTATGGTTGCCGGGACCCGTCACCTCTTTGAAGACGTTGAGGAATTACAACGACAAATATCAAAGGAGTGAAGAGATGTACCCTTGAACCAGGGTGAGTTAAGTGATCTGTAGTCCAATTTGGAACTAAGATCAATTAATTATGTTATGAGCACGATAGCTCAGTTAAGTCTGAATTGAGGACTTATGGCCAACTTGGGCTAAGTCCAATCAAGTTAAAAAAAATGTTTAACATTCGTTTTGGGTTGTTAAGCATTTGTTTGGGCTTGACCCTTTTAACAATGCGGAGCATGGATTTAAATTCTGACAATGTTTATCTTTTATTGAATGCTAAGCATTCATCATAGCTCTAGGACTTATCCAGAGAACAATTTATGTTCTGCCCAAGCGCACATAAAAGTATATAGCACGCATGGCACTAGCGCCAGTCGGTGAGCGCAGTGCACTATGGTTAAAGTGCTAGTGCGCTTTGCACCAGATGTTAAGCGCTGATGCGTTTAGCGCTTTCCGCTAAGTGAAGAGCGCTGATGCGCTATAATTGAAGCGTTGAGGCGCTTGGTGCCATATAATGAGCGCAAAGCGCTTTTAGTAATGCAGCGCACACGTGAGGAGAACGTGGCGCGCTGAGCGCTAGCCAATGAGCGCGGTACGCTGTGTTTGAAGTACTATTGCAGCGCTTTGCGCTAGATGAAGAGCGCTAAGGCTCTTTTAAATTAGGAGCGCTAAGGCTCTTCTTAGGTTAACTTTACGCTCTGAAGATTATCTTCTTTGATAAGAGACTTTGTCTTAAGATTCCAAGAATAAAGTTCTTAACTTATAGGAGATACTTCAATCTCTTTTTAATGAAAGGCTTTGCCTTTATGGATCTATGATCCTAAGAGAATTGAATAATTCTCCCCCCCCCCTTTATAATGAGATGTTCATGATCTCAGAAAGACAATTTGTCTTATAGATCTATGATCTGTGAAATAAGCACTTCTTTATTTTTATGATGAGATCTTTTTTTATCTCTTTATAAAAGACCTTGGTCTTTGTAGATCTATGATCTTTTAAGAAGAGAACTCTTCTCTTTAGTTATGAGATGATTTCATCTCTTTGTTCATCACCATTCTTTTTACCTTGAAGAAAAATCTTCTTTTGCCGAGAGGTATTTCTTCTTCTTGAGATTTTCTTAAAGTTTATGGGGGGGTTCCTCCTTCTTAGACTTGAAGTCTCAGGTCCTTAATATATGGGAAGCTGATTTGTTGAATCAGTTAAAGAGATTTATTCTCCAATTGATTTGGGAATTTCCCCACCGTTGGATCCTTGATCCAAGGGCTTCTGATTTACAGAAGATAATCTTCTTGTTTTAACAAGATTGAGAAATCTTTCCTTCTTTACAGAATTTGTTCTGTATTTTAGTGATTTTTAATCACCATTGGATCATTGATCCAACGGTGTTCCAAATTCAAGGCACAATCTTTTCTGTTTGGAAAGATTCAACAGAATTTTATTCTTATTAACCGATGATTTAATCATATCCGTTGGATATTTGATCCAACGGTGAGGAACATTTAGTTCCAGCGCTAGCGCTTTTGCGCTCTGCCCATGGTACGCTTTGCCCACGGTGCGCTAATTGGAGCGCAGTGCTCTTAGCGCTAGCGCACACTTGCTTTGCACGTGGTGAGCTACTTGGAGCGCAGCGCACCCAGAGCTAGCGCCTATGTGCTTTGCATGGGGTGCGCTAGTTGTAGCGAAGCGCTTTCATAAAAGCGCAGCTTTAATTCAAATTTTGAATTCTGAACAGAGCTTTGCTCTAATTGGGGAAACATCTCTTATAAGCGAGAATTTATTTTCATATCATAAAGCTGATCAAATAGCGCTTTGCGCTCATAAACTAGAGCTTTGCGCTCATGGACTGGCGCTCAGCGCCGAGCGCGCCACGTGCTTACCACGTGTACGCTACTTGAACAAAAGCGCTTTGCGCTTTTTGGACTGGCGCTCAGCGCCAAGCGCACCACGTGCTCCTCACGTGTACGCTACTCAGCAGAAGCGCAATGCGCTCATAATCTGGCGCTAGTGCAAAGCGCGCTACGTGTTCCTCAAGTATGCGTTGATAAAACATAAACTGTTCTTTAAATAAAGCCCTAGAGCTATGATGAATGCTCAACATTCAATAAAAGACAGAAAGGCTGTCAAAACCCATATCAATGCTCAGTATTATCAAATGTCTAACATTTTAATTGAATGGGTCGAGCCTAAAGTGGCTTCAAAACCCTCATTCAGATTAATTGAGCCCATATGCTCATAAATCTCAGATCTTAGTCCCAACTGGACTACAGATCTCCCAACTAAAATTGGTTCAAGGGTACATCTCTTCACTCCTTTGATATTTGTCGTTGTAATCCTTCAATGTCTTCAGAGAGGTGACGGGTCCCGACAACCAGATGTTCCATGAACTGTGGGGTCCTTAAACCCATGGACTATGATGTCCTTAACCTCGGACTGTGGGGTCCTTAAACCCATAGACTATGATGTCTTTAAACTGGACCGCAAAGTCGCTAAATTAAAATAATAGAGTCCAAATGCTCTTTTGTTGGATCTAAATGATCCTGTTAAGTTGATCTTAGTCTAAAATTAGACTAACGTATTCTTAACAAATCGTTAAGTTGATCTTAGTCTAAAATTAGACTAACATATCCTTAACAAACGTTTAAGTTGATCTTAGTATCAAATGAGACTAACGTATCCTTAAACCCAAACCAAAAACCCAAATCTAAGAAAGTACGGATTTGGACTATTCCACGCCCTACGGATGACAAGATAAATTAGTCTCCGTATACAATCCACGTGCAACCAAAAACAAAACAAACACCCACGACACGAAGTGACTATCTGGAGAAGGAGAAAGTGGTTACCGCGATGCGGTAGCGTAATTAACTGCAGGGGCTTGCACCTGCAGGGAAGAGCGTCCCCACAATCAAAAAACCCCTCAACGAGGGGGAATCTAACGAAGTCTGCTACATCGTCCGCATCTGTCTAAACCTTCGATACACGGTACCATAAATCAACTTGGCATCTTCGGAGAGGTGGACGGATAGCACCAATTAGCATCTGCCCTCGAAATTCAGGTAAGACGAACCTACGCAGTCGCGTCTCTGTGTTCGGCGGAGAACAGCAGTTCCCAGGTGCCATGAGTACAGGTTAGTCCGTTGACTTGCCATCGCTACTTCGTCTCGAGGGTGTTCCCACTGCACTTAGATTACCACTTTACCACGGCTCAAAGGAGTCGTGCAAACAGATAGTAGTTGGGTGTAGTCCTAAAGCACTTGGAGGCAGTAGCGGTCAGATAGGATTCGTCTATCCTGGTATTGGGGGTTGATATCACGCAGTGTTTGGAAAGCCATTACACAAAGTCCCTGGCCAGGGTGGTCGAGAAATACTGGTAGGCACTCCAGTAGTTTCTCAGGGTGTATTGGGCTCTCCTCCGGCATGACTTATTGGGCTGTTAGGGGTCTGACGTTTACCATCATCCTAGGTCCGATATATCCGTGGGGTGCACGACATCGGCTTACATATCTATGGGGAAAGTTGGGTGGATGGTGTATAGCACCCCCGCAACCTTAGAATTAGGATGTGTGTGTGTGTGTGTTAGATAAGTATACTTAGTCAATAGGTTTTGATAGACTACCATATTCGTATAGGTCTATATTTAGTAGAATGATACACCCTTAGTACTATTCCTAGTCTATGAGCTATATCTACTTATGTAAATATATACACACACATGATTACCTTATATGATATAAGTCTACTAACGATATGAGGTTATTTTATGATATGATGATACGAGTCGATATGATATGATGACATGGGGCGATGAGATATGATATGATACGAGATGACATGAGATGACATGTGATGACATGAGATGATGTACATGACTATAGATCCGTACTATTGATTTGATGATATCGTATGATGGATATTTCGTACGTGATATGATGAGGATGGATCGTCGATATTTATTTTCGACTCGAAAAGTAATGATTAAAATCCTTAAAATATTTATTATGATATGTTTAGAGCCATATCTACTTTAAAAAACTAACAAATCGTTACGCATTTGTTCTCCGCCGAAATACAGAGACGGAACCACATAGGTCGTCTTGCCTGAATTTGGGGGCAGATGCTATTTGGGTTTTATCCGTCCACCTCTCCGAAGGTGCCAAGTTGATTTATGACACCGTATATCGGAGGTTTAGACGGATGCGGCCGTTGTAGCAGATTTCGTCAGATTCCCCCTCATTGTGAGTGGTTTTTGATTGTGGGGACGCTCTTCCCTGCAGGCGTAAACCCCTGAAGTTAATTACGCTACCATATCGCGGTAACCACTTTCTTTTTCTCCAGATGATCACTTCGTGTCGTATATGTTTGTTTTATTTTTGGTTGCCCATGGATTGTATACGGAGACTAATTTATGTTGTCGCCCGTAGGGCGTTGATTAGTCCAAATCCGTATTTTATTAGATTTGGTTTTGGGTTGGGTTTAAGGATCGTTAATCTCATTTGAGACTAAAATCAACTTAAACGTTTGTTAAGGATTCGTTAGTCTAATTTTAGACTAAGATCTACTTAACAGGATCATTTAGATCCAAAGAAAGAGCATTTGGACTCTACTGTTTTAGTTTAGGGACGTTGCGGTCTATTGGGTTTAAGGACATCATAGTCCGTGACAGTTTAAAGACGTCATAGTCTGTAAAGTTTAAAGACATCATAGTATATGAGTTTAAGGACCTCACGGTCCATAAAGTTTAAGGACATCATAGTCCATGAGTTTAAGGACCCCACAGTCCATTGAGTTTAAGGACATCATAGTCCAGTTTAAAGACGTCATAGTCTGTGTGGTTTTGGTTCAACTGTTTGGGGGACCTTCCATCTCTCTGAAGACGTTGAAAAATTATAACAACATATATCAGAGGTATGAAGAGATGTACCCTTGAACCAAATTCCATATCGAGGGAAGAGATCATGGTGGAATGAACATCATCTTAGATGCCAAGAGTTCATTAGCTATTTCTGAGACTCGGATCAATTTTGATAAAACTTGAGTATAATGAGGGCTCGGTTGATTGATGACCAAAAAAGGGTTTTGGCTTCAGGAGACTTGGTTAATTTGGGATAATGTTGGCCTCTCATAGTGTTAAACACTAGTGTATGGTCAGCGCACGTGCTCCCACGTGAGGCGCTTGAAATAGTGTTAAACACTAAGAATTTGAGGCGCTCACGTGGGATCACGTGGGGCGCTTGAAGTAGTGTTAAACACTAAGAATTTGATGCGCTCACGTGGGGTCACGTGAGATGCTTGAAGTAGTGTTAAACACTAAGAATTTGATGCGCTCACGTGGGGTCATGTAAGGCGCTTGAAGTTGGCACTAGTCCTTAGGGTTTATTCCCTTGTTTCTTTTCTGAATGCTAAGCACTATTGAGTCACGTGGGATCACATGAGGCGCCCCAAGCATGGAAACTGCCCTTTGATTTATTCTCTTTCTGCTTTATAAAAGTTAAGCACTGCTTGGGGGTCACGTGGGTCCACGTGAGGCACCCAAAAAAATAGGGTTTATTCCCTTTTCTCTTTTATAAGTGCTGAGCACTTCTCAGGGGTCATGTGGGATCACGTGAGGCGTCCCAAAAATAAGGTTTATTCTCTTTTCTCTTTTATAAGTGCTGAGCACTTCTCAGGGGTCATGTGAGGTCACGTGAGGCGCTCCAAAAATCAGGTTTATTCCCTTTTCTCTTTTATAAGTGATGGGCACTTCTCAGGGGTCACGTGGGGTCACGTTGCTAGATCTCAGTCTTTCATTTTTCATTCCTCAAATGTTCTCATATGGGAACACGTGAGCTTTTATTATGTAGCGTTGAACGCTAATGAATCACTAGGCTGTTCTTCTATGGTTCTGGGGAATTAAGTTCTCTTTTTGTTCTTTAAAAAGATTAAATTCTTTTTAAATGGTTAAACCCTAGTTTCAGAGGAATTAAATTCCCACATGTTTTGAAAGAGTTAAACTCTTTTGGATTCAGTTCTTTTCCCTAGGTTTTGAATCTGCATGACAGAATCTCCCCGATGAGAATTAAATTCTCAACTTGTGGGGAGATCTGCTTCTGCAGATCTTAACCAGAGGAAGAACTAAGTTCTTTGAGAAGAGTTAAACTCTTGGTTTGAGAATTAAATTCTCTTTTTGTGGGAGCTTTTGGGAGGGGTTCCTCTTCTTTAGAGAATTAAATTCTCTTTCTATTTTTCTTCCCCTCTCCCTCTATCTCCTTTTTCTCCTCCCCTTGCTCTTATTTATATGAGAAGGAAAAGAATCAATTTGTTAAGGGAATCTCTCATTGAGAGATCATGATTGATTTCATGATCTTTTAAATCAATCGGTGAATTTTATTCACCGTTGGATTTTTTAATCCAATAGCCCTCTGTTTAACAGAGAAAATCTCTTATTTGTTTAACAAGATTATGAATATCTTGTTAGTTTTGACAAGATTAGAATTTTATTCTATCATATCTTTTTAGCTTAACAAGATTAGAAATATATTTTCTTAATATAGAATTTAATTCTATTGTATAGATATCTCGTTAGTTTAATAAGATTAGAATTTTATTCTAACATAGAATTCTGATCATATGAATATCTTGTTAATTTAACAAGATTAGGAAAATGTTTTCCTATGATAGAACTTTATTCTACCAGATGATCACCGTTGGATCTTTAATCCAAAGGTCTTTTGTTTAACAAAGAAGATCTTTTTAGTTTGAGAAAGATCAGGAAAATATTTCCCAAAATAGAATTTAATTCTAGAATTTGATAGGAGCATTTTAAAGTGGGGTGCTCACATGCTTTGCATGTGAGAGGCAAGAGAACTCATGTGTTT
Organism: Agapanthus africanus; assembly: GCA_030015575.1. NCBI lineage: Eukaryota > Viridiplantae > Streptophyta > Magnoliopsida > Asparagales > Amaryllidaceae > Agapanthus > Agapanthus africanus. Next base: position 89,073,123 of record JASDDO010000014.1, read on the forward strand.
AACACGTGACCCCTGCTGTTGGTTTTAGCCTGTTTATGTTCAGCGCTCATATGCTTTGCATATGAGCACCCACGTGTTTTACACGTGAGGCCTGTTTGGCCATTGGTGATTTATGTTCAGCGCTTATATGCTTTGCATATGAGCGCTCACGTGTTTTACACGTGAGGCCTGTTTGGCCCTTTAAGTTTATTTTATTCAGCGTTTATATGTTTTGCATATGAGCGCTCACGTGTTTTACACGTGAGGTCAAATTTTGAGGACTCTCCCCCTTTTTATAAGGGAACAAGTAGCTCTTGGCCGGAAATTTTGACGGGAACAAATGCCCCCTACTACTTTGCCCACGTAAGCATGTACGTGGGTGAAGTAGTGCAAAGTTATGCATGGCAATAGAATTTATGGCTTAGGGGACAAGTTTAGAGTCCTTGTAGCCTAAGACTTTTTTCATCTTCATGAGCCGTAAAGGTCTCAAGAAGGTTTTTTCTCCCTACAAGTCGAGAGGATCTCGTAGGTGTAAATTCTCCCTAGAAATCATGAGGATCTCTAAGTGTTCATCGCCTCCGTGAGTCATAAGGATCTCACTCGGGTATTTTTCCTTACGAATCGTGAGAAACCGTAAGTAGATTCTTAATTTCATTGGCGAATGTAGCTTTGGCAAATATGTCCCGCAGATGGTCCATCTTGACCTCCTTGTAGAGCAGCAATGGCTTAGGAAACAGGTTCAGATCTGCCCCCTAAGACTTTTCAACTTTATGAGCCATGAGGGTCTCATAAAGTCTTTTCTCCGTACGGGTCGAGAGGATCCCGTAGGTGTAATTTTCTCCTTAGGGGACGTAAGGACTCCTAAGTGCGTTTTCTCTTGAGAGTCGTAAGAATCTCACAAGAGAATTTTCTCCCTTACAAGTCGAGAGGACTCGTAAGTGGGTATTTCTCTCCCTTGTCGATATTCGACTTGGGAAAGTGTGGCCCGTGGATAGTCCATCTTGATCTCCTTGCAGGGCAGTGATGGCTTAGGAAACAGATTCAGATCTGCCGCCTAAGACTTTTCAACTTTATGAGCCATGAGGGTCTCATAAAGACTTTTCTCCCTACAGGTCAAGAGGATCCCGTAGGTGTATTTTTTCCTTAAGGGTCGTGAGGACTCCTAAGTGCGTTTTCTCTTGAGAGTCGTAAGGATCTCACAAGAGAATTTTCTTTTCATGCGCAGGGACACTAATTTGCCTGAGGTCAAGATGAATCAAGAGATTCTCGCAAAGACACTGATTTCCTTGCAGGTCGACGCGAATCGAGAGGTTTTCGCCAAGGACGCTGATTTCCCTGAATCGAGAGGTCTTGCCAAGGACACTGATTTTCCTGGGGTTGATACGAATCGAGATATTCCTGCAAAGACACTGATTTCCTTGTGGGTCGACGTGAATCGAGCTTCTCGCCAAGGACGCTGATTTCCCTGAATCGAGATTTTTGCCAAAGACACTGATTTCCTCAGGGTTGAGACGAATCAAGAGATTCCTGCAAAGACACTGATTTCCTTGCGGGTCGACACGAATCAAGATGTTCTTGTCAAGGACGCCGATTTCCCTGAATTGAGATTTTTGCCAAGGACACTGATTTCCTCGGGGTTGAGACGAATCGAGAGATTTCTGCAAAGACAATGATTTTCTTGTGGGTCGACGTGAATCGAGATGTTCTCGTCAAGGACGTTGATTTCCCTGAATCGAGATTTTTACCAAGGACACTGATTTTCTCGGGGTTGAGACGAATCGAGAGATTCCTGCAAAGACACTGATTTTCTTGCGGGTCGATGCGAATCGAGATATTCTCGTCAAGGACGCTGATTTCCCTGAATCGAGATATTTGCCAAGGACACTGATTTCCCTGGGGATCGAGACGAATCGAGGTATTTCTGCAAAGAAACTGATTTCTCTACGGGTCAACGTGAATCGAGATGTTCTCTTCAAGGACGCTGATTTTCCTGAATCGAGAGGTTTTACCAAGGACACTGATTTTCCCGGGGTTGAGACGAATCGAGGTATTTCTGCAAAGACACTGATTTCTCTGTGGGTCGACACGAATCGAGATGTTCTCGTCAAGGACGTTGATTTCCCTGAATCGAGAAATTTGCCAAGGACACTGATTTTCCTGAGGTTCGAGACGAATCGAGGTATTCCTGCAAAGACACTGATTTCTCTGTGGGTCGACGCGAATTGAGATGTTCTCGTCAAGGATGCTGATTTCCCTGAATCGAGAATTTTGCCATGGACACTGATTTCCTCGGGGTTGAGACGAATCGAGGTATTCCTGCAAAGACACTGATTTCTCTGCGGGTCGACGCGAATCGAGATGTTCTCGTCAAGGACGCTGATTTTCCTGAATCGAGATATTTTCCAAGGACACTGATTTCCCTGGGAGTCGAGACGAATCGAGGTATTCCGGCAAAGACACTGATTTCTTTGCGGGTCGACGCGAGTCGAGATATTCTCGTCAAGGACGCTGATTTCCCTGAATCGAGGTTTTTGCCAAGGACACTGATTTCCCTGGGGGTCGAGACGAATCGAGATATTCCTTCAAAGACACTGATTTCTCTGCGGGTCGACGTGAATCGAGATGTTCTCGTCAAGGACGCTGATTTTCCTGAATCGAGATATTAGCCAAGGACACCGATTTCCCTGGGGGTTGAGACGAATCGAGGTAATCCTGCAAAGACACTGATTTCTCTGCGGGTCGACGCGAATTGAGATATTCTCGTCAAGGACGCTGATTTCCCTGAATCGAGATATTTTACCAAGGACACTAATTTCCCTGAGGTCGAAACGAATCGAGGTATTCCTACAAAGACACCGATTTCCTTGCGAATCGACGCGAATCAAGATGTTCTCGTCAAGGACGCTGATTTCCCTGAATCGAGATATTTTACCAAGGACACTGATTTCCCTGGGGGTTGGAGGTCATTGGCTGACTTGCTCCGCTTTCTGCGATGTCAGAGTTGACATTCTCCACTTTCTTCGGTGTCAGGATCGACTTTCTCCGTTTTCTATGGTGTCGGGATCGACTTTCTCAATTTTTTACGGTGTCGGGGTCGACTTTCTCTGTTTTCTACGGTGTCGGGATCGACTTTCTCCGTTTTCTACGGTGTCAGGATCGACTTTCTCCGTTTTCTACAGTGTCGGGGTTTTGACTCTAAGTTGTCTATGAACCATAGAGTCTTAGAATTGGGGACTTTGCCGTGGCTCCGATTGGTGATGTCGCGTCCGTATCCTGCTGGAATGAGGGGGAACGCCGTTATTGGTCTCCAGGCTTTAGATGTTGCCATTGAGATCTGATTTTCTCTTTGACAGAGTTTGTTGGGACATGTGGTTCCCTTTCCGTTTATGCCCATGGATTGTATACAGGGGTCAGTATGGACTTACCTGCAAAACAAAAGTTTCATTTTATATGTATTTTTTTTGTTTTCTTCCCACGATGCTCTATCATTTCAGCTTTTTGTATCGCGAAATTCACGATTGCCCAATCATTTCGGCTATTTTTCGCGGTGCCCAATCATTTTAGCTGTTTTTTTTTACTCGTTGCTTTTTATTGTGGGTTACCCAATCCTTTTGGCTATTTTGTATGCATATATTTTACTTGCTGGTTTTGTCGCAAATTGCCCCATCATTTCGGCTATTTCATATGCATTTTTGGCTAGCTGACTTCTATCGCGAGTATGGAACTTGGAATCTGGTGCCAGTCTTAGCATCAGTATCGCTGCGACTGGAATATTGCCAGGAGCGAATCATCATTTGCCGTGAAAGGACTTAGAATTTGATACTGATGTAGGCATCAGCATCGCTACAACTGGGATATTGCCAGGAGCGAATCATCATTTGCCTTTGTCGGTTCGAACAAAGGTGGCTTAACAAACAGGGTTAAGATCCTGTCGACTAAGGCTTTTGACTTCATGAGCCGTAAGGGTCTCATAAAGGTGTTTCTCCCTAGGAGTCGTGAGGATCTCGTAGGTGTAATTTTCCCTTAAGAATCGTGAGGATTCTTAAGTGTATGTTCTCTTGTAAATCGTAAGGATCTTGCAAGTGTATTTTCTCCTTGTATATTGAGAGGACCTAAAAGTGTTTGTTTATCAAACGAGGGCATTCCTCGTCGTCGGTGGGACTCGGCAAGGAAATGATTATTTGTGCCCGTGGATTGTATACAAGGGTCAGTATTAAACCGCTTATAGAGCAGTCTGAGAAAGATGATGGCTTAAGAACAGGTTCAGATCCCTGTAGCTTAAGTCTTTTGAATCTTATGAGCCGTGAGGGTCTCATAAGGCGGTTCTCCTTACGAGTCGTGAAGATCTCGTAAGTGTAATTTCTCCTCAGGAATCGTGGGGATCCCCAAGTGTGTCGCTCCTTTGTGAGTCGTAAGGATCTCACGCAGGTAGTTTTCTCCTTACAAGGTCGAGAGGACTTTGCAAGTGTCTTTTAATGAGATTGCGCCCTTTCGGGTTTTCACAAACTCGCTGGTAGCCCTGCTGTTTTTACTCACGGATCCCTTTCGGGTTTTCATCCGTGCACATCTTGCTTATGGACGTACCGTTTTTTTTGTTGTTTTTTTTTGCGAGTATGGAACTCAAGATCTGATACCAATCTTAGCATCGGTATCGCTGCGACTGGAATGTTGTCAGGAGCGAATCATCATTTGCCGTGAAAGGACTTAGAATTTGATACCAATTTAGGCATCAACATTGCTACCACTGGGACATTGCCAGGAGCGAATCATCATTTGCCTCTGTCGATTCGAACAAAGATGGCTTAGCAAACAGGGTTAGGATCCTGTCGACTAAGTCTTTTGACTTCATGGGTCGTAAGGGTCTCATAAAGATGTTTCTCTTTACGAGTCGTGAGGATCTCGTAAGTGCGTTTCTCATCAGGAATCGTGGGTATCCCTAAGTGTGTTGCTCCCTTGTGAGTCGTAAGGATCTCACGCAGGTATTTTCTCCTTATAAGGTCGAGAGGACCTTACAAGTGTCTTTTAACGAGATTGCGCCCTTTCGGGTTTTCACAAACTCGCCGATAGCCCTGCTGTTTTTACTCACGGAGGCCTTTCGGGTTTTCATCTGTGCCCATTTTGCTTGTGGACGTACCGTTTTTTTATATTTTTTTATTTTTTTACGAGTCTGCGCCCTTTCGGGCTTTCACAGACATCGCCGGTAACCTTGCTGTTTTTACTCATGGAGCCCTTTCGGGTTTTCATCCGTGCCCATTTTGCTTGTGGACATACCGTTTTTTTTGTTCATGGGATATTCCACTTGACTGCAGAACTTGTTTGTAAGCCCCTTGATATCCTTTCTATTCTTTGAGAATAAAGGACCATCTTACGTAGAGATTCTTCCTCCAGTGAGAAATATGCCTCCTGTGTATACTTCGGGGGGAGCGAGTATCCACGTCGTCGCTATATTGGTGACAGGTTGCTTCAAAGTCGCTCATTTTTTTTGGTTGAGCATCGGCGACAAATACCACCTTACCTCCACTTTTCATTCATCTTTATCAGATGATGAAGGGTCTTGACTCAGCTGATCCAATCGAGTCATTTTATCCATGAGCTCTTGGAAGGCTGTCGGCTTGAAGAGGGCCATATACGAGGACGCCTTTGAATTTGGGTCAAGGGTGGTTATGAGCATTCCCATGGCTGCAACTTCATCGATGCATTGCTTGTATTTGACCAGAGATTTCGCCATCGGGTAACACATTGAACCCAAGTCTCTTTCGGTCTAACCCTTTCGTTGACCAGTGCCGTCACAGTAGTGCGTTTATTCACACTAGCAAATCTCTGATAGGAGGGCATCTCCATTTCGTCGAAGGTATTCATGGAGTCATTCGGGAGTTCCACATACCATTCGAAGGCAATGCCCGCCGACAGCCGATGAACTGTCAGAGGAGAAGTATATCAGTATTGCCGCACATGGGTTCAAATCACGCAATGTGCCGGCGAGAATTCTCAGTTCCTTTGTACATGAGGCACGTTGGAAGTGCGTACTCTGGCGGTTACTGTATTTGATTGTGCCATGTCGGATATGGTCGACCAATCTTGATTGATCTATTTGCGGCTTCACTGGCGTAGTGAGCTTCAATTTGATGAGCGATATATTCGTTCAGCTTTGCTTTTAGGAATCATTTCCTCCTCAGCCATTGATGAGCTTTGCAAAGGATTTGAAATATCATCCTTATCTTTAAGACCGTCTACCAGCGGTTCATCTTCCAGTAGTTCCGATTGAACTATCATTCCGGCCATATTCTGAATCAGAAGGGCCATCTGGTTTATATTAGTGGACATTTCTGCCGCTTTTGTATCTCCCTTTTTCAGAGCGCGCTTTAGGAAATCAATATCCGACTCCTTCTCTATTCTTTCTCCAGGCGCATCTTCGGGATTTGCCTTAGACGATGGATTAGAGAGTGGTGCCGCCTGAGCAAGCATCTCCTGCAGCTTTTCACGTTGTAGTTGAACTTTTATTAAGGACCGAGTTTGAGGTCAGTGACTAGTAGAAGCTCGAACTTCGTCTTTGGAATTCACCACATAGACTATGTGAACTACCATGCCCCCAGTCTTAGGGTGTTTGGAGTTTTTGGCCTTTGGAGTTTGCTTCGGGCACTTGAGCTCTATTGGGCCTCCTTTTTTGTGAAAAGCCGCTTTGGTTTTGGAAGGAACCACTGTATCAGGATCCGTCTTGGGATGAGTTCCCTTGTATTTAAAAGAGGATTTGTCAGAATTTGGCTGACGTCTATGGGAAGAGCCGCGGTTGACGACAGAGATCTTCACTTGCTTCCACACTTTATATATAGTTGAGGAAAGTTTCTTTAGGGAGCGAACTGGTTTCTGCTCTCGTGGGATCTCCATGGGCTGCGGAGATTTCTTCAATATTGCGGTAGGAGAATTTTGTCTGACCCTTCGCAACAATTTGAAGCTGTTCCCGATTGGAACAACATTCATCACTGGGGTTGAAACAGGACCATACGGAGAACTGCCCCCAGCTCATTTTGTATGATGCCGATATCGACGTCGACCATTTCTTATGGTCGAGATTTGATTAGCCTCAGGATTTTGCCGAGCCCCCCTATTTCCTTTAGGAGCTTGAATATTCTGCCCCCTGCGTCAATGTTGGTCCTTGGCAGGTCCATTTGTTTGAGGACTGATTCCGTCGGCAAAGTTGCAGCTTGGGGAACCAACCTATGGAAGACAGACTTCCTCTGGGCTTCCTCCATCGGCGTTGAGGCATCGAGGGTGGGAGGAGGGAGTATCGACCCAAAGAGAAGCCCGTTGATTTCTTGAAGAGCCGGATTGCAGAGATTTGAGTCTGCAAGTGGCCCATACTTGACTCCACCAGATATGACAGAGCCTGAGTTGCTAAGGTAGAAGCAAACACCATTCTTCATAGAGACGAAACACCGGCTTCAGTAACCCATCACCCAAGGGCAACCACAAACATACATACTGCGATTATTTGATCGTGGAAAAACACGACACACGAAGTGTGGAGTGGAAAGAAGAAAAGGTCCCACCGGACGTGCCAGAATCTGTTCTCCGCCAAAATACAAAGACGGAATCGCGTAGGTCGTCTTGCCTGAATTTGGGGACAGATGCTATTTGGGTTTTATCTGTCCACCTCTCCGAATGTGCCATGTTGATTTATGACACCGTATATCGGAGGTTTAGACGGATGCGGCCGTTGTAGCAGATTTCGTCAGATTCCCCCTCATTGTGAGGGGTTTTTGGTTGTGGGGACGCTCTTCCCTGCAGGCACAAGCCCCTGCAGTAAATTACGCTACCGCATCGCGGTAACCACTTTCTCCTTCTCCAGATGGTCACTTCCTATCGTGTATGTTTGTTTTATTTTTGGTTGCCCGTAGATTGTATGCGGAGACTAATTTATGTTGTCACCCGTAGGGCGTGGATTAGTCCAAATCCGTATTTTCTTAAATTTGGTTTTAGGTTGGGTTTAAGGATCGTTAATCTCATTTGAGACTAAGATCAACTTAAACGTTTGTTAAGGATTCGTTAGTCTAATTTTAGACTAAGATCTACTTAACAGGGTCATTTAGATCCAACAGAAGAGCATTTGGACTCTATTGTTTTAGTTTAGGGAAGTTGCGGTCCATTGGGTTTAAGGACATCATAGTCCGTGACAATTTAAAGACGTCATAGACTGTAAAGTTTAAAGACATCATAGTCTATGAGTTTAAGGACCTCACAGTCCATAAAGTTTAAGGATATCATAGTCTATGAGTTTAAGGACCCCACAGTCCATAAAGTTTAAGGACATCATAGTCCAGTTTAAAGACGTCATAATCTGTGTGGTTTTGGTTCAACCGTTTGGGGTGTTAGTTATATGTATGCCCTATAGGCCATTACTGTACATACGATGTATATTGTAGTGGATGCTTGGACATATATTTGGAGGACTTTCTTGCTCGACATGATAGTATGCTATCTGGTTGCTCTTTATCTTAACATGTACACTGATTGTCTCTATATTTCATGTTGATAAAGCCCTTAGGATGAGTACTTGACTACCAGGACTATGATGTAGATCATACCAGTGGGGACAGAGTAGTCGCTAAGTACATCCTTTAAATGTTCCTAGTCGAGGGTGTATCGAGACAGGGCATCGATATACCGGAGTAGACTAGAGTATAGCTTCTCGACCCATGTAGATGGGCGATGGATGATGCCATATCCATTGGTATTTGACATCAGAGACGGTATACGGGTGCTCAGTGGAGACTGGGTACACTGAACGGACTCGCCGAGAACTCCCAGATGGTATTATACCTAATGTCAGATGGCAGTTCACTGGTGATACTGGTACATGTTAGTCTATACACCCGAGATCGTCATAGAGTCTTGTGTGATTCCCACTGTGCTTTGATTTCCACCTTACCACGTTTAAGAGAACGTGCAAAACGGTGGCTTTTGGGTACAGTCCCGAGTCACATGGAGGCAATGAGCGATAGGAGGGGTTTCGTCTCTCCCGGTATTGGGAGTTGATGTTGCACTGTGCTTGATTGGCTATAATAGGAAGTCCTTAGCCAAGGCTGCTTCAGAGATATACTGGTAAGTGTTATCAGTAGTTTCTCGGCCCGTTATGAGCCTCATATCGACACGACTTATCGAGTTACTGGGGTCTGACGTTTACCACCCCTAGACGAGATATGCGATATATCAGACGAAGAGACCGGACTGTACGGTAATGTTACTGATTAGATTCGCATGAGTGTGAGCAGGCTTGCTTGTTGATCTTCTGATCGCTCAATACCCGGGTGGCCGTTACATTTAGCAGACCGCTTGCGGCTTGTGGGTGTTTGATATGATCATCACCTGCTGTCGGCGTATTGACGAGTCTTTAGAGTCCTACACAGGGGTTTCCTGGCTCAAGCGAAACGGAGTGGGATCACATATATGATATGTATGGGAATGAGATTGATACGATATGAGATACCGTACTCTATTCTCGTGAATTGTGACATTGGTCGGGTATATGCGATATAGCCGGGTTATCGGATCAAGTGTTGATTCGATAAGTTGTTACATATGATATTAGTCGGTTATAGGTGATATATCCGGATTATTAAATCAAGAGTTGATTTGATAATCTAGTGTATAATTATATATTTGATATATTACATTACATTAACTAGTATTAGCTCACTTATGATTTCTTTTCTCACATTGGATACATTGATATATATGTGATATATGTTAAATGTATCATGTTAGGTTACAAATGCAACTAGGGTTAATGAGGGTTAAACCATGCTAGGGTTAAGATTAGGGTTTGAATTTTATCATTAAGTAATTCAAATACTATGGATAATTGTCATGGTTGATATTTGTTGAAAGCTTGTAGAAGGTTGTAAGCATCTTTGACTTTGTCCATTTTCTTTGTCTAGCTTAAGATATTTTTTGACCTAACCTTTAACCCTGGCTCATGGTTAACTCTCTACAAGGGTTAAGCATGACATGCTTAACCCTTGGTTGCATTTCTAACCTCACAAATAATTCATTTGATGAGTTAATTCTTCTTCTTCTTCCTCAAAACTTTCTAGCTTCAATGGTGGTATGAGAAAAAGTGTGAGAAAATCAAATCTAAAGTGAGCCCACTTCCTACTTCATCATCCTCTACTACTTGCCATTTAGTATAGGGTGTTTTCTTCACTAATTCCATGGTTAGTGAAGAGATAGCTTGGGTTAGTGTCTCCCCAACGTAGATCATCTTCGGCCTCGAAGACTTCGAAGCAAGCATGTTCGTTTCTTCATCGGAGCCTCTCTAGAGTCCGGTGTTCACAATCGCAGCGAAAGGGACTACTACACGGAGCTATTGAAGTGAAGGACCGGTCTACAAAGGTTGTATTCCTTGCTCACTACACTTGCAAAGTGTTTGCATTTATATTTCCGTCGATTTCTAGTTAACGATTCAAAGTTAGGGTTAGTTAGAACGGCAAAATTTTAATTTGGCATGGATGATGCCTCCCGAAACCTTGCTGCCATCCTAGGTAACCTTGCAGTGGTTTCAGAGCCATGCTAGAAATTTATACGGATTTTGTTAGAATTACGAAACCGAAATACTCCGAAACTTGCATCGCCAAAACCTGCTTGCTGTCGATTTTAAAATGTTATCAAAAAAAATTTCAAACAAATACAGAGTGATGTATGGGATATATCATTAACACATACAAAATTTCAGGGCATTCCCAAAAATTTTGGCCGGCCCATATAGGGTGATCTCGGCCAAATCCGAGCCCCTCCCCCTGATTTTTTGCCTGTGTTCCAATGACTTGGTTTTGATGTTTCAGGTATTGTTTGTTTTTTCTAATTTTGCATGTGATGTAATCTTACACTATAAACAATTCGGAGTGTTTCGTATTCGTAGTTTTAACATTGTTTCGGGTTATTCACATATTATCTAGACGAAGTTAAAAAGTTCAATCGAATGTCAAAAACCCATTTTTCCAACTTTAACGTATTCTGAAAAACATGAAAGTGATTTTATGAACCCTCTAGAAGAATGAAACCCTAACTCGACTTTTTAGATCGCGGAACCGCGGTCAAACCCTAGGGTTTGCCGCAGTTCCGTGGCAACATGAGTGAGGCTTGGGTTTGCCATTCTACGGCTGGTGCATAGGTACTGTGGCATATTCTGGGTATTATTAAAACTGTGCTCAAGTATTGAGCTGTCGGGAAATTGTGGGACTTTGATGGATCGATTGAAAAGTTTAATGTCGTCCGGATATTATGTGATGAGATACAATATTTGGAATCCAGAAGTAGTTATGAGATAACTAATTTGAATATTATAAATCTAGCAATTTAGTCTCATTTGATCGGTTGCCACGGGATTTTGATGTGATCAAAAGTCCGTCGCAATCACGTAGCGTACGCGGATACTCGCCGGGTAAACTTAATATATAGCCACGATCCATAGCCCCGACCAAGTGACTGTAGGAGAACTCCGTCGCCAAAAGCATCCGTTCGGGTGCTCGCGGCAGCGGTGTTCCACCTTAGTGCACTTCGTCGACGGTATCGGGGGGTGCGTCCGTCTACTAAAGTTTCCGACGAGCATTCGATCAGGATGTCGGGAATCTTGTTGAATTGCCCGACTGGATATTGAAAAGTGTTTTCGATATTAAGGCTAAAATGCGGGGTTTATAATTGTTAGGCATGAAATCCAAAGTATAAGATATTTCGGGTTTATGATGTCTAAAGTGGTTGCGAATTCCAACTGTTGTAGTTTTTCACTTTCTTTTCTGCGACCATAAGTGTAATATGTGGTGTATCGCCGGTTTCGGTGCTGTATGTCAACGACAATTGGGATACACATATTTACTTACGTTGATGACATGTGATGTTATGTGTTGCTGGGATATGTTATATTGGATCGTCGTGTTTTGAATAGCCGGGGGTTTTATGTGAGATGAGAATTTTTCATTTTCATTCATGTAAAATTCATTGTATGTAATATTCTTTTATTGGGACACTTCCGGGTTGAGGATGATGTCACCATTGTATATTGTTTACTTTTCCGCATTAGGATAGACCCAAGGCGGGCAAGTAACCGGGTTTTAGGGTCCAGTGGGAGACCATCTCGAGGAGTCGAGACCGGGTCTCCTAACTCCAGAATTGGTAGGGTTGCTTGCTTCTCTCGTAGGGGTCTAGGGGTGTGGGATTGGCTATTCATCACGACCGTGGAATCCGTGTTTTATACAGGCTTAATTTAAAACACGGAAATCCTAGTATATCCAATATTTCATATGTTTTATTCTGCTGCGATGTTCTGTGATGAGATCATATTACTGCCTGAGACGAATGCTTATATTATATATATGTGATATATATTATATATTATTGATTTCGTTTCATTTGTTATGCTTGGGAAGCATAATAAATGGGACTTCATTAATGTGATTAATGAAATAAAAGAAACCTAAAAATGTTGTAGAAACTTGTCTCGAAAACTGATAGCTCTGGTTCTTGCTTTGCATAGCGGTATTCCTTGTAGAATATCCAGCACCTTATTCGATAAGGAAAGATCCGAGATCCCTTCACCGGGGGTGACCACTTTAGCGAAACTAGCAGATGCTACAAACTCGGTTTGCCTTTTGATTGCTTTTATAGTTTCTGCTTTGCATAGTGGTATTTGTGAAATATCCTGCACCTTATTCGATAAGGAAAGAGCCGAGATCCCTTCACCGGGAGTGACCTCTTTAGCAAAACTAGTAAAAGCCTCAAAAACACTCCTTTTCAAAATCACTCAATTCTACGACGAGATCAAGTTCATTACGCAAAGGGTTTTCTTAAAAACCTGTCGTAACCCTCCGTCATTTCAGATAAGTAATAGTTAGTATTCGTGCTGCGTTTGTTGACCTCTGTCAAGGTGTAGTGTGCGGTAGCTGATTAGTGCTTATCTGCATAGCATACGATGTGATTGATTTAGGGTATTCGTGTGACCTTGTTGACCTCTGTCAAGAGTCGTGCGGGTGGGTTTACTTCAATCAGGAAATGACGGGTTGACTAGCAGCCTATGGTTTGTTGACTTTTGTCAAGGTTATAGGACGCTAGGGGCAAAACATTATCGGGAATTTCAAGTGTTGAAATTTGCAATGAGATTGCATACCTCCTATGAGATAGTTGGATCCCGATACCCACTGCAAGTACGAGTTACTCCTGGGAGAGTTTTACACATTACAATTAGCCGATCAAGTAGATGTCTAGAAAGGTGTCAACAGGGTTACGCCCCTGGGAAAACGAGGTTTATTTTAATTAGGTCTATACGAAAGCATAGGGAACCTCCCTCAAAGTACCGGCACTGGCCTGGCTGAAAGATTGGCGAACTTGTAGGGTGTAATTAATCCCGGCTAGTCTTTCCTTTTAGGGTTTGAAGGAAGTTTTAACTAAAACAGTGGGAGACATCCTAATTAGATAAATTAATAACCAATCTAATCTTGCAAGAGTATATGCTGAGTGTTTTCTTCTCTCTCTCTCTCCAGGTAGCGACCATGTCACGCCTTAATCAAGATAATAATACAGATGTATTGACCGAACCCGCTTGTTATACTGAGCTAAGGAACATTGGTCCCGCTCCAACTTATAATTGTTATAAGACTGAGCAGGAAATAGGGGATTACCAGGATTCCCGTGCCGTCCAAACGAAGAAAGTGCATGCTGATGCATCTTCTTCGGGTGTGTTCATTACCGAGAACTGTTTCTCAGTATCCTCTACGTCCTGGGTATGTGATACCGGATCAGGATCCCACATATGTAATATGTTACATAGGCTACAGATTAGTAGAGAACTGAGAACGGGTGATAAGTTTCACAAGTTGGAAACGGTGCAAGTGTTGTAGCCAAGTTTGTTGGCAGTTATCACCCTGTATTACCAAATATATTGATTCTGAACGAATGTTATTAGATACCGAACCTGATATACAATATCATATCAGTCTCTTTATTTAGTAAAGAAGAATATAATTTTGTATTGTTAGATAATGTTTTGAACATTTCCTATATCAAGAGTTGATCGGTTCAGGCACGTTATCTAAAAACATATACGTTCTAAATCAAAGTACAGTTCTTAACGTATAGAACACACACAAAAAGAAGAGTTCAGAAACGAACGAATCCTTCTTGAAGCATTGTAGACTAGGTCATATCAATGCGACCCGACTAGCTAAGTTACATATAGATGCATGTTTAAATCAGTTTGAATTTATATCTTGTGAAACTTGCCAGTCATGTCACAAAGATAAGATGACCATAGCTCCGTTTACTGGAAACAGAGAAAGAGTTAGTGAACTCTTGGGATTGATACATGATGATGTATGTAGGTCCCCTGTCTACACATGCCAGGATTGATTCTTTGTACTTCATTACATTCATTGATGATCTCTCATGATTCGCACATGTGTTCCTGTTGAAACACAAGTCTGAAGTTTTTGAAAAATTCAAAGAATATAAGTTAGAAGTAAAGAACCACAATGGGTATAAGTATTATGTCCTTTGATGTGATCAAGGAGGAGAATACTTGAGCACGGAATTCCTGGACTATTCTAAAGGAGAATGAGATTCTCTCTCAGCATTACTCCTCCGTATACACCACAGCACGTTGGTATATCGAGGCGGAGCAATTGCACCCTATGTAATAAGGTGTGCTCTATGATGAGTACTACTGAGTTACCTATTTTCTTTTGGGGGTTATGCACTTGGGAAGCTGCATACCTATTGAATAGGGTTCTAATCAAATCAGGTGCCTACCACTCCATATGTGATATGGTATGCGAAGAGCCCGTTTCTTAAGGATGTTAAGATTTGGGGTTGTCCGGTCTATGTCTAAAAGCAAAATCCGGACAAGCTCGAGGCAAGGTCAGTTCTGTGGAAGTTTGTTGGATATCCTAAGCATTCGCAAGGGAATATCTTCTACCACACCGAGAAAAAAAAGGTGTTTTATTTCTCGGCATGCCACCTTTTTAGAAAAGGATTTTCTTGTGAAGAAATTAGTGGTCATGAGGTAGAACTGGAAGGAGTTCCAGCTATACAAACTGCAGCTGATGATTTGGTAGAACCGGAAGATTCAATAGCTCCCGACGAACCTCAGCCACTCCGCCGATCTAGTAGGGTTCCTCATCCACCTGAGAGATACTTTGGTTTTCTCTATGACGGTGGGAGCGAGGATTGCATCATGAGATGATGACCCAACTAGTTTCGAGTAGGCCATCAGGAGTGGAGGCTCTGTGAGAATGGCTGGATGCTAAGCGATCTGAGATGGAATCCATATACACCAACAAAGTATAGACTTTGGTTGCTTTATCTGAAGGGTTAAATCCCCATCAGGAGCAAGTATATCTTGAGAAGATTACTTGGTGTACATGGAAAAGTTGAGACTTTCAAAGCCAAGACTTGTTGCCAAAGGTTCTCGTCATCGACCAGATGTGGATAATGATGAAACCTTTTCTAGTCCCTATGCTTAAGTCCATCCAGATCCTACTTGCCATTGCTACATACCATGACTACGATATCTGGCAGTTGGGTGTCATGACTGCTTTTCTAAATGGTGAGTTAGAAGGGAGCGTCTATAAGTACACAGCCAGAGGGCTTCGTAGACAGTGGGAGCAGCGGAAACGTGTGCAAGTTGCTTTATGGGTTAAAGCAGGCATCGCGGAGTTGGAACATCTGTTTTGATGTGGTAGTCAAAGCGTTTGACTTCATCAAAATGGTAGATGAACCTTGTATATACAAAAAGGTAGTAGGGATTATGGTGGTGATCCTCGTATTGTACATGGATGACATACTCTTGATAGGAAAGGAGTTTCATATGCTACGTTCGGTCAATCTCCTCTTATCACAAGGATTCTCCATATAGGATCAAGCTGATACCTTCTAAATCCTAGGTTTTGGATATATGAGATAGATCTAAGTGGATGTTAAGATTCTCATTAGGTGTAGTGAGATGGTATCAATCGATCCTGGGAAGAATCATTGGATAGCTTCCAGGGTGGTAAGGACGACCGAATGTCAGTCACGGGCATTGTCTTTATCCTCAGTGGAGGGACGGTATGTTGGAAGAGTTCCAAGCTAGATGCCGTGGAAAGATAGATGCCGTGATGCCATGGCAAACTAGACAATAAAAGCTAGATACATTGCTACCAAAGAGGTAGTCTGGATGTACACAAGTTCATGAGATGAACTTCGTTCCTACGATTGTGTGACAATGGAGTTGTGGCTTAGGCCTAGGAACCCCCGTCCCATCTGTGATCCAGACATATTCTTAGGCAGTATCACCTGATCATGGAGATGGTTGATCTCCAGAGAGATCGAGGTTAGGAGAGTAGACACAGAGGAGAACAGCGCGGATCCACTCACAAAGGCCTATTCCCAGGAGAGACTTTTATGGGATGGTTGAGTATGTGATACTTCAACCACTGCTGATTGTTGGGTATATAATACTATAACAGATGGCCCTAGTGCAAGTGGGAGATTGTTAGTTATATGTATGCCCTAGAGGCCATTACTGTACATACGATGTATATTGTAGCGGATGCTTGGACATATATTTGGAGGACTTTCTTACTCGACATGATAGTATGCTATCTGATTGCTCTTTATCTTAACATGTACACTGATTGTCTTTATATTACATGTTGATAAAGCCCTTAGGATGAGTACTTGACTACCAGGACTATGATGTAGATCATACTAGTAGGAAAAGAGTAGTCGCTAAGTACATCCTTCAAATGTTCCTAGTCGAGGATGTATCGAGATAGAGCATCGATATACCAAAGTAGACTAGCGTATAGCTTCTCGACCCATGTAGATGGGCGATGGATGATCCCATATCCCTTGGTGTTTGACATCAGAGACAGTATACGAGTGCTCAGTGGAGACTGGGTACACTGAACGGACTCGCCGAGAACTCCCAGATGGTATTATACCTAACGTCAGATGGTAGTTCTCTGGTGACACTGGTACAGGTTAGTCTGTAGACCCGAGATCGTCATAGAGTCTTATATGATTCCCACCGTGCTTTGATTTCCACCTTACTATGTTCAAGAGAACGTGCAAAACGGTGGCTTTTGGGAACAGTTCCGAGTCACATGGAGGCAATGAGAGATAAGAGGGGTTTCGACTCTCCCGGTATTGGGAGTTGATGTTGTGCTGTGCTCGATTGGCTATAACAGGAAGTCCTTAGCCAAGGCTGCTTCAGAGATATACTGGTAAGTGTTATCGGTAGTTTCTCGACCCGTTATGAGCCTCATATCGACACGAGTTATCGAGTTACTGGGGTCTGACGTTGACGAGATATGCGACATATCAGACGAAGAGACCCAACTATACGGTAGTGTTACTGATTGGATTCGCAGGAGTGTGAGTAGGCTTGCTTGTTGATCTTCTGATCACTCAATACCCGGGTGGCCGTTACGTTTAGCAGACCGCTTGTGGCTTGTGGGTGTTTGATATGATCATCACCTGCTGCCGACGTATTGACGAGTCTTTAAAGTCCTACACAGGGGTTTCCTGGCTCAAGCGAAACGGAGTAGGAGCACATATGTGATATGTGTGGGACCGAGATTGATACGATATGAGATATCGTATTCTATTCTCGCGAATTGTGACATTGGTCGGGTATATGCGATGTAGCCGGGTTATCGGATCAAGTGTTGATTTGATAAGTTGTTACATATGATATTAGTCGGTTATAGGTGATATATCCGGATTATTAAATCAAGAGTTGATTTGATAATCTAATGTATAATTATATATTTGATATATTACATTACATTAAATAGTATTAGCTCACTTATGATTTCTTTCTCACATTAGATACATTGATGTATATGTGATATATGTTAAATGTATCATGCTAGGTTACAAATGCAACTAGGGTTAATGAGGGTTAAACCATGCTAGGGTTAAGATTAGGGTTTGAATTTTATCATTAATTAATTCAAATACTATGGATAATTGTCACGGTTGATATTTGTTGAAAGCTTGTAGAAGGTTGTAAGCATCTTTGACTTTGTCCATTTTCTTTGTCTAGCTTAAGACATTTTTTGACCTAACCTTTAACCCTAGCTCATGGTTAACTCTCTACAAGGGTTAAGCATGACATCCTTAACCCTTGGTTGCATTTCTAACCTCACAAATAATTCATTTGATGAGTTAATTCTTCTTCTTCCTCCTCAAAGCTTTCTAGTTTCAATGGAGGTATGAGAAAAAGTGTGAGAAAATCAAATCTAAAGTGAGCCCACTTGCTACTTCATCATCCTCTACTACTTGCTATTTAGTATAGGGTGTTTGCTTCACTAATTCCATGGTTAATGAAGAGATAGCTTGGGTTAGTGTCTCCCCGACGTAGATCATCTTCGGCCTCGAAGATTTCGAAGCAAGCAAGTTCGTTTCTTCATCGGAGCCTCTCTAGAGTCCGGAGTTCACGATCGCAGCGAAAGGGACTACTACACGGAGCTATTGAAGTGAAGGACCAGTCTACAAAGGTTGTATTCCTTTCTCACTACACTTGCAAAGTGTTTGCAGTTATATTTCCGTCGATTTCGAGTCAACGATTCAAAGTTGGGGTTAGCTAGAACGGCAAAATTTTAATTTGGCATGGACGATACCTCCCGAAACCTTGTTGCCGTCCTAGGTAACCCTGGATGGGGGACCCTGTATCTCTCTGAAGATGTTGAAGAATTACAACGACATATATTAGAGGTATGAAGAGATGTACCCTTGAACCAAATTCCAGATCGAGGGAAGAGATCATGGTGGAATGAACATCATCTTAGATGCCAGGAGTTCATTGCCTATTTCTGAGACTCGGATCAATTTTGATAAAACCTGAGTATAATGAGGGCTCGGTTGATTGATGACCAAAAAAGGGTTTTGGCTTCAGGAGACTTGGTTAATTTGGGCTAATGTTGGCCTCTCATAGTGTTAAACACTAGTGTATGATCAGCGCTCATGTGCTCTCACGTGAGGCGCTTGAAATAGTGTTAAACACTAAGAATTTGAGACGCTCATGTGGGATCTTGTGGGGCGCTTGAAGTAGTGTTAAACATTAAGAATTTGATGCGCTCACATGGGGTCACGTGAGACGCTTGAAGTAGTGTTAAACACTAAGAATTTGATGCGCTCATGTGGGGTCACGTGAGGCGCTTGAAGGTGGCGCTGCTCCTTTAGGTTTATTCGCTTATTTCTTTTCTGAATGCTAAGCACTATTGGGTCACGTGGGATCACGTGAGGCGCCCCAAGAATTGAAACTGCCCTTTGATTTATTCCCTTTCTACTTTATAAAAGTTAAGCACTGCTTGGGGGTCACGTGGGGCCACGTGAGGCGCCCCAAAAAAATAGGGTTTATTCCCTTTTCTCTTTTATAAGTGCTGAGCACTTCTCAAGAGTCACGTAGGATCACATGAGGCGCCCCAAAAATAGGGTTTATTCCTTTTCTCTTTTATAAATGCTGAGCACTTCTCAGGTGTCACGTGGGGCCACGTGAGGCACTCCAAAAATAGGGTTTATTCTCTTTTCTCTTTTATAAGTGCTGAGCACTTCTCAAGGGTCACGTGGGGTCACGTGACTAGATCTCAGTCTTTCCTTTTTCGTTCCTCAAATGTGCTCACTTGGGAACACGTGAGCTTTTATTGTTTAGCGTTGAATGCTAATGAATCACCAGGCTATTCTTCTATGGTTCTGGGGAATCAAGTTCTCCTTTTGTTCTTTAAAAGGATTAAATTGTTTTTAAAGGGTTAAACCCTAGTTTCATAAGAATTAAATTCCCATATGTTTTGTAAGAGTTAAACTCTTTTGGATTCAGTTCTTTCCCCTAGGTTTTGAATCTGCATGACAGAATCTCCCCGACGAGAATTAAATTCTCAACTCGTAGGGAGATCTGCTTCTGCAGATCTTAACCATAGGAAGAACTAATTTCATTGAGAAGAGTTAAACTCTTGGTTTGAGAATTAAATTCTCTTTTTGTGGGAGCTTTTGAGAGGGGTTCTTCTTCTTTAAAGAATTAAATTCTCTTTCTATTTTTCTTCCTCTCTCCCTCCGTCTCCTTTTTCTCCTGCCCTTGCTCCTATTTATATGAGAAGAAAAAGAATCAATTTGTTAAGAGAATCCCTCATTGAGAGATCATGATTGATTTCATGATCTTTTAGATCAATCGGTGAATTTTATTCACCATTGGATTTTTTAATCCAAAGGCCCTCTGTTTAATAGAGAAGATCTTTTGTTTGTTTAACAAGATTATGGATATCTTGTTAGTTTTGATAAGATTAGAATTTTATTCTATCATATCTTTTTAGTTTAACAAGATCATAAATATATTTTCTTAATATAGAATTTAATTCTATCATATAGATATCTCGTTAGTTTAATTAGATTAGAATTTTATTCTAACATAGAATTCTGATCATATGAATATCTTGTTAATTTAACAAGATTAGGAAAATATTTTCCTATGATAGAACTTTATTCTACCAGATGATCACCGCTGGATCTTTGATCCAAAGGTCCTTTGTTTGACAAATAAGATCTTTTTAGTTTGAGAAAGATCAAGAAAATATTTCCCAAAATAGAATTTAATTCTAGAATTTGATAGGAGTATTTTAAATTGGGACGCTCACATGCTTTGCATGTGAGAGGCAAGAGAACTCATGTGTTTAACACGTGGCCCCTACTGTGGGTTTTAGCCTGTTTATGAGCGCTCACGTGTTTTACACGTGAGGCCTGTTTGGCCATTGGTGATTTATGTTCAACGCTTATATGCTTTGCATATGAGTGCTCACGTGTTTTACACGTGAGGCCTGTTTGGCACTTTAAGTTTATTTTACTCAGCGCTCATATGCTTTGCCTATGAGCGCTCACGTGTTTTACACGTGAGGCCAAATTTTGAGGACTCTCCCCCCGTTTTATAAGGGAACAAGTAGCTCTTGGCCGAAAATTTTGGCGGGAACAGCACTTTTAAATGATAACTTCAATGCGACGCTACGACTTTTCAAATGGTATTTTTTTTCAAAAACATCGCAGCCCCTTTTTTCTAAAACAACGATTCGTACTATTTTAAACTATAATTGTATGGCTCATACGTAGTTGCGTATTTTTTATACTGTTTGCGTTTACAATTTCTTATTTCTGCATATGCTCGCATTTCTTTCGTTTACGATATATATATACTACTACGTTTCATACCCATAACTTTACCTGACTTCGTCTATTATGACACACGCACCGTTACCGATGATGCACATGTTGCACGATACTTACTCGTATGCTCACACACATATCATCGGTAATTGCCATGCCACGTACACAGATAGAATTTGTAATGTTACCTTATCACCTTATAAGCTGTTAGCATTTTAGTTACTTATTAGTACTCAGTACCACATATTATTACAGATATTGCACTTTCTTTACATTGTTATACGACACGCTCATATTAACACACTTGCTATGAATTATAATATTGTCCTGTGCCTATACATATTGTTCATTATTGCCACGTGCTTATAAGATTCTGTTTTCATGAGATTTCTGGATTTGAGAAACCGCAAATATTATTTAAAAACGCGGTTTTCTCTTGATATGATATTTCGGCGTCCACCATGATATTTCTTAGTTCTGAGCTATGATTATTATCTGAATCGAGGCAGAAGGAGAGAGACCGATTGTGGATACATGGTGGACTCAGTACGGTACCCCGGGACAAGAAGATTGTATAGAAAGGCGTTGAGCCTGGCAGAGAAACACTACCTACCAGTGACAATATTGGACTTGGCGGATATCCAAAAGATACCGACCGGAGTGATATGAGACAGATGGATATGAAGACCGATCTGATGAGATGGTGTTTGAGATATGAGGTCCGATCCGATGAGACGACGTCTTAGATATAAGGATTTACGTGCTGGACACAGGATTTATGATGATTTCGAGTGTCGATGCTGGACACTCATGATTTTATGATGATTTTGATGTGTCATTGATGGACACATGTTGGATGATACATATATATGATACAGATGATAAGATACCATACATTGATACAGGCACGATATTATATATATATATATATATATATACACACACACACACACGACTACCTTCGATACAACACGGTATGATATTACTATTATTGTATAACCTAGGTAGATCGTTATACATTCGATTTCTACCTGATGATGCCTTCTACTCACGAGTTGGTAACTCATCCCTGTTGTGCCATAGTTTTCTTGCAGGAACGACCGTTCGGATCAGTCGCGGCTTGCTGGCACATTGCTTCTTTTGGGTGGTTGCTTGGTTGGTAGGTTACACTTCGGATCGTAACCACCGCTTGTATGCTATTTATTATTCATTTGTATCTAATTAAAAGCTTCATCAACCAGACTGTGTATATTTGGTAGACTTAGAGACCAGATGTATATTCTTTGGACTTAGTGACGAGACTAGTATATTATGCGGATATGGTTGATTGATGATGTTTTGGTTTTCTTTATTCTTTTCTGAGTTGATCTTTGCCTTGGGCGTCATATATTTACTTGCGTGGTTGCGTTTCCGCCGATTGGTGAAAAGCTAGCTCCCGCTTGGAGATACCTATATTATTATCGTTTATGTTCTGTTTTGATCAAAATTTATAAAGGAGGTGCTGTCCAAATTTCAAATGACGAAAACGTTTTTAAATTATAGTATATAATCCACCTGCATTTCAAACGAACTTTATTTATACTTTAAAAAGAAAGAACTTGATTTCATTTATACCCTTTTCAATACTCCACCTCCACTATTTTACTTTAAAAAGTTTAGATTTCTGGTTTTCGGCTTACTTGGGTTACATTGGGGTCCAATAGACTTCACGTGATTCAAGTGCCGGTCACGTGCCATTTTCGGGACGTGACAAAGTTGGTATTAGAGTATTAGATTTAACCTTTGTTGGAGTTTAGATTTAACTATGCAGAGTGTAGGGCGTATATTTCGGAATCTAGGCTTGACCTTACGGAACTTAGAATTGACTGAGAGGATATTAGACCCGAACTTTCGTTACGTGAGTTGACCTTGGTTGATAGAGTAGGAAACTCAAGTAGAGTAACATACCGTGTGTATGTTCTGCGGCATACTTATGATACGATGCTCCGCTTAAATAACCTTTGAGATTCGTATTTCTATTCGTTCTTATGATCTATCCTCATCGATATTTGTTTGCGGTTCCTGTCACTATGGCTACGAGAGCCGAGAGGGTTGCGGCTAGAGATGCGCTCAGAGTGAGCTCGTCATAGACGAGGATTGACCAAGGTATTATTCCGATGACACAGGAACAGAATGATTTCTTGTTTATGTTACGATTTCTCGTTTGAGGCGAGTGTTCTGGATCTGCACCAGATGATAGGGCCATTGCCTGAGGACGGTCAGATTGAGAGGACTGTTGACATACATCCTACTCCATAGATCGTTGTGTTGTATACCGTGTAGAAAGATATATCAGCCATTGCTGGGATTGACAAGATGTCACCTCCAGAGTTCACGAAGATGAAACTGCATGAGTTTACAGGCCGGGATGTGACAGAGGACCCCTAGTCATTTTTGGATTAAGCGATTAAGATATTTCATTCGTTTGGATGCCTCAATGCAAGATTAGTTGAGTTGGCTAGTTTCAGTTTGAAGGGTCTTGCTCAGACCTGACGTGAGTCGATCGAGAGAGGACGAGTAGTGTGTATTCCTCCGATGGAATGGAAAAGTTCTCGAGGGCGAATTTCACCATATTTCTTCCATCGAGTGTTGGAGATGTCCGAGTTCATAGTTTCGAGTCTTTGCGAAATACTCCGGATGTGACCGTAGCTGAATATAGATTGTAGTTTACACAACCTCGAGATATGACCCCGAATTGGTCGATGTCGATGAGAAGTAGATTAAGAGGTTCATGCAAGATCTCATGAGTTGTCGTTCCTCTCCGTTGATGCCAGAGTTTGGATACGTACGCAGAGACGTTAGATATAACCACCATTTCAGAGGAAAGTTGAGAATGCAATTGTTCCGGAATGGAAACAGATTAATTTAAGAGTGCCAGTTTCCGTGCAGTTCAGAAGAGATGGGATCGGAAGAGACGGTGGCAGATTCTTTCCAGGATACCACAGTGATAGAGATTTGGACCCAGGATTGATTGTATGGCACGTATTCAGAGGGCCAGAGGCCACCGTCGTTGACGTGCTATGTTGCGAGTGGCCAGGTTAATCGGCCAGGAGATGTTCAAAGAGGCATCAGAGCGAGGCCGTTTCCATCGTTACTCCTTACCATGCTGTCAAGCCAGGAGATCCTGGAATTGGTGATCCACAGAGAGAACAAGGACCCAGAGATAAAGGATGCCAGACCGTGGGCAGAAAACAAGTAGGAATTTTTGCTCTGCCGGCTCCGGGTGCACAGACACCTTTCGACATTGAAGGAGGTGTACCTCAATGTCATTTATTTATGATTTGTGTTTTGGTGATTCTAGTATCACGTTTTCGTCAATTTGATTCTTATGTTTTGATGATTGAGTTTCATGATTGATATTTTGTGCACAGCAGTTGCACTTGATTTATGTTTTTATACACTAGTTACACTTGATTTGTGTTTTTGTGCATATCAATTGCACTTGGTATTATTTTTGTGCATGTCGTTGCACATAGTGATGATTTTATGCACTCCGATGTACTTGATTTTGATTTCGTGCATATTGTATGCACCTTGTTTTGACTTTTGCACTCGATGTTGTTTTGTGCACCCAGTTGCACATATTTATGATTTCGTATATTTCGATATACTCGATTTTGATTTCGTGCATGTTGTATACACCTGATTTTGACTCGTGCACTCGATGTTGTTTACCTGCGCTTTCGATGTATTGATATGGTTTTCGTGCACGTCAATTGCACCAGAATTATGTTTTCGTGCACCCTGTTGCACTAGATACTTTTGTATAGACATGATGCACTGGATTTAGATTTTCATGCACACTCGGCGCACTTGATTGGTTTTGTGCACATTCGATGCACTTGAGAATTTTTGTGCACATTTTATGCACTTGATTAAGATTTTTGTGCCCTCTGGATGCACTTGATATTGTTATCGTGCATACCCGTTGCACTTAGTTTTCACTTTTGTGCACACCCGTTGCACTTAGTTTTCATTTTCGTGCACATTCGTGGCACTTAATTTTGACTTCGGTTTTCGTGCACACCAAACGCACATGGATTTATTTTCATATACACTTATTGGGATTGAATTTTTTTTAGCATCATATTTTTATGACATATATTATATTATGCAGTAGTAAAGCAGGACTAGTCTGAGTATAGTACCTGAGTGTTTTTGCATGCATAGATATTTACTGAAGAGGTTTTCAAAAGGAGCTATAGTCTCACTATTTTCCTACGTGTCCATGAGCGACACGAAATTTTACAAAAGGAAAACCCTTCTAAATCATTTTCAAAAGGCGGGACGTATATCTTAAGCAAAACGCATATCGATACACACACACACACATATTTCTTCAAAAATGAACGTCCGCTACTTGTACCGTGATATATGCATCACACAACGATTTGAAAAAGGATTTTTCATACATTTTTCAGCTACTTAAATAATTTTACATGGATGCGTACTATATACGTATTATGGTCTTGATTATATTATACTTGATTTAAACAGTAGATTTCGCAACTTGTATTTTCATCATAACTCGTATGATTTGCATGACGCTTGACGGAGTTTCGATTACTGAGTTTTGCACTCGTTTTCATGTGCACGTGTTGCGCTATGATATGTTTAGCTTATTCATGATTTCGGAGCCCCGTAGATTTGATTTTCTTTACTGAAATGTTTTAAGACTTGGAGTGTTTAAATTTACATCCGGGGACCGAATTTATTTAAGGGAGAAAGATTGTAACATTTCAGAAAATATAAAATATTATTTTGGAATTTAAATAATAAAATAATAAATTTCACGGATATTATACTAATAAAGATTTGAGTTTTCATAGAATGGTATAATTTTATACCTATATTTTGGAAAATAATTGGGATTTATAATGAATTATCATTTATGAATGCATTTATTTGATTTGGGCTTTTTATAAATTAATATATATTTATTTACATACAAGTTTAATGTTAAACTTGATTAGTATTTCCTAATTATGCATTGAACCAAGTTTATTTTGTTAAATCATGTTTTAATGTGTCATGACACATTTCATTTGTATTCTATGCGTGTTTTTTTTTCATTTTTGGTTTTTCATTTGCAATGAAAAGAAAAGATAAGAAAAGAAAAGAAAAGTATGAGGGGGAAAAGGAGACAATAGGGTATGGTCATGAGAGAGCGAGTGAGAGAGAGATATAGTTGTATTAACCATTTGCTTTTCATCATTTTCATCTTCATTCTTCATCTCCTTCATCTCCTTCATCTTCTTCTTTCTCTTCTTCCTCCACCACCATCACTACCATCCCACAAACACTCCAAAATCAACTCAAAACCATATAAAGCCTTCACAAAAAATGTTCTTAATCTCATCCTAAACTACATGGTGGGATCAAGTTTATGTTTTGAGCACTTTAGGCCATCTTGGAATTTTTTTGAGTTGCCATATGAGGTAAAACTCCCTCCTCAAACCATGTTTTAAATTAGTTTTCCTTCACACATTAGTTAAAGTATAAAAGTCCATGTTTTCTAGACTTAGAATTTCTAAAGTGAGACTTGATGGGGGGAACTAGTAGTAGAAGTGTGGTTAAGAGTTTAGAGTGTAATTACTAGCCTAGTAGTGATAGAATCTCTAGTCTAGAAGAGTTTAGAAGTTCCTAAGATAAGTTTAGAATTTTCCGATGTCGGTTTTTCATTGAGACTAGAGGATCAAATGGAATCTGGTACTGCTTGGGAACTCTGAAAATTAAATAGAGCATATAGAGAGATGTATAGACCAGTTGAAAGCCACCCTAGTAGCCCGAGCCCTTATCTCTTTATCTTGGCTGCCGTTTTATTCATTTTGACGGCAATTTGCAGGTCAATTTTGGAATTAGGCTCTGAAACTTTGTATAGCTTATTCATTAGATAACTAAGACTAACCTATACGCTAAAAAGTCTCCTATCGCCTTAAGAAAAATGTAGAGTCGTTTTACTTGATTTCTGTCAATATTTTCCGATATTTGAAACTTGGTTTTTGGATTTTCATGATGTGACTTGGTCGTTTGATGTTCGTATGTCGACGTCGGGGGTTATTTTGTTATTTTAGCATGCATTGACCATAAGTTCTAATCTATGTGCGCTTCACTCGTCGTATCGGTTTTTGGATATGGATTTTTATGAAATTCGATTCGGCTTTTTATTGGATTTTGGTTGTGGATTCTATTGCAGGTACATTCGTGTGGACTTCCGAGACGACGAAGGAGAGCAAGACGTTCGTCGACATCGATTAGGGCAAGGCGTGTCGAGGTAAGTAGATATATATTTATGGGGGAAGTCGGATGGATGGCGTATAGCACCCCCGCAACCGTAGAATTAGGATATGTGTGTGTATGTGTGTGTGTGTATTAGATAAGTATACTTAATCAATAGGTTTTGATAGACTACCATATTCGTATAGTTCTATATTTAGTAGAATGATATACCCTTAGTACTATTCCTAGTCTATGAGCTATATCTACTTATGTAAGTATTTACACACACATGATTACCTTATATGATATAAGTCTACTAACGATATGAAGTTATTTTATGATATGATGATACGAGTCGATATGATATGATGACATGAGGCGATGAGATATGATAATATATGAGATAACATATGATGAGATGAGATGATATACGTAACTACAGATCCGTACTATTGATTTGATGATATCGTATGATAGATATTCCGTACGTGATATGATGAGAATGGATCGTCGATATTTATTTTCGACTCGAAAAGTAATGATTAAAATCCTTAAAATAGTTATTGTGGTATATTTAGAGCCATACCTACTTTCAAAAACTAACGAATCGTTATGCACTTTTAAATGATAATTTCAAGTGGACGCTACGACTTTTCAAATGGTATTTTTTTCAAAAACACCGCAGCCTCTATTTTCTAAAACAACGATCGTATTATTTTAAACTATTATGGCTCATACGTAGTTGCGTATTTTTTATAATGTCCACGTTTACGATTTCTTATTTATGCATACGCTCGCATTTCTTTCGTTTACGATATATATATACTACTACATTTCATACCCTTATCTTTACCCGACTTCATCTGCTAAGACACACGCACTATTACCGATAATGCACATGTTGCACGTACACTTACTCGCATGCTCACACACACATCATCGATAATTGCCATGCCACGTACACAGATAGAACTCGTAATGTTACCTTATCACCTCATAAGCTGTTAGCATTTTAGTTACTTATTAGTACCCAGTACCACATGTTATTATAGATATTGCACTTTCTTTACATTGTTATACGACACGCTTATATGAACACACTTGCTATGCATTATAGTATTGTTTTGTGTCTGTACATATTGTTCATTTTTGCTACGTGCTTATGAGATTCTGTTTTCATGAGATTTCTGGATTTGAGAAACCGCAGATATTATTTAAAAATGTGGTTTTCTCTTAATATGATATTTCGGCGTCCGCCATGAGATTTCTTAGTTCTGAGCTATGATTATTATCCGAATCGAGACAGGGGGAGAGAGACCGATTGCGGATACATGGTGGACCCGGTACGGTATCCCGAGCAAGAAGATCATATAGAAAGGCGTTAAGTCTAGCAAAGGAACACTAGCTACCGGTAACAGTTTTGGATTCGGCGGATATCCGGAGGATACCGACCAGAGTGATATAAGACAGATGGATATGAGGACTGATCTGATGAGACGGTGCCTGAGATATGAGGGTCAATCCGATAAGACGGCGCCTGAGATATGAGGATTTACGTGTCGATGCTGGACACGGGATTTATGATGATTTCAAGTGTCGATGCTGGACACTCAGGATTTTATGATAATTTTGATGTGTCGTTGATTGACACACGTTGGATGATACATATATATGACACAGATGATATGGTACCACACATTGATACAGGCACTATATGTGTGTGTGTGTGTGTGTATACATGACTACCTTTAATACAACACAGTACGATATTACTATTATTGTAGGTAGATCGTTATACATTCGATTTCTACCTGATGATGTCTTCTACTCATGAGTTGGTAATTCACTCCCGTTGTGCCATAGTTTTCTTGCAGGATCGACCGCTCGGATCAGTAGCGGCTTGCTGGCACATTGCTTCTTTTGGGTGGTCACTTGGTAGGTTGCTTACACTTCGGATCATAAGTACTGCTTGTATACTATTTATTATTCATTTGTATCTAGTTAAAAACTCCATCAACCAGACTATATATATTTGGTAGACTTAGAGACCAATAGTATATTCTTTGGACTTAGTAACGAGACTTGTATATTATGTGGATATGGTTGATTGATGATGTTTTGGTTTTCTTTATTCTTTTCTGAGTTGATCTTCGCCTTGGGCGTCGTATAACTACTTGCGTGGTTGTGTTTTCGTCGATTGGCGAAGAGCTAGCTTCCGCTTCGGATGCCTATATTATTATCGTTTATGTTCTGTTTTGATCAAAATTTATAAAGGGGGTGCTGCCCAAATTTCAAACGACGAAAACGTTTTCAAATTATAGTATATAATCCACTTGCATTTCAAACGAACTTTATTTATACTTCAAAAAGAAAGAACTTGATTTCATTTATACCCTTTTCAAAACTCCACCTCCACTATTTTACTTTAAAAGGTTTAGATTCCTGATTTTCAGTTTGCTTAGATTACAGTGGGATCCAATAGACTTCACGTGATTCAAGTGCAACTCACGTGCCATCTTCGGGACGTGAAATTTATTCATAAAAAATACATTAAAATTGTTTATTACATAATTTCCTTCTTGGAATAGGGAAAGCCAGCCTCTTCATGTTTGGGCTCGACTTGGGCATGGGCCCACTTGGTCTGGGTTTGGACTCGCTTGCTCATGCTTGGGTCTACTTGACTCCGTTTCGGGTTTAGACCCTCTTGTTCGCGGTTTGAATTTGACTTTGACTTTTGGTCAACGGGGTGTAATTTTTTGACCCCAACATCACGCCCTACGGACGACCATATTAGTTTCCGTATACAATCTAAGGACAGCTCTAAAATAAACAATATACAACCCGGCACGAAATGATATCTATGGAGAAGGAGAAAATTGTTATCACGTAGTGATAATGTAATTGACTGCAGGGGTTTGCGCCTACAGGAAAAAGTGTCCACATAATCAAAAAACCCTCACATATGAGGGTGAATCTGATAAATCTGCTACAACGGTCATATCCATCCAAACCTCTGATATACGGTATCATAAATCAACTTGATATTTTCGGAGAGGTGGATGGATATATTCCATATAGTATTTACCCCCGTATTCAGGTTAGACGCGCTCTCCGTGTCACAGTTTCTCGTTTCCGGCGGTAAACAGTTAGCACATGAAAATACCGATATTTTCATAATTATCAAAAATTTATGTTTCATTTGTTTTTTCAATATAATGCATGCTATACACCAGATGAAATAGCGAAGTTTTCAAAAATCCCAAATTTTCTGTTCTTTCAAAAAATTTAAATAGCATATGAAAATACAGAAAATTTTAAAATTTTTTGTTTTCTTTCTTTTTTCAATATTATGCAGCCTATATACCACATAAAAATCTCTAATTTTGATAATCTCAATTTTTTTGTATCATTCACAATTTTTATATTTTACATGCACATGAAAATATTGAATTTTCCAAAAATGTCAAAAACTCCTGTTTTTTTGTTTTTCTATATTTTTTTGCAATGCCAATCGAAAATCGTGAAATTTTTAACTCTTAGAAAAAAAAATTCCGATTTTTCGATATTTTGCATGTTATAGCATAAAAAATTGAAAAAATTTCAATATTTTGCATGCTATATTCAAAAATCGTAAATTTTTTTAATATTTTGCATATTAAAGCATAAACAAAAATTGTAATTTTTTCAATATTTTACCAGTAAACTTAAGCGTTGAGAGAAAAAATAGAAAGAGATTTTAAAAACTGAGACCGATCAGAATTTTTCCATCATACTATCCTAACGGGGGAAAAAGTAATTAATATTAAGTATGGAGCCAAAATAAATTTTTTTTCATGAACCAAATATAATTAGAGAATTAAAGGGGCTAAATACCATTAATGTCTTTATATATGTATGTCTTTATATATGCCGATTGAGATGAATGATGCCAATATTTAAAAATATGGATAGATTGTTAACATTTTGACCGACAATAAGAATTTTTTCCCTTTCTATGCCTTTGACCCCAGCTTGTAAGGACTCTAGTGCTCGCGCCGCAAAACTCACGGCGAAGGCAGAAACGGAAACAAAAATTTTATAATAAGCACTAGAGACCTATACCCTAGAATCGATTCCAAACACTAAACTAGAAAACTAAACTAGTAAGGTTAGGGGGCTAGCTACCTTTGTAGTTTGTCCGCGCAATTGCGGAAGACCCCTCCACTGCTCCAAAAACTCTCGCAAAGCTCCGAAGTCGTCGGAAACGAGCTTAGACGCCGATCTTTCTCGTTGAAGATGATCCATCCGAGAGCACACAAATCAAGCTCTAGTCTCACACCAAATGATCTAGTGAAGCAACTCATGATCACAACTTGCTAGAAAATGATGGTGAGAATGATGTAGTGGTGGTAATCTCATGTTCTCTCTTTGTAAAATCTCCTCTAAAAAATGGAAGCTCAAAAAAGAAGAAAAGAGTGAAGAGGATGAGGATGTGATAATAATCCTTAAGCAAAATCCTCTCTCTCTCACTTTTATCCTTAGTCAAGTGGTGAATTACCGTATGACTCATGTCATGAGTCATGAGCCTACACTTGACTACAAGCTTCCAAAAGGGAAGAGATAATAACATATGTATACACACACACATATATACATATACATATATATACATAAACCAAGTATGTATTAAAATACATGTATCCGTATTCATACCAAAATACGAATACCATACTCGTATAAAGATATTAATACCTGTATTTATACAAATGCTCGTATTCGTATAAATACCGTATTTGTGTCAAAATACGAATACCCAAAAAGAGAGATAATAAGAGATATAATACTAGCTCATAATGATCCGGCTATCTTTCAAATCTGCCAGTATTATCAAAACGCCCGATTAAAGTACGTGCACTGAATACACGTATTTAATCGAACCTAGGTGTGTATCAAAATACGGACATACTACATCGTTTCGTCTGAACCGAGAAACCCTCTGTGTGGGACTCTAAAGACTCGACAATACGTTGGCAGTGGGTTTAACCACTAGCATATCAGCGGTACTAGGTATTGAACAAAAGGAAGATCGACGAGGAAACTCATTCGTATCCCTACTGAGCCTGTAAGTGACAATCTCCGTATAGTCCGGTCTTTTCGTCTAAGAGTATCGCATACCGGGTTTAGGGGTGGTTAACGTCAGACCCCTAATAACCCGATAAATCGTGTCGGTGTCAAGCCCATTATCAAACCGAGAAACTACTGATCTCCAATCAATAAATCCCATCTGCTCTGAGCAGGGACTTATGTTGATGGCCAACTGAACATAGCGCGACATCGACTTCCTATACCGAGAGAGACGAATTCCTGACGATCTCTCACTGCCTCCATATGGCTCGGGACTGTACCTAACTAAAACCTGTTTGCACGATTCGGTAGAGCCATGGTTGGAAAGTAATCTAAGTACAGCGGGAACTCACACGAGACAAATGACGATCTCAGATCAATAGACTACCTGTACGCATGTCAACTGAGAACTACTATCTGACGATAGATATATTACCATCTAAAAGTTCTCGACGAGTCCGTCCGGTGTACTCACCTCCAATGAGCACCTATATACAATCTTAGGTGCAGCACACCAATGGTTATGAGACCTACCACCGCCTCATCGGGGTCTAAAAACGTATGCACTAGTCTACTCTGAAATAGCAATGTCCAGTCTCGATACTCTCACGACTAGGGACATTTAGGATGTACTTATGGAATACCAAGCTCTCACAAGTATGATCGCCATCATAACTCTGGTAGTCAAGAAAAAATCATACGGGCTTTATCATTATGTATTCGCGACACGTAATAAAACATAAACACATCAATGATAAAGACAAACCAGATAGTATAATATCATATCGAGCAAGACTGTTCTATCTATATAGGTCTTCCTTCAATTATCATAATCGTCTAATTTCGATTACAATAATTGCCTTAAGAGTACTATATTCAACAATCTCCCACTTGCACTTAAGGCCAATTATTGCGGTATCGCATACACAAAGCTCGTGTGCTACCGAATACCCAACTTCTCTACTAACATCTCGTGTGTTCGAGAAATAGCCTCAGCGAGTGGATCCTCTACAATGCTTCTAACCATCTCTCTCTATATCTCAACTTCGAGGAGATCAACTATCTTCAGAACTGAGCGATACCCTGCCTCAGAATTTGTTTAGATACCTGATAGAACCA
Organism: Agapanthus africanus; assembly: GCA_030015575.1. Classification (NCBI taxonomy): domain Eukaryota; kingdom Viridiplantae; phylum Streptophyta; class Magnoliopsida; order Asparagales; family Amaryllidaceae; genus Agapanthus; species Agapanthus africanus. The sequence goes on from JASDDO010000014.1 coordinate 89,106,759, forward strand.
AGTTCATAAATGAATAACTTTATCCAACAAACTTCTTGGGCTGTATCACCCACTGATCATAATCAGCAACCTGCGCCATGTCTACTTCAGTATCCGCTTGGATCTCTGTCCAACATACTGCTCTTCAAAAGAGAATAAACTTATAAATATGACAGCCACTATGTCACCAGGTTTCATTGGAAGCCAAAATCGGTAATTATCTCCTGAAGGGGGCTACCATTACCCTACCCTAAGAACATCCTGATATGTTCTTCACTGCTTCCCATTATTTCTCCAGAATTAATATCTGCTTATTACACTAAGTGCAAAAATAACTTCTGGTCTGATACTTGATATTGCATGATTGACCCAATTGGCAAAGCAATTGGTATGTCATTAATGCAAGTCTCTCTCCTCATCAATCTAGAAAACATCTCTTTAAAGTGGGTGATTCCATCACCTGCGGATACACTACCACGTCAGGAGTCCTCCATTCTAAAATCTTTTATAATGGTGTCTAAATACTCAAATTGGGACACTTACCAAATCTAGATCTAACAACATAGATCTAGTTACCAAAATCCCAAATATATTATCCTGATCTTATATGGAGAAATTTTTGTGACAATAACCGATTGTAGTATAGGAACATCACTTTCTATTAAGAGTATGTTATTCAAATACCAGGACAGTACTCCCTACAACCTTCTTACTAGGTTCATCTGTTATTTTGATGAAGTCACACACCTTGACTGTCACATCAAAATAGATGATCCACCTCCGCAATGCCTGCTTTAGTCTATAAATAGACATAAGCATTTTGCACACTTTCCGCCGCTCCCACTGACTACGACAACTCTTTGGCAGAGTTATATACACATGCACTTCTAAATTCCCATTTAGAAAGACGTTATAGTCATCCATCTGCCAGATTTTATAGTCATGAATTGCAGCAGTGACAAGTAATATCCGTATGGACTTCAGCACAGACACTGAAGTAAAAGTTTCATCACAATCCTCATCAGGTATTTGATGAAAACTCTTTAATACAAATCTCGCCTTATTAAGTTACTATCTTTCTACCTGCATTAATCTCGAAAAATCTACTTGCTCCTAATGAGTTTTACCCCTTCAGGAGCACCCAGCAAATTCCATAATTTGCTGAAGTGCGTGGAGTCTAAATTGGATGTCTGGTATCTGGCCATCATCCGGAAGTCACCACTTTCTAATGGCCAGTTGATAACTAGTAGGGTCATCATAACCATGATGCAAACCTCCATGTCACTGTCTATGAGAAAACCGAAGTACCTCTCGGGTGACTGAGATTACCTACTAAAATTTACGGAGTGGCTATGGTTTGTTGAATCCAATTAAATTCTTAGGTTTTACTAAATTTTCAGTAATCGTTTGTGGTTCTGAAATCACTTTTGGTTCTACCATACTCCAATTAAATTCTTTTTGCAAAGAATTCCTTTTCTAAAAAGGTGGCGAGTCAAGAACAATACAATTATTGATCTTGCAAATAGTAGAAATTAAACCTTTGTGAAAGCTTGGGATAATACACAAACTGTAATTACTGAAGCGTGTCTTGAGTTCGTCCGGATTTTGATTTTCAAAAAAAAACCGAATAACTCCATATCTTAACATCCATAAGATATGCAACCAATCTATATCCATATAGAATCAAATGCACTAATTTAGATTAAACCAGATTCAAATGTTATGTAGCTGTTTCCAGTGCATATCACCAAATGGAAGAAGGCCATATAACATTACTCATTAAGGAGTGCACCCATGGATGAGTAAGCTGAAGAGAATCAAGTTCTCAATATTACTATAATAAAATATCTAGCATAACTATGTACATCTTTGATCACTTCAAAGAATCCTTACACTTCCAACGTATGGTTCTCTACTTTATTCTTGTACCTATAACTTTTCAAAATTTGAACCTTGCATTTTAACGAAATACATGTCTAAAACCAGAGAAGTCATAAGTAAACGGAATATTGTACAAGTATCAACTCCTTTGTCCTAATGGACACTGGACAACATACATTATAATAAGTCTCAAGAGTTTTACTAACTCAAAATCTGTGTGTCGTTAGTTGAAAACTGTATTTTGGTCAAGAACGACTATACCGTTATTCAATGTACCTTATCTTATCCTCAACTGATAGAGGTAAATGTTCAAGACATATTTTCAAAATTCATATCTCACTTTATAAAATAAATATACAGACATTCATTTTAAAAATTGGTACACAAGAATGGCTGTTCAAAAAAACCAAATGTTTGTCGTTTAGTCAAACCCAGGTGATTTCTTCAAACATCACTAATTACAAAGAATTCTGATATTAAGCATCTAATCACCCAATTCCCAATAGTTTGTTTCCACTCCTCATCTGTAACGCCATACAGATGTGAGAATCTTAACCGGTATATACATACTCTGGAGTCAGAATATAATTGGAAAAGCAGTTTTCAATCACTACTGCACAGGAATACTGAAACATTAAAATGTTTTGAAGGGGTGGCCGGGTATTCTTAGTAATGCCCTTTTCAATACCCAGATTCATGACACTAGTTGCAATTTCATTTGTCCTCACTTTGATCTCTTTATATGTCTCCGCATTTTACCTTCTGTACACCAATTTAGGCTAGTTGGTTTCTTTCTTCCCTATCTGTCGACACATGCCTAAGATTTGAAAGAAGACTATCCAATAAATATAACTGGTGTACTCTCCTTATAAAAGGAGCTCACAACTTGAGAGAAAGCGAAGAAGGGAAGACAACCGAATTATACAATTCAATTTCTCCAGAACTCGTGGCCATTCTCGAACTGAAATAAATTTCTTCGAGTTTATATGTAACTATACGAGATGGTCATTCCAAACAATGTGAATATCCATGGTGATATGGAGTGTTCTGGAGAAGGCAAAGGATAAAATAGGAGTGGCAGGGATATATGCGATTTTGTCGTGAATCGTGACAATCCAAATCCAGATTTGTAAAAAGATTCGGTCAACTAGATTTACGAGTTTTGGTTTAATGTCAGTCATGGTCACTGTCAAAGAGAGAGAGAAAAGAAACACTCAGCATGCACTCTATCAAAATTAGATTGGTTGATCGATTTATCTAATCAGAATGGCTCCCATTGTTTTCTTAAATTCTCCTTCAAAGCCTAAAAAGAGAACTGGTCAGGATCATTTGCATCTTACAAGTTCGTTAACTGTTCAGCCAGGCCAGTGTTGGTACTCCGAGAGAGGCTCCCCGTACTTTCGCACGAACCTAATTAAATCACCCCATTTTCGTAGAGGCATAACCCCGTTAACACTTTTCTAGACACCTAATGGGTTAACTAGTTGTGAAGTAAAAATCTCCCGAAGAGTAATACATACTCATAAGTGGGAATCGGAACCCAGCTATCATTGTGTGATAATTTTGACGGAAGCCGACCAAAATTACCACACTTTAGAAGGTATGTGCATACTAGGCAAATTTCCTTTATATTTGAAACTCCCGATAAGGTTTTTTCCTCAAGCAGCTTATGACTATGACAAAAGCCAACAAATCATAAGTCGCAAATCAAGTTCAACCCATCATTATCCTTAATTAATTTAGATCCACCCGTATAAGCTCTTGACAAAGGCCAATAAGGATATACGACTGTGCTAGATAATCGCATCACCATGCGACAGAAAAGCACTACATAACTACCGAACACTACACCTTGACAAAGATCAACAAACGCGGTACGAATACTAGGTAATACTAATCTGAAATGACGGAGAGCTACGGCTGGTTTTTGGCAAAAAAAACCTTTAACGTAATGAACTTGATATCGTTGAAAGAACTCGAGTGGCTTTGAAAATGAGTGGTTTAGGCTCCGCTTTTAAAACAAGTGGTTTGAAAGAAAACCGAATAGTTTTAAAAATTGGTCCCGACAACATCATTTAGGTTTGTTTTCTTTGCATTAAACCTATAATGCGATCCCATCAATTTATGTTTCTAAGCCACACAGAAACAACCAAAATAGCATGCTTTTATATGCCATCCGTATTCGCCACGGCGTTCCGGGTTTTCATCATAAGGTTACTTAACTTACGGCAGGGCAGGGACATGGCTAGCACGGATGCAAAACATATATATATATATATATATAGTAATAAATATCACAGGTATGCGATAAACAATAAACAAAATGAAATATTGGATAAACTAGGAGCCGCGTATTTCGTTTAAGCCGCAAACGATACCAGCATTTCCCGGTCGTGGTGATAGCCCATACAAACTCGAACCACAACCACTACGAGTGCTGCAAGGTACCCGCCAATCCTAGAAATGGGATACCCCTCGCTTTCTAGAATCCGGTAACTTGAGCACTCCTCAGTGGGTCAGAGTTACACCCCCTATAAGTGCGGCGATCAACCCGCCAATCGGAGAATGAGATGCCTGGGTTTCAACTCCCTGAGATGGCCATCCTCTGCATTCTCGAATCTGGCTAACCGAGCACTCCGTCGCGAGGTATCCTAGTACAATTAAATAAATATATATACAACGGTGACTATGCCCGCAACTTGAACGTGTCCCAAAAGAATATACATCAAGCGGTAACGACGGCCACAATCCGGTCGTTCGTCCTGAATAAACAAATATACATTAATCACAAACTTATACAAACAAATCGCACGAAGGGCTATCTAATCACGACAATCCGACTAAACCATCACAAGATATATATCTAAAATAACACGAGTAACCAGTGTGTAACCCCGTTTAATCGAATATATAGGAATCAGACGACGTTAACCAACACATATACAAAACAACAGATCATGAACGATACTAAAATTTTGACCGAAAACAGTCCCGTATTGCCCGTATGCACAAACAGTACAAAACAAAATCTAGGGCAAAAAGAGGTAAACCAAAAATCTATTTTTTACAATTCCAAGCAACTGACAAAACTTGGGGATAAACAGAGAAAACTGGGAAGAGGATCTTAGCCAAATCTCGGCCAAAAATTGTCTGTTTGTCCTCCAATTTTGTGCCATGTTTTCTTTCTTAAAATGGAGTTGACTGACATATATAAAAAAAATTCAGATGCCATTTTGAAATTGACAGAAACTTGGAATTCGAAACTAAATATGGGTAAATTCTTGGCCTTGAAACTAAAATATCGTCTAATCCCGTTCTCTTATTTGGTTTGGCTTTTATACCACTGTAAGGACTCTAGTGCTCGCATCACAAAACTCACGGCGGAAGTGGAAGCGGAAGCGAAAACAAAAAATTTATAGCAAGCACTAGCGATCTATACCCTAGAATTGATTCCAAACAATAAACTTGAAAAGTAAACTAGCAAGGTTATTGGGCTAGCTACCTTCGTAGCGGATCCACACAATTGCGGAAGACCCCTACACCGCTCCAAGAACTCTTGCAAGGATTCGACTTCATCAGGGAAGAGCTTGGAAGCCGACCTTCCTCGTCGAAGATGATCCAACTGAGAGCGCACGAATCAAGCTCTAGCCCCACACCAAATGATCTAGTGAAGCAACTCATGATCACAACTTACTAGGAAGTGATGGTGAGAATGATGTAATGGTGGTAATCTCATGTTTTCTCTCTTTGTAAAATCTCCTCTAAAAAATGGAAGCTCAAAAGAGAAGAAGAGAGTGAAGAGGATGAGGATGTGATAATAATCCTTAAGCAAAATCCTCTCTCTCACTCTTATCCTTAGTCAAGTGGTGAATCACCATATGACTCACCTCATGACTCATGTCATGAGTCATGGGCCTTACACTTGACTACAAGCTTTCAAAAGGGGAAGAGATAATAACATATGTACACACACACATATACATAAACCAAGTATGTATTAAAATACATGTATCCCTATTCGTACCAAAATACGAATACCGTATTCGTATAAAAATAAGAATACTCGTATTCGTATAAAGATAAAAATACACGTATTCGTATTAAGATACAAATACCCGTATTTATACAAATACCCGTATTCATATAAATACAGTATTCGTGTCAAAATACGAATACCCAAAAAGAGAGATAATGAGAGTTATAATACTAGCTCACAATTATCCGGCTGTTTTTCAAACCTGCCAATATTATCAAAACGTCCGATCAAAGTACGTGCACCGAATACACGTATTTAATCGAACCTGGGTGTGTATCAAAATACGCACATATTACATCGTTTCATCCGAACCGGGAAACCCTCTGTGTGGGACTCTAAAGACTCAAAAATATGTTGGCAGTGGGTTTAACCATAAGCATGTCAGCGGCACTAGCTATACGTAACAGTTACCCAGGTATTGAACGAAATGAAGGTCGACGTGCAAACTCATCGTATCCTTACTGAGCCTGTAAGTGACAATTTTCGTACAGTCTGGTCTTTTCGTCTAAGAGTATCGCATGCCGGGTCTAGGGGTGGTTAACGTCGGACCCCCAATAACCCAATAAGTCATGTCAGTGTCAAGCACATTACCAAACCGAGAAACTACTGATCTCCAATCAGTAAATCTCATCTGCCCTGGTCAGGGACTTATGGTGATGACCAACTGAACACGGCGCGATATCGACTCCCTATACTGAAAGAGACGAATCTCTGACGATCGCTCACTGCCTCCATATGGCTCAAGATTATACCCAATTAAAACTTGTTTGCAGGACTTAGTAGAGCCATGGTAGGAAAGTAATCTAAGTACAGTGGGAACTCACATGAGACAAATGATCTCAGGTCAGCAAACTAGCTTTACTCATGTCAACTGAGAACTGCTATCTGACGATAGGTATAGTACCATCTAGAAGTTCTCGACGAGTCCATCTGTAACAACCTAGTTCATTTATACCAATTCCAGTTTCCGTATTTACTTACCTATGGTATTTTCTTGATTTATCGTGTTGTGGGTGCGAATGGTATTTTACATTTTTCATTGCATTCGACCCGACCCGCTTGCTTGAACCTGTTTGATCCATATTTATGAATTACCCTGACTTGTTACGTAGATTGTGCATTTTCATGTTTAGTGCATACTGGCATTTTATCTGGCATTGCATCTTTTATCATATAACATTTTAAGTCATGTAAAATATTTTAAAATTACATAACATGGCTTGCATGATACCCCTAACCCCGTAGTAGCATCCGCGCATCTTGCTCTCGTCCCGTTCAGTGAAACGGACGTGTTTGGATAGCTACGCGCACGTACGTACATCCGTTCTTGGGGGTATGCATTTTCGTTATATGAGCATCGGACGCGTTTTGGAATATTTTTGTATCCCGCCAAAATTCAAATTATTTAATATTTAATTTTCGTTTAAACAGTTTAAGTTTTAAACCTAACTAAATATATTATTATTTTAAAATCTTAACATTCAACTAACTCAAATCTTTTAAAAATTAAAATCAAAACAAATTACATTTTCCAGCACAACCCCAGCTCTCTTCCTCTGATCCGTGGCCCCCACTCCCTCTCTCTTTCCTTCTCTCTCTCTTTTCTCTCTCTCCTCTCTCTCTCTTTCTCTCTCCCCCACTACAAAACAATTTCATATCTCCTAATTGTTCATTTCTCTCTCTCTCTCCTCTCGATCTCTCTCTTCTCCCTATCTCTCTCCTCTCGATCTCCCTCTCTCTCTCTCCTCTCGCATTCCTCTCTCTCCCTTTCTCTCTCTCTGTGTGTATGTATGTATGTATGTATGTATGTATATATATATATATATATATATATATATATTCTTTCTTTTTTTAATTAATCAACCCCTACCTCACGTCCCTCTCTCTCCCATCATTTTCTTTTTTCCTCTTCCTCCGTTGCCTCTCGTCGCGAGAACCCAAGCCCAACCTCCTCCTCTGTCTCGACGTCGCCCCTCGTCATCGTTTTACCCTCATCTCCATCATCTCCTTCCTTCTTCCTTCTTCTTCATCCTCCTTCCCGAGCTCACCCTGCAACCGACCCTCAACCTACTGCACCCATCACCGTCTCCCTCACCTCTCATCGCCGTCGACCTCCACCATCGGCCTCCTCTTGCACCATCTCCCCTTCTCGACCTCCACCTTATCCTCTCCTGTTCCAAACCCAGAACCCTTGCAAACACCCCAACAACCCAACTCCAACCACCTTTGAACCATCACCGAAACCCTAACCTTAACCCTAGCTCCGACCATCCTCGTCACCTCGGCCTCGCCTCCTCTCCATTTCCTTTCTCTTCTTCCCCCGAGGCCCTCAACCCACTGCAAACCACCAACTCAAGAACCCCGGCTGCAACCCTCTTCCTTTCCCTTCCCTCGCCTGCACGCCTCGCCTCACCGCCGGCGACCACATCGCTGTCACCTCACCCTCACCCCGTTGCCACTACCTTCCTCCCCTCTCTCTGAAACCATCACTGCTTCCTCTAAACCGGGCTAGAACCCTGCACACCATCACCCGACCACCCAACAACTTGCCCGCAACCTCGTTGTCCCTTGCCGTGAACCTCGCCGTCGACGTCACCCCCTGCAGCCTCCTCTGACCCAGAACATCTTACTACTGTCCCCTCTTCTTCTTCCCCTGATTCTTTTTCTTCTTCTTCTTCTTCTTCTTCTTCTTCTCCTACAACTTCTTCTTCTCTTTTCTTTCTACATTCTTGATTTTCCCGGTGATCGCCGAATCCGTGCCGTCGCCGATGATCCGAGCAACCCTGTGGACATCCCCTGCATGCGCGGTCACACCCTTGCTTTGCTTGGTTCAGTTCTATACGTCCGCGTGTGCATCGAGACTTTTACCGACATTGGACGATGCGTATGCATCCCGTATTGTGATCCGATCGAGGCAAGTTAATCTTGTTACATGCTATATAACTCATTATATATTTATTTAATTAAGTATTATACCTGTAGTTTAAATCTAGTACCCCATGTTTAGTTTTATAACATGTCGATGTTCCGTTTGCATCCGTTTATATCATTTTAAATCTAGATCATGAAAACTAATCTTGTTACATACTAGATTTCATTATACTGCATCCATATCAATATTTATATCACATATTGCTTAGTTGTACTTTCCACGTTACCATTTTATAGTTTTATAACTTTCCGGATACCCGTTTGCATCCATCTCATTTAGAATATATAGAACTGCATCCATAGATCATATTAATACATAACACTGTGATATTAACACTCCATGTTTAATAAACTGCATCCTAATTAGTATTGGAACTATAAATGTAACCCTAGTTGATAATGGTGCATCCATATCTTTGAATTTGTATCTATTGGCATACCACATCACATTATTCCATTTTATTGTCATACTGGTACTCCATACTTGCTTTGTGTACCCATGCTTATTACAGTTTGATTATGAGCACCCCACTTGATACTTGTGCACCCCTCACATGACTTGATACACTACTACTTGACACGACTTGATACATGTGCACTACTTAACATGATTGGATCCATATAAACTACCTAACATGACCTGATGTACCACAGCTTGACCTGTTACCTGATCTTGTTACTAATGCCAACAATCTTGACCTGTTGTCCCTACGGACATTTCATGTTGTCTATACAGACAAACCTGTACCTGCTTGATCCTATGTTGGCATTAGCTCCAGATTTATCAATACTTAAGTTGAACACATAACATGGGGGTATGGAGAAATCAATGATGAAACCTGACTTGTAACTCGACAGTTTGGTGCCTTTACTGATCAGTCTTACGGGCTAGGCCAGCCCCGGAATGATACTGCTGACATCATTCATCTTTACATACTACCTTTTACTGCCTAGCGGCACGTCTCGGATTCAGCCAGAGAATCTTGACCGTGGTCCCAGGCACGCACGGGATACTATTGAGTTACATCGATGATTCATCAAATTGATTTCAAAGACTTGAGAGTAATTAACCCAGTATACCGGTTTAGATTACTCACTGCATATCACCTATGCCTTACCCTTCACTGTCCTTATTTACTTTACTGTTATACTTTTATTACTGTTCATACTCGTGCCTGCATGTCTTGCTACCCCCCTGATTATATTATTATTGATGTTATGACGCACTGACGTCTAGGTTTTGCATGGCCCAGATCCTCTACCTTTGTAGCTGACTGATCAGGAGTACTTCCGCCGTCAGGCCGTGCAGTGAGGATCCTGTTAGTATTCAGTTAGTTATTTCCTTACTTTCCAGATGTTATTGTTACTTGGATTTATTGCTTCCGCATATTATTTCTTGACTCGTTTATTCTGGCTCATGGACATGTACTAGATAGTTTATTTACTTTCCTGTTCTTGATATCTCTACAGCCATAATATGACGGTGGAGGGATTTTTCCTATCCATAGGTAGCATAGTTGGCTCTGTCACGTGCTTATCTTAGCGCACTCTGGGAAGTGGGGCGTGACAGGGTTTGTTTGGTATCAGAGCCATAGGATCTAGGTTAATCGGGTTTGATTCTTTTTATAGTTGGGTATTGGACCCAATACACGAATCAGAAAACCTGTAATTAGGAACATGTCCTGCCACATTGATATCTTGATTCTTGAATCATATCTTTCTCTTTATCCTTTGTCTTGATGATATGCAAACCACTTTGCATCTCGACTTGAAACCATTTAGTTCCCTACTGTTTCTCCCTGTTCCTTGATTCTGATACTAGTATTTGGGCGACTTGAGTGGAGTTATGTGATTGTAACTATGAACTGCAGCATGGTTACAATGCGATACTCTATTTAAGTAACTTGGAGTCCTGGTCTTGTTTCATTTCCTTGTTTCATGGTCGTTCTATTACCTTGGTTCTCTCCGTTTCATTACTTACCAGTTTATGTTTTGCAGATTTCTTGGTGACCGATACCGGCAGTTATGAAGTTGTCTTGGAAATTGATGGTCTCACTTTCCACGCTCATATTGATTGTAGGGCAAAGAAAGTGATTTTCCAGATTCCCGGACATCCGGAGTTTGTTTAGCTGGAGGTAGCAGTTCTGTCGGGCTAGTTGAGTTTAGGGCTAGGCCGAAAAGCAATGTTCTTTCGTCAATGGAAGTTGATAAGGAGGAAGCGCCGGCTGTAGTTTGAGAGTTCATAAACGTGTTCGAGAACATCTCGGGTTTACCGCCAAAACGAGATGTGGAGTTCGCGATCGATCTTGTTCCTGGTGCAGCGCCAATCTCAAAGGCGTACTATCCTATGGTACCAGTGGAGTTGGAAGAAGTAATGAAGCAGGTTACCGAATTGCTAGAGAAGGGTTGAATTCGCAGCAGCAATTCACCTTGGGGAGCTCCAGTTCTTCTAGTAAAGAAGAAAGATGGCACAAGGAGGATGTACATCGATTATCGAGAATTAAACCGGGTGACTATTAAGAACAAGTACCTGATCCCTCGCATTGGCGAATTGTTCGAGCAGCTTAGTGGCGCGAGGGTATTCTCGAAGCTGGATTTGCGATCTGGATATCATCAGGTCCGAGTTAAATCAGAACATATTTGCAATACTACGTTCCGAACTCGATATGGACATTACGAGTATTTAGTGATGCCATTCGGAGTCACGAATGCACCGGCGATATTTATGGACTTGATAAACCGAATCTTTTCACCGTTCTTGGACCAGTTTATAGTGGTGTTCATCGATGATATTCTGGTCTACTCGAGGAGTATTGAAGCGCATGCGGAACACTTGAAGATCGCACTGCAGACATTGAGGCAAGAAAGATTATATGCAAAGATGAGCAAGTGCAAGTTTTGGCTTGAAAAAGTGAAGTTTTTGGGGCACGTCGTATCCGGAGATAGAATCGTTGTTGATCTCGAGAAGATTGCAGCAGTTCAAAATTGGCGGATTCCGAAGAATGTAGCAGAGATCAGAAGTTTTCTTGGACTTGCCGGCTATTACAGAAGGTTCGTGGAGAATTTTGCTCGTTTGGCTGAGCCTTTGACCAAGCTTACGCGCAAGGAAGTACCATTTGTGTGGACGGATTAGTGTGCGTCATCTTTTGAGGCATTGAAGCACAGATTGATAACCGCTCCTATTTTGACCGTACCAGACAGTTCCGGAGGATTGGTGATTCACAACGACGCGTCTAGGAAAGAATTGGGATGTGTTTTGATGCAGCATGGGAAGATTATAGCCTATGTATCGAGACAGTTGAAGACCCATGAGAAGAATTACCCAACTCATGATTTGGAGCTAGCGGCTGTGATTTTCGCTTTAAAGATTTGGAGACACTACTTATTGGGCGAAAGGGTCGAAATATTCACCGATCACAAAGGCCTGAAGTATGTGTTCACACAGAAGGAGCTTAATATGAGGCAGCATAGATGGTTGGAGATGATGGCTGACTAAGATCTTGATCTTAAGTACCATCCGGGAAAAGTTAATGTTGTGCCGGATGCGCTTAGTCGGTTGTCAGCAATTCAGATGTTGACTGCACAGAAGGAACTTATTGAAAACTTTCGAAGATTCGATTTGGAGATTGTGCTACCGCATTCTTCGGGACAGTTGATGCAGCTGCAAGTACAATCTTCGTTGAACGAGAATATTAAAGCAGCGCAATTACAGGACCCAAGATTGCAAAAGTTTCAAGAACAGGTTGAAGCTGGACTTCGAACGGACTTCTTGATTCATGAAGATGGTTCGTTGCGGTATGGTAGCCATTTGTGTGTGCCAAAGGGAGATATTCGCGAAGAAGTTATGAAAGAGGCGCACAGTTCCGCATATTCCGTACATCCAGGAGGCATGAAGATGTACCGAGATCTGCGACAGCATTTCTGGTGGGAAGGTATGAAACGGGAGATTGCCCGCTTTGTAGCGAAGTGCTTGGTGTGTCAGCAAGTTAAGGCTGAACATCAAAGGGTTGCTGGTTTATTGCAACCACTTCCGATTCCTCAATGGAAGTGGGAACATATAACCATGGTTTTCGTGACAGCTTTACCGCGGAATCCAAAGGGCAACAATGCAGTTTGGGTGATTGTTGATCGATTGACCAAGGCAGCTCATTTCATCCCATTTCGAGTTGGTCAATCAATAGAAGCATTGGCAGAACGATACATGCAGGAGATTGTAAGATTGCATAGGGTACCGGTGAGCATTGTGTCCGACCGAGACACCCGTTTCTTATCACATTTCTGGAGGAGCTTACAGGAAATTTTGGGGACTCGATTGAAGTTTAGCACAGCTTATCATCCTCAGACAGATGGCCAGTCGGAGAGAACGATCCAAACTCTTGAAGACATGTTGAGAGCTTGCATGTTAGACTTCAAGGGTTCATGGGAGGATCATCTACATTTGGTGGAGTTTTCTTACAATAACAGTTTTCAGGTGACTATTCAGATGGCTCCATTCGAAGCATTATATGGTCGCAAGTGTCGTTCACCTGTCTGTTGGGATGATATCGGAGAACGAAGATTGTTGGGACCGGATTTGATCGTGCAAACAGTGGAGAAAGTTAATACTATCCGGAAACATATGAAGGCAGCGCAAGATCGGCAGAAGAGTTGGGCCGATACATCGAGAAGACCTCTAGAGTTCACTGTTGGTGATCTGGTATTCTTGAAGATATCACCGACTAGAGGAGTGATTCATTTCGGAAGTCGGGGAAAGCTTAGTCCTCGATTCGTTGGGCCTTTCGAGATTTTGGAGCGTGTTGGAGAAGTGGCGTATCGATTGGGTTTACCGCAATCTTTGGCGAATGTATCTCAACTCCGTAAATATGTTCGAGATGAAACACACGTGCTAGATCATTCGGAGCTGACTGTACGTGAAGATTTAACCTTTGAGGAACGACCGATGTCGATTGTGGATCGAAGGAAAAAGGTTCTTAAGAACAAGATTATCCCTCTTGTACTTGTTTCTTGGGGAAATCGCTCGCATGGAAAATCAACTTGGGAACGGGAAGATGAAATCCGACAGAAGTTCCACATCTATTCTTGTAGTTTCTTGATTGTTTATCCTTTCTTGTTCTTAGAATTTCGAGGACGAAATTCTTTTTGTAGTTAGGTTTAATGTAACAACCTAGTTCATTTATACCAATTCCAGTTTCCGTATTTACTTACCTGTGGTATTTTCTTGATTTATCGTGTTGTGGGTGCGAATGGTATTTTACATTTTTCATTGCATTCGACCCGACCCGCTTGCTTGAACCTGTTTAATTCATATTTATGAATTACCCTGACTTGTTACGTAGATTGTGCATTTTCATGTTTAGTGCATACTGGCATTTTATCTGGCATTGCATCTTTTATCATATAACATTTTAAGTCACGTAAAATATTTTAAAATTACATAACATGGCATGCATGATACCCCTAACCCCGTGGTGGCATCCACGCATCTTGCTCTCGTCCCGCTCAGTGAAACGGACGTGTTTAGATGGCTACGCGCACGTATGTACATCCGTTCTTGGGGGTATGCATTTTCGTTACCAGAGCATTCATTTTGAATTTTGAAAGCGCATATATTTTTCGTATTTTAAATCTGAATTTTTAGACCCGACCCGGACGCGTTTTGGAATATTTTTGTATCCTGCCAAAATTCAAATTATTTAATATTTAATTTTCGTTTAAACAGTTTAAGATTTAAACCTAACTAAATATATTATTATTTTAAAATCTTAACATTCAACTAACTCAAATCTTTTAAAAATTAAAATGAAAACAAATTACATTTTCCGGCGCAACCCCAGCTCTCTTCCTCTGATCCGTGGCCCCCACTCCCTCTCTCTTTCCTTCTCTCTCTCTTTCTCTCTTTCCTCTCTCTCCTCTCTCTCTTTCTCTCTTTCTCTCTCCCCCACTACAAAACAATTTCATATCTCCTAACTGATCATTTCTCTCTCTCTCTCCCCCCTCTCGATCTCTCTCTTCTCCCTATCTCTCTCCTCTCTCTCTCTCTCCCCCCTCTCGCATTCCTCTCTCTCCCTTTCTCTCTCTGTATATATATATATATATATATATATATATATTCTTTCTTTTTTTAATTAATCAACCCCTACCTCACGTCCCCCTCTCTCCCCTCATTTTCTTTTTTCCTCTTCCTACGCTGCCACTCGTCGTGAGAACCCAAGCCCAGCCTCCTCCTCTGCCTCGACGTCGCCCTTCTTCATCGTTTTACCCTCATCTCCATCATCTCCTTCCTTCTTCCTTCTTCTTCATCCTCCTTCCCGAGCTCACCCTGCAACCGACCCTCAACCCACTGCACCCATCACCGTCTCCCTCACCTCTCATCGCCGTCGACCTCCACCATCGGCCTCCTCTTGCACCATCTCCCCTTCTCGACCTCCACCTTATCCTCTCCTGTTCCAAACCCAGAACCCTTGCAAACACCCCAACAACCCAACTCCAACCACCTTTGAACCATCACCGAAACCCTAACCTTAACCCTAGCTCCGACCATCCTCGTCACCTCGGCCTCGCCTCCTCTCCATTTCCTTTCTCTTCTTCCCCCGAGGCCCTCAACCCACTGCAAACCACCAACTCAAGAACCCCGGCTGCAACCCTCTTCCTTTCCCTTCCCTCGCCTGCACGCCCCGCCTCACCGCCGGCGACCACATCATTGTCGCCTCACCCTCACCCCGTCGCCACTACCTTCCTCCCCTCTCTCTGAAATCCATCACCGCCTCCTCTAAACCGGGCTAGAACACTGCACACCATCACCCGACCACCCAACAACTTGCCCGCGACCTCGCTGTCCTTTGCCGTGAACCTCGCCGTCGACGCCCCACCGTCGACGTCACCCCCTGCAGCCTCCTCTGACCCAGAACATCTTACTACAGTCCCTTCTTCTTCTTCCCTTGATTCGTCTTCTTCTTCTTCTCCTACAACTTCTTCTTCTCTTTTCTTTCTACATTCTTGGTTTTCCCGGTGATCGCCGGATCCGTGCCGTCCCCGATAATCCGAGCAACCCTGTGGACATCCCCTGCTTGCGCGGTCACACCCTTGCTTTGCTTGGTTCAGTTCTATACGTCCGCGTGTGAATCGAGACTTTTACCGACATTGGACGCTGCGTACGCATCCCGTATTGTGATCCGATCGAGGCAAGTTAATCTTGCTACATGCTATATAACTCATTATATATTTATTTAATTAAGTATTATACCTGTAGTTTAAATCTAGTACCCCATGTTTAGTTTTATAACATGTCGATGTTCCGTTTGCATCCGTTTTATCATTTTAAATCTAGATCATGAAAACTAATCTTGTTACATACTAGATTTCATTATACTGCATCCATATCAATATTTATATCACATATTGCTTAGTTGTACTTCCCACGTTACCATTTTATAGTTTTATAACTTTTCGGATACCCTTTTGTATCCATCTCATTTAGAATATATAGAACTGCATCCATAGATCATATTAATACATAACACTGTGATATTAACATTCCATGTTTAATAAACTGCATCCTAATTAGTATTGGAACTATAAATGTAACCCTAGTTAATAATGGTGTATTCATATCTTTGAATTTATATCTATTGGCATACCACATCACATTATTCCATTTTATTGTCATACTGGTACTCCATACTTGCTTTGTATACCCATGCTTATTACAGTTTGATTATGAGCACCCCACTTGATACTTGTGCACCACTCACATGACTTGATACACTACTACTTGACACGACTTGATACATGTGCACTACTTAACATGATTGGATCCATATACACTACCTGACATGACCTGATGTACCACAGCTTGACCTGTTACTTGATCTTGTTACTAATGCCAACAATCTTGACATATTGTCCCTACGAACATTTCCTGTTGTCTATACAGACAAACTTGTACCTGCTTGATCCTGTGTTGGCATTAGCTCCAGATTTATCAATACCTGAGTTGAACACATAACTTAGGGGTATGGGGAAATCAATGATGAAACCTAATTTGTAACTCGACAGTTCTATGCCTTTACTGATCAGTCTTACGGGCTAGGCCAGCCCCGAAATGATGCTGCTGACATCATTCATCTTTACATACTACCTTTTACTGCTTAGCGGCACGTCTCGGATTCAGCCCGAGAATCTTGACCGTGGTCCAGGGCACGCACGGGATACTATTGAGTTACATCGATGATTCATCAAATTGACTTCAAAGACTTGAGAGTAATTAATCCAGTAGACCAGTTTAGATTACTCAATGCACATCACCTATGCCTTATCCTTCACTGTCCTTATTTACTTTACTGTTATACCTTTATTACTGTTCATACTCGTGCCTGCATGTCTTGCTACCCCCCTGATTATATTATTATTGATGTTATGACGCACTGACGTCTAGGTTTTGCATGGCCCAGATCCTCTACCTTTGTAGCTGACTGATCAGGAGTACTTCCGCCGTCAGGCCGTGCAGTGAGGATCCTGTTAGTATTCAGTTAGTTATTTCCTTACTTTCCAGATGTTATTGTTACTTGGATTTATTACTTCCGCATATTATTTCTTGACTCGTTTATTCTGGCTCATGGACATATACTAGATAGTTTATTTACTTTCCTGTTCTTGATATCTCTACAGCCGTAATGTGACTGTGGAGGGATTTTTCCTATCCACAGGTAGCATGGTTGGCTCTGTCACCTGCCTATCTTAGCGCACTCTGGGAAGCGGGGCGTGACACAATCCGATGTACTCGTCTCCAGTGAGCACTTGTATACAATCTTAGGTGCAACACACCAATGGCTAAGCCGCCGCCCTTCGTTGGGATCTAGAAACGTATATACTAGTCTACTCTGAAATATCGATGTCTAGTCCCGATACTCCCACGATTAGAGACATTTAAGGATGTGCTTATGAACTACCAAGCTCTCACAAGTAAGATGGACATCAAAACTCTGGTAGTCAAGAAAAAATTCTACGGTCTTTATCATTATGTATCCGCGACACGTAATAAAACGTATACACATTAATAATAAAAAAAAATCAGATAGCATACTATCATATCGAGCAAGACTATTCTATCTGTATAGCTTCTCCTTCAATTATCATAGTCGCTTACTTTCAATTACAATAATTGCCTTGAGGGTACTATAACCAACACAACTATACCTTATTAAAAAGGATTACTGAATCTAAATCTGAAAGAGAGAATTTCGGCCATCTTCGGACATCATTCTGGGATCCGTATTCCTATATATAACCGTACACATATTACGGTACATTGGATTATTTTTCCCAGTTTGAATCTCAAATTCTGGTCAAATGTCTCAAAATCACTCTTCAATGCCCTTTGTTTTTCCATTGAAACAAAACAAAAACAAAAACAGCACTCTTTGTCTTCGTTGTCATCTTCTCAACATGCATACAAACAAAATTATTCAAACGGATAACAACAATCCTCACGTTTTCATCCACTGATTAATTAATTAATTAATTATCTTAGAAATTCACAAAACCCCCCCACGCCGCTCAAAATACATATGACTTTTTTTTAAAGAAAAAGGAGAAAATAATTTTAAAAAATAAAAACAGAATCCACTGGTTTCCTTTCCCTTCAAGAAACCGAAAAAGCAAATTAAAGAAAAAAATATATACAAAAATAGAAATATAACCTGAAGTTACAAATCTACCCTTCACCCCCGCTGCAGATCCCAGCGAGCAGCAGCGGGCCGCGCTCCCTCCGCCGGCCGCGGCGACGCCGGAGGCAGCACCCTTCCGTTCTCGAACAGCCACCCCCCTCCGACCGCCACGTGCTCCTCCTCCACGTCCCTGAAGAACCCCGCCGCTGCCGCCTCCACGTCGGCGCCAGAAGCACTCCACTCGAGCTGCAGGAAGTCCCCGAGAGAGGTGGGACCCACCATGTCGTCCCTGCACAGCGTCCACCAGATGCCCCTCCGACGCCTCCGTCACCCTTCCGTCGGCTTCTTGGCGGCGGCGGCGCTCGACGGAACCCTAGCTGGCACGGCGGCGGCGGCGGACGCATTGGGGCGGAAGTGTTGGATATAGTGCCCTCAGAGTCAATTATTGGATCACAGGCACGTGATTGCAATGGTTGAGGGAGGACCTATACCGGTAGGACAGTCTTACTCGAGATAATAGTATGCTATATGGTTTATCTTTATTATCGTGTACTGCTTTAGGTGACCTTATAGGTCACTATTGCACGTTGATAGAGCCTCTAGGATTCTTGCTTGACTACCAGCAGTATGAGGGCGATCATATACGTGGGAGCTGGGGTCTATAAGCACATCCTTAAAAGGTCCCTGGTCGTGGGAGTTTCGACACAGGGCATCGATACTCTAGAGTAGACTAGTGTATACAGTCGAGACCCCGACGAGGGGCGGTGGCCGGTCTCACAAGCCACTGGTATCAGTTGGTTCACCTAAGATGTATACAGGTGCTCATTGGGTTATGAGTACACCGGACAGGACTCGCCGGGAACCTGCTAGTTGGGATTATACCAGACGTCAGATAGCAGTTCCCTGGTGACATGTGTACAGGTTAGTTCATCGACCTGAGATCGTCATTTGTCTCGTATGAGTTCCCACTGTGCTTTGATTACTACCCTACCACGCTCAAAGGAGACGTGCAAACAGGTTTTAGTTGGGTACAGTCCCGAGCCACATGGAGGCAGTGAGCGGATCTGCAGGGGTTCGTCTCTCCCTGTATTGGGGGTGAGGTCGCGCTGTGTCTAGGAGAGCCATTACACGAAGCCCTCGGCTGAGGCAGGAGATTTACTGGTAGGTATTCCAGTAGTATCGCAGGGTGTTCTGGGCTACACTCCGACACGACTTGTACCGCTATTGG
Source organism: Agapanthus africanus (assembly GCA_030015575.1). Lineage (NCBI taxonomy): Eukaryota > Viridiplantae > Streptophyta > Magnoliopsida > Asparagales > Amaryllidaceae > Agapanthus > Agapanthus africanus. The sequence continues at coordinate 89,126,479 of JASDDO010000014.1, forward strand.
GGGTCTGATTTTTACCAACCCCCTAGGCCTGCCATGCGATGCTCATAGACGAACGGACCGGACTGTACGGATATTGTCACTGACAGGCTCAGTAGGGTGTCAGGATGAGTTCGCTCATCGACGTCCCTTTTGGTCAATAGCTGGTGGCCCGTCACGTATGGCTGATACCTCTGACGTGCTAGTGGTTAAATCTACAGCCATAGTATTGACGAGTCTTTAGAGTCCCCCACACACAGTTACTCAAGTTTCGGGCGAAACGCTGTAGAGGCCGTATGGAGATATGGCAGGGTTCGATCAGATACGTACGGTATTGCACGGATCGTGATCGGACGGATTTTACTAGCGGGCTTTGGTTTAAGCCGGATCCTAATATTAGACGGTGTAGATTTTGTCTCTTTGCATTTGTGTTAGTTGGGAATACAAATGCGGGCATGTATATGCAGTAGCGGGGTTTTCCTGTAATTTATTACGGGATCAGTTTTCTTAAGTTGTCAGTTTGCATTCCGTTCCGGCCAGTTTTTCTTTGTTCCTTCACGGCCGGACTTTCCGATGGAGGGGTTATTTGCAAGTGTGCAAATAACATTTTGTGGAGGGGTTTTCTTGCATTATGTGGCTTCATGATGAGAATCTTTTTGAATCACTTTCTTTGCATTAAATGAGAAAGGAATTGTGATGAGTTTTGATGTGGCTTTTGGATGGACTCTTTTTCCTCTTTATTTTTCTTTCCTTGCATTATTGCAATTTTTGACCCTCCACCTTCCTTATAGGGCCGGCCACTTGTGGGGTGAAAAGGAGAGGTTCATTTGGTGTAGCATTTTCTTCATCTCATTTCCTTGCTAAAAATAGTGAGCACCATTTTCATCCAAAGCATTTTTCTCTTTTCTCCATCATGACAACTTCTATAACCTCAAGAGACAAAGTGTTCTACACTACACCTACAGTACCCTTGGACGCGTTGGCTTGCCAACTTCGCGCCCGAGTTGCCTCGGTCCAGAGGTGGGAGCCCGTAAAAGAATTTGGCTACGTGGTGTCCTTTCCGACGAGGAGGTGACGGACGGAGATTCCGCGAGAGATCGGAGTGGAGACGAAGACCGAAGGACACGGATCGCTTGATATAACTCTCTACTCTTATTCTTGTTTGCTAGTAGCTAGGTTAATGGCCCGATCCGGGATTTTTTGTGCGCGGTGGTGCCGGTTTGTTAGTTTGCAAAATTTTTCGTTTCCGCGTTTCCGACGTCGGATCGACGGCCGGGACGCCGCCGTGCACTTACA